>JAPQWV010000290.1:0-748000 GCA_027422505.1 Craterostigma plantagineum | reverse complement strand
GAGTCACGGCATATGTTTGCCAAGTGAAAGAAAAATCTAAAAAACTCGGGCTGGAATAGTACAAATAAAATTAAATATCCTCGACACAACCTGAATCAAGTTGTTGCAATAAAATATCACGAAAACGAAATAACATCGTCACGTCTTAGCAAGGACATGTGCTGCTAACCCCATAAAGCGTGATGAAGATAAGTAGAAATTGATATAATAGACTATAATATCAAAAATAGGCCACTCATAATACAACAAATAAAATATCAAAGAACTTGAATACAAGGGGCGGTAGTCAACAACTCTAACAACCTTTCAATACTATTGCAACTTGCAACTGATAACTATTACAAAGGATCAGAACATGTAGGGTTTTTATAAATACGATTAGGGTTTTCGAAAACATAGTGCATGGATAAGATAGAATGAATACCTTATTATTTTTTATGACAGCCCATGTGCCGCTAGCTAACTTATTAGGGTCCCTCTCCAAAATAACCTTTTATAGCATTATATGTATAAATAGAGGACACATTCAACACTTTCCAGTATACAAGTATCATACTCATCATCGAAGTAGCCTTCAAAGATCGCAGTTATTCTCAATCGAAACGAGAAAAAGAAAACCATGGCGAGTCGTTTCACATCTATGATTGCAAACACAAGCAATTCAGCAAATTCAAGTCCATCATTCATCACGGAAATCACGGAGGAGATGTACCCAAGGGTCACCTTGTTGTTTACGTAGGCGAAAATCAGAAGAAAAGATATGTCGTTCCATTGTCGTACTTGAAAAACCCTTCTTTTCAAGATTTGCTGCGTAAAGCGGAGGAAGAATATGGATTCAATCATCCTATGGGAGGTCTAACAATTCCTTGCAGCGAAAACGCCTTCGTCCAACTTACTTCGACGATGCACTAAAACCAATGTTATTTTTTTTGCTATTCTTTACTGTATTTAGGGAAGTATAGATTTTACATAGTCTTTCATCATCTGTAGTAAGAACAGGAAAATAACATGGAATATTATAAAAGGGTCTGTTGCAATTTCAGTTGAAGCAAATTTCTGTCCTCAATCTAAATAAAGCAACTTTGTAAAGGCGGTCCAACGCTATGTATAGTATTTGTTTATGAACTAGCTCTGCAAGCCGTGTAAGAACTAATAAGAAGCTTAGTTTTCTGATGAAAAACAAGGAAGAATTTGGTGTTCATTGCAATGAAATTAGAGGGAAAATGAAGTTGCACTATTATCCGAAAGTTCGATTAATCATCTAAGCCTCAGGGTAAGTACATAAGGCACAAGCATAGCCGTGCGAAGTATAATGGTTAATTTGATTAATATGTATTTTGGTAGATCCATTGTTGGTAGTTATTCACTATTCAAGTCAGGAAATGAGAGTGATTTTCGTTTCAACTTTACATAATAATTTTCACTATCAAAGTATTTATTAGTTCCTCGTCCAGTCTAATCAGATCTTAGTCAAACATAATTTTCTCGCAAAATTTTTTTTTTTTTAAAATAATTGCTCAAGAAACCAATGGTAAATTTATGTATATGTGTGTTTATAAAATGGGCAGAACATTGAATATACCAATTTGGAGAGTGGGCAGATCATGAACCCTGACCTAAATGGATGCAAAACAAGTTGGTTATTGTAACTTGTAAGAGGGGTCTATGTAAAACTCGGTCTACATAATAAAAATAAATTTAATATCCTCACCATACGTCAAGTTGCATCAATAATATCATGATAACGAAATAACATCGTCACGTAATAGCAAGGACATGTGCCGCTAACCAACCCCATATCGCATGATGTTTCAATAAATAAAATCAAGAATAAACATAATAATATCAAGAATAGTATACGCGCAATAAAATAATTAAAATAGCCCAGATACGCGTAATGAGTTTCCACACTAAAACAACCTTTCTCCACTATCATTGCAACTTCCAAGACAACATTGTATTTCAAAGGAGAACATGTAGTGTTTTCTTACAAGTAGGATTCCATAAAACGTGTATGGAGATAAGAAAGAATACCTAAGCTTACTATTTTCAAGACATAATCCATATGACAATAGCCAATGTAGGTCCGGCCAGCTTTTCTTGCTGCATCATAGATATAATCTATAAATAGAGGACATATTCAAGGCTTACTAACAAGCAAGAACAAACATCATCATAAATACATCAAAGGGAACATAAACTAGCTTTCAAGATCCAAGAGAATATTATCCCTCTATCAAAAAAAAAACTGAAGCAAATGGCGATTCGTTCCGCATCCATGATAGTGAACTCCAAACAATTCAGCAAACTTCAGTCCATTCTTCATCATAGAAATAAGGCAGGAGATGTACCCAAGGGTCACATTGTTGTCTACGTAGGCGAAAATCAGAAGAAAAGATACGTCGTTCCATTATCGTACCTGAAAAACCCTTCTTTTCAAGATTTGCTGCATCGAGCGGAAGAAGAATATGGATTCAATCATCCAATGGGAGGTCTAACAATTCCTTGCAGCGAAAACGCCTTCATCAAACTTGCTTCAACAATGCGCCAAAGGCAATCGTGAAGTTTTGCTCGAATTTAACTGTGTGGCCTCATTTTTTTGTTCGTGGTTTACTATGTCTAGAGAAGTGTAGATTTACATAGGCTTTCATCAGCTGTAATAAGAATAAGACAGAAATGGCATATATATATATAGAATGGGTGTTATGCAAATTTCAGTTGAGTATAGAACTTCTGACACATCCAGTCAAGCATCTTACTGAACGCAGTGATATAGAACTACTAAGTGCTGATGAAGAATTTATGAGAAAATATACCAATTTGCGTAAGCTGGTTAAAGCTGTTCATGTGCACCACTTGCCCTGTACATAGCTTTCTAATGGAACAAGTTTTAAAAGTTTTGGTATATAGTAATGGAAATAGAGGAAAATGGAATTCACTAATCTTAAGTTTCTATTAATGATCAAACTTACACGGCCAAGATATGTTTAATTAGATTAACATATATTGCTTGATCTTTAGAGTAGAAAATGATCACAAAACCCCCTTACTCATCGTAAACCATTCACTTGATGTCAGGAAATGGGAGGGATTTTCGTCACATCTTACCATAATAAGTCTCTTAGGACCCGTTCTTATTAGATATGATGTGTGTAATTATATATATTAATTATGTTAACGTTCAATCATGAAGATATCTTTTCAAATATATGTATTGTATCCGTGTATGTTTGCGTGTGTTTGTGTAGAATTGGTAGAACATTGAACATAACAAGTGGGGAAACATGGATCATGTAGCCTGACCTAAATAATGTATGGAGCAAATGCAAGGATAGGTGATAACGTGATTTAGGGCCTACAGTTATACATGGAGCCCTACTGTCTGTGAAGTCCAAACAAAGATCAATTGTTATATGTGCTCCTTTAGGCACCTTGAATTTGAAATATAGTTACCTCACAAAACCCCTTACAATTATAAAATCTATCGAATATATAATCATATTTCATACTCCTTTTAATCATGCCAAACAAATAGGTCGATACCCTTCAACACCATCGTCGTATTCGAGATTTAAAATGTTCCGAAGTTCACTTGGCTATAATTATTGTTGGAGAAATTATACGCACCGATTTATTATCGTCTCACTTACTAGGTATTGGATCAATAATAATTCTCAATATCATATCCCATTGATTATTCTCAATTAACCATTGTTTCAAGATATTTCGACGATCGATGATCCAATGGGAGGGCTCATTCAAGAATGTTATATTACTGCTTTATCTAGATCTTAAGTTTCGGCAGCCCACAGAAAATTTAAATAAAATATAAAACCAAGGTCTAAATAATAAAACGTTGAAATTTAATGTCCTCAACATAACCTGTTGCATTAACTGTTCCATCAATATATATCATGAAAACGAAATAACATCGTCACGTACTAGCAAAGACATGTGCAGCTAACCACATATCGCGTGATGAAGATAAGAATAAATCAATAATACACCAAATATCAAGAATAGTTTCCTCATAATAAAATTATTAAATAGCCAGAGAATCAGTATACCCGCAATGTGTTTTCCACACATAAGAATAAACAACCTTTCCCCAAGACTCTTACAACTTGCATTAATAGATGTAATCTATATATAGAGTACACATTCAAGACATACTAGCAAGCAAACATCATCAATATAATCGTCAAAGAACGTAAAGCTTTCAAGATCCGAAGTGTTTATCAAAAAAAAGAAGCCATGGCGAGCCGTTTTGCATCTATTATAGCGAATGCCAAGCAATTCAGCAAATTTCAGTCCATCATTCATCACAGAAATCATGGAGGATATGTACCCAAGGGCCACCTTGTTGTCTACGTAGGAGAAAATCAGAAGAAAAGGTTCGTTGTTCCATTGTCATACCTGAAAAACCTTCCTTTCAAGATTTGCTGCACCGAGTAGAGGAAGAATATGGATTCAATCATTCCATGGGAGGTCTAACAATCCCTTGCAGTGAAAATGCCTTCGTCAAACTTACTTCGACGATGCAACCCCCAATTTACAGGAATTAAGAGTTCAAAACCTCATTATAATGTCTACTTACCGAGTTACTGTATTATTTATAATTTACATAGGCAGTTAGCTGTTCAAGAGAGCATAACAAAATCGTATTTTGCAATTTGCATCATTTTGCTGAAGGCATTGACCAGCTCACTTAAACTACAAAAGATTGAAGTCTTAAGAAGACTGTTTGCTACAATACAAGGACAATTCAGATTATATATGTTGGGGATAATCAGTTCAACAACAATCAGACCACACTTAGGATTGATATCTAACCTAATGTGATTGAATCGAAGCAAATTGAATCCAATTGAACCGAAACAGAAATCGAAATTCACACCTGATTTACGTGGTTCAGCTACGATATGTAGCCTACGTCCACGGTCCAAGCACCGATCCTTCATTGATACGAATCACAGGTTTTACAGAGCTCACGCCACTCTACAACACCCGTGTTATCAACTTTCCCTCTCTTTTACACACAGAAAAGTTACACGCAGTAGAATGAGCTCGATCACACACACAAAGCCTATTTTTATATCAGCTTCATATGTCCCTCGTGAATAACCGTTTTAACGGTCAATTCAAAACGCCCGCTGAGGAAATCGTCGAAGAGAGCGGCGACTTAGTAAGTATTCTGATTTCCCGTCAGCAACTTCTATTCAGCTTCAAAGTTGCTTTCCTTTCGTTCAGCGTTTTTCTTTCACAAGTCGAGCTCTTGCTTTTCTCCATCATCAGTCGAGCTCTTTAGTTCTGAGTTTGTGAATCAACCTTCACAAATCTCCACCTTGATTCGTCAACTCAGGCCTCGGTACTTGGAACTCATCCTCCCATGCTCAGGGAGAATCCAGACACCCAACCAGCTCCAAGCAATAATTAAATTTCCTGCTTGAGACTGGTTTGGTACACATGTCTGCTGGATTGTGATCAGTAGAGATTTTCCTTACTGTGATCTTGCCTGAATCCACTACTTCTCGGATGAAATGTAGTCTAACATCTACATGTTTAGTTCTTTCATGATGAACACTGTCTTTGGCAAGATGGACAGCTCCTTGATTATCACAGAAGACCTCAATCCTCTGTTCTTTCTTTATCAATTCAGCTGTTACTCCTCTGAGCCAAATGGCCTCTTTAACTGCCTCAGTCAGAGCTATGTATTCGGTCGTTGATAAGGCAACCACCTTTTGTAATGTAGCTTTCCAGCTTATTGCAGTCCCATATGCAGCGAACACATAACCTGTAAGGGACTTCCTGGTATCCAAGCAACCTGCATAGTCTGAGTCTACAAAACCACAAATCAGATTCCTATTTTCACCTGAGAGTGGCTTACTCTGCTTGTATATTAGTCCTTTGTCCAATGTTCCCCGTATATATCTCAGAATCCATTTTAAAGCAGCCCAATGATCCTTCCTCGGTTGTGCCATGAACCTGCTAACTACACTGAGAGAATAAGCCAAATCTGGCCTTGTGCAGACCATAGCATACATCACTGATCCAACAGCATTAGCATAACGTATCTTCTTCATGTATTCAGCTTCTTCTTCAAGTACTTCCTCTGTTCCTTTACTCAGCCTGAAATGGACAGCCAAGGGGTTCAGAACTGCCTTCGAATTCTCAAACCTCTCCAGAACAGACCTTAAGTACTCCCTTTGATGAAGCTTCAGGAAATTCTCAGACCTGTTTCTGATGATCTCCATTCCTAGTATCTTCTTGGCTGGCCCGAAGTCTTTCATGTCAAACTTAGACTTCAACAGCTCCTTGACATGATCTATTTCCTGCCTGCTCTCACTTGCCACAAGCATATCATCTACATATAGCAAAAGACAATAGATATTCTGGTTCTGCTTTCCTTTAAAGTAAATACAGGGATCATACTTGCTTCTTTCAAAACTGTTTCTGAGCATAAACTGATCAAACCTCTTGTTCCATTGCCTGTTGCTTTATTTCAGCCCTTACAATGATCTTTTCAGCCTGCATACTAGATTTTCAGTGCCAGCCTTTACATATCCTTCAGGCTGGTTCATCAGTATGGTTTCTTCCAAGCTTCCATACAAAAAAGTTGTCTTTACATCCAGCTGTTCCAGCTCTAAGTTGTATTGAGCTACCAATGAGAGCAGCAATCTGATGGACCTTTGCTTCACCACAGGAGAGAAAAGCTCATTGTAATCTATTCCCTCTCTTTGGGTAAAGCCTCGAGCTACTAATCTAGCTTTGTACCTGACTTTTGAGTCTGCTTCCAACTTCTTCTTATAGATCCACTTGCAGCTTATTAGTCTTTGGTTCTTCTGTTTTTCTACCAGCTCCCAGGTACCATTCTTCCACAGGGAAATCATCTCCTCATTTATGGCAGATTTCCAATGCTTTCTTTCACAGCTCCTAACAGCTTCCTGGTATGTTTTAGGCTCTTCACCAATTTCTTCAGCTATTATGAAAGCAAAATCAATCACATCTGCTTGATCACAGCGCTGAGGTGCCCTGGTTTCCCTCCTGGTTCTGTCCCTGGTTAACATGTAGTCAGAGAAATCATCAGCTCCTGATCCTGAGGTTGCTCCACCTCCAGAGTTGATCTCCTCATCATCCTCGGGTGATTTCTCCTCATTTTCAGATTCTTCTTGATGCTCTCCCAGTGTCCTAAGAGGCTCCACCTCAAGTTGAACCTTTCCCAGAAAATCAGACCCACCCTGATTCTCCTTACCAGATAAGTTTGACTTCTGCAGTCTTCCCATTTCAGACTCTGTGAAAGTCACATCTCGACTGAAGAAACACCTCTTCATCCCAGGTTCCAAGCTCCAGAGCTTATACCCCTTCACTCCTTCAGGGTAACCTATAAAAATGGACTTAATTGCTCTTGATTCCAACTGTGCATAAGCAATACACCCAAACACTCTGAGATGTTCCAGACTTGGTTTAGAACCTGTCCACATCTCCTCTGGTATCTTGCATCCAATGGCTGTGGAAGGACACCTGTTAATCAGATATGTAGCTGTAGTTATAGCCTCTGCCCAAAATGATTTTGGTAAGCCTGCACTGATTAGCATGCACCTTGTTCTCTCAAGCAAGGTTCTATTCATCCTCTCAGCCAATCCATTTTGCTGAGGGGTGTAGGGAATGGTCTTGTGCCTCTTTATTCCTTCTGCTTCACAGAAATTTTTGAAGTCATTTGAGCATAACTACAAGCCATTATCAGTTATGCGAACCTTGACCTTCTTCCCTGTTTGGAGTTCAACAGTCCTCTTCCAGATCTTGAATCTTTCCAATGCCTCATCCTTTGATTTCAGCATAATTGTCCACACCTTTCTCGAGTAATCATCAATTATGCTCATGAAGTATCTAGCTCCACCATGAGAATAAACTGTGGCAGGTCCCCGTAGGTCTGAGTGCAGATACTCCAAAATAGCCTTGGAAGTATGTCTGCCAGTTTGGAAGCCAACTCTATGTGACTTGCCAAATAAACAGTTTTCACAGAATTCCAGCTTATCTAACTTTTTCTCTCCCAACAGTCCTTGCTTTGAGAGTTCCACCAGCCCCTTTTCACTCACATGGCCTAGTCTTCTGTGCCACAAAGCTGCCAGATCCTCTCCTGTCTTGGCCACAGAAACAGCTCCTACCACAGTGGAACCTAGCAGTGAGTAGACACCATTTCTCTTAACTCCCTTCGTCACAAGTAATGAGCCCTTGAATACCTTCATCTGCCCATTCTTTGTGTCAGTTTCATAGCCTTGATCATCAAGCATTCCTACTGAGTTAGGTTCCTTCTCAGCTCTGGAATGTACCTGACATCATCAAGCACTACCGCCAGTGTGCAGCCTTATAATAACAGAGCCAATTCCCTGTATTCTGTAGGGTGTATCATTTCCAAGCAGCACTCTGCCTCCCTTGATGTTCCTGAAGTTCACCAGCCATGACTTGTTGGATGTCATGTGGAAAGAGCAGCCCGAGTCCATCAGCCACTCCTTGTATTTATCCACTTCTACCACATTCAACACCTCTGCTGATTCATAGCCATCAGAAACAGCTGAAGCCTCACCTAGCTCCCTTGCTTTTGAAGGCAGACTCGTGTTTTTCTGAGGGCAGAACCTTTTGATGTGCCCTTCTTCCTGGCAGTGATAGCACTTGACCTTCCCCTTGGTTTTTCCTCTTGATTTGGACCTGTCCTTCTTTACTTTCTTTCCCTCTCTTTTCTCCCATCTTCCCCTAACACTTAAGCTCTCTGCACTCACCGCTGGTTTAGCCTCACTCTTATTGTTCAGTTGCTTTGAATGTATTGCAGACAGAACATCTTCTAGTGACAGAGTTTAATTTGCATATAAGAGTGTTTCCTTAAAGTGTTGGTAACTCCTGGGGAGGGAACAAAGGAGCAGCAATGGCTGGTCTTCATCTTCTATCTCTACCACGATGTTCTCCAAGTCAACGATCAATTTACTGAATTTGCTCATCAATTTGCTTATCCTCTGTCATTCTGTATGACTATAGTGACTGCTTCAAGTACAACCGATTTGCCAGGGACTTTGTCATGTACAGGCTTTCCAATTTCAGCCACAACCAAGCAGCTATATCTTCCTTAGAGACCTGTCTCAGAACCTTGTCTCCCAAGCTCAGGATAATCGTGCTGTGAGCTCGCTCAATCATCAACTTCTTATCAGCAGCAGTAAGCTCAACAGGCATGTTCTTCTCATCCTTTAGAGCCTCAATTAATCCTTGTTGAACCAGTAGAGCCTTCATCTTCAGCCTCCATAGACTGAAGTCATTCAGACCAGTGAATTTCTCAACTTCAAACCGCGATGAACTCATCCTCCTCGATTCTGTTTCTTCAATTTTCAGATTGCTTCAGTCGCGTGATTAGTTCCGCGCTCACCGCACCAGTTGTTGGGGATAATCAGCTCCACAACAATCAGACCACAATTAGATTGATATCTAACCTAACGTGATTGAATCAAAGCAAATTGAATCCAATTGAACCGAAACAGAAATCGAAATTCACACCTGATTTACGTGGTTCAGCTACGATATGTAGCCTACGTCCACGGTCCAAGCATCGATCCTTTATTGATACGAATCACAGGATTTTACAGAGCTCACGCCACTCTACAACACTCGTGTTATCAACTTTCCCTCTCTTTTACACAAAGAAAAGTTACATGCCGTAGAATGAGCTCGATCACACACACAAAGCCTCTGTTTTATATCAGCTTCATATGTCCCTCGTGAATAACCGTTTTAACGGTCAATTCAAAACGCCCGCTGAGGAAATTGTCGAAGAGAGCGGCGACTTAGTAAGTATTCTGATTTCCAGCCAGCAACTTCTATTCAGCTTCAAAGTTGCTTTCCTTTCGTTCAGCGTTTTTCTTTCACAAGTCGAGCTCTTGCTTTTCGCCATCATCAGTCGAGCTCTTTAGTTCTGAGTTTGTGAATCAACCTTCACAATATATAATCTTGCACCAGTTTGGTTTTTTTTTTTATTTATTTAACGAAAACTAGTATTTCTCGAACATTCGTTTTATATGCAATTCATAATGTTTAAAAAATGAAGTGTTATTAAAGGAGAATATACTGTTTGCTCGGTCAAACAGATCGATTGATACAAAGAAAAGTCCGTCTAAGTATTCATATATATTTATTTTCAAAATACATTTTGAAACACAAAAGAAGTAATGATCTCTTTGTTTTCTTACAAATTTGATCTCTTAACTTCACCAACCTTAACAACGACCACGAACACCACCCTATAAACCACAACCATCCCAAACAGAAAAGCCAAGTCGACCCACTTAGACCATCCCATCTCCACCTGCAAAATATCCCTTAGAACACTCTCACCTTCAACACCGTCCGAAAACCTAAGCCCCTCGAACTCGTTCTTGTAAAGCCCCTGATAAGCGTATCTGTTGAAAATATGACATATTTAACAAGTGATATACGCTCGTTTAGGCTTAAGATTTTAGGTGAAATGGTCATCTAACACTATAAAAGAGCTCAAGGACTAATCGTTGGTACGATTCTTTGCAATCACCCATTAAACAAATTACAAGTCTAAAGCAAAATAATAAAGAAATCAGCGTATGCATGAGCGATCTTATTGAAAATATAATATGTAATATTAACAAATGATACATTTTTAGGCTGAACTTTTATGGGTATCATCATTGAAAAGTACCTGTGGAATGCGACGTAGTACATTGGAAACTTCCAGAAGATTCTCGGAAGGTCCTTGGGCAGTTGAAAAAATCCTCCGCTCAGCATCATCATACCTTGAACGCCGGCCCCCACTATGAGGCCCATCAAGAAATCGGGCATGAGGCACGCCACGATCATCATTAGGCTCTCGACGAGGGCCATGCATGCGAACAAAGTTAACGTGAAGTACAAGAATTGCGACTTTCCTCGGTTAAGCCCAGAAAGGAAGTACGTTATTCCACTTGGTACTGCAGATATGAGAACTAAGAACGGTGCTGAGGAGATAGTGTTGGCAATGACATAGGCTGAGGCCTTGTAATGACCGTTTAGTCGGTCTCGTCCGAAAACCTATGCATTTGATATATGTTAGTGTAGCAAAAAAAGTACTATGATTAGGGTTCATGTTAGGGTATGAATGACAACGTTTAAATCTTCTACAAACGAAGGGAAGCTTCCAATTGCCATTATAGTTAGCAACGATGCCACGAACATGAGCAGCGATCCTCGTTCCTGTGATAACAACAGAATCATTTCTTCGTGGTTTATTTATTATGATGAAATATATAGTCATATGATAGCGCATGGTTTACGTGAATGGAGCTGTTGGTAGTGCCCAAGTTGTAAAAAACACTCCCAAGGCCAAAAGCCATAGCGATGTAAATGGTTAGCCTCAGCCAATAGTAGCCGAGATCACGGTACATGTTGATGAAAGATCGTTGGGTGAGAACGATGCACTGTGTTAACAAGTTGGCTTGGTCTTCCCTTCCTTGATCAGTTGGGCTCCATTTCTTAATTAAACATGTAAAAGAAAAAAAATCGAATTCTTAGTACTGAATAAAAATTGAGCAAAAAGATAGTGCCCAGCCATCTTCTGAGTCCTCTTTTACATGTTTCCTTATCTCCGAAATCGATTTCTTCGTTTGCGCACCAGCATCTGATGAAGTATATGAACTGCTTAGCATGTTTATTACTTCCTCATCTGTAATATACTTTCCATCTCCATATTCAATATCCTTAAACAAAAAGAAAAAAGAAGACATGTTTATGACATTAATCATGCTGTAAGGATATCTCAAATTCATGTACCTCATCAAAGTCAGTATTGATCAATTTAAGATAGTGATCGGCAGGATTTTCCAGAGTTGGACAAGCAAATCCGTTCGTCGCAAAGAACTGTTCTTTTGACATAAAAATCTTCAAATCACAATGATAAATACCTCTCAAACTTAACAAAATAGAGTGCAATTATTTACAACCCTACTCACCTTATTTGCTAAGCAAGAAGGGCCAAAGTAGACAGCTCTCCCACATGAAAGCAGGCAAAGATTGTGAAGGAGCTTAAAGACTTCGCTAGTCGGCTGGTGAATGGAGGACACAACCGTCATTTTGTATTCGCGTGCAAGATCAACTATTCTTTTCATCACGAAGTACGAAGCTGCGCTGTCGAGCCCACTTGTCGGTTCATCGAGAAAGAGACATTTCGGTCTCTTTAGGAGTTCTAAGCAGATGCTCACCCTTCTCTTTTGTCCACTGCTCAGGCCCTTTTTCGCAAATCTTCCAATTCTCGTATCGATGCAATCTTGCAATCCCATTTCTCTTATGGTCCTCTCTGCAATTTCCTTCTTCTGCAGTTTGGACATTTTCGAAGGAAGTTGAAGCTGAGCTGAGTAGTAAATGGCTTCTCTAACTGTTAATGTCCATGTGAGGCTATCTTCTTGTGTCACATATGCCTGAAAATTAGTACAGAATACGAACGAATAAACAGATACGCAAACCAAACTAAATATTCACCGATCAGCGTAATAGTGAATTACCGATGTTCCATACGCAAGCTTTTGTTTACGACCATCGATCAAGATTTCTCCTTTTTGTGAAGTTCTCGAACTTAATCGTCCTAATTATATACATATATTTGATTTCTCATAAATGAAATAAGATCATTTATATATAGAGTTATATTTATCGAGTAACTATTTTGTTACCTGCTAACGCATCGAGGAGAGTGGACTTTCCGCAACCCGAAGGTCCCATGATAGCTAAAACTTCACCTGGAAAAGCATATCCTGTGAGGCCTTTAAGTATCGATTTTGATCCTTTATCCCTTTTACAGATTGAACTTGAATTAATAGTCACCCAAAGATCCTCCCAAGTCAAGTAAATTCCATTATTACCAGCTTGTTGGGTATTCAATTGATGTTTTTCAAGATCGAAAAGATAACCTAAAGTTTCTATGTATTCATAATTTGATACTGCGGAAGAAGCCATGCATGCAGAAGAAGATAGAGGCGTGTACTTGATATCTCATTCGTGCATGTGATGTTTATAGTGTTGCATTGGTCTTTGAGACGACGAGCATTGATTGTACTAATAATTGAAGTGGTTAGTTGGTGTACTGGATTAATTCTGTGGATGAAGAAAGGAGTTCCCAAGAAGCGTCACGTTTCTCATTTGAAAGTATATGACCATGAATTAGTAACTATCGATTTTAATATATAATTGTAAAACATTGATGTTACGTCCATTGAAGATAATGCCAAATTTCGGGGTTTTGACTTGGTTTTTCTTTTCTGACAGAGACCACTAACTAATCTTCATGGCGTCTTTTGCAGTGAGCTTGTCACGGGGAAAATATGGATTATGGCTTCATATGTAAATATTTTCCCTTCCTATGGTTATTTTAACTAGATAAAAGGCTGGGTAGATGTTTTTTTTATTGTTGAGATTATTTGTCCCATGTTGAGAAACCCAACTTCATCCGACTCATTATATTAAATCAAGAATGTTTCTATCACTAATTAGTTTTAGGATTAATCCCTCAATTTATCGTCCTTCTCTAACAGGATTGTATGAACACACACGAATAGATTGAAATCAACACAAGATATGAATTCTACTCCACGGAACCAAGGAAATAACTTCTATGATTATCAAGCATTAATAAACCACAATTTATCAATGTTGTCTTGTTTCAGTACACACACCCAGGATATTATTTGTTGAATCTCTCTTCAAGCTGCCCAGCGTCGTTCAACCAAAGCGTTATTACTGCAAGCAAACTTCATTAGTAACTTATTGTTTCATCGATTTCTTTGACTCTTGATAGTCAATTTCAGGTGAAGAAAAATGAGGTAAAGATCGTCGTACGAGACAAAATCCGCTCTTTTGATGCTTTACTCCACAATATAGAACTTCTCAAATAAGTTGAACACAAACTCGGTACTCTGAAATAGTTATGGATATTTATTTATGAGGCATTCTTTCCCTAGGCAACATTTCCTTACCCTAACTCATGCGTCTATTAGATCGATGAATGCAAGAATAAAATGTTTGCGTTAAATATTTGAAGAAAAGCGCTTGTATATGACAAACCTTATTTAGGTAATGAGAGTGACCTTGGCTGAAATTGATGCATCACCTACCTATCTTTTTTACATTAACTACTCTTGAAAACAAAAGTTTCAAAACATGGAAAGCAACATGTTTCATTCTGGACCCCCTTCAAGAAACATGGAATTAAAATTAAACTGACTACACTATTCATAGTTTCATTCTTGCACATGTTTTTCCTTATGCGAAGCACCTTATTATTAGTTATGAAAGCAACATCGAACCGTAGGTTAGGTATTATCTATGATTTAGATCTTGTCTCCAAGAGAAAAAGAAAATAAACTCATTATTCGTTTTATTACTTCCTATCTTTGAAATAATTAAATATTTCTAAAAAAATAAGATATGCATAGTATTTTAATCAGATAAATGGAGGAAGTTCATCAACTATATGCTTGTGGGCTAACTCACTCTATGCCAATTGATTTTAGAGAGGAACCCCACAAGCTTATATGAGCTTGGACTTGGGCTGAAATTGGACCTGACAAATCCCTACATTGGTACGGTGAGCGTGGACAAACACGTGCGGGAGACCTTCAGATAGAGAGAAGTTTTAGCCCAGATACGGTGTGTGTCTCTGGTCTCTGGTGCAGATGATTGCGGTGGAAGCGCTTGGTGCAGATAATCGTCGAAACGGAGGCCCGTTTGATGGTCTTGAGTTTGATGGGGGGGGGGGGGTTTGAAACAAATAATAAATTAGATACATAAATTAATTTTTATTATGTAAATCACATTAGTGTCGCCCCTCATCCAATTTTTATATGAGTGTCTCTACTCATTGTTATTTCACGTGGTTTTAAATGAGCATCGCCCCTCATCGTTATTTCATGTGATTTAGAAATGATCGTCGCCCCCCATTGCCCCTCAGCGACGCTCAGTTAGAAATTGGATGAGCGGCGACGCTCATGTGATTTATTTTTTTTCGAAACGATAGCTTGCATTAATAACAAAGATACAGGGCTAAATAGCCCAAGGGGTCTCACCGGTACATTGTTAACCGGGAGAACAAAGGCTCACATAGGAGCAACACACAACCCCACAAAGGGGAACAACACTCCCAAAAAGGAAGAAAACAGTCCACAAGGGACAAACACCGACAGAAAACAAACCCATCATCTAAAAACCGAAGATCTAAAGAACCTATAACAAAAAAAGCTATTAAGCTAATTCTACGATACTCTTCACTTTCTTCGGTCGTCGATTTTTGGATTTTGTCTTCATCGGACTGAGGGCTCCACCAAGGGAGAAGAACTCCCGATCCGTGGATCGGGAGACCGAGCTCCCAACGGGAGTCCTGTGGGAGAACGTCGGCGGGGTGTCAGAGGCAGAACTGGTGACGACAGCAGCGTCGACGGGGGTGGCAGCGGCAAGGTGGTAGTAGCTGTGAAGGGTGCGGAGGAAGAAACTGTGGCAGTAGCTGTGGCAGATCTGGCGGAAAAGACGATGATCTCATGTGATTTACATAATAGTAAAAATTAATAAACGCACCTAATTTATTATTTGTTTTGCGCCGACTAATATGATATGCATATCTTATATTTTTTTAATATTTAATTATTTTTTAAGTTTATTCCAATTTAAGTATTTTTTATTTATAAAAATAAAAAAGAATATTTTTGAATATTCAAAAATATAATATATATGCATATTATTTTAATCATCGTGAAACAAACAATAAATTAGATGAATTTATTGATTTTTATTATGTAAATCAAATTAAATAACGATGATTTATGATATGGTGGATTATATAATTAAGAAATATAAATAAAAATAACTAAAAAGAGAGAGAATGTCGCCCCTAATGGGGGCGACTTAAATAAAAAAAATACTCCCTCCATCCCGCTAATTTTATCACACTTTTCCATTTTCGACGTCCCAGTAATTTCATCACATTTCCTTATTTAGCAAAAAATTATCACAAACAATCAATATAATAATATTAAATATTCTTAAAAGACGTGTT
This sequence comes from Craterostigma plantagineum, assembly GCA_027422505.1. Classification (NCBI taxonomy): domain Eukaryota; kingdom Viridiplantae; phylum Streptophyta; class Magnoliopsida; order Lamiales; family Linderniaceae; genus Craterostigma; species Craterostigma plantagineum. Next base: position 731,916 of record JAPQWV010000290.1, on the reverse strand, counting down.
AAAATATACACTTTTACCTTTTCATTATACTATACTATTATAATAATTTCATCTTAATTTGCGTGCCTAGCAACTTATGTGATAAAGTTGCTGGGATGGAGGGAGTAAAAATATATAAAGGGAGTGTCTCCCGTATTAGGCGCGGCGCCACGTTTGTTAAATGCGGCGTCACAGTTATTTCACACCTTATTTTATCCAATTGATAGATTGCCATTAAAAAACAAAGGTACAAACGGGCTAAACACACAAAGAGCCGTTTGGTCGCATTGCGCCAAACGGAAAAAACTCCTCAATTAGAGGAAACAGAACCCCACAAGGGGGCACAAAACTCCCACACGGTTTGTTCCAAGAAACCGCCGCCTATGACGAACAAAAACTAAAGAAAATTACGAATGTGCCACCGCGTCCAGTATAGGCGACGGTTTTTTAGGAACCGTCGCCGAAGGTGCTGTTGCCTATGTATTATTTTCTACTAGTGAATGGTCCCCAAGGGACAAAAACCGACAGAAAACAAAACACATTATCTTATGACCAAGAACTAAAGAACCTATAACGGAAAACATTATTAAGCTAAATCTACGACACCCTTCACTTTCTTAGCCTTCGACTTCTGGTGTTTTATCTTCATCGGACTGGGGGCTCCACAAGGGAGAAAAAGCTCTCGACCCAAGGATAGGAAGAGACGAGTCCCGAACGACAGAGAGGCAGAAGAGGGCGGCGGCGGCGGGCGGCAGGGCTGGCGGAAGGCGGCTGACGGGTGCGGGTCGGAGGGTGGCAGGGCAAGTGCGGGAGGTGACAGGTGGCAGGGTGGGCGGTTGTGGCTGAGCCGGAGAGGCAGTTTTATCTTTTTAGGCCAAATTACTAAATCAACTTCGACCATTTCCGACCACCTCATAGTCTTTTGGGGACGTCTGAAGATTCGATCATTTCTCTATGATTTCTCTTGCATTGCCCCTTCCAATGGGTTTCGAAGATAAAGGTTACTAACTATGGGTCTCGTATTTTTTGGGTCAGAAAGTTTTATAATTGTAAAATTAGGTCACTAAGTTATCTAAATGATTTTTTTGGGTGTCACTCCAGCTAAAATTGTCGAAAACCCAACGTGGCTGGTGACGTGTCATCGGTCACATCGGATTCCCAGCGAGTTTCGCCGGAAAAATTCGTCGGTGACTAAAAAAACCAGACACGTTACTTAGTGACCTAAGTTTGCAATTATAAAAGATAGTGACCAAAAAATGAAAACGGCTAAAGTTAGCGACGCAATTTAGTACTTTGGCCTTTTTATTGTTAAGCTAAAAAAAAGGGGAAAAGAAAAATTGAGCTCCCCCAACCTCCAAGGCCCCAGAGAGAGAGAGAGAGAGAGAGAGAGAGAGAGAGAGAGAGAGAGAGAGAGAGAGAGAGAGAGAGAGAGAGAGAGAGAGAGAGAGAGAGTAGAAGGGACAAATGGTGGGGGAATGGTGGGGGAGGAAGGGAGGGGCGGCTAGGGTTTGTGGAGAGTGTTTGGTGGAGAGAGAGAAGAGCGTCGTAGTTATTACACACGATATGTTCGATTTTGTTAAGTTTTTGCAAAAACACCGGATTTTATTATTTTTTAATTGAAACCCCATTCTTTTGATAAAAAAGCCTTTTATCATTGCAAAACCAAATATAGGCTTTTTATTTAAATAATGTAATTTAAATAAAAAATTAATAAAATAGGAGTACTCCGCTCAAAATTACTAAAATAGAGCGAATCGCGATTGAACGTGGTGTAGCGGCTATTAGCCGCGACGACATGTTGGCCCGAAAAATGGGCCTCTTTTGCCAGAATTATGTTGGGCCCATGTTTTGGCCCAAAATCACATATCGTCGCTCCCAATAGGCGAGGCGTCGCACTTACTACCCGCGACGCGTTGACGCAGCCCAGACAATGATTTGACGGCCCATTACACGGTTGTCTCCAATAATACTCCATTAACCACGACGTTGCGCCCATTGCATGCGACATCGCGACAATTACTTTCGACGGTTTGGTTATTTAAGCTCCGATTTTTGTGTTGTAAATTCATAAAATTTCATACATATTCCATATGATGTCCAGAAAAATTCAAATAGTAATTTATTATGGGGGTGAAATACAAGAATCAAACACCATTCGATATAGTCTTCAACCCATCGGTTATCGACGAATTCATCGTGAAACAAATTTCGATCAATTTCTTAGTATGCTGTAAGACATGACTTCCGTCGACAACCCTTCTTTCTCTTTAATCGTTTGGGTGATGAACGAATATTATCAACATTCTCGACTGTATCAGAATCTCCTAGTAATGTCTAGTGATGCCGAACTCGCATACTTCTTGGATCTCGACGACGAACTTGATTGGGTCTTTGTTGAGGCAACTAAGATCGTTCAGTTCGATCGCAACGTAGATGTTCCCGAACACACCACGAATTCCGCGCCGACTTATTCGTTTCCTGGCTACATCAGTAACTGAAGGACTGATAAATATTTCGTTCGACGCGCCTCACGAAGATATACCCGTTGCGTTCCTACTACTACTAGTTCGACGGTGGCGCATCCCAAGATCGTTCATGTCGCCGTCCAAGATAGTGGCGTCAGCGACTCTGAAGCTGATGACAAAGGTAGGGCACTAGACAATTTTCCAGATCTCGCAGAAGACGATGATGATAATAACGATGGACCAACTACTGACCTTCCAAGAGAACCAGAAGAGAATTGAGCATTGTACCAGTCGGTGCCGTTTAATACCACTTATCAAATGGCTCCCCCAGAAGTTGACGAAACTGGTGGTGATTTCTACGATAGGGACGAATCTGCATTTTTGTAGGTATGACATTTAATAGCAAAGATCAGTTGAAATGTGCTGTTAGCGATTACCATTTGAGGGTCGTTGACGTTGATTGCCGTTTTCCTATGTTGTATATCGTATGTTGTTATATGCATGTTTAAGTATTTCGAAGTAAGTCATCGACATACGACTAAAAAGTTGCTAGAAAATAAAGATTATACCGTTGCTAGAAATACAAAAAGCGCACGCAAAAAGAACAATTGAACACAACTAAAAAACCATCGAATCTCTAAATACATAAAAAGATTAAAAACATAAAAATAACTAACGAATATAATGGGATCCCGTACCACATCTATGTGGTCCTCTGTTCTTGTGAAGATGGCCACGGTCAACAGGAGGATCGGGCTGCTCAGGGCGACGACGTCGCTGCTGTGGTCGCGGCAGTGACTGCTGCACATGTGGCTGATGTGGAGGCGTCTCGTCGTCGTCATCATCATCGTCGTAGTCGATACCGTAGCCTGTTGGTGTAAAATACGTAACATCGTCGTATAATCCTGTGCGACCCGTGAAGACGACGGGCAAGGGTTCTGCAACGGACCCCGTGATACGACGAGCCAGGGTCCTGCGTCAGAAACCGAGTAGACGACGGGGCACTCACATGTGTCGGAGGAATATCAATGAACTGCACATGTCTTAGCTGACGCCTGTCAATGACAAGCTGATGCATCTGATGTATGACATCTAATCCCCCCTCCATATCTCCATGAATATTTGCTCCGCCCGATCGACGTGATGTACCTAATGAGTAACAACTTCACCTCTTAAATGACACGCCGAAAATAAAAAATATATATATATTGGAAAAAAATAACTAATCATAACGTCGATAAATGCACTATCTCCCATCTGGAATCATCGGTCCATATGAATAGTCGATGGAGAAATGTACCGATGGGTGATCCTCTGGTACCACCGAAAATAATCCGAGTGCACTGTGAACCGCCAGTTATCTCCATCGCATTGACGATGCTCGCGTATCGGGACACCCACAAGGCTTCATACTGCTCGTGATACGCCCTCCAATCCCTTCCCGAGACGTTATGGATATTGTGTCGATGAAGATCAACATCAAGACCTCTCGGATGTTGCGAGACGGAGTGAACCATCGAGAACTGTCGGAGCACGCAATCGGGATAATGCCACTCAACGATGTTGTAGAATATGAGTGGACATGATGAACGACAGCACGGTGGTCGACATTCGTCCCTTAACACTGTAATCTCTGGTGCCTGTTCGTCGTAGGGAGCCCAAACGAACTGCTCCATCAACATGCTATCGAGCGACTCTCGAATCGCACGCAAATCCGAGTGCGTCGATGACGTATAATCGAACAGCACATTCCACCTGAAATAAAAAAAAAAAGTATACTAAAATGAAGTAAAATTTTCAAGAACTATGTAATATTAAATAAACATCGTCTTATTACCTTGCACCATGCGGCGGCATGGGCAACTCAATACCATCTTCAATGACGGCCATCATGTCCACTCGAGGACGGGTAATAATGGACTGCACATGTAATATACGCATCCACGACCATACCTATACAAAATTTAAATTATATAATTAGTTTGTATAAGCCTCAAGAAATTCGATTACACAGAAGAACGCAACTGAAGCAACCGTAGAGCTCCACCGGTGTTCATCTTCTGACGCTGGCACGAGGTGCATAGCCTCTGTACAAGAAAGCCAGAACGGCACTGTCCCATTTGTAAGTGTGCACGGCGTCGATGTCTTCGAGCAACGGAAAAACAGATGGACATACGAGCTTCCGCTGGAGTCGGGAACAACACCGATCCCATGAGTAATAGCGCATATGCACGTGCGCCCTGATCGACCTCATAATCTTGGCTATCATCGCCGATCTAGTTGGCTTCGAACCAGTCAGCAAATTTCCTCAATACACCTTCGTCCCGCTGTACGCACCTACAACAGGTCTGTAACCAGTCAGCTCCTCCATGTAATCGATCCACTGATCCTGCGTCCCGCTGTGGATCACACCACTGATCGAATGACCATCAACGGGGCGTCCCCACAGCATACCAACGTCCTCAACTCTGATGGTCGCCTCACCCACAGGTAAGTGAAACGTGTGCGTCTCCTTCCTCCACCTCTCTATGAGAGCCGTGATCAAGTGTGGATCTAACTTCTGAAATCCACAACTATAGACGCCGTAAAACGAGATCGTATGTAGCTTCTCCATAACACGACCGTGCAACCGCACCGGTCGTGAAAGCTTACCCCACACAACACTCTCCAAACCCCTAACGATCAAAGGCATGTCTAGGGCTCCATCAGAATTGGATAGTACATTGTTACAATGATGACTATCCTGGAAGAGCGATCTATCGGACCGTAGTATTCTTATGTATCCATCCTAAATCGAACGCTTACAAGTCAATATCGCCACAAATATCAACAAACAAACAGAATATCAACACATAAATTGAATCAAATATCGAAAATTGAATCAATCATAGTAGAAACCCTAATTTCAAAATTAGGGTTTGAAATTGGGGAAAGTTCCTAAATTGAATCAAATATCCAAAATTGAAGTGTTATATCAATCCAATCTTCAACCCACGATATATATATCACATACCAAAACACAAACGTAAACTCACGAATGCGACCAAATTCAAAGAATACACCAAAATCAAAACTCTAGCAAATTTCATACCAAAAATCGAAGAACACAAGGAATAAATTCGCAAGGAAGGGGAGCTCAAGGGTCGCCTGATGTTCGCTGTCGCCGTAAGAGGAAGAATCGCGGCTCTAAGAACTTGTGGAGGAAGAAGAAATGGCGAAGAAGAAGAGGAAGTCACGGGTTATTAAACCCGACGTCGCGCCTATTGGGCGCGGCGGTACTTGATGTTGGGCCGCCACTGGCCCAACACGTTTTCTAAAAAAAAGGAGGCCTGTTTTTTGGGAGCACTCCATCGTCGCGGCCAATAGTCACGACTTCGCACTTACTAAGTGCGTCGACGCCTTTTATAGGTGTGTTACCTATTTTATTAATTTCCGTAGTAATAGCCCTATTTTATTGATTTTTAATTGAAATGGCATTATTTTAATTAAAAAGCCCCAAATATATCAGTCCTGTATAGGTCCAGAAAATTCAATCTGAATAATGGGACAACAATTATTTAATACAGTTCAAAACAATTAGGTCAGATGAATGCTAAGGGTAACCACAATAGTGGTTTATATGTGTGTCATATGTGCTTATTTGGCATTTTATATGACACACCATCATTGTGGACGTGTCATGAGTATGACATTGTGTCATATTTATGACACTGTGTTATAGGAATATTAAAATATTATGGAGGAGAGAGAATGAGAGAGAAGAAAAAAAGAAATTATTTATTTATAGTTGTGGGTCCGTGTTATAGTAGTGTTATAATTGTGGAAGAAGTAGAATTAAAGTGTTATAGAATAAAATATAGAAAAATATCGTAAAAAGCTGATGTGACAGTATTATGAGTGTGTTATTGTTGTGGACACCCTAAATAGCTGAGTTTGGCTGAGTTAATGCATCACCTAACTGTCTGTCTGTGTATGAGAAAATTAATGTTACCCTTCAAAACAGAACTTCATGCGTGGCTATGGCCGCAGCCACGTTCTCTCATCAACATGCCTACATATTTTTGTATTATTGAATACCCTTCTTATTTTTATTCATGCCTATGTTTATGATTTATCGTAAGCTTCTATAAAAGCACATTATTATTATGATTTATTATAAACGAATTGATATCAAACCACCGTATTAAATATAAACCACGTTATTAAATATGTAAAACAAATCGGCCGCTGTAACTTTAATCATATAATATTGGTCCCTGAAATCAACTTGGAGGCATCCATGTTGTTTAATTCAATCAAATAGACTGATTGACCTCGTAATATCAATTAATTTAAGAATGAAATTTTTCAGTCCTAATATGATCAGAGCGTTTGATGTGCATGCTTGACTCAGGGCGTATGAATCAATAGATGAATTTGCCTAATATTAATTAGTTTTCGGATGTAACCTCATTTCTAATAAGTAATCTGTTTGATTTTCTACATTGAGGCAGTTGTGATTGTTTTCTTATAACATGGGATAAATGACGTGTTCCTTCTCACGTGTTGCATGTTTTTAAGACAAATGAATGTGTATATTAAAATAAGTGACATTAACAAAAACTACGATACGCATATTAAAGCCGATATGACGTTTGTTAACTGGATAAAGTTATCTCTTTGATACATGAAATAGGCTAGATTTAATATCTTGTGACAAATGATATTATGAAGAGAGAGCAAGTAACCCTTAGCTTTTTATATTGTAATGCTAGAAATGATGAATTTAATTATTCATATTAATAGTTTTGGTATTGAACATAACGTAAGTAATATACCGGTTAGTAAAGGATGAAACAGAAATAGGCCAGCAGAGCGCCAACGAGAGATGAAGCCGGATTAAGACTGCATACCGGAACTACCTATGAGACCGGGCTGCCTCGATATCGGATGTGCCACGCTGGACAATTTAAAAAGTATTCAAGCGCGGCAATGTGAAGACTTCTAACACTCTTTAAATACAAGGCTGTTAGCTGCAGCCATTTGAAGCCAACCAAGCTGAATAAGGAATGAAGCACAGGCATAACACAAACTAGCTGAATGAATGGACAGACCCTTTTTTGGATAAAAGGCAATTAATGCTTTGTCAGGTATGTGAACGAGAAAAGTACCAACTTTGAAAATCTGCGAACGAGAAAATTACCTGAAGCTTACAAATCACAAAGTTCTAAAAAGCGAGATAGACTTAGGTGTTGTCATTACTACTGTATACCGGAACAGTTGGTGAGTAATTTCTCAACGGACTGTAAAGTTGTTGAAAGAAACGGACTATAAAAAACTGTCTAGAGACTAGGAGTTTAGTTGGCAAAATATATAGCTGTGAGAGTTATATTGAGTGAGTCTAGCCAGTCGCGGAGCCACATGAGGTCTAGTGGCGTCATTGGACCCACTAGAATTTTTTCATTAGTACTAAATTGGGGATATTTTTGTAAGTTTGGGGTATGAATGCAAATTACACTATAGGGACCCCAGTGAAATTTTTCAGAAATATAGGGTATCGGGTGCAATTAGACTGGACACCACTAGGAAAGTTTTCTGCCTCCGCCACTGAGTCTAGCTAAGGAGGTTGTACGAAAAGTGTTGTAAACCGATGCTTCTATTGAATACCTTCCTGACTGGGAAGAAAGGAGAGACGCAGGAGATTCTAACTTCGAAATTCCAGAAACAAACTCTGTTTGTACCACAAAAACACATATACACACCACGATCGCATCAGGTCTTGGTTCTAAACCGACTGGTTTCTTCCGCACCAGTCAGTACACACTAAAATATCAAGCACCGATATTGACCTTTAATGAGATCAAAACCAAAAAATTAACATAAGATAATCGAGTGTTTATTCACCCCCTCTAAACACACAAACCGATCCTATAGGTGAAGATCTCGATCAACCTTTTTCTATTTGTTAATTAATCTGAGAACATTTCTTACAAACTTGCTAGTCATCGATAAATCATGAGAGCGCTTGGTCTCATATGTCACGCCGTTCAAATCTGTAAGGACAGATCTCAACTTGCAAGACTTGTTAAAGTCAGCACAAGTTTCCTATTGAAGAAAGAAAAGAAAGCTTCTTTAGGCCAAACATCAACAAAAACTTATTGTATAAATATGAAATATATACTGTGTAATTAGATATTTCTGGAAAATCAATGTTTGCTCTCTTTATGATTCTTTCGATGGAAATGATGTGGTTCTTGGCTTTGTTCTAAAGAACCACAAGTTCTATTTCTTGTTTTCTTATTACTACTTATTTCAAGATAAAGAAAAATGGGAAAATACAGGAACTCTATTTGAATATGCTTCCATATATATTGTCAAAACAAGAAATTGGTTTGCCTTAAGGGCTTATGGTGTTTGGGCTATTGACCCTGATAGAATATTTCTCCTCATAATATAAACTTTATTACTTCTCCAATATATAGATATTACATATGATATAAATAAGGAAAATATATTACATCATAAAGGAAAATAAACTATCATAAATGAGAATAATATGGAGATAATTATAAGAGATAATCATGGGATTTGAGATTATCCGTTATTGATGATTATCCGTTGTCACCCCCCCCCTCAAGCAAGACAAGGGACGTGGAGCCACGCGCAGCTTGGAGCGAAAGAACTCGAATAATGGACGAGCTAGGCCTTTGGTGAAAACATCTGCAATCTGAAGGTTTGAAGTAATGAACTTCGTGAGGAGGCGACCAGAGGCAACAAGCTCACTTACAAAGTGATAATCAATATCAATGTGCTTTGCGCGTTTGTGAGCGATGGGATTCTGGCTGAGGAAAATAGCACTGTTGTTGTCACAAAGTAGAACCGGGGTGTCGTCGATAGATATATGAAGCTCTTTAAGAAGATTAGATAACCAAACTACTTCAGATGCAGCGTTGACTAACGCACGATATTCTGATTCGCAACTAGATCGTGCCACAGTAGGTTGTTTCTTAGAGCTCCATGATACGAGGTTACCACCAAGAAAAATAGAGTACCCATAGGTCGAACGACGAGTCTCAGGACATCGAGCCCAATCAGCATCAGAGTAGGCTAATAAAGTGCAAGCGATCCACGACTGAATGAAAGACCGTAGTTAATTGTGCCTTTGACATAGCGAATAATACGCTTGACTGTCTGATAGTGATCAACTGTCGGAGATTGCAAGAACTGACTGACGAGGTTGACCGCATATGATAGATCGGGGCGTGTAATTGTCAGGTATTGAAGAGCTCCCACTAAGGAACGATAATGCATTGGATCAGAATACGGTGCACCATCACTTGTTAGAACTTGACCTGCAGCAAGAGGAGTCGAAACAGGTTTACACTCAAGTAGTTGGGAGCGCGTAAGAATATCATGAGCATATTTGGTCTGACTGAGGTGGAGTCCAATATCGGTGTGATCGACTTCAAGCCCCAAGAAATAATTTAAACGGCCGAGATCCTTTACTGCGAATTCTGAATGAATACGGGAGATGAACTGTCTTATACCGGTTGGGTTATTTCCTGTGAGAATAATGTCGTCGACGTATACCAACAGATATATAATATCAGATGCATGATTGAAAATAAAAAGCGAGGTATCCGCACGACTGCAAAGAAAACCAAGTTTAAGGAGAAAATCACTAAACCGTTGAAACCATGCACGTGGCGCTTGTTTGAGCCCATAAAGTGCCTTTTTGAGAAGACAAACATGAGTAGGAAAGCGAGGTTCGATGTATCCCGGTGGTTGCTCCATGTAAACAGGCTTGGTGAGAACACCATTAAGAAATGCATTTTTGACATCCAACTGATGTAATGGCCAATTTCGCATGACAGCAAGAGAAAGAACAACCCGAACAGTGGCAGCCTTCACAACGGGACTAAGCGTATGCGAAAAGTCGAACCCCGGAACTTGAGTGAATCCCTGCGCAACCAAACGAGACTTGTGTCGTTCAACAGAACCATCAGAGTTATGCTTAGTACGGAAAACCCATTTAGAGCCAACAACGTTAACTCCTGGTGGACGTGGCACAAGATCCCAAGTGAGATTCTCCCGTAAAGCAAGCATTTCATCATCCATAGCAGCGAGCCAGTGAGGGTGCTTAGCAGCTGATTTAAAACCTCGAGGTTCGGCAGTCATCGCCTGAAGATGAGTAGTGGCAAAATCGGCAATGTGACGTGGTTTGAAAATGCCTGCTTTGGCGCGTGTGACCATCGGATGTCCAAAGGATGAAACATCAGGTTGTGATGATGGTGGAGTTGGTGGTGGCGATGGATCTGGTTCGGGTGTCGTAATGGTTGCAACTGTTGGGCAAATCGAGCACGGTAGGGGTTGCTTCGAGGCTGTCGACTCATTTGATTCGATCGGTGCAGTAGCTAGATTCAAATCAGATAACGGCTCAAGAAAACAAGATACATGAAGTTTAGAAATAGATGTTACCGAATTTTGGCCTGAATACGGGTAAACATCCTCATCAAATCTTGCATGTCGAGTGATGTAGATCTTCGTGGTTAGCGGATTGAGACATTGAAACCCCTTGTGATTTGAGCTGTATCCAATAAACATGCACGGACGATTGAGAACAGAGAACTTGTTTGCCGCATGGTCACGTAAGCATGGGAAAACTCGACAACCAAACGGATGGAAATTTGCATAATTTGGTGGATTCCCAAACAACGTCTCAGACGGTGAGATTCCCTGCAAAATAGGCGATGGCAACCGATTTATAGTGTAAACCGCTGTAGAAAAAGCTTCAACCCATAAAGACATTGGAGCATGCGCATGAAACATCATAGCAAGGCTCGTTTCGGTGATGTGACGATGTTTATGCTCGGCTCGACCATTCTGAGATGGCGTGTAAGGATAGGAGATGAGATGTTGAATTCCCTTCTGACGGAAAAATTTCTGAACTTGATTATTCGTGAACTCCGTACTACCATCGCTCTGAAATTTCTTAATAGAGCAATTAAACTGATTTTCCACCAAATTTGCAAATTGCACCAGATTCACAAAAAAAATCCAACTTACTAGAAAGTGGATAGAACCATGTGAAACGAGAATAATCATCAATAAATATTGCGTAATAACGAAAACCCGATGATGAAGAAATAGGTGCAGGTCCCCATAAATCACAATGAATTAGTTCTAGCACACCGTTTTTCATTCAGAGAGAAAGGTAAACGCTTGCTTTTAGCGAGTTGACACGAAGCACATAAGGAAGGTTTGGGCAACAAAGAGGTAACCATCAAATGACCCGATTTATTCAACAATGATATAATATTGGGCGAAACGTGCCCGAGTCTAGCATGCCACAATTCAAACGATGCACGTTGGCAATTATTTTGTAAACTAGCAATTAAGGCAGGACGAGCTCTCTCTAATATATATAGATCATCTTCACGATGACCGCTTGCCAGAACCTCCTTTGTGTGACGACTCTGAATGGTAAATAACTTATCAGTGAATAATACGTCAACTAGTAAATCTGAGGTAAGCTTGCTAATGGAAAGCAAATTTTTCGTCAGATTCGGGACGACTAAAACATCCAACAACTGAATGTTATTGGTAACATGGGATTTGCCAATGTGAGATATAGAGAGATTAGCACCGTTACCAACAATGACGTGATCGTTACCGGAGTATGCTTGAGACGAGTCCAAAACCGATGGTGTTGGAGTCATGTGCGCCAATGCACCAGTATCAAGATACCAATCAGAAGCGTCTCCATTTGAAACGGAACAACTCGCCGAAAAAGCTTCAGCCAGATTTGCAGATGAGGGACGGACATACCGTTGATAGCAAGTGGAGGCGTAGTGACCATCCTGTCGACAGTTTGACAACGAGGAGTACGTCTAGAGTTTCCACGGCCCTGACCACGAGACTGATTTCCACGACCTCTATTTGATGTCGAAGAATCGGATTTTTGATTTCCACGAGTATCGCGATGTCCGTACAATGCAACAGTCGAAGTACCCGAACTTTCGAGTGATTCCTGAAACAAAGAGAAGCTCTCAGCCTTCGACAGAAGATCTCGAAAAGTTGGTAGTGGAGTTAACGCCATCTGGGCAGCTGAGAAACTGGAGAAGGAAGATCCCAAGAAGAAACCAATGAGCTTTGTCGGTATCATCAATGGGACGACCAATGGCAGTAAGCTGATCGCATAATGATTTGAATTGGTGACCGTACTCAGCGACGCTTCGAGAGCCTTTCTTCATGAGTTGCAAGTCATCTTTTAGACGTAGTTCACGTGACTTGGAGCTATGACTAAAGGCGGCCTCTAGAGCGAGCCAAACAGCACGAGAAGTTGTACACCCAAGAACCTCAGCCATGGATTCTTCAGTGAGAGAAGAGAGAAGAAGGCTTAAAAGCTGCTGATCTTGCATCCGCCATGCGTCATAGGCCGAGTTCTGCACGTTTTGACCAGCTGCATTGGTGATGGTAGCAGGCGGCGCGGATTTGGAACCATCAACGAAGCCGATAAGGTTCTGACACGTAAGAATCGGTGTGAGTTGACTCTTCCATAGCAGCTAGTTTTGATAGGACAACTTGATTGTTATCATATGGATGATAGGACACGTAAGAACGGGGAAGAAAAGGAGAAGGATCGTAGTATTAGGCTGATACCATGATAGTTTATTTTCCTTTATGATGTAATATATTTTCCTGATTTATTTCATATTTATTACTTCTCCAATATATAGATATTACATATGAAATAAATAAGGAAAATATATTATATCATAAAGGAAAATAAACTATCATAAATGAGAATAATATGGAGATGATTATGAGAGATAATCAGGGGATTTGAGATTATCCGTTATTGATGATTATCCGTTATCAGACCCAATAACTTATTAGGTTGTGAAGCCCTGATTTTCGTTGCTAGGGAAATTAGACATGTAAAATATATCGAATATTCTCATAACCCAGATAACCGAAACTACTTTATACTTTGAAATCATACCAATGAAAGAAATAACATCTCTTATCTCCTCATCTCACCAGCCTTAACGACTAGGAAGAAGAAAACCCTATAAACAAAAACCATCCCAAATAAAACAGCCAAATCCACCCACTTAGACCAACCCATCTCCACTTGCAATGCATCCCTAAGAACACTCTCGCCTTCGACGCCGCCCGAAAACCTAAGCCCATCGAACTCATTTTTGTATAGCCCTTGAAAAGCGTACCTATGGAACGCCACGTAGTACATGGGAAACTTCCAGAAGATTCTCGGAAGGTTCTCGGGCAGTTGAAAGAACCCTCCGCTGAGCATCATCATTCCTTGAACGCCCGCGCCAACTATGAGGCCCATCAAGAAATCGGGCATGAGGCTGGCAACGATCATCATTAGGCTCTCGACGAGCGCCATGCATGCGAACAAAGTTACAGTGAAGTAAAAGAATTGCAACTTTCCTCGGTTAAGGTCAGAAAGGAAGTATGTTATCCCGCCTGGCACGACAGAGATGAGAAGTAAGAAGGGCGCTGAGGAGACAGTGTTGGCTATTACATAGGCTGAGGGTTTGTAATGACCGTTTAGTCTGTCTCGCCTGAAAACCTGCATTTTTTTATTGATCGTAGGCATTTAGCAAGGAAATGAAAATTAGGGTTTTAGGTTTGTGCTTAGGTATGTTATTGATGACCTTCAAATCTTCTACAAAGGAAGGGAAGCCGCCGATTGCCATTAATGTTAGCAGTGATGCCACGAACATGAGCAGTGATCCTCGTTCCTGTAATAAAAGAATCACAACTCCTTAGAAATTTGATATTTTGACGACACACACACACACATATATATATATATATATATATTTTTTAATATTATATGGTTGGATATACATTAATGGAGCTGTTGCTAGTGCCCAAGTTGTAAAAAACAGTCCCAAGGCCGAAAGCCATAGCAATGTAAATGGCTAGTCTGAGCCAGTAGTAGCCGAGATCACGGTACATGTTGAAGAAAGATCGTTGAATGAGAACGACGCACTGTGTATACAAGCTGGCTTGTCCTTCATTTTCTCGATCAATTGGGCTCCATATCTTCAAAACATGTTGAAAAAATAATTCGAAATCTTAGTAAACGAATAAAATTGTGCGAAAAGGCGATGGAATTTGAGATTGATGAGGGGGGCTTTCTCCCGAATCTTCTTTCTTACATGATTTCTTATCTCAGAAATCAATTTCTTCGTTTTCACACAAGCATCTGAGGATGAATATGAACTGCTCAGCAGGTTTATTACTTCCTCGGCTGTTGTACACTTTCCAGATCCATATTCAATATCCTTAAAACAGCGAAGGGAAAAGAAAAATGAGCCAATAATATGTTCTATGGAATTGCTCATGCATGGCGTAATAAGGAAATTTCAAACTCATATACCTCAACCTCATCAAAGTCAGTATTGATCAGTTTAAGATAGTGATCTGCTGGATTTTCTAGAGCTGGACAAGCAAATCCATTCGCCTCAAAGAACTGTGTTCTTGTAACAAACAACTTCAAATCACCACACACATAGACACCTCAAATGCAACGAAAAATAATATAATCACCACACATAGACCTCAAACATAACGAAATAATATGTTGTTATTACAGCAACCACTCACCTTATTTGCCAAGCAAGAAGGGCCAAAGTACACACTTCTCCCAGACGAAAGCAGACAAAGATTGTGGAGGAGCTTAAATATTTCGCTAGTCGGCTGGTGAATGGAGGACAAAACCGTCATTTTGTATTCACGCGCGAGATCAACTATTCTTTTCATGACAAAGTACGAAGCTGCACTGTCGAGCCCACTCGTCGGTTCGTCGAGAAAGAGACATTTCGGTCTCTTAATGAGTTCTAAGCAAATGCTGACCCTTCTCTTTTGTCCATTACTAAGGCCCTTTTTAGCAAATCCTCCTATTCTCGTATCGATGCAATCTTGCAATCCCATTTCTCTTATTGTCCTCTCTGCAATTTCCTTCTTCTGAGATTTGGACATCTTCGAAGGAAGTTGAAGCTTGGCTGAGTAATAAACGGCTTCTCTAACTGATAACGTCGATGTTAAGGTATCCTCTTGTGTCACATATGCCTGAAAATTAGTACAGAAAACAAATGATGAGTAAACAGATGGGCAACCACATGTAATGAAACATGAAACAAAAATAGTCATCAATCAGAATAATTAATTACGAATTACCGATATTCCATATGCAAGCTTCTGTTTACGACCATCGATCAAGATTTCTCCTTTTTGCGAAGTTCTCGAGCTTAACCGTCCTGATTTATATATAGACATATATGTTTCATTTCTCAGTATGTGACTGACAAGCATATGAGAAATGAAATCACACACAAACACACACACACATATATATAATCTCATTTATCGAATAACTATTTTATTACCAGCCAACGCATCGAGGAGAGTGGATTTTCCACAACCGGAAGGTCCCATGATAGCTAAAACTTCACCTGGAAAAGCATAACCAGTGAGCCCTCTAAGAATCGAATTCGATCCTTTGCCCCTTTTACAGATTGAATTTGAATAAATATTCACCCAAAGATCCTCCCAAGTCAAGTAAATTCCATTACCAACCTTCTGTGTAAGATCGTGTTTTGTGTCGTAAGTGCTCTTTTTCAATTCGTGTTTTTCAAGATCTAAAAGGCAGCCTAAAGTTTCTATGTACTCATAATTTGACACTGACGACGAAGCCATGCATGCAGAAGATCAAGGGTAGGCTTATTACTTGGTACATCTCTTGCGTGCATCTGATGTTTTTTATAGTGTTGTAAGAATTTATGAGCTTTGAGATTGAGCATTGATTGTTCTAACTAATTGAAGTGGTTGGTTGGTGTGGTGTAATGGATAGCTAGATTCTTTGATGATAATGAAGAAAATGAGATACCATGGAGTGTCACGTTTCGCGAATTTAATCTCGTGACTTAAGACAAAGTAGCGATGGTAGCATGGAAGTTACCTCCATGACGATGATGCCAAAACTTGGGTTTACACAAAGTGTCTTTTTTTTTTTGGTTACAATACCGATGTCTTCACCACTATTTAATCATCATATCCTTGGAGTTTTTTGGGAATGAGCTTGTCACGGGACATAATTTCAAGTTAAAACTATGGATTATGGGCTTCAATATTTTAAATACTTTATGGTTTGCATTGACATCTATGCTATTATATAAAGAGCGGTGGGTATGAACTGCCATTTGGTCTGTCAATTTAATAATGATCATTTACAATTTTACCCTTAATCTTTAAATTAAACTTTTATTCTTGATATTTTCATTTATTACAAAATTATCCCTAAGTTAAAATTTTATTTTAAATTACTTTATTAATGATATGAAATGTTCGAAGTATAAAAAAAATTTAACATGTTTGAACACACATTGGTTGTGCTACACATACTAGTTGTTAGGAATCGTGAATCAAGAATTCAGATTAAACAGTTTTGGTGATTGTCCAAACTTGATTAAGAATACCGGTCAGAGGAACATAAGACCGAAGATTAAAAGACCAGATAATCAGTCTGAAGGAAACTGCTCAAGCCTGGTTAAGGATATCAGTTAGAAGAAGATTAAAAGTTCGGACGTCAATCAGCAGATTACATATGCGCAGGAGATCGGATATCAGTTAGAGGAACACAAGACTGGTTGCTAGAAGAAGCGTGCCTAAAACCGAAAGATACATATAGATATACCGGAGTTGGCAGGAGACAAGATCAGAACTCAGATACCGGACTAATAAAGTGCGAAGACCGGAGTTCTGTCATCAAGCATGCCACGTGTACAAAGATTCAAATTTACTCAAGGCGGGATAATGAAACCTACTGTCGAAATCTTTAATGCAAGGCTGCCATAGGAAGTCAGGTCGAAGTCAAGCCGAGCTTAAAATGGAAAAAGCAAATGAGACAGTATGAACTGCTGCCAAGATCGGACAGTACCCATTTTGGGAAAGTGCATTTAATGCACAGTTCAGCACTTGGAGCTATTTCACAACGGTCTTCTTCATCAACAAACAAGTATATATATCATAGAAGAAACACTGAGGAAGAACAACACAACCACGAGAAATCAATTAGACGAAAGTCAAGAACAAAGCGAGAAATTTAGAAAGTGTTGTCCTCACTGTACGATAACCGGTCAGGTTAAGTAAGTGAGTTTTTGTTATTCCGACGGACTGTAAAAAGCTGTTGAAGTAGGTGGATTGTATTTTACGACTGCCTAGGGATTCACTAGATAAGGCTGAGGGCAGCCGGGTAGGTTGTACTGTGAGTGTATAACTGAAGTCTAGTGAACCTTCCTCACGAGGAAGAAGGGGAGACGTAGGAGATTCAACTCCGAACTTCCAGAAACAAACTGGTATTGTCCTTCACACACACACTAACACTACGCACAGATTATCGGTTTCTGAATCAGAACCGATCTACAAGCTTCCGCAAATAACACAAAGAGAAAAATCAAGCACCGGTATTAACCTTAACCGGTTAACTACCAAAAAGGCGTCAAGCGTTTATTCACCCCCCCTCTAAACGCGTAAACCGATCCTAACAAGTGGTATCAGAGCGGGTTTGCTTGATATTTCTTCTACACTAACCATGACTTTATCGGATCAGCTTGTTATGTTTAGCAGGTAAAATTTTCTTGAGTGGAAAATAAGGTTGATGACCTACCTTTATGCGCAAGACGATGAAATGATCGACGTACTGGAAAATGGACCGTTTGTGTTCAACAAAATCAACATAAGACATGCTGTCTATCCTGACGAACCAAGAGAAATTCGGAAGGAAAGACACGAGCTTTCAGCAGAAGAAAAACGAAAGACAAATCTGGATAATATTGCAAAAAATACCATATTCAAGACTCTGGACATAGAGGTCTTCAGACAAGTTATGACAGGCAAAACCGCTAAGGAAGTGTGGATCAAACTGAGTCAACTTGGGGAAAACCAAGAAATAAACGAGCTCATGGAAAATCCAGCAGAAGCACTGAAAGATGGAAAATTATCCAGTGCGACACAGGTTAAGCAACGTAAGCTAAGCGATAATACTAATTTTCAGTCTAATGTGACAGGACCGGATTCAAAACTGAAAATGACCCCAAAGAGGAAACAGACCAACATCCAAGGTGGAAAAAGGCACAAGTCTCCACGACTAATGGAGACAGCCACAGATGGGATGATACCGACTCCGATGAATCAAGCTCTGAGGATAAACCAAGCAACCACAAAGATGAACCAGAACTTATCTGCCTAGTGGGAGATCAATCAGATCCAGAAAATAAATTCACCTATGAAGAAGTTCTAGATGCTCTCCAGAATATGGCTGATGAATACTGGAAACTGAACGAGAAGTTAAAGGTGGCAGAAAAAGGAAAGGGACCAGCGCTAGAAGATGCCGGATCTCTTCTTGAAAAGATCATCCATCTAGAGGAAGAAAACCTCAAACTCAAAGAAGCAGCCGAAAAGACTGCATCAGAAAACAAAAAGCTAAGCGCCTTGGTCCAGTCATGGACTAAGTCAACAGAGACATTTCAATGTCTTCAAGGTTCCCTAAGGGATGCTGGTGACCGAACCGGACTTGGTTACGGCGAAGGAATTGGTGTCGATGAGCCAACAACATCCGCACAACCAACTACTTCAAAGGTGATCAACTTTGTTCGTCCCAAAAACTATAACCCAGTTTCTGTTGCTCCTATGAACAGGTTTAAGGAAACTGAAGTGAAACATAGCTACAATTCCTCAATGTCCTACGCAAGGACAAGATCTCAGGTAGCAAGGGGGAATAATGTAAGAAATGCTCCACATAAAGGAGTATCCCAACAATTAAGGGGGAATACCGGAGTAAGTTATGATCACGAAGAAGAAGACCTCAACAACCAAGGGGGAATGGTCATGATACGAAATCAGGAACACAAGGCTACAGTAGACCCAAAGACCGGTCTCAGAAGAGGAATAATAAACATAAATATCTTATTGATCCCACTACCGGCAGACACATTAGGATAATCCAATTATGGATACCTAAGGTACTAATTCCTAACCGGACTCAAAGAGATTTGGGTACCGAGGATTTTATCTGTTCTTGCAGGAACTCATGCAGGAATTCAACCGGTTCTACTAACCTCTAGACAGCAGATGCTGTCGGCACATGCCCAGGGGGAAAGACTCCCACTGAGATCGAACCATGTGCCAAGTCAGCGGTTACCTTTGAAATAGCGTATGCTGTGAGTCATCTATCTACTGGCAAGTGTAGGTAAAAATGCAGTTAAGAGAGGGAATCAGCTGTCTGGCAGAAGCACAGCAGATGGTCAGGATAATCAAGCAGTAGCAGACAGACAGGACCCCAGAAAGGAAGATCCGAACTGGGAAAATCAAGCAATAAAGGAACAAACCAGTTTCAAAAGAGTGATACGTGTCTAAAAGAAACCGGGACAGTGTATTGCTAGAAGTTTGCACCTAAGGGAGTCTACTGAGGGGGAACGCCTCAAGTAAAGGGTAGAAAAGACTCTCAGAAGACCAAGACTGCGTTCAAGAGACGATAAAGTCAGCCTGGTAACTGATCAGAATAACAGGTGGAAATACAAACTAAGCGGAAACTCATCAGAAGGAACTAAACTAGTCTCGAGATCAACTAAGTCCGGAAGTTTCCATCAAAGACCAACAGTCCATACCGGAGGAAGACAACTGAAGGGAAAACAGTCAAAAGTTCAACACAGAGAATGTGTCAAAGACTCACCCAGCTCTTGGAATTCAAAAACATAAGGGACAATCGGTGAGGGAAACAATCTCAGTTCCAGAAAAATGGCGTGATGGCGCACTACTTGGAGACTGGATCTCAGCCAACTGAATGACTGAGTGCAGTTTCAGACTCTAACAAGTGGTTAGTTAAGGAGCAGACAAACATGGGTCAACAAGCAAGTTCTTCTATTGAAGGAAAGTTACAGCCTTAAGAAGAAAAGCAGTAGAAGTACCAAGGTTGCCAACTTGGTGAAGATAGTCGGGAGTACTGAAATCAGGAAGGAGAGACTAAGTACAGGAATGACAAACCGGTGAACTACGCACAACTGAACCAGACTGGTTCTCAAAAGCAGTGTCTACTCTCTGTCTGAGTTTCAAAGTATCTCAAAAGCCTTCTGAAACCGAAACTATCCATGACTGACCAATGGATAAACATATGACTTCTACTAAGCGGATAAAGACCGAGTCTCTTCGATATTTGTGCCTCATCAAAGCACATATTATTGAGTTTAATACAGCTGGCTTTGAAACTTGCAGGATATTTGAGAAGGTGAATAGTCGTGTCATCAACGAATCTCTGTCATCGGACAAGACATAAAGTTCCGACGCACTGAAAAGAAGATAAGCGTGGCTTGGTATACTGTACACCCGTGACGCAAATCGACAGGAACTTTCCGGCTATTTAAAGACCTCACGACCCTCTTAAAAATCCCAGTCACTCAACAACAACTAAGTTCAAAATGCCTGAGTTACCGAAACATCCACAACCCTCAGTCAGGATAAGCCTCACAACCAGAAAAAGCTTAACAAGTCCAAGCCCAGCTTTCTTACCCAATCGCCTCAAAGCAGTATCTCCAACAGATTGGATGCAGACTCATCCATTAGATCATTCAAAGACCTCACGGCGGTCAAACAAAGCTACAAAGACACTGCTGTGGACTAGCAGGTTTTTTAAAACAAGTCCGACGGCACAGAAGGAGGGCTCTGGGATGCTCTCTGATGACTGAACGAGTTGGATCCGATGCACCCAGTCATCAGCTTCTTACCCAGAGCTGAACAAAAGATGCCACGGACCGGGCGAACCATCAGGGCACTACAAGGACCCAAAGGAGAAGATGGCGCCCCTCCAGTCCCTTGTAGACCATCGACCCACCGAGAAACGGCGTAGTAGCCGAGCGGTTGAGAAGCCATGGGCTACCTTACCGCTCCAATCAGCCTCTCGAAGAGACGGGTCGGGAATTCATCAAGGAAAGGGACTGGAAAAGGGAAACCGGTTACCCGGGATTGAATGCCATGCCAGGCACATACCCGGACACCGGTTCCTATCGGTTTCGTTGCGCTTTCAGTGGTGTCAACAAGCAGATACCTACCATGACACAACAACCGACCCTCCAAGGAGCTCAACAAAAAGCGTGAGTCCTGGAGACAACCGGAGCTTTGTAAGAGCTGCTAAGACTGGACGGCTCAGAAGAAGATTTCTTCAGACCTTGAAGCGTCCTGCCAAATCTGAGCACAGCTACGGAGCTACCGGTTTCATTGTGCCTCAGAAGGAGAGAACAACGGTGATGATGACTCTCTTGCACAATGACTACCTTCCCTCATACCAGGCAGATGATTGTCAAAAAGGGGGAAGAAGAGTACTGCCCACTGCCCAATACTAATTGGGGAGAAAGGGAAGATGGCAGTACTGAACGAAGCTGCAGGCAGACCAGGACGTACCAAAGAGACCTTGGGATGCCATCAACCGGAAGATCGAAGAAGTATACTGATACCGGTTGTGTCAAGCAGTGTGGAGAAGAGTGCTGCCAGCTAAGGAGAAAGAGCAGTAGCACTGAGGCGAAGCAGGAGGCAGACCGGGATGTACCAGAGTAACCGGACGATGCCAACAACCAGAAGAAGTTTAGCATATCTAAGGAATAGATAGGCCAACAACGGTTGTAATAGATCGGTAGTTTTTGTATCAAATTTCCTTTGATATAATAAACACCGTTCTGCTTCGTTGGGTTTTGACAATCACCAAAAAGGGGGAAATTGTTAGGAATCGTGAATCAAGAATTCAGATTAAACAGTTTTGGTGATTGTCCAAACTTGATTAAGAATACCGGTCAGAGGAACATAAGACCGAAGATTAAAAGACCAGATAATCAGTCTGAAGGAAACTGCTCAAGCCTGGTTAAGGATATCAGTTAGAAGAAGATTAAAAGTTCGGACGTCAATCAGCAGATTACATATGCGCAGGAGATCGGATATCAGTTAGAGGAACACAAGACTGGTTGCTAGAAGAAGCGTGCCTAAAACTGAAAGATACATATAGATATACCGGAGTTGGCAGGAGACAAGATCAGAACTCAGATACCGGACCAATAAAGTGCGAAGACCGGAGTTCTGTCATCAAGCATGCCACGTGTACAAAGATTCAAATTTACTCAAGGCGGGATAATGAAACCTACTGTCGAAATCTTTAATGCAAGGCTGCCATAGGAAGTCAGGTCGAAGTCAAGCCGAGCTTAAAATGGAAAAAGCAAATGAGACAGTATGAACTGCTGCCAAGACCGGACAGTACCCATTTTGGGAAAGTGCATTTAATGCACAGTTCAGCACTTGGAGCTATTTCACAACGGTCTTCTTCATCAACAAACAAGTATATATATCATAGAAGAAACACTGAGGAAGAACAACACAACCACGAGAAATCAATTAGACGAAAGTCAAGAACAAAGCGAGAAATTTAGAAAGTGTTGTCCTCACTGTACGATAACCGGTCAGGTTAAGTAAGTGAGTTTTTGTTATTCCGACGGACTGTAAAAAGCTGTTGAAGTAGGTGGATTGTATTTTACGACTGCCTAGGGATTCACTAGATAAGGCTGAGGGCAGCCGGGTAGGTTGTACTGTGAGTGTATAACTGAAGTCTAGTGAACCTTCCTCACGAGGAAGAAGGGGAGACGTAGGAGATTCAACTCCGAACTTCCAGAAACAAACTGGTATTGTCCTTCACACACACACTAACACTACGCACAGATTATCGGTTTCTGAATCAGAACCGATCTACAAGCTTCCGCAAATAACACAAAGAGAAAAATCAAGCACCGGTATTAACCTTAACCGGTTAACTACCAAAAAGGCGTCAAGCGTTTATTCACCCCCCTCTAAACGCGTAAACCGATCCTAACACTAGTCTTTATAATTTCGGACCACATAGCGGTTTCGACTTTATGTCAATGTATTTGGTTATGCAAGACTTCATATGACGGACACATTTGAATTTTGGTAATTGTACAAAATAAGTCGGAAAACATCTTATTGGGGCTGAACAACAAACTTTCGATCTAGTTATTTAAAAAAATTTTGGTTGTAAAATTCAAATTTATTTTCACACATGTTTTTAGTTTTACAATTATCATTCATCGTGATGGAGATCGAAACTGATATATTTAATGACAAAAATTGAATTTTTGTTCGTCGTTTTTCACTCACTATATATATAAGGTTTACTAAGAAGGCTGCGTTTTAGTTCACCACACAAGAATACGAAATATAGTTTATCATGGGATAGTTTATACTGACATATACCGTTCAGTTCCACTAGTGTCCCTTTATTTATACATTTCCGTATAAGATAGTCAGATATTTTAATTACAAACCTTTATCTTCAAAAATCTGTTCTTAATTTATTTTGAGATATCTAAAAATATACAATATGGATATCCTTTCGATCGGCATGCCACAAAGAATAAATTAGATAGTTTTATTTATTTTTATCATGTAAACCACATGTAATAGCCCTGAATTTAAGATTTGGTAAATTATGACTTAAAATTATGAAAATAACTAAAATTATAAAAGAGCCAACCCACGCATGCCACGCGTAAATTTCACTTTAATAATGCAACGCAGTTTCTGACAATGAAGGGACAATGAAGGGTATTATAGACATTTCAGTTTATTAGTCTGGGCTAGATAAATTATCACACCCATCTGGAACATATTATTTATCTTGAACGAATAGGATAATAACAGCGGGCCTCATATTATGTCGGGCCCCATAGGCAAAATTTTATTACAAACTGAACAAGATAAAGTCCAATAATTTAACTTTATCTTGCTTATCCACCCAACTAAACACAGCATAAGTTGTTTATATCTACTTGTATTTTCTTAGATTTATACCTATATTAGTTCACTACTAGAAAACATGCATATTATATACAGAAAATTCGGTGTCTAAAACTAAAATTCAGTATCTATTGAGTGATTAGACACGGAAAATTCGGTGTCTAAAATCAAAATTCCGTAGGTGTTGTTCTCGTGGCAAATTTGAATACGGATATATACCGTTTCTAAAATGAATTTTGTCACATTTCCGTTTTTATTTTCGTATCTAATCCATGTCAAAATAAAAACATTAATTTATTTTAAAATAAAAATAGAAAATCGTGTCAGAATATGTTTCTAATACTCATAATTTAGACACGAAACCAATTCCATATCTATTTTCCGTATCTTATACTATGTTTTCTTGTAGTGGTTCTTATTATTAGATTTAAATATAATCGAATAAAAGTTGAAGTCAAACTCTTTTCGATACTCATTAAAGATCGAACATACTCCTTGACCCACATTTATCTTTTATCCTATCCCATGCCTCTATCAGATATATGTAATGCAACTACCAATATTAATTCAAATCTGACAACGGCTAGCATATTTAGATATATACACACACTAGTTTTTTGCCCGTGCATTGCACGATCATAATTATCTATAACTATTTTAAGTTGATTATAGAAATTAATTAATCATTTTTAATTAACTAATTAAAGAATGGATTTTTGATGAAATATGGGTGATTAGTTTTCTTAGCAAGTGAGGTGTGGTGTGTTTATATCAAAGAAAAGAATAATTAAAAAAAAATCTAATTAACATGGCACGTGTCAAACCCACAAGAAAACTACATTTAAATGTATATATAATAATATAGGTCTTTGTGTTGTAACTAATGAGCCACGTACGTTTATTATACTAACAGCCGGTGCCTAGTGGCTATCAGTGAATGCATTTCCAATTATCTTAAGTGAGACTATCAAATATGAATTTTTTGTCTTAAGCGGTTTATATATTATATGTGTAGTTTGCAAGCCTTTGAAGTTTACTTGGTTCCCATCAAGGTTCCCCAAGGTTACCCTAAAAAAATTGACTAGTTATAAATAATGTAATAGAATCAACTCATATCTTGAACTTATTTAAAGGTTACCCTAAAAGATTCACTAGTTAAATATATGTAATAGAATCAACTCATATCTTAAACTTAAAAGAAAAAACTATACTTATGTATGTTCAACTAATTTTTTTAAAGGTGAATCTACAGAAAAATACTCATTTATATAAAAATTTGCAAGTTAGTACCCATGTCAGAAATTTTTTTATATAAGTACCCGTTTGACCGTGTGTACCATTTTCCTTCTTCACATACCTTTTTTATATGTGTATTACGTACCACTTCACACGTTTTAATGGTACCTCTATATGTTTCTATATCGTACCATACATTAATGTGTTATATGATGTACTATTTCCTCACTGTATTATGTACCACAATACGCTTCTCTGTGCTATATAAATGTGTTAGATGTCATACCTTGTGGCGGGACGGGTACAAATGTATAAACAAATATTCTAATAGCTACCTATATATAAAAAAACACTGATAGTGTATTGACTTGCAAAGTTTTTATATAAATGAGTATTTTTCTGTAAATTCTCCTTTTTAAAATTGAAATAACACCATGACAGATGATAACATTATAAAAGAAAACTGATTACATTTTTTTTATTAAGACAGCTGAATCAAATTAGAATTAATAATACTATTTTATGAAATAGTTATGTCGAACTAACTATCATCAAATAGCTCAAGTCATTAATATCTTTTTTGAACGAAACTTACGTCGTCTGACACATGCAACTATTTAGGTTTGATTGAGCTGGAAATTAATGAATTACCTACCTATCTGTTCGAAAGAAATTAATCACATTAAATACTCTGAAAAAACAGAAGCCACTTATATAGCATTGCTATTGCTGGAGCCACTTTATTGACTATTAATCTGTAGAAGCAAATGAAGTCATTGGCTATGTTTCGTTTTATTGATCAATTCTCCATAGTTTTGACATTGCACATTTAGTTTCGCTTTTTAAATTATTGTAAATTGATCTAAAGCCAAGTTATCAAAATAACATCGCATCGTCGGTTAGAAATCGCTTTCGTAATGCAAAATTATTTTTTAGTGTTTCGACGGTGATGTTTTTATACGCGGAAAAAGATTGCATGCGATTTCAATAATGGATAGTTTTCTGCTATTAGTATTAGGTGATATGTTGTTTATTATCCCCCATGGAGAGATTAAACAAACACAAATAGATACTTCCAATCCACATTTAGAAAAGAAATATGTTTAGCTGATAAAAAGATGAAGTACTAATTCCAAAATTGTTAATGCGTATCACAGAAAAAAAAAGTCCTTACCTAGAAAATAGATATTATAGCAGCTACAGTGCAAAAACAATATGTGAAAGAACCATTTTCACTAAAATATTATTAACCTTATAAAGTATTTATAGAAACTGCATTATATTTTAAGTTATTATATTTTATTTCTATCACAGATTCACTGATTCTTTCTTATTAGAAGTTTAAAATTATTGAGAGATTTTTTTTTAAATTTTATATACCATATTTAGTATGGCTTAGTTAATGGATCTTACCTGTCTGTGTACGATAAATCAATATAATATCTTCAGAACGAAGATTCGCACCCAATGACAAATCACATCAACAAATCTTTTTAAGGGACACAGCCTTGGAGTAGAGTTGGAGCACAAAAGAAATCAATTTTTGATAGATACTTAAATAAATGTCTATGTTGAGTGGCTGACAAACAAATGAACAGTCAAAGGAAATCTTCAAATTAAGATATGGGGAATCTACAGAATTTAAGCCCAAACCGGTTTTTTAGGCCTGGCCGGGCCCATGGGCCACTACCCAAATTTTCAGGTCTAACTCTTTGAATATGTGTTTCATATTATCAAAATATGAATCACGTTTTCTATTGGGCTTCGAAGACTTTGGGATGATCATGGCAAAGAAAGTATTAATTAATTTCAAACGTAAGTTAATTTGTATAACTATTTAAATGAAATATATTTGGAGTTAAAACAAATCAAAGATAAATTACATGATTGCTATATGCCAAAAGTATTAACTACATTTAGAAAATATTTTGATTTCGATGTAATAACATGAAGAATAAACTATCTATCGCTCAAAATTTTATTGTCATGAACAAACGAATTCTTTCCGAACATCGTGTGTTCATATTGGGAGTCATATTATTTCATAGGAAGCAGCACATATAATCATATTATCAAATCACAAACTCAATAAAAACAGTCACGTGAAGAATACTTGATTTTGTCAATCATAGAAGTCTATAATTTGCCATTTGTTTAAACATATGTAGCAATAGCATAGTTCGTTCTTTTGTTCTAAGGAAAAGGCCTTTTATTAAAATAGAGTAATTTTAATTCGATATCAATCAAATAGTGTGATTTTATTAACAAAATTGAGCAAATCAGATTTCACGTAAGCGACGCCGTGTGTAATAAACGCGGCGCCGCATCTCATAGACGCGTCGCCGACTGTTGGCCTAATAACTCGGGCCTGTTCTTAAAAAATTCATTGGGCCAAGTGTTGGCCCAAACAATTTGGGCGTCGCATCTAATGGACGCGACGCCGCGTATGCGACGTCGCAATGAAGTCCACTAACGGTCGATGTGATCGATGTGACAGCCCATTATGCGTTGTCTGCAGTAATTCTGTACATTCGCGTCCATTAGCCGCGACGCCGCTACCATTACCCCCGACATCGTGTTTAATAAGCGCGTTTTCGAATTCCGTTATATAAAGGGTCCATCTTAGTGTTATATTTCACAAAATCGTACATATTCAATATGGTGTTCAGAAAAATTCAAATGTTTGTCTATTTTGCGGTGAAATCGTACACGAATCAAACACCATTCGATATAGTCTTCAACCCATCGGTTATCGACGAATACGTCGCGAAATCAATTTGATCAATTTCTTAGTATGTTGTACGACATGACTTTCGTCGAAAACTTCTTTCTCTTTAATTGTTTGGTTGAAGAACGAGTATTATCAATACTCACGACTGTATCAGAAGCTCGTACGGATATCTAATGATGCCGAGCTCGCATACTTCTTGGATCCCGACGCCGAACTTGATTATATTGAGGTCTTTGTTGAGGCAAATGAGAACGTTCGATTCGATCACAACTAGATGCTCCCGACGAGTGCACGTCCGCGCCGACTTATTTGTTTCCTAACATTACATCAGCTACTGACGGGTTGACAAATATTTTGTTCGACGCCCCTCACAAAGATATACCTTCAAGTAGCCGTTGTGTTGGTACTAGTTCGATGGTGGCGTAGCCTGAGATCGTTCATGACGTCGTGCAAGATAGTGACGTCAGCGACTCTGAAGCTGATGACGAGGGTGGTGCACTAGACGATCTTCCAGATCCCGCAGAAGATGATGCTGATAATAACAATGGACCAACACTGATATGTCAATAGAACCTGAAGAGACCCGAGCATTGTACCAGGCGCTGCCTTTTAATTCCACTTATCAAATGGCTCCTTCAGAAGGTGACCAAACTGGTGGTGATTTTTGCGATAGGGACGATCTCGCATTTTTCGTAGCTACGGCATTTAATAGCAAGGATCATTTGAAATGTACTGCTAACGATTACCATTTGAGGTTGTTAGACGTGAGTACCACATTATCGAAAGTAATAGAACTGCATGGGTCATTTAAAGTTAGTATCATACTTTGACTATCTCGACGAGTTCAGATCTAGCAACATATATTGAGCAAAAGTGTCATTGTCCTTTGATAAAGTTTCCCATGAGAAGGACTACGGCGCACACATTGACATAACATACAACGCCAATGATATGGGTTCACTATCTTGTCTCATTTCACGTTCAATATCGGGAATAAAACTTGGAGGAACTAGTCGAAAAGGAAGTGTTGCATTTGGGAGTAAAACAACTCCCGAAAAGATGTTGGGGAAAAAATTTAGTATGACTCCAACGAGCAATTACTGCATAGGAATGGGAGACAAGATATCATCCACATGCCAAATAGACAGAGTTGAGGAATCTAAACGAGCATAACACTAGTAACAAACACAATTCATACTACTCAACCCAACATGTTCAACCACTACTATTACCATATATGGCAAGATTTCTTTAACCTAGTTAGTTTTCTTTGCAATATTGCACGTGACATATTCCTCCGCCTTACCATTTACTCTATGCAACTTCAAAAAGGTGGTATTACACACAATCTCCATATATCAACGGTGGCATAAGCAACGAGCATATGGTGCAACAATGGCAGTAATTGTGGGTGTATAGATATTGCTTCCATCAGGAGCTTGTAAATTTCTAATATGCGACTTGGTTAAAGAATGTGAGCGCAAAACTGCCCTACCACCAAGATAAAAATGCAACACAACAAGGGAAAGTATCGTGCGGTGAAAGTATCATGCGGTCTTCCCGAGGAGAAGAACCAACTGCTACTGAAACACAATTATAACCTCAAAGTGAACATAAGCTTATCCGATTGACGAATAAGAAAATATACGAACCATATACAGCTTCTGGTGGACATATCAAGTCTCGACCTCCTGTAGGAGCCAAGACAGGGGCATCGATCTTAAGAAGATGATCCTTGTACAGAAACACGCCTCTTCTGTCATGTAATCCCCTAGCTCGAAAAACACTCGTCAACCGATAGTATTAATTTTGCAGAAATATTACCTGCACCGCAAGTGTTTCCATTGTGGGATTATAAACCAAAGAAAGCCATTCTATATAACGGAGGGAAAATTTGAACTCACATAAATTGTCCAAACAAGCTTTAACATATCGGGGTGCATCATATCATCTGCTGATATAAGATCTTTCAGCCATGCCAAAACATAAGGGGGTGCGAAGAAAGTGGATAAGCTGCGGTCAGTAGTGTCCCTAAAGGAACTACGGGCACATTGAGAGCTTGTGCAGGATCAGACTGTGCAACGACCCGTCCCATACCGGGTGTCACTCTAGCATCGGTCCCTACCGGGACCAGTGGGGTTGGGCCCACCACACTCTGACTAATAGTCTGGCCCCACTATACCACTATTTAACCTTTCAACGTGCTTCGTCCTTGCTCACACGCACCCTGTGCAAACTTCCCAGGGGGTCACCCATCCCTAGATTGCCCCAAGTCAAGCACGCTTAACTTTGGAGTTTCAATAGATGGACTCCGAAAAGGTAGGTCGACCTTGGTGATATGAGTAGTACTATCAATTCTCTTAACAATTCTTAGCCTGACACGCCCATACATTATCAAGTCTCAGGATCCCCTCTCATTCGGGTGTCGGATCGGTTCGTTCATGTACCCCCTCGCCTAGAAGCCTGCCAGGAGCTGCTCCTTTTCTGTGCACCTCTCTGGCACCGGCGATTACTCCCCGTCCTCATCGGCCCCGGGCGTCACATGCTCACCAGCTTCCACCTGGTTCGTCCCTGAACCAGCACCGTACTGCGAGAGGTTGTGCTCTGATACCACCTGTAACGACCCATCCCATACCGGGTGTCACTGTAGCATCTATCCCTATCGGAACCAGTGGGGTTGGACCCACCACACTCCGACTGATAGTCTGGCCCCACTGTACCACTATTTAACCTTTCAGCGTGTTTCATCCTTGCTCACACGCACCCTAGGCAAACTTCTCAGGGGGTCACCCATCCCTAGATTGCCCCAAGTCAAGCGCGCTTAACTTCGGAGTTTCTATAGATGGACTCCCGAAAAGGTAAGTCGACCTTGGTGATATGAGTAGTACTATCAATTCTCTTATACAATTCTTAGCATGACACGCCCATACATTGTCAGTCTCAGGATTCCCTCTCATTCGGGTGTCGGATCGGTTCGTTCATGTACCCCTTCGCCTATAAATCTGCCAGGAGCCGCTCCTTATCCGTGCACCTCTCTAGCACCGGCGATCACTCCCCGTCCTCATCGGCTCCGGGCGTCACAGACTGCGGAGAGACAAAGGTAGCATTCACTTGTCTTTCTAAAATCAAAATACTGGCCTAACAAGTGGTAATAAGTATTTGCAGAACTGACGAGGGGTAGGAGCTATTTGAGTGATGATTTTGAAGTTGTGTAGCCGAGGGGAGATGCCAGTGTGAAAAATCCAGGATCTATCCCTCACAACCTTTCTACTAAAATCCAGAAAAGTTGTGTAAGACTGTGGACAGATTGATGCCTGCGATGAAATAAATTAATGGACGAAAGCATCAACCTTTGCAAAGATGACAGAAAGATAGAC
This sequence comes from Craterostigma plantagineum, assembly GCA_027422505.1. Taxonomy (NCBI): domain Eukaryota; kingdom Viridiplantae; phylum Streptophyta; class Magnoliopsida; order Lamiales; family Linderniaceae; genus Craterostigma; species Craterostigma plantagineum. The sequence goes on along the minus strand of JAPQWV010000290.1, from coordinate 700,267 downwards.
TTACTGTGTTGATAGCATGTCATTCTCTTGAGGTAACCTTTCTCACTAAGTGCCTGAGAAGAACGCTCACAAGAACACCACTGTCAAAGGCTCTCATGGCGAAACTCGGGCTCCTGTAGGTTTTTTCTCATTGTTTTATTTTTATTCGTATGATCATCTACTTAACATTATCGTCTGATCAGTCTAAGTCAAGAAAGAATTGAACACGGTAAGATAGATAAGATTCTGTCACTAATGGAGGAGGAAGAATATGGTATCGACTGCAACTCAAACTCATCGTATTTCAAGCACACGTTTCTGCCAGATAAGAAACTAGGTTAGTTTGTGGTTGAGGATAAATTAGGTTTGTTACATTATACGCTTGATCGATTAAGATTTAAGATGTTATGTCAATATTTTAGGCAACATAGCTTTGGACGTGTCTACGGCTGTAGACACTAGTTTGATGCCTTACGCTACGCTGTGAAGAAAGTCCCCCTCTGTGATGAACTATACGACTCGAGCATGGGGTAAATTTTAAGGTTTCCAATTTGACAGCGAGCATATTTCATGTAGAAATGGTTGATTTTATTTTAACTTCTTATTATCTGTTTTCCTTGCGTTTGATAAATCTGTTTTTCTTTGTTTCATACTGTGTGAAATTAAGATTTGTTTGGATGTTTCATATTGCTGGATCATGTAATTGTTCAGTTGAATTGTGACAGCGTAGCTGTGTGGTTCATTTGTGTGGATAATGCTTTTTATGTGATCAAATTTATTTTCGATGGTCTTTGGAAGTTTGGGCTTATTATTTAATCTGCCACTCGTGAATTTGCAGCATGTGTTTAAAACGGTCGAGGATGTATAAATATGGAGTCAATAACCTTTTCATCAACCAATTTTAAAATAAACAATTGTTTCATCAGAGAAGCACAAAAATTGGCAGTTCTTAACCACCCGTTTGTCGTATGGTATTTCCAGGCAATACCTAAACTGTTTTAGTTCGTCAAACCTTTTCTCCCTCCCTCTATCGCATCTTCTCATGTTCCCCTTTTTTGCATCGAGCGGCCCTGACACGGACGGTGCAAAACAATGTCCTTACATCGCGATGGAGCTTTGCCCGAGGTACCATTGAACATTGGGATTGTTCGGATCTTTAAGAGTAAATAACTATGGGTGTTCATTACTTGGGTGACCCAATTAACCCGCTCGATCCATTTTGAATTCGGGTTACTCAGTTTGGTTATCGGATCACTCGAATTATTAAACAGGGGAATGGTTGGGTGGGAAAACAAAGTTAGGGGCTCACCCGAACAAGATCATTTTTTTAACTTAAACAATATGAACATATCGTGACTTCTAGGGTTTGACAAGTTTTGCTTTTCGAATCAGAGTGCTAAAAGACGAAGTGGAGAGTATGGATAGCTCTCGTGCGTGGAAGTAGTTTAAGCAGCTCCTCGAGGGTTTGGTTTACGTGCACGGAAAGTGTCTTGTGCACGGCGACTTGAAGCCGGAAACATTTTCATCGATGGGGATGATAATGTGAAGATTAGTTATTTTGGCGTCGGTAATAAGTTTTTTTCTTTTTAATATATGAACTCTGTTTTTCTGGTTTATATTTTAGGTGATAGTTGCTTCCTCGTTCAGCTGCTCGAGTGGGAGAGGAATGTCCGTTGTTGATGTCGGTGACGTGAAGCTGAATGCGTACCGAAGCATGGAGTCGGAAGAACGTGGGACACCCCTAACTCCCAGGGCTCGTTCATGTACCCCTTCGCCTATAAGTCTGCCAGGAGCCGCTCCTTATCCGTGCACCTCTCTAGCACCGGCGATCACTCCCCGTCCTCATCGGCTCCGGGCGTCACAGACTGCGGAGAGACAAAGGTAGCATTCACTTGTCTTTCTAAAATCAAAATACTGGCCTAACAAGTGGTAATAAGTATTTGCAGAACTGACGAGGGGTAGGAGCTATTTGAGTGATGATTTTGAAGTTGTGTAGCCGAGGGGAGATGCCAGTGTGAAAAATCCAGGATCTATCCCTCACAACCTTTCTACTAAAATCCAGAAAAGTTGTGTAAGACTGTGGACAGATTGATGCCTGCGATGAAATAAATTAATGGACGAAAGCATCAACCTTTACAAAGATGACAGAAAGATAGACTTACTGTGTTGATAGCATGTCATTCTCTTGAGGTAACCTTTCTCACTAAGTGCCTGAGAAGAACGCTCACAAGAACACCACTGTCAAAGGCTCTCATGGCGAAACTCGGGCTCCTGTAGGTTTTTTCTCATTGTTTTATTTTTATTCGTATGATCATCTACTTAACATTATCGTCTGATCAGTCTAAGTCAAGAAAGAATTGAACACGGTAAGATAGATAAGATTCTGTCACTAATGGAGGAGGAAGAATATGGTATCGACTGCAACTCAAACTCATCGTATTTCAAGCACACGTTTCTGCCAGATAAGAAACTAGGTTAGTTTGTGGTTGAGGATAAATTAGGTTTGTTACATTATACGCTTGATCGATTAAGATTTAAGATGTTATGTCAATATTTTAGGCAACATAGCTTTGGACGTGTCTACGGCTGTAGACACTAGTTTGATGCCTTACGCTACGCTGTGAAGAAAGTCCCCCTCTGTGATGAACTATACGACTCGAGCATGGGGTAAATTTTAAGGTTTCCAATTTGACAGCGAGCATATTTCATGTAGAAATGGTTGATTTTATTTTAACTTCTTATTATCTGTTTTCCTTGCGTTTGATAAATCTGTTTTTCTTTGTTTCATACTGTGTGAAATTAAGATTTGTTTGGATGTTTCATATTGCTGGATCATGTAATTGTTCAGTTGAATTGTGACAGCGTAGCTGTGTGGTTCATTTGTGTGGATAATGCTTTTTATGTGATCAAATTTATTTTCGATGGTCTTTGGAAGTTTGGGCTTATTATTTAATCTGCCACTCGTGAATTTGCAGCATGTGTTTAAAACGGTCGAGGATGTATAAATATGGAGTCAATAACCTTTTCATCAACCAATTTTAAAATAAACAATTGTTTCATCAGAGAAGCACAAAAATTGGCAGTTCTTAACCACCCGTTTGTCGTATGGTATTTCCAGGCAATACCTAAACTGTTTTAGTTCGTCAAACCTTTTCTCCCTCCCTCTATCGCATCTTCTCATGTTCCCCTTTTTCGCATCGAGCGGCCCTGACACGGACGGTGCAAAACAATGTCCTTACATCGCGATGGAGCTTTGCCCGAGGTACCATTGAACATTGGGATTGTTCGGATCTTTAAGAGTAAATAACTATGGGTGTTCATTACTTGGGTGACCCAATTAACCCGCTCGATCCATTTTGAATTCGGGTTACTCAGTTTGGTTATCGGATCACTCGAATTATTAAACAGGGGAATGGTTGGGTGGGAAAACAAAGTTAGGGGCTCACCCGAACAAGATCATTTTTTTAACTTAAACAATATGAACATATCGTGACTTCTAGGGTTTGACAAGTTTTGCTTTTCGAATCAGAGTGCTAAAAGACGAAGTGGAGAGTATGGATAGCTCTCGTGCGTGGAAGTAGTTTAAGCAGCTCCTCGAGGGTTTGGTTTACGTGCACGGAAAGTGTCTTGTGCACGGCGACTTGAAGCCGGAAACATTTTCATCGATGGGGATGATAATGTGAAGATTAGTTATTTTGGCGTCGGTAATAAGTTTTTTTCTTTTTAATATATGAACTCTGTTTTTCTGGTTTATATTTTAGGTGATAGTTGCTTCCTCGTTCAGCTGCTCGAGTGGGAGAGGAATGTCCGTTGTTGATGTCGGTGACGTGAAGCTGAATGCGTACCGAAGCATGGAGTCGGAAGAACGTGGGACACCCCTAACTCCCAGGGCTCGTTTGATAGGTGTGTATGGGTATTACATGGGTATAAGTTATTTGTGTATGGGTATACAAGGATTTTATTGATAGAATATTTTAACATGTTTGATACACATGTTTTAATTATTTGGGTAATGAATAGAACAATGTTTGATAAATATGTTTGAGGTGTGAGTAGAATTTGTTAAATATAAAAACTGACATTTTTGCCCTTGTACAAAATAAAGATATAATATATCTATTTATGTACTGTTCGTCTCTTCCGTTTGAAAATGAGCAAACTTTAATATGTCTTCTACCCAACATCTCTTCGCATTTCCTCCGGCGACCCACCACCTACCGCGGCTTCTTCGCAGCCTTTCGGCCAAGCATCAAACCACCAAAAATTTCTTCGCTGCCTTCCCATTTTTTCACCTAGCTGATGACGCATCAAGTGCTGAGCTTCGTGGGTAGGTCTGAACGTAGGAGTGGGTTCTTGATGACCACCTGGTAGATCGAGGTGTGGAGACCAATATTTGATGGAGATCGATTTGTGTTCTGAGAACTGATTTTGGGAAGATGGATGCAGAGCCAAATTAATCAACGAGGTCGAGGGGCAAAATTGATATTAGCAAGACGTGTGTTGGGATACCACCTCTTTGATGGGCACGGTACTGCACGAGCTACGAACAAAATGTGTGTAAAGGACGTGTGTGAGTATACAAGGCGTGTATAATGATACTTAGACAACAAACATGATTAAATTTATCATACACACCTCATACCCATTTATTAACCATCTATACATCCGTATCAAACGAGCCGCCAAGGCTGATATCCTATCCCCCAGTCTGATCATTTACGACCTTCTCCATCTCTTCGGCATGGTGATTGAGAGAAACGTCACATTCTCAAGGATCCGCACGGGAGACTTCGATTGGGATGGGGCCGATGCAAACTTCATGCGTTACGCCCCGAGGATGTTCATGAGGGATCCGACGGAGAGCTTGCGATCTCCTCATATTCCTCGATGATTGAGTCTATGCTTGTTTACCAATTTATCCGCTTTATCTAAATCAGAAAATCCAAAAGGTCAATCTACAAAGCAACTCCGCCATAGGATCCTTGTGTTTTATGCCCTTTTAGTGTGTAGGTATAGTCTCTCAATCTTGATATAGCTCTTAGACACATTAAACTAGCCATTGGAAACTTTTGTCTTCTTGTGGTCAATGTTGTTAACTTCAGTCGCTTGTACCTTCTGCAGTAATGGGCTTGTACCTCGGTGCAGTAGTTGATCAGTCAATCATGTCATTTACCGGACCAGTCTGAGGTCGTACCAGTCTGATATCAGACTGGTCCAGACCGAGACCGGTCAGTCCAGTCTAGTCCAGACCGAAATCCAGGATACCAGACCAATTTGGTCCAGTGCAGTCTGAGACCGGCCAAATCCAAGATACCAGACCAATTTAGTCTGAGACAGACAAATCCAGGATACCAGACCAATTTGGTCCAGTGCAGTCTGAGACCGGCCAATCCAGTCCAGTCTAAGACCAAAACAATTCAGACCGAGACCGGATCAGTCCGGTCCTGACTGACCAGACCGAGACCGGGTTGACAAACAGTTGACCCCCGTTGACCAATGTGGATAGGCAGTTGACCGATTCGGTTTTTTGCTCCGAGATCATATTTGATATCTGTTTTCGAACCGAGCTCATCTACACACTTAATTAAATATGTTGGTAACACAATAATATGTTTTGTGTTTAAAACTTCATTGCTAGATATTTTGATCCAACAGAATATGAAGCAAATGTGAATAAGACATATGTTGTCAAATTGCTTAATTCTTACATGTTACAACCATTGATCTTATTAGGATGTCATTCACATTTGTAGTAAGCAAAATTATAATGGTGAAATACAACTCATGTGCCAGTCATCTCTTACTATATTAAACTGGGCTAGATTGCGGGTAGGGCTGTTCATTCACTAAAAATCGAACCGAACCAAAACGAATTTTGGTTCAACAATTTTGTAACCGAAACGAAATTGTTGCTTCGGTTCTCCGATTTTTTTTTTCCTTTTTTCGGTTACCAACCGAAAACCAAAATAAAAAAAAAATTGGGGAAAAAATAATATTAATACCAAAACCAAATTAATTTATATATATTAACTAATTTATTAAACACACTTAATTTATAAATAATTTTGTTTTTTTGTTTTATTCGATTAACCGAATTACCGAACGGAAAAAACTGAAATTTTTGGTTTTCTATTTCGGTTCGATTCATATCTGATGTGGGGCTCTCCCAATCAAAGAATTTTAATAAGGTTCGGGGAATTTCATATAGCGATAGGTTTAATATCTCAAAGTTATGGGACGTTCGTAGGGTGCTTAAGGGACGTAAACAAAAAAGGCACAAGATATACGTGGTTCGGATCTTGTAAGATCCTACATCCACGGTGCTCCAAAAAACGCTTTTTAACTATTTCTGGACAGTTTGCCCACTCAGATCGCTCATTTCTGCCTAAGATGTATTAAGTACTGTATGTATTATGAACTGGTTCTTCGTAATATTCATGATGAACCCTGTGAAAATAGCCAAGTGATGCTTTTATAGGAGCTCCATGAGGATATGAGAAGCTACGTCCAGGATTTCCTGGGGGGGATGACTGCCTGGTACGATGTACAGCGACAGACAGCTTTGTCAGGACAACTTTTCCACAGTAGTCACATCCTGAGCAACAGCTACAGTGGCGCAGCCCAATCTCCACTTGACACATGTTTTTCCACTTCTTCCTTCACTGGTACAGTCTTTCATTAATTAATGTACCAAGGAGCCTTCGTTTTATCCGGGGGTTGCTAGCTGTCCTTTGAGATACCCGTTGCTCCCAACTTGTACTAGAATATTATCTTTTACTGGCCTTTCTTCTTGGGCTTATTTTCTGTTCTAATTACTCTTTCAGCCCACCTAGTTTCCGGACCGTATCAACCACTCTCCTACTCTAATTTATTTTCGGACGAAAGTAAATTGGAGCAAAATTAGGTAGGGAAGTGGGCTTGCGTCCTGTCCCCTAAGCTCCCAAATTTTATTGCCGTTCCTGGGGAATCGTGCCCTCTTTTTGAAAGAGCAACAGTTCTTTTCCTTCGTACTTAGCTTCTTGGGAACCGCTTATTTTCATTGGCGGTGAGTTAGCGATTGCCCCTTCGTCATTTCCTGCGAATTCGAAAAGGCGATTTTATTGATTATGTACCTTACATTTCCTTCCCTATTTCTTTCTGTCACGACATATTCTCCACTTTCGCCATGGCTTCTTCACCGTCTGATTCTGCCAGTCGCTCCTTAGCCTCTCCGAATCTTTCAGATTCTGGATCTTCTGCTACTTACCCATCATCTAAACCTCCCGTCCCCAAGTCTAAACCTCGCTTCAAACAATCTTTCGTCAAGAAATTGGGCCATCGCACGAGAACGCATTCTCGGACAGCTCCGTCGACTTCCACCGGCCCGTCTGACGCTGCTGCTGGATCCGCGACGGTTAGTTCGCCTGCTAGATCTGACGAGTTGGTCATCGTTTCGGACCTTCCTGCTACTTCCAATTCTAGGGTTAGAATGCCACCGTCTGTGCCTACTCCTTCATCGACAGGGACAAGTAAGTTTGGAGCTTCCTCTTGTTCTCATGCCGACATAGGCTCTCTTGCGGGGGGTTTGTCTTTTGGGGATTTTTCAGTGGTGTTGCATGCCCCTTCTCAAAGGGCGGACCGGCCCCCGCAACCATTTCTTGCTTCTTGGGAAGCCCAAATCAGGGCCGGCCTTCGATTCCACATTCCACCTTTTTTATCTTCTGTCTTTAGGGTTTTTGGGGTCCCTCTTAATCAATTCCAACCTTCGACTCTTCGTTTGTTGTTTGCCTTCTTCGTGGTTGTGAGAGAGGCGGGTGGCGAGCCATCTACTGCTCTAGTCTTGTCCCAATTCTATTTTAAACCCTGCGTTCCTTCTTCTACTTGGCCACTATTTCCTCCTCTCGGGACGGTAGTACCCATTGCTTCGTGAAGAACCACGGAGCTAAGAAGGGTTGGCAGGGTCGCTATTTCTTCGTCAGATCTCCCGAGGGGACGTGGGACTTCCCTACTGACTGGGTGGAAAAGGCCCCTTTTAAGAAATCCCGGGAGGTGTTCCCCACGTAACGAGGGGGCATTAGCTTTCTTGAATCAACACGCCAGGGATAAGGGGCTCCTGAATCATCTTCACTTGGTTAATCATCCAGGGATCCTCCATCACTTCGGACATTCCCCTGTCTTTGTTCCTTTTCCTTTCGAGGGTACTCCTCTTATTTTGGCTCTTCTTTTTTGTTGAGTTGCTTCTGGTTTTGACCCTTCTTATGTCTTGTCGCAGGCATGTCGACCCCATGGTATTCTCTTCTTGCAAAGGTCAAAGAGGAGAACCCCCAGGCCGCTCCTGGTTGCGTCTGTTCTGCCTCAGGTCCCTCCAGCCCGAGACATTCGTGATGAAGTTCCCCCAAGTATCACGCTTATTCAGGGAGCGCGGACGACTTCTGCGGTGGTGCCCACTTCTGGCACTAAAAGGAAGGCCGCTTCTACCAAGGAACCTGGAAAAAAGACAACTAAAAAAATGCTTCGCACTCCTTTGGGTGATGAAGCGAAACTGTCTCGTCATGGACCTCAGGGACTTCTGCTGGTGGTCCTGCTCTTTCTGTGGATCAGTTGTCCGGGGCTAAAAGGATGAGCTTGCTAGGCCATTTCATATCGGTCACTGTTAAGGAGGCCATTCTTCAAGGCTCTTCGTCGGATGCGGAGTAGCTGTCCTATCATCTTCTCAAGGTGCTTTTTTGTTTTGCTGTTACTTTCGACTTTTTTGTGGTATTTCGTGAGTCATTTTCTCTTCCCAGGTGGTGAATATGCGTCCGTCCAATCATCCCTCTATCTGTCGATTCGGGACCTAGAATCGATCCGTCAGTCTTTGCAAGACCAGTTGAAGCAGATACAAGCTAGCTTGTCAGTTGCTAAAGCCGAGGCGGTTGAAGAGGCTAAGGTTGGTTTTGAGACGGAGAAAGAGAAGTGCTTGAGGAGCACGCTACTTCGTTGGGGCAATTGGAGGGGGAGTTGAAGGACTCCTTTGCCAAGGAAAAGGCTGAATGGGACACCGTGTTGGGGCGAAGGGTGAGGGTAGGTGTGGAGTCCCTCTTGCAGGATGCTAAGGATGGCGCCATCCACCTCTGCAAACAGCACCTCCTGTCTACTGATGCGGGGAGGAAATTTCTGTGCGACTTAGCTGAGGATTGGCGCCGGGCATATCTGAAGAATTCGCTTTCCTTGAAGGACTTTGTGCCCCTAATGCAATATTACTTCCAAGGACAAAGCGGGCCTAGCAGGAGACGAAGAGGTGGCTGCTCTGCAGGCGCTTCCTTTTCCTTCGTGTTTCCTGAGAGATCCCAGAGCTCCCGAGAATACCGAGTTCTAGGTTCCTACCGCGTAGAAACACATGGTAGTTCTGGCTCATGCCGACATCTCAGCCCGGAAGCTACTTCTCCCTCGGACTGCCCTGCTTCTTGGTCTTCTTTCTTTTTCTGTTGTGATGTACTGAACATTATTTCCTATTTTTTGGACCTCTTAGGACTTGTGCTGATTTCTTGGGGGGGCTTTACTACCCTTGGCGTTATGTGTCTTTTGGGTGTGTTTTTCCTTGTAATATATGCACCCCCCTTTCGTTATATACTTGTTTTTGCTGCCTTTTAATCTCCGATGACTTCCCTTATTCCTATGGGGACCTCACCATTGTTCCACTTATGTTTGTTTCCTAGATGTGAGTCTGAACATGGTTATAGCGCCGAGGCATTTAGGTCAAGTACGAATTTAGGCGGTTATAGCGCCGACACGCTTAATGATTCGTAAGTCAAGTACGAATTTTAAGCACCGTTATACACCGACACGCTTAACGATTCGTAGCCAAGTATGAATTTAGGCGCGGTTATAGCGCCAGCACGCTTAACGATTTGTAAGCCAAGTACGAATCCCAAGCACGCCCTTGGTTGCAAGGACCGTCGTCTTTGTCCTCAGACGTTGTTCTGTGCTAGGGTCTCTTTGTCCTTACCAAATTCAGTATGGGTGTAATACCTGTAAAATTTAATACGGGGTTTTGCTTAATTTAGTAGAGTGAATATTAAGATGTTTCGAAATATTAATCCAAAATTTTGGGTGAAAAATATAAATAGAAGTTAAATGTATTATCTATATTTCTTGAAGCCCAAATTGTATATAATCCGGCCCAAATATATATCCTACCCAAAGGAATTCAACCGAACAAAATGAATTGGGCTTTATTTAACTTGACTAAATTTATATTAAATTAGAGCCCAAACCTTCGACTATGATAAGGAGTTTACCTAAGGTTAAGGGAAACTTTATCACCACCTAGTCATGTCACTCACGAACCCCAAGAAAACCCATCTATATCTCATTTCCTTTAAGAGAAACTTGGGAGAGAGTTAGTACGAGAACAGAAAAGAGTAACCCAAGTGATAGTAGGTGCGAAGGGCACACCATGTGCAAAAGAAAATACTTCTAATCATAACAAGGATCGAAACTTAGGAAGGAGGTAAACTTACGTAATATACCATGTTTATTAGAGTGATATTACTTCAGTGTTTGTGACTTTATATATGATGAACGTGAATTATATGAAGTTTATGTGACCGTATATGTTAGGTTTTAAAGTCTAGATTTTCGAATTTGCCATGTTAGATAAGAATTAGGGTTTATGAAAATAGTTTCGATGTATTAGAACTGTAGTCAAAATAGAGTTGTGGTATGTCACTGATGATAGGGTTTGACATAGTTTGCTAAGTATATAATTTGTTTTCTATACTTCCATAAATAATTAGTTTAGTAGATGTTTTCAATGCTAGCTAGTTTTTGGCTGATATAGTGAATTATGATGTGTGATTATAATTGATGTGGGTTCAATTGAGGTGGGCTGGAAAAAAGTAAATAAAGGGAGGCTCAAACAAGGCCCATAAAGAAGAGCCCATGATAAAGTATAAAATCTGGGAAGGAGCTGCGAGGACCTGACGGACACTAGCATGAACTGGACAAAGGAAGAAGAACCATCGTGTATCAAGATAAAAGGTACAGCAGGAAAAAGAAAAAGGGATACAGGGACACGTGTTGTCTTAATAGAGGAAGATATCACTGGGTGTCCCACTGTAGCCGCCGCAGAAGTCAATCCATCAAGCAATCCGTCATTTCCTTCTGCAGCCCTTAGGTAGTACGTCCCCCGGAAAAGCTGGAACATAGCCTTCAGCAGGCGGCGGGGAGCTACTATAAAGGGAGGACTTAGCATATTTTCAAAATGATGATCTCTCTACAAAACATGCGCACACCATTTTCGTTCTAAGATAGTTTAAACATATTTTCTACGTTTTAGGAGCGAAGGTGAGGAATTTCTGAGTGTGTAACGTGTTCTTACTTAGTGAAAGACAGTTCCCAGCGCCCCGTGGACGTAGAATCCGATAGGATTCGAACCACGTAAACCCCTGTGTTCTTTCTGTTTACGTCCCAGCATCGACGACCCTCGTACACTTAACCAATAGCATATTAATCGATCTACCGTTAACTAAACATTCAGAGCCCCCACACTTAAAAATACTGTTGATTGGGTTTGCCCCATATCAATAATAAATTGATTGAAGTCGTGATTATTGTATTGGGGCTAACAACATGTTTCTATTTGTTCTTCGAAGACCAACTTTGTTAAGTATATGTGATTAGTTTTTAAATATAGAATAGTTCTCAATGGTTTTACAAATGAGTAGCATAGCACATGAATGGAGTTTCCGATACTTTGAGTGTAGCAATTTAGAGTTTTCAGCAACTTTATAAATGGTTACCTTAAAGCCTTATGCCAATCACTATTTTCGGCATTATTATTTAAGAGCTTTTTTTGGCATGTTAGTATACAAAGTTTTCGGTACTTAGTAATTTTCGGGGGGTTTCTAGAGTTTTTCAATAATTAGGATTTGGGAATTTTCGAAACTTATGTGACTTAGCCATTATACTGATATAATAATATTCATATGCTCAGAGGATCGAATCGTAGGAGTTCACCGAGTTCTTGACTATATCAGGAGGACAGGTAGGTGAAATCCACCTACGACACGTAAACAATTTTGAATCATTATGTGACATTGGCGTGACTATACGCTTTGATGACTATGTGACTATGTGAATTTCCTGAATTATATGACTTGGTGAATTATGTGCGTTACGTGTATTGTGTTTATTGCACGTCATATGTTCATTATTTATATCGTACATGCATGTCACGTCATATGTAAGTTATTTGCGCTGCACGTGCATGTCACGTCAGGGGGAGGTCGAGCACCGTATAAAACGGTGATGTTTTATTACGTCGATGAGTGGGGTGTCGACGTGAGGTAAGTTGAGGTCAAACGTTCTAGGTAAGAGGTGAGTGAGATGGGAGACGGGCGTGAGCGACTCGTCTACTCAGGTGCGTGAGCGACATCTGAGGTGCAAACCATCTTGGAGTGTAGACAGCGGGAGACGGGCGTGAGCGACTCATCTACTCAGGACCGGAGGTGCAAAACCGTTGAGGTGGGAAACCGTTGAGGCGGCAGACGAGGGTGAGCCACTCGTCTACTCTGGTACTGAGGTGCAATCCGTCGGGGATTTGCGGGAGACGGGGGTGATCCACTCGTCTACTCGGGTGCGTGAGCGACACCTGAGGTGCAAACTGGAATCCTGTAGGATTAGGCGTGGGGTCTAGACGTGAGTTGAGACGTGATGGGTGGTGATTAGAAAGGGGAGAGTCGAGTGTACAGGTCGTGAGGTGTATGGGAAGGGATCGAGGGCACGTTGCATACATGCATATTTCACTTACTGAGCGAGAAGCTCAGGGTTTACGTGTTGTAGGTACTGGTACAGAGCCCGACACTGATGCGCGTCGCGGCTGAGGCGGGCTGACGGCGGTGCTCCACGGACTTTTGAGGGCGAGGCTGTACATGGATGCGACCTGTGGAGTGATTAGGGTTTTGAGTGTTTTGACATTTTAGGGGCTACGGCCCTTGTATAGTGATAACCATGTAGACGAATATTATTGTAATATATTTTATTTTAGGAAAAGTTTTTGTTAGACGGGTCTTCCGCGACTTACGTTGCGAAAATCCGCCACTAAAAGTAATTAGAAATCGAGGGTCGCCACAATGGGCCTTTAGGTCCTTGGAAATGTGGGGATCCCCGATACCATTCACGTCGCAGGCTTACTGAGAGCCTTTGATGTCCTGTATGCCGCAGCCCATCGGCGGCGGTATCTTGTACACCCTGGGCATCATCACACTGCAGATATATCATCTTTGGCATCCTGTACACCGCAGGTCCGTCGACCTTTGGCATCATCACATCGCAGATATATCATCTTTGACGTCATGTACACCGTAGGTCCGTCGACCTTTGGCATCAATTATGTTATTAGGTGCACCTTTTATATATATAATAAAGTCCTTATATTCCGACAAGGAGGTACGCCTCGTTTAAACCTTATCCAGGCAAAACCTCCCTTGAGGTAAAATCCTTGGATAAGGAAAAAGGGTACGTCCCCTCCCTAATACATAGTGATTTTACACATAAAATTTTTTCAAGTTGGATATGTTTCAGGGATGAGGCAAAACCCTTCCTTCTACATCTTCTGACCGTAAGCTCCTCCTCCTAGCACCTTTGTTACGCGATAAGGTCCTTCCCATGGCACTTCCATTTTTTTTAGAGGTCGTAGGACATCTGCCCTTCTGAGCACTAGTTCTCCCTGCTGAAATCCCCTGAGCCGCACCTTCCGATCGTACATTGCCTTTATTCTGCTTCCATCCTCAGTTTCGGTTCTTCTCGCACCTCCTCGATTAAGTACAGATCTTCCCTCCTTAGTTGCGCATTCTGCAGCTTATCGTAAGATAACATCCGATGCATCTCAATGCCGATTTCTGTGGGGATGACAGCGGTAGATCCATACACGAGCTCGAAGGGTGTTTCTCCAGTGGCTTCTCGAGGACTGGTTCTGTAGGCCCAAAGGACCGCAGCTAGTGCCTCCACCCATTTGTTCCCATCTTGCTTGAACCTGGCTTTGATTCCCTTGAGGATGGTTCGGTTGGTAACCTCTGCCTGCCCATTCGCTTGTGGATGACCTACTTACGGGAACCTTTGGGTAATTTCATACCTTCACAGAAATTCCTCGTCTTGGCTCTGCAGATCTGGATCCCATTGTCGGAGATGAGGATCCTGGGAGCTCAATAGCGACATCAGATGTTCTTCCAAAGGAACTCGATTACCCTTCCTCGTCAATCCTGGTCATGGCTTTGGCTTCGACCCATTTGCAAAAATAATCTACTGCTACGATGATGAATTTCTTCTGTGCTTTTCCTCGGGAAAAGGGACATACAATGTCGATTCCCCATTTGTCGAAAGGACATGGGGAATGCAGAGTTCCTAGGCTTTTCGCGGGGGTGTGGATTCATGGCCCGTATTTCTGGCAATTGGCGCATCTTTTCACCATCTCCCTCGCATCTCCACTGAGAGTGGGCCAGAAGAGTCGGCCCTTATTACCCTTCTTTTCACCTTCTCCGTGTGGTCCCCTGCACATCCTTCGTGTATCTTCTCTAACACCTTTTCTCCTTCTTCTTTGGAGAGATAGCGAGCGTACGCATGGATAAAAGAATTATTAAATAAGTGACCATCGATTAAACAGAACCTATGGCAGTAGCCTTTCTTATCTTCTAGCTCTATGTCCCTTAAGATTCTTACGATGGGGGCCCTCCAGTCGTCCTTTTCGTCTATACTTCCCACGAGCTCTCCGGCTCTTTCCTTCTCTATCGTTAGGTAGGTGATTCCTTCTTCCCTGGTGGCAACTCCCGAGCTTACCAATTGGCTAGAGAATCTGCTTTATGGTTCTCTTCTCTGGGGACCTATACAATTTCACAACAATCGAAACTCTTCATTAGTTCCTCTACCTTTTTTCCATACTCTATCATTTTCTCATCCTTCATCTCATAGTTCCCATTTACTTGCTGCACCACCAGTTGTGAGTCTGAAAACAAGGAGACGCCCCGTGCTGCCATCTCTTTCGCGATTCTTATGCCGTGAATCAAGGCTTCATATTCGGATTCATTGTTTGAAGCCTAGAATTGGAATGTGATAGCGAATCGGAGCTCCTCTTCCCCGGGGCTAATGACAAGGCTCCTACTCCAGACCTATGGGAGGTGGCAGATCCGTCTACATACATCTTTCATCGCTGCTTTGGCGGCCCTTTGGTGGTTTCGAGCACAAAATCTGAGAGGGCTTGAGCTTTGATGGCTGTCCACCGTTCAAATTCCATGTCATATTCTCCCTGCTCGATAGCCCATTTGACCATCCTGGCTTATAGGTCTGGCCGGCTTATAGTTTGCTTCAAGGGAAAATTAGTTCGCACATATATTTTATGAGATAAGAAATACGGCCGGAGCTTCCGGTCGGATACCATGACTGCGAGCGCAACCTTTTCTATTTCAGAATACCTGGTTTCTGCTTCAAACAACACCTTACTTATGAAATAAATGGGTTTCTGGGAACTTCCTTCCTCCTTCACCAGCACGGAGCTAACCGCGTGACCTCCTATGGAAAAATATAACATCAGTCTTCTCCGACCGAAGGCTTTGTTAAAATGGGTGTGTCGTGAAGATATCTCATCAGCTCTTCGAAGGCCTGTTGGCATTCGTCGGTCCACTCGAACTGCTTATTTTTTCATAGTACTCTGAAGAATGGGAGGTTCCTTTTCGCTGAGTGGGAGATGAATCGATTGAGAGCCTCCACCTCCCTATTAGTCTCTGGACCTCCTTGACTCCCCTGAGGAGGTTTCATTTCCAGGATAGCTTTTACTTTAGCGGGATTGACTTCAATGCCTCGACATATCACCATATATCCTAGGAACTTCCCGAACCTCACACCGAACGTGCATTTCTTCGGATTGAGCTTCATCCCCATTTCGCTTAGCCCTGAATGCCTCCTCTAGGTCCTTGGTATGGTCCGTCAGATGTACTGATTTCACGAGCATATCATCCATGTAGACTTCCATGTTCGCCCCAGTTGCTGTTTGAAGACCTTATCCACCATTCGTTTATACGTGGCTCCCGCATTCTTGAGCCCAAACGGCATTCGGACGTACCCGTACGTTTCTCCTGGGGTGACGAAACAAACTTCATCGAAATCCTTTGGCTCCAGGCTAACTTGGTGATACTGGTAAGCGTCCATCATGCTGAGGACTTCGCATCCTGAGGCGGAGTCAACCAGCTAGTCTATTCGAAGCAATGGGTAGTGATCCTTAGGGCAAGCTTTGTTGAGATCCCTGAAGTCGATGCACATCCTCCATTTTCCGTTCCCCTTTTTTACTAGAACAGCGTTGGCCAGCCACGCAGGAAATTGGACTTCTTGTATGTGGCCCGCCTAGAATAACTTGTCTACCTTCTCTTTTAATATCTGCATTCTCTCCGATCTGCATCTCCTCCCGCATCTCGCCCTAAACTCAGCCCTAAACTCCTCCCGCATGCCGGCCCTCAACTGGTCCCTCAACTCGGCCCTCATTTGTTCCATGGAAATCTGGCTCGAAGAGGGTCTCAATCGCTCGGATGGGTTGTTGAACACGCTCCGTATCGTCGCATCCTTCCCACATCCTCTTGGTCGGCCGCTATGATCGGGTTTTCCATGAATTCTCGACAATGCGTCTTTGTGCCTATTAGGGACAAATTCTCCTCGCGCTTGTTCGGCGTGCACCTCTATCTGTCAAATATGAGTTACTGTAAGCAAGATATATATTGTGTGAGGTACTTCTATAAAGTAATACACTTACCAATCTCTCAGCCAACTCCCGATTCGTCGGGTTGTCAAGGTGGTACTGACCATCTTTTCCTTTGCTCATTCGGCTACGAAAATAGTCCTTAGTCCTATTATTTCCTTGGAGGATCGATTCAGAGATTTCCCTGTCTACGGGAGCCATGTGCGTTAGCGTGTCCTCGTCAACCCATTCGGGTCGCCGACTAATATACCCCGTCGCACCGATATGGTGAGGGTATAAGTAGTGAGCCTGGCTTTGTTTAGCCTTCTGACTAATCTCCTGCAATATTCATAAAATAATAGGTTTGAATATATATATATATATATATATATATATATATGAAAAATGGAGGACTATCAAAATTTCATCTGAAAGTCCGCGGCTTCCCTATAGTTCCTCCACGCCTGCAATCCTTCCTGACTGAGATGCTCGTACTCATCAGGCCATTTCTTTTTCTCCTTGACAGCATATTTGTGCTTCCAATTCTTGCGAAGCTCACCGGATTTCTTGAGGATCTTCTTCTTTATGGCAGGATCATCGGGCAAGTTCCAGGTCCCCTGATAATATATTTTGGGTATAATATCAATTATATACAACAGATCACGAACACAATAAAATAATCACTAAATTACCTCAATGTCTGCCCAAAGTACCTCCTTGAGCCCGACGTCGATCTCGCGCCAATTGATCACGTAGTCGGTAACCTGTGATCTTGTCACGTGACCAATGTAGTTGCTAAACTTTACTTTGGTATCATTGTCAGGGTCGATGCATGTACCGGCGTCGTCGAACTACAAGATGCACCCATCCGAGTCAGCGCTCAACTTCTTACGCAGATACTTCATGCTGTACGGGCCTCTCTTGCGCCTGTTCGTCTCGCTTGATTCGGTACCAGGCGAGGAAGACGTGGGGGGATCCGAAGACATTGTACCTGAAAAAAATAACAAGAAAAGATTTATTTAGCAACAAAACTACATATCTACGAAAATTCAAATTTTGAAACTATAATACTTACAAATTTTGAGTTTGTCAACAATACATTCCCTCGTCGTGATAGGAACTATATATCTACGAATATTTGTATCATCCTCTGTAATAGGGACGTGTTCCACACCGATAAGAAATGGGAATGTCACGTCGCTTCTGTCATAGTCCTCTTCATCATCCACATCACCGATGCCAACAACACTTCTCTTTCCTTGAAGAACAATATGCCATCCACTATTAGTAGGATCTTCAACCGTAGAATACTTGTTTCGCTTGCACTGCGATGATGAAAGGGTCGTCCACATAACCCACTTTCTGTAAGTTCACTATTGTTAATCCTAACTCTGGATCTATCCGAACGCCTCGCCTGTTATCAGCCCTGAAAACGTAGTAACTCAAATTTTACGTTGTTCTTGTAGACGAGTTCCCATATTTCTTCGATAAATCCATAATATGAACTTGCATTGCTCGTAACTTGAGCATCCTTTCCACGAGATACTTCTCTCGACAATGCAACTAATGTGACCCCACCGTTCTGCGACGCACTACTATCGTCTCGCCTTTTTGTATAAAACGTGTACCCATTAATGTCATAACCTTCATATGTTGCAACTGTCCATTCGGGTCCCCATGCTAGCCATTTTATCATCTCACTGCAATCTGACCCGGTGTCTGCATAAAGCGCCCTCGTTCTTAACCAGCCTAAAAATAGTTTGTTATGCTCATTTATGTACCACAACTCCAATTTTTAGGATTTCGCGTCGTAAGTTGGCCATGTGCTCCTCCATAAACGGGTGCACTCCAGGAATATGACGCAACACGAGGAAATGTGCACTATCCCATAGTTCTCGCGATACTATTTTGTACTCTGGTTTCGTCAACGGTTTTCCTCCTAGTCGTCCATCGTGGTGAGACGTAGGTATCCCAACCGCTTTAACATTTGCCAAGTACGAAGAGCAAAACTCAACGCATTCCTCTGTAGTGTATCCTTCAACTATGCTACATTTCGGACGATACCGATTTCTAACATATCCCTTAAGGATGTTCATATACCTTTCAAATGGTTACATATATCTCATGTACACGCGGCCACAATATCTGCTTGTAGCTCGTCTAGTACCTCGGGATCAAGAACTTTATTGCATAGAAACACAATTTTGAGATGCAATGACGAACATGCTTCGGCATTATACCACATATTGCGATCGGCAGCAGATGCTGCATCAATGCATGATAACCATGAGACTAAATCACCAGCTTAAGGTCTTTCATCGAGACATATCTCTTTATGTACTGGCATAACCGAATGGAACTTTAATACCTTTTAGACACTGGCGAAAACTTAACTTCCCAGCCCTGCTAAGTGTGAAGCAAGCCGGGGAAGGAAAGTCCTCTTTCCCTTTTCGATCGGTGCTAGCTCAGGCCTCATTCGAAGTTCGACCATGTCAAGCCTGGCTTTTAGTCCATCTTTTGTTTTACCAGGCATATTTAAAAGGTGCCTACAATGCTATCACACACGTTTTCTCAACATGCATCACATCGATGTAGTGTCTGACGTCGAGGTTCTCCCAATAAGGTAGCTCCCAAATATTGATCGTTTTTTTCCAGACATTACTGTCTTTTGACGTTTTGCACTTCTTACATAACTGGGTATTGATGTGTGGGACGATATCAAGCAATTCCGTGCCATTCAACGGTATTGTAGCCCTTGAAGTCTCGCTTTCCCCGTTAAATAGTGGTAGAAGCTTTTTCATCGTTCTATATTCGTGGGTACGTGGCTGGAATTTTCGGTGGCCCATGTAGGTGTGTTTCCTATTGTTCAACCACTGACTATCCGTATTATCCCCACAAATTGGACACGCTTTCTTGCCTTTTACACTATAGCCAGACAGATTCCCGTAAGCCGAGAAATCATTTATGGTACAGAATATCATGGCACGTAGCATAAATCGTGATCTGATTGATGCATCGTACACTTCAACTCCTTTGTACCATAGTGCTTTCAGATCGTCGATCAACAGAGCCAAGTAGACATCAATGTCATTTCCGGGTTGTTTTGGACCGGAGATTAAACACGACAACATGATATATTTTCTTTTCATCGTAGCCACGGAGGGAGGTTATACATACAAAGCAGCACCGGCCAAGTACTATGACTGCTGCTCAAATCACCAAAAGAGTTTATCCCATCAGTGCAAAGCCCCAGCCGGTGATTTCACGCCTCACCTCCAAATTTAGGATACATCGAATCAATGTTACTCCACTGCGGAGAATCCGTCGGATGTCTCAATTTTCCATCCTTTTTCCTTTCCTCATCATGCCATCTAAACATCTTAGCGACGCCGGCGTTTGAGAACATGCGTTTAGTCTCGGAATTATTGGTAAGTACCACAAAACTTTAGCAGAGGGGCTACCGACTTCGTCTTTTCTCGTATAACGCCAGGTGTCGCACGTCGGGCACTTATCAGCCGACTCATAATCTCCCCTATAAAGTATGCAGTCGTTCGG
Organism: Craterostigma plantagineum; assembly: GCA_027422505.1. Lineage (NCBI taxonomy): Eukaryota > Viridiplantae > Streptophyta > Magnoliopsida > Lamiales > Linderniaceae > Craterostigma > Craterostigma plantagineum. The sequence continues at coordinate 680,052 of JAPQWV010000290.1, read as the reverse complement.
ACAGGCGTGTCTTCTTTCGTACTGTAAATTCAATGGACACAATAGCTTCTTTGCCTCGTAGGTCGACGTTGGAAGCTCATTGCCATCTGGAAGCATATCCGCGAGTAATTCTAAAAGTGTTGAGAAACACTTGTTTGAAATACCAAATTTAGCCGTCACATTCAGCAGCTTGAAGACAACAGACAACTTTTGTGTATTTTGAGCACGCGGTGTACAAAGGGATATTGTTATCCCTAACAAGGCTGTTAAATATGGGAGGACGTTCTTCAAAAACCTCTGCGACATCATGCAGTATGCAGGGCCGTAGCTGAGAAAGTACGGGCCTGAAGCGAAACTTAAATTTCGGGCCCCCGATCAGTTTTTTTTCCAAATACAGTATGATATGTATAATATAGCGTAAATTTCAACGGTAAATGTAACTAAAATAAATAATAAAAATAAATATTTTATAGTGGAATGTTCGAAAATACTTAATCCAATATCCGGACCGTTTTAATTTGGTTCGGTACGATTTTTATAATTCGGTTCGATTTTTTCGCTTCAGTTTTCGGTTATGAACAAAGAAGATTTATGGAACGTGATGTAGCAAAAACAATTCAAAGGTCCGAAAAAAAAAACATGAAAATGAAACAAAGCTAACCTAAATATAAAAACATTGTTTGTCGAGAAAGAAAAAAGTTAAATTGCGTCTGCAGCCAAACAAATAAATTAATAAAATAAGGAGCAGCATGATATACCTTAAAGATCACTGGACACTGGGTCCCGTAAGAAAGTGAACGGTTTTATTAGATAACGACATCCTTTAACTTAAGCGAAGCCCTTTTTATATTGTATCAGTATAAAAGAAGAAACCACATCACGTTTCCTTTTTTCTTTTTTTTTTCCTTAATAAAAAGCTTTAATGTCTTGTTTGGGCTGAACTAAATTTTTTAATTAATTACAATATTTGGGTTTTGATTAACATCAAGGCCCAACTGACTTGTGCAATCCACTCACAGTGTTTATAGATTCAATTATAAGTTTTACCTATAATATTCTTTTTGACAATATATATATATATATATGTATATATACATGTATAAAAAATTTTGGGCCCTCCGACGTTGGGCCCGAGGCGACCGCCTCACTGGCCTCCTATGAGCTACGGGCCTGGCAGTATGTCCTCGATACGATCATTATCGTCGTCCGAAGAACCTTCAGCTACGACATCGTCCTCCAAATCTTGTGGCACTCTTGTACTAGTTCCGACACCCGCAGAACTAGCTTCTTTGACGACGGCTTCACCGTGCCATATCCAATTCGTTACCAAGGTTTAAAACTGGCTATTAGCAAATGTTCCTTCACAACATCACTATTCCACCAGTTCATGTTATTGCAATTACGACACGGGCACGAAATCTTCGATTGCCTTTTTCCTACGATTCTGTTCTGCACATCTCATAAATTCGTCACACCCTTCGCATAGTCAGCCATTGTGCGCAAACTATACATCCAACCCCGATCCATTCCAATAGCCTAAACTACACAAATAAATATTTACAGGTAATTCACATAAAAGCAAGTCCAATCGACCATGGGCTTTATAGGGTCCTTATCGCTCCAACCTAATCCATCTTAAACATTCACTATCGCTTGTAAATGTGTCTTTGAGCTTCTATATTGACAAAAATTCGGCAGCATTTCCCCACAGTTCTCCAAGTAGACGAACAAATATGAAAGGATATACATCCAATCCATATGTCTATCCGGAGAACATTTAAGAGAAATGCAAACCAAATTTCTCATCAACATCGATGCTCAAACGCACATTTACATCCTAAAGCGATAATGAACGTTTAAGAATGGTCCCCCAAGGTGTTCTCCTAATGAGAAAACCTTGAACGGGTATCTAAGCTTAAATAAAAACTTAAATTCACAAAGACAAAAGCATAAAAATCAAATACGAGCTTGAAAACTTACGTATTGCTGTCCAAAGCTCGAATATCACCCAAACTTCGCCCAAGATAGTCCAAATCCTCCAAATTTGACACAAAACCTACGCTTCGCAAAATATAAACTCAATACCAGACTCAAAATTAGTAATATTCTCTATTCAAAATAGAGAAATATGAAAATTCAATTTTCGACGAATTCAAATATCCCAAATTGTCCAAACTTCACCCAAAAACAAGGGACTTACCATGTTTCGTAGCCCGGAATCGTCGGAAAAGAGTCGTCGTCGCCGGAAAAGTTCGCCGAGGGAGGAGAGGTCGCGGCCAATTTTCGACCAAAAATCCCAACGTGTCCAAACTTTACCCAAAAACCTAATTTCCACAAAGATCAAGCTCAATATCAACCTTAAATCAACTATAACACAAGAATAAGCTATGAAATCGCATAAATCAAGCTCCAAAAATTCGAAATTCGAAACCTAATTTTTCGAAAAAAAACCCAAATTCGAACCATTCAAACCGTATATCACGAAATAGAAAGAGGAGAATTGAATAATGGAGTTCTTACCGTGTTCTAGAAACTCGGATAGGTCGAAAATCGTTCGATTTCGCCGGAAAATCGCCAAAGCCATGCATTTTTTTGTTTCTTTTCGTCTCTGGTTTGGTGAAGTGAGGAAGAAGATGAATCTAAGTAAATGGGTCATGGGCGATGGTTGTTACGAAATTTACCCGTAACTGTCGCCCATGACATAACAAAATATTATTTTTTATAAACCATGGGCGGCCGCATGTACTGAGACGACCGTCGCCCATAGTTCCATAAAAATAAAATATTTTAAAAAATAAAATAGTTTGGGCGACATGTACTGGGACAACCGTCGCCCAAAGTTTTTTGATATCATAGGCGACGGGTTTTGGAAGACACATGTCGCCTATGATCATTGAAACTTAAAAAAAAAAATAACCAAAATGCCACCGCGTCCATTATGGGCGTCGGGTTTCTATTCAATATTCTCTACTAGTGACTAGAATATTACCTTTTATTGGGCATTTCTTCTTGGGCTTATTTTCTGTTCTAATTACTTTTTCAGCCCACCTGGTTTATGGACCGTATCAATACCGAATTTTCGATTTTCGGGTCGGTAATTCGGTTAACCCGACTTTTTACACCTCTAATTGCGGGGAATTTAGAAATAATTGATAAGTAGATGGCGAGGCGCCACAGCAAGTGTATTTCCACCACTTTGTTGTTTTATTTCAACTAGTGTCTTTATTTAATGTTCTATTTTCAAGAACTGCTATCTCATTGATCACCTACAGGAATGTTTCATTACCATCAACTGCTCCAACATATCTTGACAAGGGTAGTCTTGGATTATTTTCGGGTTCGAAGATTGACAATCGACGTAGGCGCCTCATAATAAAATCGAAAGCAGTGGAAGAAGGTGAAAAAATAGACGACAAAACGTTGCTCCCATGGTTGAGAATAAAGGTGTGAAAGTAGTAGAAGAAGAAGAGGAATTGTCGAGGGCAACTTTACTATGGAGGGCAGCGAAAATATCTATGTATGCTGTTGCTTTGATGCCTGCAACAGTAAGTTCATCGTTAAAGTTTCCATATGCATGCTTAAATTAAATATATTGATATTCTATATATATAGGTGGGAAGTGCAGCAGCATATTGGCAATCAGGAGTTTTTTCATGGGGTCGTTATTTCGGGATGTTGACTTCTTTTATAATTGTTAATATTTGGATTAAGCTAAGGTAACGAACATCCTTACATTACCTATATTAAACCAGTGAATATATTTTCTTAAGAATGAAGATATAAATGTGCCTAAGAGGGGGGTGAATTAGGCTTATAAAAACTTTATGCTTCTTTTCGCAAATACTAAGTGTGGTGACTTAGATATGCCTACTGATGTTTGTGACGAGTATGCCTGATATATCCTAGTAACGTCGGATGTGCGTCGGGTCTGTCTCACAGCGATAATGAAATAACTGAAAAGTAAATGCGAGACAGGATTTTTATAGAGGTTATATCCCCAACTGGGGTTTACTCCTCTCCTTGGGATTTGCTTCCCAAGAGTTTAACCAATCACTATAATGCACCGTAGCTGGATACAAAACTGATTGGTTAGCCCAATACACAACCGAAACAAGTCGAACACTAGCTACTACTAGGTTACCACACGCCGAGTTTCGTTCCTCGGAATCTCCTCGATCCCGACAGACACAGCTCGCTACCGAAGGGCCCCCGGACTTGTCCTTCCCTTCACGTGTGCGTAATCGTCGACCTTGCCTCCTTGGTATTGCTCACGTCCGAAGACAACACGTCCGAAGACAACACGTCCGAAGACAGAATATATGGCAGGGGATGATGGAATATCGGATGAATCACTTGCTCAGTGATGGATACGCAATTTAAAGCTCAAGCAGACAGAAAGCTATCGCAAGTGAAAAGCTCAGGAATCTCTCAGTATCTTTCTGCTCAGGACTCTCTTAGTAGTAGGTTCGCAAATGATTCGTTAGCTCGAAATTATGAAGTCTAGCTTATATATAAACCTTTTCAATCAACACTTCACATGGAAAATCATATCATATATTAATCACCAAATCAAGCATAGTTTCCATGCAAATTTCGAGTCAATCATACCATATAAATCATGCGTTTAATGAATCATCACAACGGTCATATAGAGCATTTAAGCATGATTTTTATTCCATATAAAAGTCCAATCCCGTTCTCAAACATATTCAACCACTTTGCATATATTTTCCATATCAGAATTTTCATAAGTGATTCCCTGCTATCAGTTCCTAGTAACGAGTCAATCCAGATTTACTTTCCAAGTATGGCACACAAGATAGCAATGCATCAGCACGTTTTCCATGTACAGCTCATAGCATTTAATCAATATATTTACCATGTTTAGCACATAAATCAGATCAGAGCTTACATAAGTCGATTTATCACATCATGGCACAACTTTCCTTATTTCAGAGATATCACCCGTTATAGCACATACCATATAAGAGCACTTTATCCATAAGGTCAATCAAATCAAATCTTTCCTAAATATAATAATCCAATCAGCACAAGGAAAGATATCAATTTAATATTTCACATTTAATTCAGTGCAAGGTAAGCAAGGATCGTACATATGATTTTCGTCCAGGAATAAACTGGTATCAACGGATATATCACTTTCCATATATAAACAGCATATTTTCCATATATAGCTCAGTAGGATATCTCATGCATTATTTCCATATATAGCACAGAACGATATATCCTATCTCATGGACTGTCTATAACATGCGATCACTTAGTTCCATCAAATTATCACAAAATCACACGCAATTCAAATATTCAACACTTTAACAAATTTCAACTCATTAGCAATGCATGGTTGAACATTATCATGAACTTAGACATTTTATTTGTCCCAAATCGAATTGCTTATTTTATAGACCTAATGTCATTACAATTACATCGTTCATCAAAACTCTCTAACATATATGGACCAAAAAAGGTCAACAAATAGCATATATGATTATGCTTGGATATTTACGTATTCATAAATTCTATGTGGCGCATGTATACCCTAATACAGCAACGACGTGTACGATTATGACACTGGAGCTGATAAGGACAAGAAGGAGTAAGTCGTCAATTTATTTGGAAGGTAAAAAACATTTGTTGTAATACTATCTTATTACTATAGACGACGACCATGATCATATGCAAATTCATTTTAAATTTTTCACTTCACTTGTATTTTTTTCCACAATACAGTCGGAATGGTATCAATTTCATTGCGTGGTCGCTTCTCGCCATTGGCTTCGCGGGCTATTGTTGGATTGCACTCAAAGCAAAAAGTGCTCTCTCTTTAGTTTATTTAGCATCTTCAGTGTTTGGCTTCTACCTTTACCAAGTAGGTATATATATCATTCATTTATTTTTGTTAATTTCGAAGCTACAATCTAAATAATACTTGGACATGAAACTAACCCTAAATCTTTAATTATTTATAACAGTGTCCACCTTTTCGTATGAGCTATTACGGTGTGGGAGAACCCTTACTCTTTGGGCTTTTGGTCCAGTCTCCACCATTGGTTTCTATTTGCTTCACAGCAGAGAATGGTAATTGCTTTAGTTATATTTATTAGATAAAGTATTGTAATAATTATCTTAAACCTAGCAAGAATATCCACCATAACTAACTGACAAGAGCTTTTCATAATACAGTGAATTGCCTATTACGAGCACAGTTTCATGGCTCTCAGTTCTTGTGGGATTAACTACAGCTTTGATCCTCTTCTGCAGTCACTTCCATCAGGTTCTTATCTAGAATACTGTTTTAATTTTTATGTTTTTTCAAGAAGATGAGTGGATTTTACGGGATTTTTATTATCATAATTATATCTTGATGTTTTCAGATAGAAGGTGACAAGGCGGTCGGAAAAATGTCTCCTTTGGTGAGACTCGGAACTGAAAAGGCTTCCCATGTTGTAACATGGTATGTCATGGGACTCTATTTGGTTCTGTTCTCTTTAGGATATGCACAAGCACTTCCTTTTGCAAGTATCGTAGTATCCTATTGCACCTCCAAATAAGTTTTTTGATATATGTACATTATTAAAATTAGATAGAATATATTTTTATGTTAAATCATCTTTGTGTGGTTTTGTATAAAGCGTCTTGGTGCAATGACAATACCCGTTGGAGTTTCACTAGTCAACTCTGTGCGGAATAACCACATGGTGAGGACTATGAATTCATCAATTCTATCAATAATATATACAGTAATTCTATTAATGTTGATACTTAAATAGTATATTTATTTATGTATCTTGTCCAGGACAAATCAAAGATCTTCATGGCCAAGTACTACATTGTGAAATTGCACACAATATTTGGGATGGCTTTGTCAGCTGGGCTTGTCATAACTAGATTGATGGCCAAATATATTCCTCAGGCTATTTAATCAAATGTTCTATTTTTACATTTCCGGATAGAGGAAATTTTAATTATTCATGTATGGCTTTCATTCCATGAGCTTAAGATAAATGTCAAATTTTAAGTTTGGATACCTGGGGTTGGCATACAGATCATGAATGAGTTCTTATTGGAATATTCTACTAGATTAATTTTCGATGTGTTTTATGTCGCTGGGTTTTCGATGAAACTTGTGGCGACTGAATTTCCGTGGAATTTTTTGGTCGAAATAAATTCTCTAAATGTAACAAAATATAAGTTGGAGTTCACTTAAATAAATATATAATTACAATAAACATCTACAGTATATAATTTCAGGGAATCATACTCAACTTATCACGAAACTCTAACATCCTTATTCACATAAAAGCAAGTCCAATCGACCATGGGCTTTATAGGGTCCTTATCGCTCCAACCTAATCCATCTTAAACATTCACTATCGCTTGTAAATGTGTCTTTGAGCTTCTATATTGACAAAAATTCGGCAGCATTTCCCCACAGTTCTCCAAGTAGACGAACAAATATGAAAGGATATACATCCAATCCATATGTCTATCCGGAGAACATTTAAGAGAAATGCAAACCAAATTTCTCATCAACATCGATGCTCAAACGCACATTTACATCCTAAAGCGATAATGAACGTTTAAGAATGGTCCCCCAAGGTGTTCTCCTAATGAGAAAACCTTGAACGGGTATCTAAGCTTAAATAAAAACTTAAATTCACAAAGACAAAAGCATAAAAATCAAATACGAGTTTGAAAACTTACGTATTGCTGTCCAAAGCTCGAATATCACCCAAACTTCGCCCAAGATAGTCCAAATCCTCCAAATTTGACACAAAACCTACGCTTCGCAAAATATAAACTCAATACCAGACTCAAAATTAGTAATATTCTCTATTCAAAATAGAGAAATATGAAAATTCAATTTTCGACGAATTCAAATATCCCAAATTGTCCAAACTTCACCCAAAAACAAGGGACTTACCATGTTTCGTAGCCCGGAATCGTCGGAAAAGAGTCGTCGTCGCCGGAAAAGTTCGCCGAGGGAGGAGAGGTCGCGGCCAATTTTCGACCAAAAATCCCAACGTGTCCAAACTTTACCCAAAAACCTAATTTCCACAAAGATCAAGCTCAATATCAACCTTAAATCAACTATAACACAAGAATAAGCTATGAAATCGCATAAATCAAGCTCCAAAAATTCGAAATTCGAAACCTAATTTTTCGAAAAAAAACCCAAATTCGAACCATTCAAACCGTATATCACGAAATAGAAAGAGGAGAATTGAATAATGGAGTTCTTACCGTGTTCTAGAAACTCGGATAGGTCGAAAATCGTTCGATTTCGCCGGAAAATCGCCAAAGCCATGCATTTTTTTGTTTCTTTTCGTCTCTGGTTTGGTGAAGTGAGGAAGAAGATGAATCTAAGTAAATGGGTCATGGGCGATGGTTGTTACGAAATTTACCCGTAACTGTCGCCCATGACATAACAAAATATTATTTTTTATAAACCATGGGCGGCCGCATGTACTGAGACGACCGTCGCCCATAGTTCCATAAAAATAAAATATTTTAAAAAATAAAATAGTTTGGGCGACATGTACTGGGACAACCGTCGCCCAAAGTTTTTTGATATCATAGGCGACGGGTTTTGGAAGACACATGTCGCCTATGATCATTGAAACTTAAAAAAAAAAATAACCAAAATGCCACCGCGTCCATTATGGGCGTCGGGTTTCTATTCAATATTCTCTACTAGTGACTAGAATATTACCTTTTATTGGGCATTTCTTCTTGGGCTTATTTTCTGTTCTAATTACTTTTTCAGCCCACCTGGTTTATGGACCGTATCAATACCGAATTTTCGATTTTCGGGTCGGTAATTCGGTTAACCCGACTTTTTACACCTCTAATTGCGGGGAATTTAGAAATAATTGATAAGTAGATGGCGAGGCGCCACAGCAAGTGTATTTCCACCACTTTGTTGTTTTATTTCAACTAGTGTCTTTATTTAATGTTCTATTTTCAAGAACTGCTATCTCATTGATCACCTACAGGAATGTTTCATTACCATCAACTGCTCCAACATATCTTGACAAGGGTAGTCTTGGATTATTTTCGGGTTCGAAGATTGACAATCGACGTAGGCGCCTCATAATAAAATCGAAAGCAGTGGAAGAAGGTGAAAAAATAGACGACAAAACGTTGCTCCCATGGTTGAGAATAAAGGTGTGAAAGTAGTAGAAGAAGAAGAGGAATTGTCGAGGGCAACTTTACTATGGAGGGCAGCGAAAATATCTATGTATGCTGTTGCTTTGATGCCTGCAACAGTAAGTTCATCGTTAAAGTTTCCATATGCATGCTTAAATTAAATATATTGATATTCTATATATATAGGTGGGAAGTGCAGCAGCATATTGGCAATCAGGAGTTTTTTCATGGGGTCGTTATTTCGGGATGTTGACTTCTTTTATAATTGTTAATATTTGGATTAAGCTAAGGTAACGAACATCCTTACATTACCTATATTAAACCAGTGAATATATTTTCTTAAGAATGAAGATATAAATGTGCCTAAGAGGGGGGTGAATTAGGCTTATAAAAACTTTATGCTTCTTTTCGCAAATACTAAGTGTGGTGACTTAGATATGCCTACTGATGTTTGTGACGAGTATGCCTGATATATCCTAGTAACGTCGGATGTGCGTCGGGTCTGTCTCACAGCGATAATGAAATAACTGAAAAGTAAATGCGAGACAGGATTTTTATAGAGGTTATATCCCCAACTGGGGTTTACTCCTCTCCTTGGGATTTGCTTCCCAAGAGTTTAACCAATCACTATAATGCACCGTAGCTGGATACAAAACTGATTGGTTAGCCCAATACACAACCGAAACAAGTCGAACACTAGCTACTACTCGGTTACCACACGCCGAGTTTCGTTCCTCGGAATCTCCTCGATCCCGACAGACACAGCTCGCTACCGAAGGGCCCCCGGACTTGTCCTTCCCTTCACGTGTGCGTAATCGTCGACCTTGCCTCCTTGGTATTGCTCACGTCCGAAGACAACACGTCCGAAGATAACACGTCCGAAGACAGAATATATGGCAGGGGATGATGGAATATCGGATGAATCACTCGCTCAGTGATGGATACGCAATTTAAAGCTCAGGCAGACAGAAAGCTATCGCAAGTGAAAAGCTCAGGAATCTCTCAGTATCTTTCTGCTCAGGACTCTCTTAGTAGTAGGTTCGCAAATGATTCGTTAGCTCGAAATTATGAAGTCTAGCTTATATATAAACCTTTTCAATCAACACTTCACATGGAAAATCATATCATATATTAATCACCAAATCAAGCATAGTTTCCATGCAAATTTCGAGTCAATCATACCATATAAATCATGCGTTTAATGAATCATCACAACGGTCATATAGAGCATTTAAGCATGATTTTTATTCCATATAAAAGTCCAATCTCGTTCTCAAACATATTCAACCACTTTGCATATATTTTCCATATCAGAATTTTCATAAGTGATTCCCTGCTATCAGTTCCTAGTAACGAGTCAATCCAGATTTACTTTCCAAGTATGGCACACAAGATAGCAATGCATCAGCACGTTTTCCATGTACAGCTCATAGCATTTAATCAATATATTTACCATGTTTAGCACATAAATCAGATCAGAGCTTACATAAGTCGATTTATCACATCATGGCACAACTTTCCTTATTTCAGAGATATCACCCGTTATAGCACATACCATATAAGAGCACTTTATCCATAAGGTCAATCAAATCAAATCTTTCCTAAATATAATAATCCAATCAGCACAAGGAAAGATATCAATTTAATATTTCACATTTAATTCAGTGCAAGGTAAGCAAGGATCGTACATATGATTTTCGTCCAGGAATAAACTGGTATCAACGGATATATCACTTTCCATATATAAACAGCATATTTTCCATATATAGCTCAGTAGGATATCTCATGCATTATTTCCATATATAGCACAGAACGATATATCCTATCTCATGGACTGTCTATAACATGCGATCACTTAGTTCCATCAAATTATCACAAAATCACACGCAATTCAAATATTCAACACTTTAACAAATTTCAACTCATTAGCAATGCATGGTTGAACATTATCATGAACTTAAACATTTTATTTGTCCCAAATCGAATTGCTTATTTTATAGACCTAATGTCATTACAATTACATCGTTCATCAAAACTCTCTAACATATATGGACCAAAAAAGGTCAACATTCTCCCCCTTTTTGATGATGACATGTAATTGATGCAGCACGGAAGCAAGTAAGCATATTCGATTACGCAAGTCCTAGCGCATATGTCTAAGTGTTCCATAATCACAAGCAGAGCATACGATATTTCCTAATCACATGTGATACCCATTTGCTCCCCCTGCCTATGTGCAGTTATCTCTATGACATGCATAAGATATATCATGATCAAATTTTGCTCCCCCTGTCTAAGTGCGGATATATCTTATTAAATTCTATGTTATATCTTAAGTACAACAAATTTCGAAATTACCCGTGAGTGTGCTCCCCCTGCCTAAGTGCGCACTTTCCAAGCATGGTTCAAGCAATCATGTAATCATCGCAGCAGGCACTTAGCACGTATCAAGAAATCTCACACAAGTCAATTTGCACAGTTAAGTATCAAAGTATCACTGTATCAGGGCATAAGATCAGCTAACGCAGTGTAAGATCAGCACAGATATATCCAGAGATCATAGCAAAATATTAAGCATCGTATAAGAGCATCACAGATATATCAAAAGTGCAGCTATTCCATTCGTGAGTGCACATATTCCATATCATTTATGTAGATATTCCATGTAAGCGTTTAAGCATCAGAGCAAACATACTAGTGAAGTTCAGAAATTTACCAATCTATATTAGTTTGCTCCCCCAGTCTAAATGAGGTTATTCCAAGTGTACAGAGCATACATTCAAAGTTCTACTTAGAGCATAGATAGATATCATATAGGCGAAAGTCAGAATTCACATACAATTATGCTCCCCTTGCATTTTGTGCAGATATTTTCATGCAAATTCAGTCAACACATATAAGCACTAAGACATATCATACGCGCATAAAAAATTTCATGTAAATTCAGTGAGCACACAATATCATCAAGATATATCATAGGCGTTTCATGCAAATTCAGTCAGCACACAGTATCATCAAGATATATCATAGGCATTTCTTAGACCCCTTATTTCGAATATCAAGGATAGTTAGGCGTTTCTTAGACCCCTTATTTCGAATATCAAGGATAGTTCTTAGACCCCTTATATCATTAATTACTCAGATTTCTCCCCCTTCAGCATCAAAAAGGGATATACTAAGGCTTTAAGGCTGAAAACGTAGGGCAAAGTAACTAAGAAGAATGAGAATGAAGGAAGTAATGGCTTATCAGAAAACGTTCTCAAGGCTGGAATCACTATTAGATCTGGCAGATATCGCAGATTTGTTCAGCTCCCTGTGATCTTATCGGAACTCTTAAAAGCTGGAGTATAACTTAGATGATTTTCAATAGGAGAAACTGTGAACTTCGAATTCTAGAAATCGGCATTTATCCAAGAGATACAGTTTTCCAAAATGAGATAGGATAAATTCGGCGTAAATAGAATTAAGAAGATATGATTTTCAAAACGAATTTTGAATTTCAAAAGGAAAGTGAAGTCTTTCAATGAGTGCGCCAGGGATCTCAGAATGAATTGATGGGATCTCATAAATAAGGAAAAGATTTGATAAGGGCTGAAAGAGAAGGATCCAAAAACTTAGCGGCTGAAAATAGATCTTCGAATATCTTCCTAAAATAGCTTAATCACATTCTAAGAATGGATTCAGAAATCCTACATTCCTAAAATAATTAGATAGCTAAAAGATGATCTCAGAAAGGGATAATGAATTTGTTCCTAAAACAATGCGATCACACTTAAGGATAGGATCTGAAGTTCCTAAAGTGACATATATAGGGGCTGAAGCTAGTATCTCAGAATATGATTATTGGGAATTTCTTTCTAAAATAACATAATCACAGTTATAAGGATTGCCTGAAATATCGGACTGATTTGACGGGATCTCATAGTAACGGAAAGGATTTGACTGAGCTGAGTGGGAAGGGTTTTCGAAATATCCGAGTTTCCTTAAATAACTGAGCAGACTGGAATGATATATACGAATTCCTTCCTAATATAACATGATCACATTTAAGGGCAGATCCAGAAGATCGGATATTCCTAAGATAAACTAGATGGCTGAAGGAATGTCTTGCAAGGGATAACTACGAATTTCTTCCTAAAATACGAGAATCACACTTAAAGAAAAGATCTATAAGATCCACGGAAATGTTCTAAGGGCTGAATGAGTTTCTTAAGATAGGATAACTATGAATTTCTATCTAAAGTAGAGTAACCTAGATTAAATGATAGAATTAGGCAGATTTACTAACCTTATTTAGCTCGATAATTCCCAATCGATCACGGATGTCGCAGAATCTTGCCTCAATTAAGGGTTTCGTGAAGATATCAGCAAGCTGATCATTCGTTCCTACGAATTCCACACTGATATTCCCCTTCTGAACATGGTCTCGTATGAAATGATGCTTTACCTCAATATGCTTAGTACGAGAGTGATGCACGGGATTCTTAGTAATACTAATGGCACTAGTGCTATCACACCTAATAGGAATTTTATCATAACCTAACCCAAAATCACTAAGGGTTTGTTTCATCCAAAGAACTTGTTGACAACAGTTTCCTAAGGCCATATATTCAGCTTCGGTTGTGGAGAGGGCGACAGCATTTTGCTTTCTACTAGACCAAGTTACTAGGGAATTTCCAAGTAATTGACAAGTTCCACTAGTACTTTTCCTATCTTCCCTACAGCCGGCATAGTCGGCGTCGGAATATCCCATTAATGGGAATTCTTCCGTATGTGGGTACCACAAACCATAATTGACAGTACCCTTGATATATCTAAGTATACGCTTGACTGCTGTCAAGTGAGATTCCCTAGGGTCAGACTGATATCTCGAACACATACCAACAGCAAACATAATATCAGGACGACTAGCAGTTAAGTAAAGAAGGCTACCGATCATACCTCGATATTCCGTTTGATCAACTGGTATACCTGATTCGTCAATGTCTATTTTGGTGGTCTGATGCATGGGAGTGGAAATCGCTTTGGAATCGTTCATCCCGAATTTGATCAGTAATTCCTTGCTGTACTTAGTCTGGGATACAAATGTTCCACCGTCAAGTTGCTTTATTTGCAACCCAAGGAAGTAGTTCAGCTCGCCCATTAAGCTCATCTCAAATTCCTTCTGCATAGACTTAGAAAATTTCTCGCAAAGAAGGATATCAGTACTACCAAATATGATATCATCAACGTATATTTGTACCAGTATCATGTGATCTCCTTCATACTTAATAAACAATGTGTTGTCAATAGTTCCAGTCGAAAATCCTATGTCGATCAAGAACTTGCTTAGCCTTTCATACCATGCTCTAGGAGCCTGCTTTAAACCATATAATGCTTTATTTAATTTAAAAACATGATTTGGAAAATCTTCCCTAGCAAAGCCCGGTGGTTGTTCTACATAGACCTCCTCATTTATAAAGCCATTTAAAAATGCACTTTTTACGTCCATTTGAAAAAGTTTAAAACGTTTAAAACATGCATATGCAAGTAAGACACGTATAGACTCTAATCTAGCTACCGGAGCAAAAGTTTCATCGAAATCAATACCTTCCTCCTGGGAATAACCTTTTGCAACTAACCTTGCTTTGTTCCTTGTGACATTACCATGTTCATCGAGTTTGTTGCGGAAGACCCATTTGGTTCCTATGATGGATTTTTCATCTGGTCTCTCCACGAGTGTCCACACTTGGCTCTTTTCGAACTGAGCCAACTCATCTTCCATGGCAGAGACCCAGGATATATCATCCAAGGCTTCATGGACTGTTTTTGGTTCCATCATTGAAAGTAGTACATCATGAGATTCCTCTGTATCCTGATTTCGTACAGTTGCTCGAGTTTTGATTCCAGATCTGATATTTCCTATCACTTGATCTGTTGGATGACTGGAAGCATGTTTCCATTTTCTAGGTTGTAGCTCATCAGCTTCCGGTTCCAGTGTCTCTACATTTTGGTCTTCTGGAATATCGTCCTTACTGACTTCAGTATCCTGTAATTCTGCACAGGGCAAATCTATACCTTCCTCATCAGTAGCATCTGTGTTAGGTATCTCATCAAAAGTAACATGTATGGATTCCTGAACAGTCAATTTCCTTTTATTATAAACACGATATGCCTTAGAGTGAAGACTGTAACCAAGGAATGTCCCTTCATCAACCTTAGAGTCAAATTTTCCTCTCTTATCTCTATCGTTTAAGATAAAACATTTGCATCCAAACACACGAAAGTAACTTATATTTGGAGTTCTACCATGCCAAATTTCATAAGAGGTCTTCTTTAATATTGGCCTAAGGAAGACACGGTTAGACACATAACAAGCTGTACTAACAGCTTCAGCCCAAAACTGTTTAGGAATATCATACTCATGTAACATAGATCTAGCCATTTCCTGTAATACCCTATTTTTACGTTCAACTACGCCATTCTGTTGAGGAGTTATAGGGGCAGAGAAGTTATGACTATATCCGTACTGATCACAGAATGATGCAAATGCCTTACTATCAAATTCCAGTCCGTTATCACTGCGTATCCTACATAAGTTTGTTTCTTTTTCATTTTCAAGTCTCTTAACTAGCGATGCAAAATTATCTAGTGCCTCATTCTTATGTGCAAGAAATATCACCCAAGTATACCTGGAATAATCATCAACGATAACAAAGGCATATCTTTTACCTCGCAGAGACATCGTCTGGACAGGACCAAAAAGGTCGAGATGCAGTAATTCCAGAGGTCTGGATGTGGATATCACATTCTTTGCTTTGAACGATGTCTTGGTCTGCTTGCCCATTTGGCATTCCTTGCATGTTTTGTCCTTGACGAACTTTATGTCAGGAACACCTCGTACCAGTGCATTGCTTGTGATGTGAGACAGTAATTCCATGTTGGCATGTCCTAAGCGTCTATGCCATAACCAGGTGTTATCCTATGTAACTGCTAAACACTTGACGTTCTGGTCAGTGATATCATCAAGAGTTATGCAATAAATATTTCTATCCCTAGATGCACTAAACAGTACTTTATCGTTGTTTCTAACAACACACTTATCATTTTCAAAGGTTACCGTATGACCTTTATCACACAATTGACTAATGCTAATGAGATTATGTTCTAGATTCTTAACTAACCATACGTCATCTATAGTAGTATGTAAAGTGTTACCAACAGTTCCAACCCCAATGATCTTAGCTTTAGTGTTGTCGGCGTAGGAGACATATCCTCCATCATAGGCTTTCACCGACACAAACTTACTGATATCACCTGTCATATGGTGGGAACATCCACTGTCGAGGTACCACTTGTTCTTTTTGCTGGATTTCCTTCTTTGTACCTGCATGTATCATTTCTTTTCTGAGGTGCCCAACTTCGATTGGGTCCTAAAGGGTTAGTGGTAAAATAACTCTTGTTAACACATGATATATCATCTGTCACAGACTGTGATCTCATAAATGCAGGCGCGCCAGTGTTAGAACCTTGATTCTTAGGAATCTGCTTTGGCCTCCAGATATATCTAGTTTTATCAGCTTTCTTCAAGAAACAGTGGTTAGCATAATGACCGTGACGGCCGCATGAAAAACATTTAGGCTTTCTAATATCTAGTGAAGGTGCAGCATGCTTAGGTGTTGTGGAATATCCTATTCCTGTATTTCCAACATGTCTAGGAAGATCGAGTATCATGTTGAGATTATGTTGTCCTACAAAAAGTCTAACATTTTTGTTTTCTTCTAAGAAATTTCCAAGGACGGACATGTCTTTAGATATATTTTCTTGCTTCCTAAGCTTTTCGCAATTACACGAGACTTTTTCTTCCTTAAGAGTTTCTAACTCGGCTTTCAGACGCTCATTTTCTAGATCTGTTTGATGCTTCTCTCTAGCTACGTCATCTCGTTGCCTAATTAGACTCTTTACTTGTGAGTTGAGCGACTTAATCCTTCTTTCTGCGTTTTGGATTATTTCAAACATCTCTTTCTTTTCATCTACTTCAGGGACTGAGGAAGCGTTATCATGAGATTCATCTTGCCTAGCATATAATTCGTTTAGAAATAATATTTTCTTAATAGTAGATGAATTTGATACCTGATCATCATCGGCCATGTAGGCGAGATCCTCCTCTTCTTCACTTCCGGCATCTTCCCAGTTAGTCACCATGGCTTTCTGCTTCTTTATCTTTTTGTCACCATTTTCCATCGGGCAATTTGAGGCGAAGTGGCCTGGCTTGTTGCACTTGAAGCATTTCTGCACATTGTTCCCGGATGATGATATTCCCTTGTTCCCGGGTTGGAACTTGGAGTTTCCTTTGAACTTTCCTCTCAGTCGGAACTTTTCAAATTTTCTGGTCAGCATGGCGATCTGCTCCAGTATGTCTTCCTCAGTCTCTTCGTCGTCAAAATCAGATTCCTTCTGTTCAGCGTTGAAAGCAATGGTATTCCTGATTTGTGGTTTTTCTTCCATGGAGATCTGAGTCATCTCGTACGTGGTTAGTGATCCGATCAGCTCCGAGACAGATAACTCGTCCAGATCCTTAGCTTCGTAGATGGCTGTTACTTTGGGATTCCATTCTCTTGGAAGAGATCTCAGTATTTTTCGCACTTTCTCACCGTCCGGTATTTTCTTTCCCAACGAGAACATTCGGTTGATGATGTCCATGAATCTGGCATACATGTGGCTTATTGTCTCGTTGTCCTCCATCTTGAACAGCTCGTATTGGTGAGTCAGGAGGGCTATCCTTTCTTGCACAACTCGAGTGGTTCCTTCATGTGTGACTTGAAGCATGTCCCACATATTTTTGGCAGATTCGCATGAGCTCACACGATTGTACTCTTCTCTTGTGAGCGCGCAAGCTATCATGTTCTTTGCTTTGGCATTTAGGGAGATTCCTCGCTTGTCTGCTATACTATAATCAGGGCCTTTCTTTGGAGTTCCATCTTCATTTTTGGGAATGTAAGGTCCTGTTGCAATGATATCCCACATGTCGTAGTCTGTAGCGATCAGGAATTCCTTCATGCGATTTTTCCATATGGCGTAGTTTGTCCCGTCGAAGAGTGGTGGCCTGGAATGGGATTGTCCCTCTGCAAAAACATCAAAACTCGAAGAAGCCATTAGATCTTTAACTCAGGCTTGTTAGGCCCGTCGTTTGAGTAACTTGCTCTGATACCAAATGAAGATATAAATGTGCCTAAGAGGGGGGTGAATTAGGCTTATAAAAACTTTATGCTTCTTTTCGCAAATACTAAGTGTGGTGACTTAGATATGCCTACTGATGTTTGTGACGAGTATGCCTGATATATCCTAGTAACGTCGGATGTGCGTCGGGTCTGTCTCACAGCGATAATGAAATAACTGAAAAGTAAATGCGAGACAGGATTTTTATAGAGGTTATATCCCCAACTGGGGTTTACTCCTCTCCTTGGGATTTGCTTCCCAAGAGTTTAACCAATCACTATAATGCACCGTAGCTGGATACAAAACTGATTGGTTAGCCCAATACACAACCGAAACAAGTCGAACACTAGCTACTACTAGGTTACCACACGCCGAGTTTCGTTCCTCGGAATCTCCTCGATCCCGACAGACACAGCTCGCTACCGAAGGGCCCCCGGACTTGTCCTTCCCTTCACGTGTGCGTAATCGTCGACCTTGCCTCCTTGGTATTGCTCACGTCCGAAGACAACACGTCCGAAGACAACACGTCCGAAGACAGAATATATGGCAGGGGATGATGGAATATCGGATGAATCACTTGCTCAGTGATGGATACGCAATTTAAAGCTCAGGCAGACAGAAAGCTATCGCAAGTGAAAAGCTCAGGAATCTCTCAGTATCTTTCTGCTCAGGACTCTCTTAGTAGTAGGTTCGCAAATGATTCGTTAGCTCGAAATTATGAAGTCTAGCTTATATATAAACCTTTTCAATCAACACTTCACATGGAAAATCATATCATATATTAATCACCAAATCAAGCATAGTTTCCATGCAAATTTCGAGTCAATCATACCATATAAATCATGCGTTTAATGAATCATCACAACGGTCATATAGAGCATTTAAGCATGATTTTTATTCCATATAAAAGTCCAATCCCGTTCTCAAACATATTCAACCACTTTGCATATATTTTCCATATCAGAATTTTCATAAGTGATTCCCTGCTATCAGTTCCTAGTAACGAGTCAATCCAGATTTACTTTCCAAGTATGGCACACAAGATAGCAATGCATCAGCACGTTTTCCATGTACAGCTCATAGCATTTAATCAATATATTTACCATGTTTAGCACATAAATCAGATCAGAGCTTACATAAGTCGATTTATCACATCATGGCACAACTTTCCTTATTTCAGAGATATCACCCGTTATAGCACATACCATATAAGAGCACTTTATCCATAAGGTCAATCAAATCAAATCTTTCCTAAATATAATAATCCAATCAGCACAAGGAAAGATATCAATTTAATATTTCACATTTAATTCAGTGCAAGGTAAGCAAGGATCGTACATATGATTTTCGTCCAGGAATAAACTGGTATCAACGGATATATCACTTTCCATATATAAACAGCATATTTTCCATATATAGCTCAGTAGGATATCTCATGCATTATTTCCATATATAGCACAGAACGATATATCCTATCTCATGGACTGTCTATAACATGCGATCACTTAGTTCCATCAAATTATCACAAAATCACACGCAATTCAAATATTCAACACTTTAACAAATTTCAACTCATTAGCAATGCATGGTTGAACATTATCATGAACTTAGACATTTTATTTGTCCCAAATCGAATTGCTTATTTTATAGACCTAATGTCATTACAATTACATCGTTCATCAAAACTCTCTAACATATATGGACCAAAAAAGGTCAACAAATAGCATATATGATTATGCTTGGATATTTACGTATTCATAAATTCTATGTGGCGCATGTATACCCTAATACAGCAACGACGTGTACGATTATGACACTGGAGCTGATAAGGACAAGAAGGAGTAAGTCGTCAATTTATTTGGAAGGTAAAAAACATTTGTTGTAATACTATCTTATTACTATAGACGACGACCATGATCATATGCAAATTCATTTTAAATTTTTCACTTCACTTGTATTTTTTTCCACAATACAGTCGGAATGGTATCAATTTCATTGCGTGGTCGCTTCTCGCCATTGGCTTCGCGGGCTATTGTTGGATTGCACTCAAAGCAAAAAGTGCTCTCTCTTTAGTTTATTTAGCATCTTCAGTGTTTGGCTTCTACCTTTACCAAGTAGGTATATATATCATTCATTTATTTTTGTTAATTTCGAAGCTACAATCTAAATAATACTTGGACATGAAACTAACCCTAAATCTTTAATTATTTATAACAGTGTCCACCTTTTCGTATGAGCTATTACGGTGTGGGAGAACCCTTACTCTTTGGGCTTTTGGTCCAGTCTCCACCATTGGTTTCTATTTGCTTCACAGCAGAGAATGGTAATTGCTTTAGTTATATTTATTAGATAAAGTATTGTAATAATTATCTTAAACCTAGCAAGAATATCCACCATAACTAACTGACAAGAGCTTTTCATAATACAGTGAATTGCCTATTACGAGCACAGTTTCATGGCTCTCAGTTCTTGTGGGATTAACTACAGCTTTGATCCTCTTCTGCAGTCACTTCCATCAGGTTCTTATCTAGAATACTGTTTTAATTTTTATTTTTTTTCAAGAAGATGAGTGGATTTTGCGGGATTTTTATTATCACAATTATATCTTGATGTTTTCAGATAGAAGGTGACAAGGCGGTCGGAAAAATGTCTCCTTTGGTGAGACTCGGAACTGAAAAGGCTTCCCATGTTGTAACATGGTATGTCATGGGACTCTATTTGGTTCTGTTCTCTTTAGGATATGCACAAGCACTTCCTTTTGCAAGTATCGTAGTATCCTATTGCACCTCCAAATAAGTTTTTTGATATATGTACATTATTAAAATTAGATAGAATATATTTTTATGTTAAATCATCTTTGTGTGGTTTTGTATAAAGCGTCTTGGTGCAATGACAATACCCGTTGGAGTTTCACTAGTCAACTCTGTGCGGAATAACCACATGGTGAGGACTATGAATTCATCAATTCTATCAATAATATATACAGTAATTCTATTAATGTTGATACTTAAATAGTATATTTATTTATGTATCTTGTCCAGGACAAATCAAAGATCTTCATGGCCAAGTACTACATTGTGAAATTGCACACAATATTTGGGATGGCTTTGTCAGCTGGGCTTGTCATAACTAGATTGATGGCCAAATATATTCCTCAGGCTATTTAATCAAATGTTCTATTTTTACATTTCCGGATAGAGGAAATTTTAATTATTCATGTATGGCTTTCATTCCATGAGCTTAAGATAAATGTCAAATTTTAAGTTTGGATACCTGGGGTTGGCATACAGATCATGAATGAGTTCTTATTGGAATATTCTACTAGATTAATTTTCGATGTGTTTTATGTCGCTGGGTTTTCGATGAAACTTGTGGCGACTGAATTTCCGTGGAATTTTTTGGTCGAAATAAATTCTCTAAATGTAACAAAATATAAGTTGGAGTTCACTTAAATAAATATATAATTACAATAAACATCTACAGTATATAATTTCAGGGAATCATACTCGACTTATCACGAAACTCTAACATCCTTATTCAATGAAAAACCCGTTTCAACTATTATTACACATTTAAATATTATGGCAGTCTATTAATACACATTTATTTCCGCTCGTTACATTTGTAGGGCAAAGGTGTTCCCATATAAATGTTTATCTGCTTCGCGTCATTACATTTCCCCAGCAGCAAACATCAATGCCGACAAATATTTACTTCTCTTATCTAACAACTTTCTCCAGAGGTATATGAATAAAAGGTCAAACTCAAACCATATAGCAGAGAAGGATTTATTTACATAGATGATCAATTGCATGCATATATATTTACCCAACTTATATTAGCTATTAGCTATTTGAATTTCATTCCATTATATTAACTATTTATATTAGCTTGTTAATATCTTTTTAGGGCAAATGAAGATGTTTGCAGTTCTGTGCTCTCTACTTCTTGCAGGTTCGTGCTTTATGTAGCCTTATGAGTGGTCGGTGAAAATTCAAACATATAACCTCTTTGGTCTGAGCTCTGATACCATATTAAAATAACCAATCAACCTAAAAGCTTTAAGCTTGTAAGAAACATCATCATATTATAATTTATATATTTTATGTTTCAACATTAACCTACATATTGTTGTATTTTGTCATTTAGGTCAAGCTATCGCATCGCCGTTTAACTCGGGATATGACTACTCGGCAAGCGTCGAAGTGAGAAACTCAAAATCTCAATTTTCACTACACTATAATAATTAAATATATCCTTTGTCTTGGCGTTTTTCATGTCATTTTAGTTAGCATCTTATCTCTAATGCGCAGTGTTTGCCCGAGCCTATGTATCCTCAATATGACGGTGGCCTCTTTGCGAACCCAGGTTTCGATGCTAGTTTTGGCGATTGGTTCGTTAGCGGAAATGCAAAGATCATGGTTAGATCGACTAAATCGGGGAATAATTATATGGTGGCGTATGATAGAAATAAGCTCGACGATAGTTTCGCCCACTCGGTTTATCTCCAAAAGGGCATCCTGTACACATTTTCAGGTAAAAGAAAGGCATGTATATGAACTATTTTTCCATGTAATTTGCTCACGTATCGCTTTTCTTTTTACCGCAGCGTGGATGCAGATCGACAAGGGAAAAGAGATCATTACAGCTTATGTTTTAACGCAAAAGTCCGAACAGTTAATCATAGGATCTGTAATAGCAAAATCTGGGTGTTGGTCCATGCTTAAAGGAGGGTTTACTGTCGAGGACGACATGAAAGCTTCAATCTACTTTGTGGTTCGTCCCATTACTTATTCAGCCAATTACTTTGATTGATTTAAAGAAAATAGTATCTCTCAGGATATGTCTGCTTAATTTTACATTGCTGCAGTGCAAAAACAACAGTTCTGAACTATGGCTGGACAACATTTCCTTGAAGCCATTTAGAAGAGAAGAATGGAAAGAACATCAAGAACACAGCATCAACAATGTAAGGGTTTGCTTTTAGTTTCGTTTTTAAAATGCTGAGGGGTCCAATAGATGCATGTAGTAATAAAAAAACTCGAATTCAGTTTCGCAAGAGAGAAGTGATAGTCCGTGTGACGAACCAAGACGGTATCAGACTGCAAGGCGCGAATGTAACCCTAACCCTAATCAAGCCCCACTTCATGCTCGGATGCAGCACGACGGGCGCGATCGTCGAAAGCAAGGGCTACCAAGATTGGTTCGTAAAGAGGCAATTCCCCGTGACAAGCTTTACGAACGAAATGAAATGGTACTACACAGAACAATACCAAGGCGTAGAAAACTACACCGTGGCGGACGCAATGGTAAAGTTCTTTAAGAAAAATAGGGTTTCCATAAGGAGCCACACTGTCCACTGGGCCGCCCAAAATGCAAATCCATACTGGGTCCAAACCCTTCCCCCGATGGAGATACTAAACGATGCGATCCGACGGACGGGATCGGTCGTGTCCAGGTATCTGGGGGACGTAATAGGGTGGGATGTAATGAACGAGAATATGCACTATTCGTTCTTCGAGGACAAGTTAGGTCGCTCGAACGCCTCCGCTATGTTCTACCAATTGGTCCGTGCGATTGCGCCCGAGACATGGTTGTTCTTGAACGAGTACAACGTTTTGGAGTACCCAGGAGATTTGAAGTCGATTCCTTGGAAATACGTGGAAAATGTTGAAGAGATTAGGACTTTTACTGGGAACGAGAACCTGACTCTCAGGATTGGGCTTCAGGGCCATTTTCTGTTGAAGCCCAACGTTTCGCACATTCGAGCCTCGCTCGATTTGCTCGGTTCTACCAAGATGCCCATTTGGTTTACAGAGTTGGATACTCGACGGGGCCCACATCAGGTTAAATTAATTAGGGTTTTGTTTTTCTTGATATTTTCATCATCTTCTTCATAAATTCAAGGGTTATGTAACGTGTCCAATGACAACTCGACCTAAAGGAAGTGCATCATTTTTAGTTTGTATATATCATATTGTCATTATGCCCCTCACATTTAGACTGATTTCTTTCTTTATCTGGCAGTAGAAGCGTAATTTTGGATTCACACCCATTACATCTCTTGGCCTAGGCCCTGTTACCATTCTGAATGACAACTTCACCCAAAAGCTTAACGTTGAAGGATATGTGCCAATTTTTAATTTTATACATCATATTTCCAACAATAGGTCGAAGAACTGGAAGACGTCCTAAGGGAAGCATACTCACATCCATCGGTCGAGGGCATCGTAATATGGGGAAATTGGAAGCCGAAATCGTGCAACGAGACGTGCATATCTTATTTCAAGGACAACAGTACGGCGAAAGGCGTCCTCGGCTGGGCTTTGCCTCATGGTTGCAGTTCGATGTGCCTCTTCAACAGCACGTTCGGAAACACGCCAGCTGGCGACTTGGTCGATCGGTTGCTCGGCGAGTGGAGGACGAAGGAAGTGAAGGGAAATACTGACAAGGACGGCGTCTTTCGAAAAAGGGTTTTTCACGGAGAGTACGCATTGAAATATTCGCATCCCCTCGTCGGAAACGATGGCGGGCAGAAGACGTTTAGCGTGACGAGCGATAACGGTGAGCCGTTTGAGATATCTGTCACACTTTGATTTATCGATTTATGGTTTGACCTAATTGGGATTATGTTCATAATCTTCAATAAACAAGATTGAAAACAAAAAAAAAAAGGAAGCCCTATAGTGTATGTAGTAACTGGTATTGCATCCTTCTGCAAAATTATATGTACTTGACTTAGGTTTGGGAATATGGTGATTCCATAAAAGCAAGCTGAGTCTCTCCATATGTCTAATTCGCGAGGATCTTTCGTCCCATAGTTTTTTTGAGTGGTAATATATATTTGATTTTTTCATTAAGAGAAAATAGGGTTTCGATATTAGAAATGGCATCGTTTTAACGAATGTTGATCGGCATTCACCTTAATCATTACCATATCTTTTTATTATTGCCCTGTGCTTGGAATCGATAAAAGTTTATTAGGAACGTGGAGACTTGTACGATAAAGCTTGATCAAGAATAAGCTAATTCTTTATTACAGAAGAAAAATAGAATGAAGTATTAAATAATGAAATATATATGCGTTACCACTTACCAGCATATTTCTATACTAGATTTAGATAGTTGATGTAACGTATGAATGATATGATTATCAAATCAAGCAATAGGAAAATCTTGCACTTGTTGTGCGAACGAGTAAGTAAACGCGTAATGTAATAAATCACAGCTCATAACCCCGCGTTTTCTGACCTAAGCTAAGGCAAACACAATAAATAATAATTAATGACATAAATCTCCACCGTCTAACGCACGTCGAGGTAAACCAATCCAACGGTTCATAACCCATAGAACGATAATCTCGAATCCCAAGTCCATATATAAATACCCCTTCCTCGTTCTCATTTCGTACAAGCAAGTAAGCAGCGTAAGTGAATAATAATATCAAGAGTCGCTTTCCTTTTATATTCCTTTCTTTTCACATAGCAAATGGCCGCAGTTTCTAGGTTTTTCTCACTCGCCGTGGTAGCTGTGCTTTTGGTCTCCGCCGCCGCACAATCGCCTCAGTCCGCGCCTTCGCCGGCGCCGGCTCGCTACGAGATTACCGCCCCTTCCCCCGCGCCTGCGCGTCAAGAGACCGCCCCTTCGCCCAAGGAGGAGGCTCATCACACATCTCCTTCGCCAGTGGAGACTCCGCCTTCGACGGTGTTGCCACCGTCGTCAGGCCACTCTCCGGCGAAGGCGCCGGCTCCGAGCGGCGGCGCCGTATCCAACGCCATTTGTTTAGGTATGGCTTGAGCTGAGCTTCCTTCGTTTGGCTTGGTTTTTTTATTTATTGATTTGTTTATTAATATACATAATTATGTTTTGAGATGTAAACCGAGCTTGTTTATGTATTAATCGTTGTTATTTTACTGTACGCTTTTTTTCTATTATATAGCATTTACCAAGTTAAAGATATTTATGGAATATATAATATTATGAAAATGTAAGCTTAATAGGCAATCCTATCGCTAGAATAATTACCCCTTTTCCTATATGGGTATGGATTTTTTTTTTTTTTCGGAGGTATATGGGTATGGATTTTGATATTGAATAACATGGATATTTTTCTAGGGCTAAACCATGCGAACTTGGCTAATTTAGGTTCGAATTCCATAACCTTATATTTCAAACTCAAGCTTGAACATAAACGGCTAAGCTGGAGCTCGATTTATGAATTCGTTTATTTGACAAGCGCAAGCTCAACGAAATTTAGATTTAAAAATTTAAAAAAAAAAAAAAAAAAAGAAGAATACTAACGAGAGCTCTTAAGCTTTTCAATAATGTTGTAGTGAAATTCGAACACGACCTTTATAACATATTCACGAATATAAATATAGGATTGAAGTATAGAATATAATGTGTCATAAACATTGAATACTGCCATATTTGTACTTCGTAGGTATTTATTACTTGGTTTTTTTTTTTTTCGGAAGCAATTTATTACTTGGTTTTTGTGTTAAACCCACATTGAACACTTTCGGTAATAATTAA
The DNA here is from genome assembly GCA_027422505.1 of Craterostigma plantagineum. NCBI lineage: Eukaryota > Viridiplantae > Streptophyta > Magnoliopsida > Lamiales > Linderniaceae > Craterostigma > Craterostigma plantagineum. The sequence goes on along the minus strand of JAPQWV010000290.1, from coordinate 653,169 downwards.
TTGGAAGTTCACGAGTCGTATGTTTAACTATTTGGCACAATTCACCATAATAAATGCTCATTATTTTTAACTATTTGTACAATTCACCATAACCCAATTACCCGAACGAAAATCAATAAACCAAAGAGAAGACAACAAATCACAGAAAAAAAAAAACTAGCATCAACAATAACGATAATGACAAAATGCCAGCGAACAAAGCCCTTCGTTATCGCCGCCGCCGACTTCATTACAAGAAACAAAAACCCTAATTACCTTTCCTTTCCAATTCTTCTCAACTATGACGAAATCTCCTCATTATTACCATCATCGTCTTACTCCCAACAGCAGAAAACTCCTCAAAGTCACCTCTTCTCCAAGCATCCCAAAGTCATGCAAGAATCCATGCGATTCTTTCAAGAACAAGTCTGGCTTTTGCCCCATCGCCTGCGTAGGCTTATGCTTGGACGTTTGTAAGCATCCTCAGCCGATTTCTTCCGTAACAAAATCTCACGCCCCGTCAGCAGCCCCTGGCCCGTCGCCCCGGGCCCACAAATCTCCCTACCTTTCTCGAAATTTCATCATTTTTATCGCTTTGGTTATCGTCGTTTTCTTGTCCTTAGTTGCGTGCGCCGCCTCCAAATTGTGTAAGAAGCATAGACGAAGCCGAAGGAGATCGGCGGCGGCCCAAGACGTAGATCGACGAAACCCTAATAATGACGATAACCATGAAGACGTATTAGGCGTCGAAGATGATGGAGATTATGGGCCGGAGCTCGATAATCCCATATGGTACTGCTGAATGACTGACTCCTTCACCTACAAGCTTAAGCTTTGCAGTGAGCGTGTTATTTTTAGATTTTATATATTACATTTTCAATAAGCCCCTAATGCTACGGTGATGGGGCGGAAGCTTAATAATCTCATAGGATACTACTAATTAAAACGATTGACTACTCACCTAATAGCTTAAGCTTCGTATGGAAGCGTATCATTTTATTGAATTTTATATATAAAATTTTTCAATATGCCGCCTTAGTCTAAGATAGATTGTGGGCCAAAACTTTATCGCCTACTAGTATTGTTGCACACTCAAATGCGTGTGCATATATAATATACTTAAATTTATTTTAGTTTAAAATAGTTAATTGAAATTATAATTTAAACTTACGTATGTATATATAAGTTACAAAATTAAAGGTATAAGATTTAACTACTAACAAAATAGTAAATTAAACATGATAGTGGATGATTTTTCTATTTTAAACAGGTACATTCGAACCGTCGGGCTGCACCCGTCGGTAATCGGCTCGATCGCGGTGGTTCGGTACGAGAAGGGCGACGGGCTCATCGAGGGCTCGGGATGTTCCGTGTGCCTGACCGAGTTCGAGGACGGCGAGAGGGTCAAGCTATTGCCCAAATGCAGCCACGCCTTTCACACAGAGTGCGTCGACACGTGGCTTACTTCCCACACTAACTGCCCACTTTGCCGCGCGCCCGTGGCGAACGGCGGCGGCGGCCTAGAGACGCAACCGCCCCCGATGCGGAGGATTGCGATCGGCCGTGGTGCGGAAGACGATGACGTCATAGTCGGAGATGATGTGGCGTCGCCTCCGTGTAACAGCGGGGATGAAGAGGTTGTTAAGATGGAGTTGGAAGAGAACGATGAGAGTCGTGGTGGTTTGGACGGAAATTATGGGGAGAGTGCTGAGGGTTGTGGGGTTGGGTCGTTCAGGAATTTAGGGGAAGACGTCGGAGACTGTAACGACGGCGGTTTGCGGGAAAAATCGATTGTAAGGTGCGAACGGTGCGTCGAGTCGTCCTGAAATTGTAATAACAATAATTTTTTTTTCGATGAAAATATGTTGGGAAATTGGTGAGTGTGAACTTTGAGTCCGTTTGTATGTGATTATTCTTACTAGTAAGTAAACGAGGGCCGTTTTTTCAATTTTTCTAGCCCCGTTCTTGTAGCATGTGTAGGCCCAAATATAATAAAAATAAATGTAATTTTAATATTATTATATTTTAGTGCTCAATAAAATATTAAAAGAATTAGACACAAATAATATATATATATATATATATTCTAGTTGAAAATGTCAGATTACTTTGATAAGGTTGAACGGTTAATCTCTATCAAGAATAAGTTAGTGGGTGATTTTATTTTAAATTTATTACGTATAGATTAACTAAAATAAAATAATTGACAGGCCAAATTACAATTCAATTTCTAATTTTATCCACATATTCTATTATATACTACTTACTAGTGTCTGCCCGTGCAATGCGCAAGGACTGCATCATATTTAAATATAATTACCCGGATGCATTATTTATAATCAGCTTCTTCTGTAATACGCATTGATCATTTTTATCTGCAATTATAAGCAAAATAGATCAATCGAACATGTGAACATTAAGTACAGTGACTGATATTTGTCGGTCATATGCCACATCAAGTAAAAATTATTGGCAAATATTCTGCTCAATGGTGTCCTATTTGGGCTTAATTAAGCTGGCTGATCCTTGATGGGCTTTCTGTGTTGGGCTTACATTTCTGTAAGGCCCAAATACATTTCAATATTGATGTAGATAAATCACGTGACCATCACGTGCTCCCGCCCATATCGCAATCTCCCGCTCCAAGACCATTTCAAAATATCCTCACTGAGTAAATAGACGATTCGAAATCGAAGAACTCTTAATCGAACTCAAATCAAATCAATCTATCAACGGCTCGCTCGCAAAAGAGAGAGAAAAATGGAGAAGTACGAGAAAATTGAGAAGGTCGGGGAAGGAACGTATGGAAAAGTGTACAAAGCCAAGGAAAAATCGACGGGTCAGCTCGTGGCGCTGAAGAAAACGAGGCTGGAAATGGACGAGGAAGGCATACCGCCGACTGCTCTCCGCGAGGTTTCGCTCCTGCAAATGCTGTCCCAGTCGATCTACGTCGTGCGATTGCTCTGCGTCGAGCACGTTGAGAATAAGAATGGGAAACCTCTGCTCTACCTCGTGTTTGAATACCTTGATACCGATTTGAAGAAGTTCGTTGATTCCTACCGCAAGGGGCCGAATCCGAGGGCTCTGCCTTCGGAGATGGTTAGGAGTTTTCTGTATCAGCTGCTGAAAGGCGTGGCGCACTGTCATAGTCATGGCGTTCTGCATAGGGATCTGAAGCCGCAGAATTTGCTGCTTGATAAGGAGAAGGGTTTGTTGAAGATCGCGGATTTGGGGCTTGGCAGGGCGTTTACTGTGCCGATGAAGAGTTATACTCATGAGATCGTGACGTTGTGGTATAGGGCCCCAGAGGTATGAGCTTTTCTTCTTTTCGTTTATTTTTTTTTGTTTGTGTGTGACTGTCCTTGTGTTAATTAGAGATGGCGATCACTGTTTTCATGCCTCTTTCTTTTAGCTGGTGTTGTTATATAGTCTCTGGTTTTATGATGTTAGTTTGTTGTGTTTTAGAGCTTGTTTGCCTTACATATTCGAATTTGGATGAATAACTCGAAAGAAAATGTTTCTCCACCACCCCAAAATGAATCAGCTTTAGATCGATTAAACTGATTCAGTTCAAACTTGTTGAGTTGGGTGCTAGGTTTGAATTTTCCCTCAAACTCCCTGTATTGGATGGAGTTGTTTGACTGACCTGAAAGTCTTTGTTCTGAGTCCAGTCTACCTAGTGAAGTGCAATCATAAAAGAATCTAGTTTTCTTTTTCTTTCTGATCGCTTCTGATCAAGCTAAGTGTACCTATTTCGCGAGGTTGTTGCACTGAGTTCGTAACTTTTCGAAGCCTACTCAGTAGTCAGTTGTTTGTACCTCTAAGCTAAACCTTTCACTGCATCTAGACACAACCATCTTCTATAATGATCTACATATTGTTATATTAACTCAGTGTGTGTGAACACTTGTGGTTTTACTATTAGGTCCTTCTTGGCACCACCCATTACTCTACAGCCGTAGATATGTGGTCGGTGGGATGCATTTTCGCCGAGATGGCAAGGAGACAAGCTCTGTTTCCAGGCGACTCAGAATTTCAGCAGCTTCTTCACATCTTTAGGATGTTGGGAACTCCCACGGAGAAAGACTGGCCAGGGGTCACTTCACTGCGCGATTGGCATGTCTATCCCAAATGGCAATCCCAAGGCTTGGCACGTTTCGTCCCTTCTTTAGAACCCGAAGGTGTGGACCTTCTGTCGAAGATGTTGAAGTATAATCCCGCCGACAGAATCTCTGCCAAGTTAGCCATGGATCATCCTTACTTCAACGGGATGGACAAGACTCAGTACTGAGAGTCGAGGGGGTGAGTTTGCGCTGTATTTACGTCGTTCTTGATTTCCATATTTCACGTGGTGTGTTCGTCTGTTATGTTGCGTGTGGTTATCATATATCTTTTACAAGGTTTGTCTGGCTACGTTGCTATTTCATCTATAAAAAAAAACTTATGTTTATTCATTATTTGTGTGCATTCAGTTTTTTATTACACAGTAAGGTCTAGAATAGAACAGGAAAATGCTATTACAGCCCAGGCACATGACAACACAACTGACTACAAACTAGGACATTCCTTATTGATTATTCGATCTTACATATCAGCTAGCATAACATAAGTAGTGAACTCCAAGCTTTTATGGGTTTCCCACGAATGGCGGCGAAGGATTGAATGGAATGAATGGATAGAATGGGTTCGAAGAACTTCCGCCATTATTGTTATTGTTGTTATTTCCAGGAAAATTTGGATTCTGTGGATCATATGGATATGGAAATAACGGAGGGATAAAGGCGGGATTTCCAGGGAATATCGGGAAAGTGGGGAATGGGGGGATTTCGGTGTTTTGTGGGCTTAACAGACGACGATTCGCAGCTTCCATGCCTTGGATTGAAACCATAACGAATAAGATCAAGAACAGCCTCGAGAAAAAGCCTGGCATTTTGATTTGATTGAAATAGCTATTAACTTTGGATTTCTTGATGATTTGTGAGGATATGAAGGACTGGGCAAGGACTTATATATAGTGGAAGGGAGAGAAATTGAATTTGGGTCGTGTGATTGTAATAGATTGAATGGCTATTGATCAACATTTTCCGGCTACTACCATTTTAATGGCCCTTTTTATATGGTTGAGAAGGGATTGTTGCATCTTTCTTGGTGTAACTGTAATAAAGGGTACAAATAGTCCGAGATGGGTTTTGTAGGGTTTGATGTTCTATGATTGACTGGTCTATCCTCTTGCCCACCAAGAATTCACACAGTTTGTAAGCTTCAATGCATCTCATAAATTGTACTCCTTCCGTCCCGAACCATTTTATACATTTTACTATATCGGGCATCCCGTTCCCTTTTGTATATTTCCTTTTATAGCAAAAAATTACAACAAACAATCAATATAATAATATTAAATACTCTTAAAAGACGTGTCAAAATATACACTTTTTTACTTTTTAATTGTACTATATTAATAAAATATTCAGTTTCTTAAAACTCGTGTCATACAACAAATGTCCATAACCTTTGGGACAGGGGGGGTATTATTTTTTGTCATATGAGCTTTGAATTATATGATTAGCTTCTAAATTTTGTAGTCTGCGAAATCAAACCAGTCATAGTATAAAACAGTTGGCCAAAATAACCAGATAGAGCGTAAAGAAAATTTATGTGGAACCTCCACCTACATTGCATATTGGATTCACCAAATGCAGGGATTAACATCTGAAAAAGATTTAATAATTAAATAAAATATAAAGATAGTTGGATTCATTTTCAAGTCAAAAGATGCAGACATGTCACCTTATAGTCTTCATACTAGGAGACGACTAAGTTCTGTCTTAAGCAAATCGGAACCCCATTCTCAGCTATGGAAGATCTCAGTTTCCAAAAGCACCAAGTTTCTTGGTTTCTTTATCGAGTCTACACAAACATAGAAAGTCAAGGGATCGAATTAATGACCTCAGTATAGAGATATTATGTCCCATACAATAGTAACTATACAATTGCATGGGCCCATTATCCAGGAACTGGACTCCCAATTTGGGCTCAAACATAAGATCGGCCCAATAGGTAAATGACATCCATAATAGGAGAATATAAAAATATAAACGGGATTCAACGCTTAAATACCTACATCAATAAAAATAAAACAGTTCAGTCCCCTGTCAGTGTGATTTTTAACCTAGGTACCTAGTTGAATTTTTTTTACTGATAGGTACCTAACTGATGGATTTACCCCTAGTAAATCTGGCTTTTTACATCTTTTACATTGTTTCTTATTTCACATTCGATCGCTCAAAACAAAAAATCGCATAGCCCCAAACTAAATCGCGCGATTGCTTGCCAGAATCGACCCGGGTTTTTTTGGCTTCAGATTCTACGTCGTCTGTCCCTCGTTCGTCGTTGTATTCCCTTCTGAAATCGGTAGGTAAGTCAACACTTAAATCCACTCGTTCGTTCGTCGTTCATCGTCGTAAGTGGTCACATTTCGTCACGATTAGGGTTTTTTGGTGCGTGTTTCTGGAATGACATTGATTTGTTGGTCAATTAGGGTTTATTTGTGCGTGTATTTCGTCGTGGCTGCTTGATTTTGATTTTTTTTTGGAATGAGCCGATTTTGGTTTTTTCGAATGGGGTCAATTTGTTGTGGTACTACATTATAACTGCATTTGGTACCCTCTGTTTTGGCGTTTTGGTACCTTTTGCGTGAATAAAATGGTACTGCTTGCCAAAAGTGGTCGAATGGGGTCAATTTTTTTGGTACTACATTATCACTGCATTAGGTACTCTCTGTTTAGGCAAATTGGTACCCCTTATGTGAGTAAAATGGTACGGCTTGTTAACATTGGCTTATCGACTGGGGTCAATTTGTTTTGGTACTACATTATCACTGCATTTGGTACCCTCTGTTTCGTCAAATTGGTACCCCTTGTGTGAATAAAATGGTACTACTTGCTAACTGTATTTTATTTTTTTTTTTTGCAAAAATGCCTCCACGGAACATATTTGAGCTGGCTTCCCGGTGCCATCCTCCGTTGTTTCGATCTACCATAAACAATTTGAAGGGTAGCATGACCCCAGATAAAAAAGAAGCTCTAAGAAGGTCCCAGTTTCATTTTTTTAGATATGCCTAAGATGAGCCATTCGTTTGCTCGAATCATGGCCTTGATAAAGCGTTATAGCGTAGAGGCGAACACATTTAGGTTGGGGGAGAATATGAATGTGGTATTCTCCCCACAGAAATTTAGTGTAGTAATGGCATTGCATAACGTAGGACAGCCCGTAGACCTAAATTCGAATATGAAGTCGAAAACCGTTGATCGGCTTTTCGGTGGGAATAATGGAAATGTAACCCGTAAAAAATCTTGGACTTGTTGAAGAAGTTTGTAGGAGAGCTTGGGAGGGAGAACACGGATGAGTTTGTTAGGTAGTTCGTTCTTTTCCTATTTAACTGTGTATTATTCCCGATGGGTAATTCGAAACACCCAAAGTTCGTGAATGAGTACGCGTGGGGAAGGGCGGTGCACGAGTTTTTGGTGGCTGAGATAAAGCAAATGGCTGCGAATTCCATGCGGATCGACTCGTCCGACTTGATGATGAACGGGTGCACTATTGGGCTAATGGTAATACTCTCCGTTACGTTACGAGTTTACCTTTTTTGCTTATGTGTTTATTGATGAATTCAATGCTTTGGGAACTTTCAGATTTGGGTGTATGAGCATGTGCCCTCGTTGGCGCAGAAGCGGGAGATGTATATGTTTCCCCAAATGTTCAATTGGGAAGAAAGTAGGTTTCCCAATGACGTAATCGCTGCGGAGGCTGAATTGGCTGCAATTACCTCTGTCGTCCCAATATACAAATAAAGAAGGAAGTGAAGTTCGTGCATCCGATAAATTTGCTGCCGGAGGTATAAAATTCCCAACTTTTATGTATTATTTGCTTTGTTTCTAACTGTTGATTGAATTATGTGTCATTAAGGTTGATGGAGGAGTTGGCGGATCTCATTTAGAGCGGAGTGCTCGTGTGGAGAGGTTGGAAGCCGAGTTGAGATTGGAGGACGAGGTTATAAGAGATCTAAGGTCAAATGTTCGGACGTCGAAGGTTGATATATCCAACGAGGATGCGAGGGAGGAGGTAGAGGCTGAGGAGACTGAACGAGTGGATGATAAAGAGGCTGAGGCTAAGGATAGGGATGTGTGCGAGGATGAGGGTGATGATAAAGTCGAGGATATAGTTCACAGTGAGGGTGACGATGTGGCCGAGCAGATGGTTCATAGTGACGGTGAGAAGGCCGGGGAGGACAAGGTTGAGGATATGGGTGAGGATAGGGCCGGGGATATGGCTCATAGTGACTGTGAGGATATGACCGATGAGATGGCTCATAGCGACGGTGAGAAGCCCGAGGAGGACAATGTTTAGGATAGGGATGAGGATCAAGCGGAGTTTGAGGTTAGTGAAGAAGAAGGAGCATAAGAGGAGGATCAGGAGGATAAGGGCGCGGAGGATCAGGCTGAGGAGGCTAAGGCCTCGTCGATTGCTCGAACGGTGCGTGGCCAAAACGATCGTAAAAAGCGGTGAAATTCGGCATTTCTCACACCGGATTCAACTCCTCAGCAGCTACAAAAGAAGGGACGGGCAAAAAACAAAGCTGCGGTGATTGATGTCGAGGTGCCGAGACTGTTCGAGAGTCGTCGGTGGCGTACTGTTCAAAGTTTTCGGACAGATTTGACTATGCCGCCCGGCTCGAGATCCCTGCGGAACAGCGTTCTTGCATCTACGCGTACCTTAAAGCGAAGAAGCTTAGGTACCTTTTCTTCAATGTTTCGGTGGTTTTTATTTGATTACTTGTTTAAATGTGCGATTAATCCTTATGCAGCGACGTCGTTTGGCAAAGCTGTCGCCGTCGATGCACAAGGATTCTATATGCTGCTCTTCCGGGATTTGCTTAAGTCAAATGTTATCGACGCTTTCGTCGATTGTTTGACTCGACAATCCGCCCCGGGAGACCGGGCTTCTTTGTATTCCCAAGTTTCGTGCAAGTCGACTACTGGACAAATATATAGAAGATGTCGAGAAAGAGGAAGGTGGAAGCTGATCAGCTAGAGATGTTCGTCGAGGAGATGGCGGGGAGCAGTCGAGCATGGCTAGAGCGGCTTGATGGCCATGCATTGACAAAATCGTCATACGTGTTGACGCCTGTGAATACAGGTAACCATTGGGGAGTGCTCGTCTACAAGGTCAACGAGCGAAAGTTCTACATTCGGGATCCGATGACCTCGCATAAGATGACCTGGGCCACTAGAGCCTTCGTAAGTCTTAAACATTGGGCATATTCCGTTGACTATGTTGTAGTTCTACGTTAATGTCGTTTTTATATTATGCAGGCTCCGACGAAGTATTGGGCATTGAAGTACGATTATCTATGTAAGAAGACCGTGGATCCACAGTTTAACCGGCCCCAATTTGGCGACGTAGACAGCGGGGTGCATGCCTGTTTAACCATAAAGGAGTACGTTGTCGACACCCCAGAGTTCAAGAAATATGGCAAAGAAGTCAACATGGATGTGTATCATGCTTTTATGGCTACTCGCATTTTACGTGACGAGCGTAGTTGTATGCGAGATCTTTTTCCGTAAGTTTATTGGATATGCTGTTAGACTCTTTGGAGACTGTGTTGTTTAGTTTGGTTAACTTATTTTGAGTTGGGGATGGGACTGTTTGGAGACCTTTGGTTGTTTATGTTGGTTTTTCTTTTGTGCATGGACGGTTATTGCCAAGTGTTGTGCTGTGTTGTGTTGTTCTATGACTGTCCGTAATTTATGCAGTACCATATGTTATTGTTTGACCGTATCTTATCTTTTTCGTATAGAGTACCAGAATATGAAGGTTAACCGTACCATTATGTAAATATATATCGTACCTTACATATCGCACATGAAGTACCTTATCTGTTGTACTCTAAGGTACCTTATCATTTACATATGCAGTACCATAACCTGAAGTTTTACCGTATCCATACGTATACATATACAGTACCCAGATATGCAAGTATACCGTACCGTATCGCTTACATATAGAGTACCGTAATATGCAGGTTAATCGTACCATTACTTAAATATATACCGTACCTTATATGTCACACATGAAGTACCTTATCTGATGTACACTAAGGTACCTTGTGTTTTACAGAAGGTACCTTATCATTTAAATATATAGTACCATAACCTGCAGGTTTACCGTATCCATAATTATACATATACAATACCTAGATATGAAAGTATATCGTACCATTTGTTATACGATCGAAAAATAAATACATTCCTAATTGAATCGCGTTGTCCTGCGTGATTTTGACAATAACTAACAATAACGAAATGAAAAAAAATATGAAAGCCTAATGCACCGAACTCGCAGATGTAGCACTCACCAAATTATTCAAATTATGATGTAGATGTTCTTGCTTCTATCCTTATATTATCTTGGTATTCTAAGATTTAATTCATGTGTGTGGGGCGTAATGCACCGAATTTGATCTGAAACGTATTTAATACTATATATTACTGTTCTACGGTGGTTCGAGATGAAAAAGTAATTCGTACGACCTCGAAAAATACTAATCCTAGTATGCCGTATCATATATTTAAGGGACGCCGTACCAAAAATAGCTTTGTAACGCTGTCCTTTTGTTTGACCAACTCAGACACGGTTGCAGTACCCAAAAGTACATATGACATGAAACATTTTATGAAAGCCACCGACATGTCAGATGAGCTGTCTTTTTTGATTTAATACCTCGCATGTCAGAATTTGTCCACTCATGACAGAGAAAATGTCAGAAATCTGTCCACTCATGACAGAAAAACGTCATAAAAGTGTGCAGTCATTACAGAAAAAAGTCAGAAATTGTCTCTTCCTTTCTCCACATCAACGTCTACTGAAATGCTTCGTTTCTGACGAATATAGCCAAGTCTTAAATTTGAAGTCTTACTTTAATTTATACGGTACCTACTTCTGAAATGATACAGTACCCTATGTTGTACACTTAGAGTACCTAAATGACCTATATTACAGTACCAAATTTGCGTATATTAACGTACCAAATTGGCATATCTTACGGTGCACTGGTATATTACAGTACCAAATATGCATATTATAATACCAAATTTACATAGATTACGGTACCAAATTTGCATATCGTAGGGTACCAAACTGGCATATATTACAGTACCAAGTTCGCTTATATTAGTACGATATTGGCATATCTTACGGTATCACTGGTATATTACCGTACCAAATATGCATATTACAGTACCAAATTTACGTAGATTACGGTACCAAATTTGCATATCGTAGGATACCAAACTGGCATATATTACAGTACCAAATTTACATAGATTACGGTGCCAAATGTGCATACATTACCAAACTAGCATAGGTTACGGTACCAAATATGCATATCTTATGGTACCAAACTGGCATATATTATAGTACCAAAGTTGCGTATATTAACGTACCAAATTTACATATATTACAGTACCAAGTTCACTTATATTAGTACTATGTTGGCATATCTTACGGTATCACTGGTATATTACAGTACCAAATATGCATATTACAGTACCAAATTTACATAGATTACGGTACCAAATTTGCATATCGTAGGCTACCAAACTGGCATATATTACAGTACCAAATTTACATAGATTACGGTACCAAATATGCATATCTTAGGGTACCAAACTGGCATATATTACAGTACCAAACTGGCTGTCATTACATACCCAAATTTACATATATTACGGTGCCAAATGTGCATATATTACTGTACCAAACTGGCAGTCAGTACAGTACCAAATTTAGACAAAAACAATGAGTCATATCCTATTGACACATTTGAACAAAACAATGACATGCTGACATCATTTAGACAAAAAGAATGAGTCATTACCATATAAAAGAGCACCGAAAAAGATTATGGGACAAAAGCAATAAGAAAATACATGGAAAATACGGACGCTACATCGTTACGGCTTCTGTACAAGCACGGCGATTATGTCCGTATTTTCCACAAACACTTGTTGGATCTTCTATCTACCTGAGAAGGAATCCTCCGTGTCTTTCGGCGACCGGGGAGAACACGAATGTCCGGGTCACGAATGAAATTCTCATCATCGGTTTGAACATTCATCTCGTGAGTCGGAATAGGGTTGATGATCGACATATATGCATCTCTATACTTCTGGCATCGGAAGTACGAATCACAATAATCGTAAAAAGAATGTCTCATAGTCGCAATACACGCTGCTGCAGGCTTACAAGGGATTCTATAGACTTCCCATTGTCTGCATGAGCAGGTCCGCTGCTGGATGCCCACCGCAAATGAGCCATCTTCACCGAAAACCTCAAATGCCATGTTCGAAGACTTACTCACTTTCAACGTGCGAGCAGCAGTGATATTCTGAACAAGTTTCTTTTCTTGTTTTGGACATAACTCGCTAACAAGGGTCAGTCCTCTCTCGCGTCGTTCGTTCATCATCGTCATGATTTTCACGCGAATGGTATCAACCATGCCCTTTACAGGCAACACCCGTGCTTCTTTTACCCAAGAATTCCAACACTCTACTTGATTGTTGTTAATACCTCCCCACCTATTCCCGTCGAATAACGCATTTGCCCAACATGTTGAATCTGATCTTTCAATAAAAGTCTGTGCAATTGGCATAGACTCGATGATGCTGGCGATGTGAGTCTAAAAGTGAACCGAAGTAGTTGCATAAGCCACTTTTTTTAAGACGGATGACCAATGTTTCTTGTTGTGCTTCGGGTAATGTTTCATCACCTGAAAATATTAAAAACAAATTATTTGCATCATATTCACTAATGTAGTGTACACATTACTAAAAAATACCTCTTTCTTGAAGTTGTCAACCAAATGGCGCAAGCAATATGCATGACGACTTTCTGGAAATGATATAGAAACAACTTTATAATACTCGGATGCCGATCTGAGAAGAACGTCAGCTCCCTCAATGTCGATGGGTAATGATGAAACATTCTCCTCAACTTACCAAAGAACCACTCCCAATTTTCATCATTTTCAACGCTTACAACGCCAAAGGCAATCGTGAACAAATCTTCGTTTTCATCCTTTGCGACGGCTGTAACAGCACTCCTTTAAACTTGGTCTTAATGTGAGTACCATCAACAAATATGAGCGGCCGACATCCACGAACAAAACCTAAGAGACACGCGTGGAAGCAGATAAAGAGTCGACGAAACTTGTTGTCGTGAGGGTATACATCGTACTCCGCCATGCTACCTGGATTGGTTTCTCTAACGGCATTACAATACCACCTCAACTGATCAAACATACCATTATCCAACCCATATATGTTACGAATGGCACTTTATTTGCCTCTTACGCCTTATGGTACCCCACTTCAACTCCATAGTCCCTTAGGATGTCTTTAACCATGGCAATGGGACGATACGATGGCTCGTCTCGGACCATCTCTTTCACTATGTTCCCTACCCACGGCGCGTCCACTCGCAGATGATCACGACTCCTAAGAGTATCTTCACCACAACTGTGTTGTAGATTGGATCTCCGAATGGCAAACGAATTGTCGCATTTGTAACGCGATACATATATCCGCCACTTGCACGTCTCATCCTTGCAAACGGCAATGATTTTCTTACGCTCATTCTTTGCATAGACAGTTTCTCCAGATTGCAATGGAGTAGTTCTTCAAATTCCGTCTAAATTCATCTGCATCCCTAAAGCTTTGTCCATCTCCCCGAATGCAATGACTCCATGCATCTACTGTGTTTCTTTCAAAATCAAACTCCACGGATTCTCCGTTCTCTTCCGTACTACAAGTAATGTTATCAATCATCAATATGAAAATCCTAAATTTAAAGTTTAACAATAATAAAATAAAACAAACCTGTTCGTCGGGCCACTTGTACCACATTCATCGGCACGTTCCACTTTCATCGGTATCATTGAAAATGTGTATTGAATAAACAGCTGATACATATTGAAAACATCCGTATTTTCTTTCAATGTCGAGTACAAACTTTGGAACGGAACTTGATACTTTATTGAGTCATGCCGGGAATCGATATCCGACCACCTTCTTTGGAGGGATACGTGTATACCGATAAGCGCCGTTGCTTCATTGATTAATAGTAAGGAAGACTCCCTTTTATACTCACACATTGCAAATAACGTCCCGTCACCAATCGAATTTGCAGACGCCATATTTTCAGATAATATGGCAACATGTATAAATGGTACGGTGTATAGTTTAGATTGGTACTGCATAACTGGACATTTTGGTACCGTATAGACATGTTACTTGGTACGTAATATAAATACACAAAGATAGTACATAACATACATGTCCAATCGGACTGTGTCGCATAATATATTTAGGTACGATAAAACAACATACAATGGTACGTAATATTCATAAGAAATGGTGCGTCGTAACAGTTACATTAAAAAATCCGAAATCTCGATGGAGTAGCCTCAATAACTATCAATCCTAACATTCCACTCTTATATGGAGCTCTTGAATCGCATTGAACTCCCGGATTTTGGGCTAAACCCTGAACAAACGCGTGAAATCGATTAACAAAACTAAACCAAAAGAAAAGCTTACCAGACAAAATCAACGCCCAAAATCGAGAACCCAACGTTCAAGGGCCTCTTCGATCCTTGTCCGGCGCCGGCACGAGCAGAAGGAGGTGGTCGGTAAGAAGAAATTCGTCGACGGCGGGCTGGAGCTCAATTTTTGCAGAGAAAAAAACTGAAATGAAATTCTAAATCATTTAATAAGGGTATTTTGGTAATCTTAGGTGATTAGGTACCTAAGTGTAAAATTTTTATTCAAATGGGTACCTAGCTATAAAATATGTCTGACAAGGTACTTAAGTGGCTTTTTAATTTTGTATTGGGTATTTATGTGTAGATTGCCGAAATATAAAAATAAAATATAAGGGAAACAAAAAAGGAGATTGGTTTGTCAAGTTGCCACTTCAAGGGGGTTTGAGCATCATCGTCCCCGAGCAAGCCCGCGCGCAGGCCACCAGTAATTATAATATGTTTTTTATTAAATATTAATATATGAATAAATTATATAGGTATTTTAGTATTTTTTATAGCTTCAATTTTTAATTTACTCGAGTTTAATAATATAAATAAATTATTATTACAAAATTAGATTTGATTAGTGTTAAAACAACAATTAATCACAGTATTTCGCAGAGGAACATACACAAAACACAAGACAGAATTAATATTTTCAGATCTAGCATGCGCATACACCGAAATATTGCAACTAACACACAATCGATCAGTAAACTTATCTTTATGCAATCGGAGCTAAAAATGTTGGGGACTATCTTGGCACGAAGACGACACAGATCGGCTTCGTGCTTCAAAGGAAGGAATCTGAGTCAAACTCAGAATAGAATGAAAAATGAGCTGTGTGTCCTTTTTCACTGACATGGAGTGAAAAGATTCAAGAAAGGTGAAGAAATCAAAGAAGGTGATGGTTAGGGTTTTTTTCGATAGAGAAACTGACTTGAAAAGAATTAAGCGAATATGGAAAGGAATGTGGGTCTTTTGTGTAAAGTGAGAAAAGGTTTAAAATTGCAGGATAGTCCCTGGAAAAATATAATTGCACCTAGAAAGAATGGGGCATTTTTGTTTTAGCCCACAATTTTGTAGTGTTGATTATTTGCACCCCAACTATGTAGTATTGGTCACAAATAATCTATGGGCCATGATATACATTTAAGGCACATTATCGTGGCGATCCATTGGGTCTCAATTTTTAACAGCTCACCTCATGATGATTGGGCCGAAAATGTTTATCATATGGAGTCCGCCTCTGAGCTTACAGTGATTTTCCTTCACGAGCGCCTTGGGATGTCCACAACTTGGTCCTGTAATTTTACAAACTCAGTTTTAATGATACGCTTAGAGATATACTCACGTATGAAGTGACAATCTATTTCTATGTGTTTGGTCCGCTCGTGGTGGACCGGGTTATTTGCAATTTGAATAGCTGCGTTATTATCGCAGTAAACTCTTGGGGGAAGCAGTGCGGAAATTTTGAAGTCTTTTAACAGTGCAAGTATCCAAATCAGTTCGCACGTTGCTTGAGCCATAACCCGATACTCGGCTTCGGCAGAAGAACGTGAAACCGTTTTTTGTTTCTTGCTTTTCCAAGATATAGCTGCATTTCCTAAAAAAATGCAGAAACCTGAAACTGACTTCCTAGATATTGAGCAAGAAGCCCAGTCGGAATCACAAAAAACAGACAATTGGTTAGTTGACTTGTTCGAAACTAAGATTCGATAACCCGGGGCAGCTTTCAGATATCGCAGAATCCTAAAGGAAGCAATGACATGAGAAATGTCTGGGTTATGCATATGTTGACTGAGAGTTTGGACAGCATAGGAAATGTCTGGTCTGGTATTACAGAGGTAGATTAGGTGTTCCATGAGCCGCTGGAAAAAAGAAACATCAGCAAAATCTAAGTCAGCTTCGGCTCTAAGTTTCAGATTTTGCTGCATGGGTGTTTCTTTTGGCTTGCAGCCCATGACACCAAATTCTTCTAACAGGTCTAAGGTATATTTCCTTTGATTGAGTACCAGTCCATCACATTTATTTACTTCTATTCCTAAGAAATACTTCAACCTACCCAAGTCCTTAATTCCAAAAAGATCATTGAGCACATACTTAATTCTAACAATTTCTGCCATATAATTTCCAGAAATCAGAACATCATCCACATAGACAAGTAGAAACACACATAGATCCTCCTCAAATTTATAGAACAATGAGTACTCACTCAAGCTTTGACTGTACCCATTTGAAGTCAAAACTTGAGTCAAGCTTTCATTCCATTTTCGTGAGGCTTATTTTAGGCCATAAATGGGTTTTCTTAACCTACACACCCTATGTTCATTGACATAAAATCCCTCAGGTAAGCACTATACACATCTTCTTCAAGTTCTCCATGCAAAAAAAGCATTATTAATATCAAGCTGGGTATTTTGGTCTCCTAGTATTTCTTTTAGGCTTATTCAGGTCTTCTCTAGTTATGTCAGGGACTGGGGGTTAGTCAGAGAATCAGCAATTTCAACAGTATTGTTGGGATCAGGATTATTACTAGTATGTTCATTGATATCAGGGATAGTATCAATGCCAGGACATTATGATGCACATCATCAGGCAAACTTTCATGTTCAGTAAGCTTATCACTATAAGATTGTTCTAAAACAGCATCATGATTCTCAAATAATTCATCAAATAAGTCATATGATTCATGGGATTTGTCACTAGCATCAGCCACATTGGTGTCACTAGCATCAGTCACATTAGTCTTAAAAGGGAAAACAGTTTCATAAAATTTCACATCTCTAGATGCAAAGATAACATTGCTGTCTAAATCTAGAAGTTTGTATGCCTTCTTATTTTCATAATACCCTAGCATGTTACATTGTTTGGCACGAGCATCAAATTTAGAACTAGTATTTAGAACAATTGCATAGCAGAGACATCCAAAAGATTTCAAATTGTAATGTTTCACAGATTTTCCATAGACAATTTCATAAGGAGATCTACCCTTGATACATCAGAGGGAGTACTATTAATCAAGAAAGCAGCACTGAGTATGCATTCAGACCAATAAATCATAGGCACACCAGATTGAAAGAAAAGGGCTCGTGCAACATTTAATAAATGCCTATGTTATCTTTCAACTATACCATCTGCTGTGGTGTATCAACCACAGTAGTTTGATGCAGTATTCCTTCTACCTTAGTAAGTTCTTGAAACTGACTATTTATAAATTCTATACCATTATCTGATCTAAAGATTTTTATTCTCTTCTCAAACTGTGTCCTAACCATGCTGACAAAGAACTTTATATGCATGACTACCTCAGACTTGGCCTTAAGTAAAAAAAGCCAAGTTGCCCTAGAGAAATCATCAACTATAGTAAGAAAGAATTTAGAATTATTATGACTGGTTTGTCTAAAAGGACCTCAAACATCAAGATGGACAAGTTCAAAGATGAATGCAGATTTATGATCACTCAATGGAAAGGGTTCTCTAGTATGCTTTGCCTTGTGACATATATCACAAGGCTCAGAAGACTGATCTTCCTTGAATTTCATAATGGGTTTCAACACATCAAGCACAATAGAAGATGGATGTCCTAATATCCTATGCCAAAGATCACAAGATGCTACATGCAATCTTTAACAGTTTTATTATTACCAATCACACAGCTGTTGAAGTAGTATAAACCTTCTTCCAACTCACCAGTCCCCATTATATTCAGGGACAGTGGGTCCTGAAAGTTGCTGCATACACTGTTTTAAAACTCACAATGCATTGATTAGTGACAGCTAATTTTGAGACAGACAACAAATTGCACTTAAAAGCTGGAACAAGCAACCCATTTCTATGAATTATATTACCATTCAGCAAGTAATCTCCAATCACATTAACAGGCAAACAAGAACCATTTGGCAAAAGATGCCATCAGATTTCACATGTTTAACATTGAAGAGATTTTCACAGGAGCACACAACATGATCAATAGCACCTGAATCTATTATCCATCCTTTTTTAAAATCAGAGGACATGGTATTAATGAATGCACCTGCATGATGTCTTGGTTGGCCTCACCTTGATTCTCCATTTCTAGTTGTATCATTAATCTGTTGTATGCATTATTGAGAGATTAGGAGTTATTGTTTCTGCAGTGCTTTGATGTGTTTCTGTTAAGTTTGCAGTTTTGTTTGTGTTCCAATGATAATTTATTTTAGTATTGGTATTGTTAGAGTTGCTTTTGTTTGGTTTACCAAATAACTTGAAACAATTTTCAATATAATGACCCCTAATCTCACAGTGTTTACAGATAACAGAACTATTGTTGGGGTAGTTATTACTAGTACTGGTGCTAGTGTTGTATTGAATACTAGTTGGATTACCTATAAGCTTATAACATCTTTCTATGGGGTGCCCTTTAATGCCACAGTTCTTACAGATTATAGGATTTTGGTTAAAGTTGTTTTGATTTGGTCTGTTAAAACTTTTATTCAAAAAAATTGATGTGCCACTATCAGACACTTGAACTATACTTCTATGAGACTCCTCCCTGCTAATCATGTTGTATGTAAGACATTTGGGAGAGGTTGTTGCATTAAAATGTTGCTTCTTAAGTGATTATATGTTTCATTAAGACCTATTAAAAACTGCATGAGCTTTTGTTCCTCACATACATTGTTCTGATGTGCACTTGCTTTACAGGTGCAGACAAGCCCTGCGGGTTAGGCTTCCAGCTCATCCCACGGGTGCTGAAGTTTTGAGAAGTAAACAGATATGTTATCATTCCCTTGCTTCAGACTGTATATAGACTGTTGAAGACTAAATTTCCTAGAGCCATTTACATTTTTAAAGGCTTTTTCTAAGGATTCCACACTCTAGAGGCGAACTTAGCATAAGTATACCTAATTCTTAGTTCATTACCAAGGAAATTCAAAATCCAAGACAACACTATAGCATTACATCTCTCCCAATCACTGCTAATTCAGTATCATCTAGAAGTGGAACTGTGCCTTGAACAAAGCCTACTTTGTTCTTGGCTGTGAGGGCTAAAAGAAATGAATTACTCCAACATGATTAGCTTTAAGATCCAGAGAGTGTCACATTTGTTATGTTAGTCACAGAAATATCAGCCTGACTTGTATACAGAGGGTTTCTAGGGGTAATTTTTGAAGGTGTGGAAGCCTTAGGTGGAGGTTCTGTATGTGTCTCGGTCTCAGTATCTGAATCTACAGTCTCCATAGCTTATCAGACTAGGTCAGAGTTAGACACAAGCACAGAACACATCACAGAAGTCTAATAAGAAAGATTAGGGAATGAGTTCACCGTATTAATTTGACTTTCAACACTAGGAGCTGCTGAGATTGTATGTCGATGTCAGCTTGTTATGGGAATCAGAAGCACAAGCTGCACTTTCACAAACAGATAGAGATTAGAGTGCTTCTTAAGAAACAATCACTCAAGATAATGAACGAACAACAGTGAGGAGAAAATCGCATCACAGCTCAATAACAATGCCTTAGTGGCTCTGATACCATGTTAAAACAACAATTAATCACAGTATTTCGCAGAGGAACATACACACAACACAAGACAGAATTAATATGTTCAGGATCTAGCATGCGCATACACCGAAATATTGCAACTATCACACAATCGATCAGAAAACTTATCCTTATGCAATCGGAGCTAAAAGTGTTGGGGACTATCTTGGCACGAAGACGACACAGATCGGCTTCGTGCTTCAAAGGAAGGAATGAGTCAAACTCAGTGGAGTGAAAAGATTCAAGAAAGGTGAAGAAATCAAAGAAGGTGATGGTTAGGGTTTTTTTCGATAGAGAAACTGACTTGAAAAGAATTAAGCGAATCTGGAAAGGAATGTGGGTCTTTTGTGTAAAGTGAAAAAAGGTTTAAAATTGCAGGATAGTTCCTGAAAAAATATAATTGCACCTAGAAAGAATTGGGCCTTTTTGTTTTAGCCCACAATTTTGTAGTGTTGATTATTTGCATCCCAACTATGTAGAATTGGTCACAAATAATCTATGCCATGATAAACATTTAAGATACATTATCGTGGCGACCCATTGGGTCTCAATTTTTAACAACTAGAATAAATTCTGAGCTTAAATATTCAATTTTTATTATTTTTTAATTCGACAGACGGGCAGCGGGCCTTCATTTTCTAGTCCCGCCAAACGGTGGGCTTACCGCGCCCGCCCAGCCCTGCTCAAGGCGGACTTTGGCGGGTAACGGGTCGGCCCGCCACGTCGGCCCGTTTTGACATAACTATCTATCCATAATATAAAAAATAGTATGGAAAAAAAAGGAGATATTAGTTTGTCAAGTGGTTTGAGCATCATCGCCCGTACATCCAAAGATAGTCAAATCGATTCGATTGGACACTTTAATAAGGCCGTGTGGGGCCTATCCATTCATCCAGCCCATCCTCTTACGTGTTTGTACCATGTTTTCATCGTACGGACAGCTTCAGCATCACATAAAAAATCATTTCCATTATCCATATAATTTATTGAGTGTTATCTGGTGTTCGATGATCAAGTACATATCAAATTGGGGTCCTGACGTCTCTTTTACGATAAATTATAATGTATTTATTAAGTTAGGTCTCCATCCAAAGAAACTAGACATATAAATCTCAAACTCCAAATATGTGACGACCTCAGCTTCCAGCCTGGTGCAGAAAAAAATGATATTATTGATAGAAACAAATCTTTCTTTTTAATATCAGTTTTAGTTTGGTTTGATGGGCTGTTTTGAGGCGATTTTTAGTTGACTTGAGGACTTAGAGTAGAGGTGTTATTGTTTCATTATCTTTCTACTTTAATATCTATCGAACTTCCTTCAAAAGGAAAATATCGACTACTATATTTCTTGCTTGCATATATTTTGGTCTTGATGTTTGCATTGGTTTTTGGATTTTATTCAGCTTTTATTCCTGCTAAACACTACACGATATAGATGTGCTACTAGTTGTATGTATAAAATGAATACGACGAATGTTTCGAGACCATTGTATATATGCCGACGACGATAATATAACCCTTTGGAAAAATATTATTTTATGCAACTATATAAATAAAGGACATGTTTTTAAATGTCCCATAAAGCTAATATCAATAAATAACTGCACAGTTAACTTTGCTGGTCCCCTCCTCTCCACTAAAGGGCTTTATTTGGCTGTACTGACTGACGCAAGATGCAATAACCTTAGTGCTCATCCCTTCGTAAAAGGAACTCGAAATTGATTTTTTAAGGTTGATTTTCTCTATGGTATAATCTCTTTCTATTATATCTATAATTACTAGGTTTGGTGGTTTTGCCTTTTTTTGCTTCCTCGTATTCTACTACTGGTATGATGTCATTTGTACAGTATTACATCTATCTATCTCCAGTCTTCTTCACAATACCATTTAAAAAGTTCCCCTTTTCTTACCATTTATACAAAGATTCGTTCTATCTACTTTAGCCTTAGATGTACGTGAATGAGGGTTTTTTCTTTTCCCCAAGAATTCGTGTTCGTACTTGTATAGATATGCTCTAAAGAATGAAAAAACCCCACAATTTCTTGTACTTTTCTGAGGTACTGTGTTTATCGATATATATTGATCGTTTTTGCCGATTTTTTTTTTGGCAGTTTTGCTTTGACTTCGAACAATGGTGAGGCAGAAAATTCAGATCAAGAAGATCGATAACTTGACCTCAAGGCAAGTGACGTTTTCGAAGAGGAGAAGAGGGCTTTTCAAAAAGGCTCAAGAACTCTCAACCCTTTGCGATGCTGAGATTGCTCTCATGGTTTTCTCAGCTACGGGCAAACTCTTTCACTATTCTTCCTCAAGGTATCTCTCTCCCTCTCTCCCTCCCTCTCTCTCTCTCTCTCTCTCTCTCTCTCTCTCTCTCTCTAGCACGAGCTGTAGACATAGGCAGGCACACAAAGAAACTAGGTTTTGAGGTACCTCTCTCTATATGAGTTGACTTTGTAACCATTCTATATTAAGATCTTCGGTTAAGTTGGATAAGACGAAAACGTTCCCTAATTGTGTGCTTAAAAAGGGTTTCAGATTTGAAGTTGATGATAAATCGTTACATTATTACATGAAATCTTGATCATTGAAATGAGTTCTTGATCTATTACTTGGAGATATTATCGCATAGAGTGCTGTGTTGGCTACTGTACCTTTTGTTTCTCTTTGGTACTTCTCAACTCTCAACCACATACTCATAAATCAAATCAGTCTCAGAACCATTTGTCTGAATTTTAATGGTAAAGATTCTCCATTTTAGTAACGTGGGACTCACTAAGTTTCGATTGGTACTATAATATTGCTTCTTAATCTCGGTGAAGATCTATTTATTGCTCTTCAAAAGTGACATGAAGAAAATAGGACAGTTAAAATTAGGCATGAAAGACGACATTAATCAAGACGATTGAAATAACATATATAAATCCATATACGATCCACCACCATCTTCAAGCTTAAACACAATTAGGTGGAACGATCATTCAGCTCTGATATAATGTCTAATGGCCGCTTAACATAGGAATTTTTGCTCATTTGACACAAATTTATGACTAGGATAAGAGCTTTTACTAGCTATGTTTTTGTTAGTATGTTTAAGTATCATCTCTAAAACCGTTTTTTCTGAAAAGAATTGACTCCTCTTTCGCAACGTTTGATTTTAGGATTTTAGGTTGTACATCCTAGTTATCGCAATCATAGTTTTGGGTTTCCCTGCGGGAAATTAATTAATCGTAGAGTAAATATTCGTCGACAACATATATATATATATATATAATGTAACCTAAGGTTTAGTTCTCTTTTTTTGCTGTGTGAAGCATGATGGAGCTCATTCAAAGGCATAACCAGCACCAGAATGAGAAGTCTAGCAAAATTGGACCACCCGACGATCTCCGTGCGCAGGTAAGAATCAATTAATTTTTTGCGCTAATATAACGAATCGCTTAGAAGTATCGAAAAGGCAATTGACTGTATCAAATGCTCGTTTTCCATGGAAATATTCCAATCCCTTTTGCAAATGAAACTAAACGAATAATAGTTTAGAGCTCGAATGTATTGGATTTAATCATCTACTGTGTTTTGGATCGTAGGTAGGGCGTGGAGATAATTCCAGGCTTGGCAAGCAACTCGCCGCGCTGACTAGCGAGCTAAAGTAAATACGAACTTTAGGTTTTTCATTTACAACGCATTAGGAATATATTTTCGTCTGAATGATTTAATCGGCAACGAATTAATATTTGGTTTTAAAAAAAAGGCATCTCACGGGCGAAGATCTCGAAGGTCTCAGCATGAGCGAACTGATGAGGCTCGAGAAACTCGTACAGACGGGACTCGACCGAGTGGAGAAATCTACGGTGCACTTTTTTTTTTTTTTTTACATTTTTACAATAATGCTCGTCGAATTTAAATTTTTACAGTCGATGAAATCCCTTTTTATAACGACAGAACGAAAAGATTTGGAATCAGATCGGCGAGCTCAAGGCTAGGGCAAGTATCTGAAAAAACCTAAAACTAAAACTTCCTCAATTCATCATTCAAACATTATTACATTATCATTCCTACATATAAATCTGAAATACTCGAGTGTAGGAATCGAAGCTAAGGGAAGAGAACGCCCTACTGAAAGCAGCAGCTGGCGCCGAGCCAATCGTAATTAAAAAAAAGCGTTTTAAGTTCGAATGTAGCGCTTTCGATTATTTAGCTTTAGCTTAACTAATAATAAACGCTTTCCGCGCGAGATTTTGCAGATGCATGGAAGTACGAGGAATAAAAATGTGATCAACATTCAAGGAAATCCTTCCTCGGGGTCGGTCACGAACTCTCATCTAGGGCTTGCCCACGTATATCCCGAGGATGATAATAGCACCTCTGATACTTCTCTCAAGCTGGGGTATGTTATGAATATATGCATCTATATGTATATGTGCATATATAATGAACCTAAAGTTTCAAGCTTTAAGCAATCCCTAGCTGTGTTTTTATTTCATCAAGATTGTATGTGAACTAAGAAACACATTCTTGAGGCTGCCTTGATCTTTGGTTGATTTATTATAATATTGATGATATGCAGTTTACCGTAAGTGAGAGAGAGTTCTTGAAAAGAATTGAAGAAAAGGGCTCTCAAATTCCCATTTGGTTTTCTGAATTTTGGAGTTTGAGAAACCTCCTATATTGTTTTCTTTGTGAACTTCTTATTCCTAGCGACGGTTGGCATTTTATTTGAAGGAAGAATTCGCTGTCTTTAGTAAAATGATGTTATAATAGTGTTACATCCATCCCATAAGGGTTATTTATTCGACGAAATGCATCCACAAATAGTCATCCTAATTCGCTAAGTAAGTTATATTCGAATTGAAATTGGATTCACAAGGTTTACTTTTTCTAAACTCTTGCACACATTGTACATCGTACTTCTTTTCTTCAAACGAAAGTTTTATAAACGAAAAAAAAAATTACAAGGGGCTTAAACACACGTAGAAAATTTTATATGGTAACACTTGACCATAGAAGGAAGAAAATTCGCATTAAGAGAGGAATAAATGCAACTGAAAAACAACATCCAAAGTAAACAAGATTCGAAGTTTATACAAGAACTAAACACCTATCACATACTGTTGGGAAATTAGGTACCGTTGGAACCGTGATTCTATGTCGAATACTTGTGTGACACTCGTAGGGATCGAACCGAACAAACGGAATTGAAAACGGATGAAAAACGAAAGAGAAACGAGCAGAAAAACACACAGGATTTAACGTGGTTCGGCCGACTTTGGCCTACATCCACGGATCAACCGAGCCTCCTTTGTATTAACACCCAACACGAAAGTTACAGAACTCACAGCACTCTACACTTTTCGTGTTTACCACTCTACGTGATTCTCACTTAATACAAAGATAATCGCTCGCCAAGATCATCAGTTGAACTCCAAAATCCTGAATTATATAGCAGCAGAAATCGATCTTGGTCGTTACTTCCGATCTGATCCGTCGCCTCAGGACGCGCCACGTCACACTATGCATCTCACATGATCCAGATCTAGATCTAGATCTAGATCAATAGATCTAACGGCTGAAAGTGTTGATCCATCTTTATCATCCATCGCGACATCTGAACCGTTCATCCCCTTTGCGCGCCATCTGACGATCACGATTCAAAGACCGACCTTTGAATCTCAGCCCTTGATCTCGCGCGCATCCGATCCAACAGTTACTTTGCAATCGGGACCATTCATCGGCATTTCCAGCTCTTCTTCAAACTAGCTCGATCCGACGACATTCCCGGCTATTTCCGACGATCTTCGGCGAGTTGTAGGCTCGAAATTCTCAACAAACTCCACCTCGAGACTACAAACTCGCGATCACAACTCCAAGATTACCCATATCTTCCCAAATCCGCAAACTACGCTCGCTTGAAATCGCCCGAAAAAATCAGCCTCATCATCGTCTTTGTTTCCGGAGAATCACCTTCGTGAGCTTCGAACTCCTATTAAAGCTCCACCTCGATTAATACTCTCTTGCTTGGTTGATCATCCAGCTCCCTTAGGAGCTCCTCGCCTCGAAAGTAAACTTACCAACTCCAAGATGGATTGAAATTTCCCACTTGGAATCGGTTCGAAAACTCGAGCTCGAAATCTTCGGTTCGCTTGAAGATTCTTCGTTCCTAGCCTCTTGAGCCACCTCCTCGACTCCTCTCCGGCTAGAGAACACCTTCCTTTTGGCCTTCTTCGAATCCAAGACCGCAGCGGCTCGATCTATCGAAAAACCAAAATCGCCCTCTTTAGAAAACTCCGAATTTTCCGTGGTTTCGAGCCACTTTTCGACCAAGTTTTCTCCACCTTCCTCGCCTATATCCAAGCCGTTCTCCACCTCCGAGACCACCCTACCATGTGATCCTGAAGTGCCTTCATCCCTTGGCACGAACAGCTCCACCTCGGGCTCGGAAATCGCCCCACTCGAACCCAATAAAACCAGCCCTGTAGCAGTAGCAGCAGGTTTCGTTTTTTCTGGTTCGAGCTCCAGTTTTGAGCGACCATTCTCCACCCTTTTCCGAGGTTTTCTGGGCTTCTTCTTGTCATCTTCGTGACCCCCACATTCCCTAGTTTCCGTAGGTATGTTTGTCACCACAGAGCACCCCTTCAAGACGTAGATACAACGCCTTTTAAACCCCTCCAGAACCAACCTGCTTCCCCTTTTCACTGAAATTTTCCCGGCGCTTAAGTGCGTGTTGTATCCCTTCTCATCCAACGATCCGAGTGAGATCAAGTTCCTCTCCAACTCCGGAACATATCTCACATCTCTAAGGATCACAACACCACCATTCTCGAGCTTCAAACGGACGGAACCACATCCCAAAACTTCGCAAAGTTTCCCATTGCCCAACTTCACCGGTTTCCCCTTCGACTCTTCGTAACCTTGCAACCACTCCTTGTTGTAAGTTATATGGTAGCTAGAACCTGAGTCAAGAACCCATTCTTCAACCCCTTCGAGCTCCGAGACATGAAGAAGCTCGGCGTACTCAAAACCATCATCATTCTCGGCCGAATTAACTTGGTTTTGATTTTCACTTTTCTTTTGCAACTTCGGGCAAAACCTCTTGATGTGTCCCACCTCATCACAGTTGTAACACCTCCTTGTCTCCGCCTTACCCTTCCCGTTCCACTTCTTCTTCCATTGGTTGGATTTCCCTTGCACCATCAACATATTCCCATCATTTGCACCTTCAATACCATCGAGAGGCTTCTTCGTGTTTAGTTGCTTGGAGTTAAGTGCCGAGAGCACATCCTCCATCTTCAACCTCTCTCTTCCATACAAGAGAGCCTCCTTGAAGTAATCATGGCTTGGAGGAAGAGCACAAAGTAGGAGAAGAGCTTGATCTTCATCCTTCACTTCCTCTCCGATGTTTTGAAGATCCAACACCAACCGTTGGAACTCGTTTACTTGTTGATCTAGGGCCGATCCATCCACCATTTGGAACTTGTATAAGGCTTGTTTGAGGTACAATCTGCGAGCTAGAGATTTGGTCATGTAAAGAGCATCGAGCTTCTTCCAAATCTCCTCCGCCGAAGTCTCCGTAGCGACCCTTCGAAGCACTTGGTTCGACAAACTCAAGATGAGTGTCGAGTAAGCTTTTTCTCGTATCTTCTTTTTCGCTTCCGCAGTCAAAGTCGCCGGCAACATCTCGGCTTCGGGTTTCAACGCTTCCTCCAATCCCCTCTCCACGAGCACAGCCTTCATTTTGAGCTTCC
This sequence comes from Craterostigma plantagineum, assembly GCA_027422505.1. Taxonomy (NCBI): domain Eukaryota; kingdom Viridiplantae; phylum Streptophyta; class Magnoliopsida; order Lamiales; family Linderniaceae; genus Craterostigma; species Craterostigma plantagineum. Next base: position 625,288 of record JAPQWV010000290.1, on the reverse strand, counting down.
ACAGGCCAAAATCATTCGAACCATTAAACACCTCCATCTCCAACTTCGTGGTAGCCATTTCGGAATATTGCTTCGTTCAACCTCGCTCTGATACCAGTTGTTGGGAAATTAGGTACCGTTGGAACCGTGATTCTATGTCGAATACTTGTGTGACACTCGTAGGGATCGAACCGAACAAACGGAATTGAAAACGGATGAAAAACGAAAGAGAAACGAGCAGAAAAACACACAGGATTTAACGTGGTTCGGCCGACTTTGGCCTACATCCACGGATCAACCGAGCCTCCTTTGTATTAACACCCAACACGAAAGTTACAGAACTCACAGCACTCTACACTTTTCGTGTTTACCACTCTACGTGATTCTCACTTAATACAAAGATAATCGCTCGCCAAGATCATCAGTTGAACTCCAAAATCCTGAATTATATAGCAGCAGAAATCGATCTTGGTCGTTACTTCCGATCTGATCCGTCGCCTCAGGACGCGCCACGTCACACTATGCATCTCACATGATCCAGATCTAGATCTAGATCTAGATCAATAGATCTAACGGCTGAAAGTGTTGATCCATCTTTATCATCCATCGCGACATCTGAACCGTTCATCCCCTTTGCGCGCCATCTGACGATCACGATTCAAAGTCTTTGAATCTCAGCCCTTGATCTCGCGCGCATCCGATCCAACAGTTACTTTGCAATCGGGACCATTCATCGGCATTTCCAGCTCTTCTTCAAACTAGCTCGATCCGACGACATTCCCGGCTATTTCCGACGATCTTCGGCGAGTTGTAGGCTCGAAATTCTCAACACATACTTAGCATAAAGCACCATAATAACGATTATTAAGTCAAGATTTGCCGTTCTCTCCGATTCCTCATCTTCTAATTCAAAAGGGGCTTCCATGATTTGGGTTTGTGGGGGAGAATTTTATTTTGTATTTTTCTAAAGTAGGGTAGATTAGTCACATTGTTAAAAGCTACATCGACTAAACAAGCAAACGCTTTCTCTTTCGTAGTGAAGTAGCGACTTTAATTCATAGTTTTTTTCAAGTTCTGATGAGAATCGCCACTGCCTACGATTTCGAAGACAAAGCAAAGCGGCCACGGCTTCCTACGTACGATAATATGCTAACAATCAAATTCGATTACCAAAGCAGAGGTTATGATAGAAAGTGCCCTTTCGCCTTCTTCCTATAGCAGCAGACGACAGTTTTCGGATTCAAAACTTGGCAGTTGCGCAATGGGAAAGCGTAGGAAAGCAGGCGATCGCCGTGAAGATGGCGTCATCACGATCCCCGACGATAGATACGCCGTGTACGAGTTCTGCGGCGATGATGTTCTTGTGGAATCGGAGTCTCGCAAAAACCTAGCTAAGTATGGGCCCAAATCCCCTGTTAAACGACCGACGGAAAAACATCCCGTCGATAAATACACGTTTATCGAGTTCTGTAAGTGGAACCGACGACTGATGTTATTTTGGTTTCGTTTTTCACTTAATTTGATGCTCTGTTGTGGCTTTGGCTTCTGTGCCCGTCGGTTTCCCAACTTTGAAGGGAATTTTCAGTTTCCGTATTGCATTACTCAAAACTGGCAGCATTCGAATTTCAATTTTTATTCCCTGTTGTGATTATGGTATTGTCATGATCAGAATTTTTTTTCATTGTAGTTTTTTGGAGCGAGCTGAGATTGGAGTTGCAGTTGTTATTTTTGGTTTAGTTCATGTGTTTTACGACTCAACTACGGCGATGAATTGTTTTAGCTGGTTATTTTGCAGTCGCGAGAGGAAATGATCAAGGACGGAGTAGCTCTTCAGATGAAATGCCAGATGTTGAAGTTATTGAGGATTTGTCAGTAAACAGAATTCCTATCGTTGATGTTGCTGCATCACAGAATTCATTCAGCTGTAAGTCGACGAGGAGTTCGTTTCTTAAATCTTATGATATTGCAAGTCCTTGCGGGGTGAATTCCGGGGCACATGGAGTCAGAAACCAAACGGAGACATCCTCTAGCAAAATACATGTAAATTGTACCGAAGTCATCCTAACTTTTTCATTATTTTAGTAGAAATGTTTGCATTCAGTTTCTTATTATTAGCTTTCTTTTACTTGTAGAACAATATATGGAATATAGATTCTGATGACTGTGAGCAAATGGAATTCAGAGAATCAAGTTCTCCTTCTGATTCATTCATCAGTGAAGGTTCGTATTCTGCATTCTACTATCTCGATGCATTTTTCTTCATGTCCAATGTGACACATCTTTGGCCTTTTTTTTTCAGGATTATTTGATAAACTTTCATCAAAGTGCAAGAAGGATGCAAAGCATAATGTAAGTGTTTCAGATGGTTAAAGTAATCTGAGATGTTGAATTTTTGCCATAGGCAATTGCAGACTCAATTAGTGAGCCCTAGTTATAGTATCCTTTCCTAATCACTGAGCTGTTAATTGATTGGCTACAATACAGTTTATTGGAAAAACATTATAGGTGTTAAAGAGTGCACAATGCTCTTACTATTTTGTCATTTCCTCAGCCTGAGATAGCTGTTAATGAATATTTTCTGTTCCTTTTTTCCTTGTGGCAGAGAACAGTTGTCGAGATCCATCCCAAGTACATTAAATTTGAGGGAACGTATTTTACAGAATGTACGATGGCTTTTTCTTCCAAATGCATCAGATTGCTAGGATTGTCCCTTTGTGGGGAGAGTATGCCTTATTCTCAGGAATGGTCAGCCTGTGATATCTTGAAAATTGAGTATCAGCACTGTGAGAGTGTGAGTACAGTTATACTTCCAAGATCGCGTTACCTTGATTTCCATCTAAACAAAAATGTGATGAACGAACTAAATTCATCTGGAATTGCTAAACATAGGTTAAAGCAGATGTTTTGAAACTCCATCTGAAGTGCAATGCCGAAGTGGACAAATCCTCGGCTGGAACTTCAGGTTTGCATATTTACTTTTATTGATACAATCCGGTTCTGCAACTTATATTACCGTTATCTCTTTATACTTGATTATTCTAACTAAAGTATTGCAGTGCTTAACAAGGTTTACACGCTTCAATTGCATAGTTTCAATAAGATTTGTTCATTATTCAGTTTTTAAGGCTAATCAGGAAAACTGGTTATGAGCTTTGGGTGAACAAACAACATAATTGACAATTAAACATATTAATATGGTTTTGTTACATGATTAAAACTTTCTTATGGTATATGCAGGAAGTTTGCAGTTGGAAATTGTTGTTCTTGATGATCACCAGTGGGCCAAACAACGGGAATTAATCAAATCTCTAGATATAAACTATGAATCTGCTTGGGAACCAGTTGTCAAGTGAGTCATGTGTTTCCAAGTTCTTTTCCACTCTATCGTTCATTTTTTAAGGTTAGGCTTCTATGTTCTGAAATTTCTGTCTGCTGCAGTCCGTAGTGCTGAAGTGAGAACTTAAGTTATCAGTATTGTTGAATAAGTTGGCATGTATAATGTGTGTTTATCATATAGTGCCATCAAATATGTGATTTTTTTCGTTGTTTAAACTTCAATGTCAAATTACAAAGATTTAAGTGTGATCTTTCTTACAGATGCACATATATATAGATATATTATGGATGACTGCTGAACCATTTTTTATGCATGTGGTGTTTTTCTCTATAATTTTACTGTTTCGTTGTTTTGTTGTATGACGATAACCGTCTCCATCTAACCTTTGGTAATTCTTTCACTGGTCAGTCAGTATAATCTTTCCAGTGTTCAATTATATGCAGCGAATGTCTTTCAGCCAAATCTTTTGATGACATAATATATCCAGAAGGGGATCCAGATGCTGTCTACCTGAGTAGAAGGGATATAGAATTTCTAGAGCCGAGGATGTTCATCAATGACACCATCATTGATTTCTACATTAAGTGAGCTATGCGTGAAAATATTACCCACCCCTACTTATTCCGATTCTAACCTGTTTACCATATATATACATATCTCTGATGTTGATAATTGATGTCATCAGAAAAGTTAATGAGAGAATATGTTGAAGTTTGATTGGACCTTTTCAAATCACAGGTATCTTTTCAACAAAATCAAGCCCCAGGAGCAGCATAGATTCTACTTTTTCAACACCTTTTTCTTCCAGAAGCTTGCTTTTCTGGGCCGAGATTCGTCAATGGATGTGGGAGGGAGGGAAGTTTTTCAACGTGTTCAGAAATGGACGAGGAATGTTGATATTTTTGAAAAGGATTACATATTCATACCGGTAAACTTCAGGTATGACACACGCTTTGCAACTCGCCAATATATCAAAGTTGGTATCTAAACTTTCTTTTCCTCTTGATAGCCTGCATTGGAGTTTGTTTGTCATCTGCAATCCTCGGTTACTGGCTGATGTCAGAGGTGTGATTTATCTTCCGGAAGAATTTCTTCACATTTCTTTTTGTTATTATATTCCTTATAGATTTTTCTGTCATTGTGCAGACAAAGATGTCGACCATGTCTTGAAGTTTCCGTGTATTCTACACATGGATTCTATACGAGGGAACCATAGAGGTTTTGAGAATCTAATCAGAAGGTAAGTTGCCATCAGCTTCTGACGAAGACATGGAAGCCTTATAAAAGGCTAATTCCTTTTGTTTTAACCTAGCATATAACTTTGCATTCGTCATCATAACTTCATTGGATATAATTGGCCAAGTAAATTATCTGGACTTATTGAAATACTGTAACTATTTTAGATTATTGCATTATGATTGCCTGCTTTTTGTCCATCAAGCCCTTTGCAACAATTTTGTGTTTTGTAACGGCAGCTACTTGTGGGAAGAATGGAATGATCGGCATACTACAGATGAAGTCCGTGTTTTGAATAATTTCATTAATTTGAAATTTTCTGCTCCACAGGTGCGCGGTGGTCTGCATAATTTATGTATTTGTTCTGTTCAAGTAATTTAGTTTCCAATAGATAAGAATAAAGTAAATAAAGATACAACTATGATTCTGTTTTAGCTCCTACGAGCTGATTCTTTATTTTTATTTTTTTTTTCCATTTCTATTAATTGCATTGTATTTTTCCCAGTTGCCGCAGCAAGATAATTTATTCGACTGTGGCCTTTTCTTGCTTCATTATGTTGAGCTTTTCCTGGAGAAGGCAATGGATTCTACTTTCTCAGAACTTCTTGAAATGGTAAAGCATGTTTCATGACCCCCTTCTAAGTTCAAACCTTGCTTCTAAAATCTTGTATAACTCAGCCACTTAGATGATCTTATAATCTCAACAGCTGAACAATGATTGGTTCCACCCTGTTGAGGTATCTCTCAAAAAGCGCGATCAAATCAGAGAATTAATCTGCAGAATTTCCAAGGAAACCACCCGAAGGAAGTTAACGCCTGTTTCTAGTCCAAGTAAGGGAGTCAGCGATGACAGCGATGATGATGCTGAAATTATTGATCAGCAGTTTTCTCCTTGTAAGGAGAAAATGGTTCCAATCGATCAGTTCGACGGTATGCATTTACCAGCGGAGGTACTGCTCGACATTTGTTTTCTGTTTATAGATATTATTCCTTACTCGAAATTTGGTTTCGTATTTTTTGGTTTTGGCTAATTCGTTTGGAATCTTATAGCGGGAAGAAGCACTTGCAGCTTCTCCTCCAATAAACATCCAAAGCTGTTGTAACTGCACAGAAGCTATTGAACTCTTATTGGGATGTCCTAAAAAGTCTCCTATGATCATCGACGTGCCTAACGATGATGAAGAGATGCTTTCCGGCGATTCTCCAGCGTCGGATGAGAATCTCGATCAATGCGTGGTTGAAGATTCTGAGGAGGAAAATGAGGTACAATGCATTTCAAGAAAGGATTGTGAGCCCTCTTCTTCTTCTCCTACTACTCATTCACCCTTTTTCAGAGGTATGGACGTTCATATAGTAAATGATGACTAGCTTAGATTGAAAGGTAGCGACTTTCATATTTTTGTAGATTAAAATTGGAAGGACCTTTTACGGTTTCTATTTTTGTAGTTAAAACTGAAAGGTGTTAGTCGGCAAAAATCCACTAAATCTCTTAAAGGCCGTGATTGATACACAACAAGCTAGCTGCTACTTGATATATCTTTTAAAGAACTTGAATTATTGTGACATGAAATTGAAAATATTAGTGCTTGACTATTGTTCATGTAATTAAGGAGGCCATGCCAAGTTGTAACGTGGATATATCTGTATGGACAATGACTTGAGACAATATATTAGCAGCTGCAACTTGCATATGTTTGCTCAGACGAAATAATATCAAACAGTTGCGCTATTCCATGGAGGAGTTCATCGACATTCATTTAATCAGTACAGTAACAAAACATAAGAATGGAAGGCATACTACACACACAAACATTACAAGTTTATTTTTAATCAACAAACCAATTTTCATATGCAATTCACACGAAAAACAAGCATTAAGAAGAGAACAAGAGACTTGCCTTTGAACCACCAAATAGACCGACAACACAGATGAGATTGAGGATGCAGACGAAAAGTTAGCGCGAAGATAGAAGAGAAGAAGAAGTCGGCGCAGTTTGAACCGTAGAACTACGATCGGTGGTAGTCGTCGTTATCTCACCAGCCGTATAGTACATAACCTTAGGCATCGTTCGAGGTACCGTATTGGGCAACAACGGCGCTTCAAAGTTCAGGACGTGTTTGGCTTCCCTTATTTTAGGCCTACAGTTGCTGTCTGGATGAACGCACCACAGCCCAACCATCAACAGACTCTTCATTTCTACCGCATTGAACTCTCCGAATAGCTTGGGATCCGCCGCATCGAGCACATTCCCCGCACCGTAGAGATTCCAAACAAATTCGACCAATTTAGTCACTGTTTGCTGGTTGATCTCGATAGGCCTTTTTCCACATGCTAGCTCCAACACCACCACTCCGAAGCTATAGACGTCGGATTCCTTGGTGGCCCTTTCCGTAGTGAAGCTCTCGGGAGCCATGTATCCCCTCGTCCCTGTTGGAAAAATAAATTATATAAAATTAAAACATGATGTCATTAAAAAAATAAGAGATTTGCTTCGAGGTGTTGGACTTTCAAATCATAAATATCCAAGTACTGCTGGAAAAAAATTGAACTTCATGATAGATATTTTAGGTTAAATTTGTGGTTTTTGATGACATAATATTTTTGGTGAATTTTAGTCTTATGCATGTGAAGATTGTGTTGCAACTTAAGTGGGTATGTGGGATTCATATTTGGATAATTCATTAGGCACATAAATTCAATTTTAGAAACAAAAATATATGTGTCTGATTTTGATAATATTCTTCATTATTAGACACGGATTTGAGATGGAATTCTTGTGACAAAATTTATTTTAGAAATGGAATCTTATCCGTATCCAATTTGCCACGAGAGCAATACCTACGCATTCCAACACATATAATTCCGTGTCTAATGTCTCAGTTGAAACGGAATTTTAGTTTTAGACACCGAATTTTCCGTGTCTAATACTGTATTTTCTAGTAGTGGAAGTATCACTATCAACTATCTATTTATTCGTTCAAAATTTTATTTTCATGAACAAAAGAATACTTTGTGGGGAGAGGATGCCTTATTCTCAGGAATGATCAGCCTGTGATATCTTGAGAATTGAGTATCAGCACTGTGAGAGTGTGAGTACAGTTATTCTTCCAAGATCGCCTTACCTTGATTTCCATCTAAAGAGAAATGTGATGAACAAACTAAATTCGTCTGGATTTGCTAAACATAGGTTAAAGCAGATGTTTTGAAACTCCATCTGAAGTGCAGTGCCGAAGTGTACAAACCCTCGGCTGGAACTTCAGGCTTGCACATTTAGTTTTATCGATACCATCCAGTTCAGCAAATTATATCGATGTTTCCTCTTTATGCGTGATTATTATAACTAAAGTATTGCCTGAAGTGCTTAACAAGGTTCCCACATTCAATTGCATCGTTTCAATAAGATTTGTTCATTATTCAGTTATTAAGGTTAATCAGGAAAATTGGTTATGAGCTTTGGGTGAACAACATAATTGACACTGACTCATTAATATGGTTTTGTTCCATGAATTAAAACTTCTCTTATGGTGCATGCAGGATGTTTGCAATTGGAAATTGTTGTCCCTGATGATCTCCAGTGGGCCAAACAACGGGAATTAATCAAATCTTTAGATATGAAGTATGAATCTTCTTGGGAACCAGTTGTCAAGTGAGTCCTGTGTTTCCAAGTTCCTTTCCACTCTATCGTTCATTTTTGTAAGTTAGGCTTCTGAAATTTCTGTGTGCTGCAGTCCGTAGTGCTGAAGTGAGGACAAATTATCAAAATCGTGGAAAAGTTTAAGTTGTCATGTATACTGTGTGTTAGTCATATAATGCCATCAAATATGTGATTTTCATTGTTTAAACTTTAATGTTAAATGACAAAGATGTATGTGTGATCGTCCATACAAACGCACATATATAGATATATTATGGATGAATGCTGAACCAATTTTTTTTATGCATGTGATGTTTTCATCTCTTTATTTCCAATTTTACTGTGTTTATTTTTGTGCTGTGAGGACAACCATCTTCATCTTACCTTTGGTAATTCTTTCACTGGTGATTCAGTATAATCTGTTGTTTCTCCATTGGTCAGAGCCTTATCTTCGAGTGAAAGCACAAATAAATCTCAACGAACGATGCGAAATGACAAGTCGAGGCACGTGATACACGCTCTCTTGAAGACGAAATTACCCCGCTAATACCAACGATTTACGGTAAACGCCTCCGACATACAACGACTTACGTTTGGAATATAGCGGTATATCAAATACGCCAACTTCGACGAACGAATACTCTTGCTTTGGGACTAACAAGAACACAAGTGCTATGAGTGAAATATAGAGAATTTTTGTATGCATTTTAATGAAACTTTAATGCTAACTCATGTGGGGTATTTATAGGTGCAGGTTTTCATTATGAAGAGAAGTGACCTTTTGCATGTGTCTATTCATGAAGAAATGCATCTTTATATTAATGAATTCCTATGTACCTTTTGCTTAATTAGTACACCTTTTCAAATATACCTCTTAGTATTAATTTCATTCACACATTTTCCTAACAATCCCCCACATGAATGAAATAAATGCATGTTTACAATTTTTGAAAGTCCCAACGAACTATCATTGCATCAAGAGAGATAGCTTGTGGCTTTGAATCTTCTTTAGTGAAATATTATCGGATTCACTGTACGGTTAGTAGCGCGATGCTTTGAACTTACCGGCCATTTGTGTGCACCAAGACAACAATACTCACACAATGACAGTTCTAACAATTTTTTGTTCTCACGTTGTGTCCATTTCGGCCTTGGACCATATCTCGGTTTAGTAAGTGTTCGTCTATAAGCGGTCATTTTACTTATTCACTTACAAAGGAGATTTTTCTATAAAGAGTATCCTGCCTTACTCCACCCTCAGGTATATGAATCATAAAAAGTCCTAGACTTAACCTCACCACTTAGGCAGATTTCACACTTGACGGTTCTTTGGAATGAGTGCAGTTTTCAAGTGTTTCACTGAACTGTCAAAACTTAGTTTTCCCATTGAACCAAGGTTTCAGGATCTCCGATTCTCAAGGTTGGGTTACCGCTAAGACTGTTCTTATGTTGTGGATTTTAAACCCATTCCACTAACCAGCTTGTACATTTGATCTCGATTTATGCCTTTAGTAAGCGGATCCGCTAGGTTTTCTCGACTTTATATAATCAACCGAAATAACCCCATTCGAGATTAATTATCTTATTGTATTATGCCTCCGACGTATATGTCGAGACTTACCGTTGTACAAACTACTTTGTGCTCTTCCGATCGCCGATTGATTATCACAATGTATCATTACGGCAGACACCGGTTTATTCCAACAAGGAATATCTTCCAAGAAATTTCTAAGCCATTCAGCTTCTTCTCCGGCTTTATCCAGAGCTATAAACTGAGACTCCATCGTGGATCTAGCTATACACGTTTGCTTAGACAATTTCCAAGACACGGCTCCTCCACCTATAGTGAACACGTAGCCACTAGTCGACTTTGAGTCGTTTGTATCTGATATCCAATTTGCATCACAGTCCCCCTCAAGCACTGTGGATATCTCGTATACGTTATTCGCAAGCTCATAGTGTGCTTTAAGTACCCTAGTACACGAATAAGAGCACTCCAGTGATCATCGCTTGGGTTGCTTGTGAACCTACTTAGTTTGCTCACTGAATAGGCTATATCGGGGCGCGTACAGTTCATTAAGTACATCAAGATCCCAATTATTCGAGAATATTCTAGTTGAGAAACTGGTTCACCTCAGTTCTTAACCAAGTGTTGAGTTAAATCAACAGGCGTCTTAGCCGGAGGTCTGTCAAATGCATTGAACCTCTTCAATATACTTTCAACGTAATGGTATTGTGATAAGACAATTCCTTCCGAGTTCCTAGCGATTTTAATTCCTAAGATAACATCGGCTTTTCCCATATCTTTTATGTCGAAATTCTTTTTCACATTCATTGATTTTAAATCCATTTAATAGCATCGTTTTGTCAAACTTCTCATGCCATTGTTTAGGTGCTTGTTTTAGTCGATAAAGAGACTTAACTAATCGACACACCTTGGCCTCTTTTCCGGGTGCAATGAACCCCTCGGGTTGTTCCATATAAATTTCTTCCTCGAGGTCCCCGTTTAGAAAGGCCATTTTCACGTCCATTTGATGAATTTCGAGGTCATGCAAGGATGTAATCGCAATTAATACACGTATAGACGTGATTCGAGTCACCGGAGAATACGTATCAAAGAAATCGTATCCCTCTGTTTGTTTACACCCTTTTACAACCAACCAGGCTTTATATTTGTCAATAGTTCCATCCATCTTATATTTCCTTTTAAGGATCCACTTGCATCCTAAAGGTTTGCAGCCCAGAGGGAGATCAACTAACTCCCACGTATTATTAAACATGATGGATTCTATTTCACTATTGATAGCTTCTTTCCAAAGAGGTGCTTCTGGACTTGCCAAAGCTTCACGAATATTTTGTGGTTCATCATCTGCCATATAAATTGTAAAATCAGGACCAAAAGATTTGAGCACCTTAGTCCTTTTACTGCGCCTAGGTTCTTCCTCACCTTTATGAGGTAGCTCGGCCTCCTCGGCTGTCCTTTTTCGTGAGATTCTTTCTTCCTTATTTTTAAGAGGAAATACGTTCTCAAAGAACACCATATTTCTAGACTCAATAGTCATTCCATTATGAAAATCTGAATGTTCAGATTTATACACTAGAAACCGATAAGCACTACTATTGTTAGCATAACCGATGAATACACAATCAATAGTTTTAGGTCCTATCTTGACCTGTTTTGGCTTTGGTATTTCGACCTTTGCCAAACACCCCCACACTTTTAAGTATTTGTAGGTAGGCTTGTGTCCCTTCCATAACTCATATGGTGTTTCATCCCTAATTTTATGGGGTATTTTATTCAGAATATAATTTGCTGAAAGAATCGGTTCCCCTCCACAGATTTTGGGGTACACCCGAGCTTACTAAAAGCGCATTCATCATCTCCTTTAGAGTGCCACTCTTTCTTTCAGCTATTCCGTTAGATTGAGGTGAGTATGGCGCCGTTTTTTATGAATAATACCAGATTCTTTGCATATTTCGTCGAAGGGGGCCACATACTCGCCTCCGCGATCGCTTCTAATCGCCTTAATTTTTCGAGTTAGTTGATTCTCGACCTCTGCTTTATACTTCTTAAAAGCACTAAAGCTTCGTCTTTACTCTTTAGTAGGTAGACATAGCAATACCTTGTGCAATCATCAATAAATGTTATAAAGTATTTCATTCACCTCGAGTTTGCACAAATTCCAAATCACAAATATCGGAGTGAATTAATTCGAGTGGATTCGTGCTTCTAGCCACCGGCTTAAACGGTGCTTATACCATTTTTGCTTCAACACAAGTTTCACACTTGTTGTGAGAATCGATTTTAACTTTTGGTATCAAACCAGATTCACCAATCTTTTAATTGTGTTAAAGTTTATGCATCCAAGTCTATCATGCCACAGATTAGAGCACTCCAACAAATAAGAAATACTTTCTTTATTCTACGCCTCTTGGCGAATTACATTCATCTTAAAAAGTCCCTCAATTAGGTACCCTTTAGCTAAGAAGATACCATTCTTAGTCAAAACAAACTTATCAGGTTCAAAGACTAATCTAAAGCCGGCTTTGCTCAAAAGAGCGCCGGATACCAAATTCTTCCGGATGTCTGGGACATGCAACACTTCCGTTAGCGTTAATTCTTTGCCCGATGTCATTTTTAGCACCACCTTGCCTATCCCCACATATGTCGAAGAGTTTCCCATGAATAGCTTCCTTCTGTCAGTCGGGGTGTAGGACGAAAACATATTTCTCTCGGCGCAAATGTGCCGAGTTGCTCTCGTATCGATCCACCATTCTCGTGGATTATCAACCAATATAACTTCTTGGATCACGGCGGTGAGGTCTTGCTATGATAAATCATATGAATTGATTTGTTCTCGACCATATGAGCGCTTTCTCTAACTTTCTTCGGGAGACGGCAGTCCTTTGCAAGATGCCCAGATTTACCACAATTATAGCAGCTTCCTTTAAACTTCTTGAAGCTTGCTTGGGGTTGCTTACCACTCGTGGACTTACCACCCCTGGGTTACTTGCGCTTTTTGTTGAAGCTTGGCTCGACCAAATTTGCCTTAGCCTCGAACTCACTTCGCTTCGCCTTAGCTTCGGATTTTCGGTTGTCTTCCTCAATCCAAAGTCGAACTATCAAATCTTCAAGTCGCATTTCCTTACGTTTATGCATAAGATAGTTCTTAAAGTCTTTCCACATAGGCGGCAATTTTTCAATTATTGCGGCCACTTGAAAAGCCTCGTTCACGATTAATTTTTCCGCCGACAAGTCGTGAAGAATAACCTGAATTTCTTGCACTTGACTCACCACCGATTTGGTGTCGACCATTACGTACTTCAGGAATTTTCCAACGAGAAATTTCTTAATCCCGGCATCTTCCGACTTGTACTTTACCTCCAAAGAATTCCATAGTTCCTTTGCCGTTTCAATCGAACTATAGACATTGTAAAGGGAATCGTCTAGTCCGTTTAAAATGTAATTTCTACACAAGAAAATCACTATGATGCCATGCATCTGAGGCCGCACGCTTTTGAGCGTCGGTCTCATCTTCGGGAACGGTCATTGGGTCCTCCGAAAGAAATCGAGAAAGAGAGAGTTGTAAGATAACATTTTTGTTGCCACCTTTTGAAGTCGGCACCGCTGAATTTCGGCTCGCCATGCATAGGAGCGGCTGCCACCATGGGAACGATGTGGGCGGTAGACAGCGTCACATTCTGATTATCGTTGGCTGCCATCTTAATATATCTTCAAATATTTATTTGACTTGCTCCTTCGCACACGGTCTCATCTTCACTTGAAACGATGAGCGGCTTGTCTCCAACAATAAAAATTTCGTCTTCAACTTGTTGCTACTCCGTTGGTCAGCGCTTTTATCTTCGAGCTAAAGCAAAATTTCAGCGAACGATGCGAAAAGACAAGTCGAGGCACGTGATACACGCTCTCTTGAAGACGAAATCACCCCGCTAATACCCACGGTTTACGGAAAATGCCTCCGAGATACAACGACTTACGTTTGGAATATAGCGGTATCTCAAATACGCCAAACTTCGACGAACGAATACTTGCTTTGGGACTAACAAGAACACAAGTGCTATGATTGAAATGTAGAGAATTTTTGTATGCTTTTTAATGAATATTTAATACTAACTCATGTGGGGTATTTATAGGTGTAGGTTTTTATTATGAAGAGAAGTGACCTTTTGCATGTGTCTATTCATGAAGAAATGCATCTTTATATTAATGAATTCATATTGCTTAATTAGTATACCTTTTCAAATATACCTCTTAGTATTAATTTCATTCACACCTTTTCCTACAGCGATTTAGCGACGGATTTTGGGACCATTCTAATTTTTCCGACAGCGATTTAGCGACCACTTTTTTCCGTCGCTAACCCATTTTGTGACGGAAAAGCTACGGCTTTGCGTGTCACTAATTTGACGTATTTTTGTAGTGCCCTTCTCGTGGTTGACCGACCTGGCGAGTCCGAAATCTCCGAGCTTTACGTTGAAGGTCGAGTCGAGCATTATGTTGCTCGACTTTATGTCTCTGTGTAGTACGCACTGCTCGCACTCTTCGTGGAGGTAAAAAAGGGCCGAGGCTAAGCCTAGCGCGACCTTATACCTCACCTCCCAAGAAAGGGGGATCAAATCCCTTTTGAAGAGGTGATAGTCTAAGCTTCTGTTGGACATGTATTCGTAGACGAGTAGTAGGTCGCCCCTAAGATGACACCATCCTACAAACTGCACCAAGTTCTTGTGCCTCAGTCTGCTTATGATCTTAACCTCCGAGGCGTACTCCTTTAGCCCCTGACGGGATCAACCCGAGAGCCTCTTCACTGCTACGTAGGACTCGGTTTCTTTCAGAAAGCCTCTGTAGACATACCCGAACCCTCCTTCCCGTCGCTTCTCCTTCTCCGAGAAGTTGTTCGTCGAGAGTACAAGCTCGTCGTAGGCGAACTTCTTTGCCCTGCTTTCCTTTTCGAATTCGTCGTCCATGTGCGTATCTTCGTCGAAGAGATCAGCCTCTTCGTCTTCGTCGTTGCCTGGCGATTGCCCACTCCTCCTCTCTGAGATTGATATTCTTCTACTTTACGTAACAACAAGCTATTAAGACAACGATGATAAGAGCAATAAGTATTGCCAGGCCCGAACTCAACCCTAGAACAAGCCGTCGTCGTGGTTTGCTACCAAAAGCCGTGCTGATAGTACTATTACTAGCAATAACAACCCCAGTAGTAGTAGTAGTATTAACGGCGCCAGTATTAACATCATCATCAGTTATTGTTGGCAGATCACTTGAGGTGAAATTCCACGCCCTAACATTATTTATAATAATATATAATTTATTTAATAAAAATTGTGTTGTACTTTCTACTTATATAATTTATTTAATAAAAATATTTTAATTATATTTAAATATTTGATATTCTTATAATAATAAAAGTAATGAAAATGTTAATTTCCTTTTATTTATTTATATTTTCATTTTAATTTGATAAAATTATAATTAAATAATATGCTAAGTTTGTAAATTATAATTTTATTGACCTTTTAATGATAATAATATAAAGTGTAATATATGAATTTGATTTTTTAGAGTAGAAAATAGAGTTAATGGGGTTAGAGCATCTCCAACGGGTACTTCATTTTAGTGTAAAACACAAAAATAAAGTACGTCTTTACTCCAATGGGACACTATATCTAACACTAATATTGTGTTGATCTGCAGAGATACTCTAGATCTAGAGTACACACAATTTTCAACACAAAAATTGTGTTGAACTTTCTATTTATATTATAATTTATTTAATAAAAAATATTTTGATTATATTTAAATATTTGATATTCTAATAATAGAAGTAAAACAATATTAATTTTTTATTATTTATTTATATTTTCGTTTTAACTTAATAAAATTATAATTAAATAATATGCTAAGTTTATAGTTAGTTAATTTTAAATATTAATTATTATATTTCATTGACTTTTTTTAATAATTATAATATAAAGTTTAATATAAAATTTGATTTTTAGAGTAGAAAATAGAGTTAATGGGTTGGAGTGAAAATTAGTGTAGAAAACAGAGTTCATGGGTTGGAGTAAAAGCATTGTAGCAGCTGTAATATTATGTAGAATTAACTGTATTTTCATTATGCGGGTTGGAGATGCTCTTAGAGTGAAAACTAATGTAGAAAATAGAGTTTATGGGTTGGAATAAAAGCACTCTAGTAGCTGTAATATTGTGCAAACTGCACTGTATTTTTACGCTGCGGTTGGAGATGCTCTAACGTGGGTATATCTCTATAGAAAATGACTTGGACAATAAATTAGAGGCTGCAACTTGCATATGTTTGCTCAGACGAAATAATATCAAGTACTATACTATTCCATGGAGTTATACATTCCTTCGTTGATAATCGTAATAGAACATATAAATGAAAGACAAACACACACAAACATTACAAGTTTAGTTTTTCATTAACAAACCAGTCTTCAAATGCAACTCACGAGAGGAAAAAGCACATTAAGAATAAGAGAGTTATTTACCTTAGAAGATGAGGATGCAAAGCAAAAGCTAGCGCGGAGATGGAAGAGAAGAAGTCGACGCAGTTTGAACGATAGAACTACGATCGGTGGCAGTCGTCGTTTCCTCACTAGCCGTGTAGTACATAACCTTAGGCATCGTTCGAGGTATCGTATTGGGCAATAACTGTGCTTCGAAGTTAAGGACGTGTTTGGCTTCCCTTATTTTAGGCCTACGGCTGCTGTCTGGGTGAACGCACCACAAACCTACCATCAATAGATTCTTCATTTCTACTTCATCGAAATCGCCGCAGAGCTTGGGATCCGTCGCGTCGAGAACATTCCCCGCACCGTAGAGATTCCAAACAAATTCCACCAATTTAGTCACTGTTTGCTGGTCGACCTCAATAGGCCTTTTTCCGCATGCTATCTCCAATAGAACCACTCCGAAGCTATACACGTCGGATTCCTTGGTCGCCCTTACCGTAGTGAAGCTCTCGGGAGCCATGTATCCCCTCGTCCCTGTTGGAAAAAATAAATTATATAAATTTAAAAATACGACAGCATCCCTTCGAGTTTAAACTTGTATAGGTGAAGTAGTCATTCAACATGGTATCAGAACTCAGGTTAAGAGAATGAACCAGCCTAGATGCGACGAGACTATATTGGAAACAAAGTAAATATAAAATTAAAATATGATTCACTCCATTCATTCAAGGTCATAAACATTTAGGTGAAGTGAAGTGTTGGTCATTTAATAACATGCCTGCAATGTGGGTCGTGTGGGACCCCTTCTCGTGGTCCACCAACCTGGCCAGTCCGAAATCTCCGAGCTTTGCGTTGAAGGTAGAGTCGAGCATAATGTTGCTCGACTTTATGTCCCTGTGGAGCACGCACTGCTCGCACTCCTCGTGGAGGTAAAAAAGGGCCGAGGCCAACCCTAGCGCGACATTATACCTAACCTTCCAAGAAAGTGGGATTAAATCCCTTTTGAAGAGGTGATAGTCTAAGCTTTTGTTGGACATGTATTCATAGACTAAGAGTAGGTCTCCCCTACGATGGCACCATCCTACGAACTGCACCAAGTTCTTGTGCCTCAATTTGCTGATGATCTTCACCTCCGAGGCGTACTCCTTGAGGCCTTGTCGGGACTGACGCGAGAGCCTCTTCACTGCTACGTACGACTCGGTTTCTTTTAAGAAGCCTCTGTAGACTTGCCCAAACCCACCTTCGCCGAGCTTCTGCTTCTCCGAGAAGTTGTTCGTCGAGAGTGCCAGCTCGTCGTAGGTGAACTTCTTCGGCCCGCTTTCCTTTTCGAATTCGTCATCCATGTGCGTATCTTCGTCCAAGTGATCACCCTCTTCTTCTCCGTCTGGCCCCTCCTCCTTTCTGGGATTGATATTCTTATTCTTCTTATTCTTCTTTACGTAACAACTTATTATGACAACGATGATAAGAGCAATCAGTATTGCCATTCCTGAACTCAACCCTAGATATAATCCTCCTTTCTTTCTTCGTTTGCCACCAAAGGCCCCGGTACTACTACTACTATTACTACTACTGCTATTACTACTACTACTTACTGGCGCAGGACTATCGACAATTGTTGGACTATCAACAATTGTTGGCAGATCGCTGGAAGTGAAGTTCCAGTCAAGAACCTTGTGATTCTCGTGGTAATCTCCAACAGACGCGGAGAAGCCAACCGTAGCATACTCGGGCAGTTGATCCCTTAGATCGACCACATAGCTGAGCTCACCATAAGTTTGAGCAGCGGTCGAATCTTCGCCATCCCACCCAGTAAAATTGGCGCTGAGCGTCGTGGTAGTCGAATCATATGCAATCCATGCTCGAGTCCATTGTGGATTGATCATACTAATATTATTTGACCATCCTATGGCCTTGCTAGAATTCACGGAGTTTACGTCTATCCCGACGTGTGGTCTAGCGAGCAATGGTTCCCATTCGTCCGTATACGTATCGAACTCTACAGCAACAAACCTCGAAAGCTCGTCCTTGGGGTCAGAATTGATTTTCGACGAGTCGACGAGGCCAAGGCCGCCGCCTGAGGAACCATTGGGAATCACAGAGTTGACGGGAGCTAAGAAGAAAGTGAGCCCATCTGCGTAACTACTATTGTTTTCTAAATATATGCTGAAAGTGAAGGAAGTCTCAAAATCTGCGATTTTTCCAGATTTCTTGTCCCATAGATGCAACGGGTCTGCATATGTGGCTCTGCCGACGTTATGAGAAGACTTCATTCCGTCGAGCTTCTCATCGGCTGTGACCCGAATGCCGACATCTGTCGGATAGGCGTCTCCTGAGAATGTTACCTTATTATAATTGTTGAAGCGATTGACGCTGAAGTTTAGACCAGCAAGTGTTGGAAAAGGGAACAAGAAGATGAAGAACAAGGACGAAAAGAAGAAGAAAGAATGAAGGATTGAAGTCGAAGGAGTAGTAAAAGCAGGAGTCTGCATGTCGATTATATGCTGTGAATGTTATACGAACTTTTATCTATATATTTCGATCTCTCTTTCTATTTTTACAAACACGTACTTCAGAATTTGGAACTATTCTCGGATTGACAATCTTTACAATATGAGGAAGGGAAATAGTAGTTAGTACACTGTTCGATACTGCTGTGTTGGTAATAAGCAGCTAGTTGCTGCCAAGAGAGGAAGACCCGTCGTTGACCCACCAGCCCAATGGCAAGGGAGGATTTAAACAAAGACGATTGATTAGAGGTCGTCCGCAAGTGTCATCATCTGTTATTATTACATTACATGAATTTGAAAACTCCTCCTCACTCAGCATTAATGAGCTTGCCCCATCTTGGTTGGTAAGAGGTCGAAATAAGAATGGAATTCATTCATCTTCATCTGCTTCACCTTGCAAACAACCAATCAATGGGAGAGGGACCCATCGTACTCATTTGAGTGCACTACAAAAAAAGGTTGGAATAGCGAGGGGCGATTTCGTCGCAAAATGGTCGCTAACAAGCGATTTGCGACGGAACAGCGACGAAGCGACATCGTCGCAAAACCGCCAGTTGGAAATATAGAACCGTGGGAAAGACGTCGCCAAAGTTTGCGATGGAATTTTGCGACGGAGCAACCGTTGCAATATTCCGTCGCAAACTGTCGCGACCGCTTTTTTATCGCGGGTTCCGTCGCGAATCCAACTTTTTTTTGTAGTGGTGAGTCAATAATTGGTTTCTTCTGCTGTTATTTTCATTTGTAACATGCAGCAGCATCTAAGCAACAAGTGTTCTTTCTTTCTGGGCCTCAAAATTCAATATTGCATGTGATTTGTAAGAATCTTTTCCATGTTCTAGCTGGGCCAGCTCTTGGTGAGGTTCAATGGAACACTTTGAAAAGAATCAACAGTAGTACCATATGAAGCCTACGTAGGAGTTGGGACGCATTGTTTTGCACTGTTCGCTTCTAAATTTAGATCCTTCTACTTCTAATTTACATACAGAATCATAAAATAATTGGATTACAGGGAAAAATCCCAACACCACTTCAAAAAAAAAAAAGCAAGAGGGCATGTACTATTTTGATGTTATTTGCATTCCTCTTCTAGATTAATTTCGAGTTATTCGATTTTGGACATCCACATATTTTTGATTACATGAATTCAAAATACAAATAAAAAACATATATTATTCAGTGAAGACCACACAAACAAGCTGTTGGTTCCGGTGTTGGCATCCGGTCGGTGGCGCTCGTACTCGGACAGAGTTTCGGCTTACTACGTCGAAGTCGAGGCACGTACGTCGTACGCTTTCCGTAAGACGTTATTGCCCCGTATTTCAGTGCCTCGGGTTGTCGTAATACGTCCCGAAGATACAACGACTTCAGGAATTTCGAAACGTCGCACGCCGTAACGAAATTATCGGGCGAATCTACTAAAGACTCGAGCCTTTCTTGCTTTTCTATTACTTTATTATGCCTAAGGAGTTGCTGCCAACTTTTACTAAAGTGTTGGACTGAATTGAATGAATTTCTATTCTGCCAGGGGACCTATATATAGTTTCTGAAAAGCTGCAGGGGTCAATTCGCGAAAAGTCATAACTTTTCAGTTGACCTCCTTTGACTGGCCGAATTGCAAATAACACAACCTTCGGCCAGGGGCAATCTGGGAATAGTCACAACTTTCGGACTGATACCCAATACCCCTTCAATCAGCCACATCACCACGCCCAGTCAGCGCCAGATCAGCGCCACGTCAGTCCGCGTGTCAGTGACACGTCATCGGCCACCACGTCATCAATTTTTTATTTTTTATTTATTTATTTATTTTCTTAATTTTTTTTCGTTTCTTCATTTCTTTGGGCTGGCTTTATTAATTAATTTCTCATTCACCCGGTATCGGTTTTGAGCAAATTAGTATTCATTATATTCGTCTCGAAACATTACACAGTCCCCTCTCTCTCTAATTTCCCTCTCTCTTCCTCTCTCCCCTGAAAAAAACCCTAACCCACGCAGAGCCGCCACCTTATTCCCCCTTTCACCTCCCCTCCCATCCCCTTCTCCTCCTCCCCACCTCGCTCCCGTCTCCTTTCTGTCAACCCGCTCCTCCCCAACCTCCATTGGAGGTTGGGGGAGCCTGCCTTTTTTCTTTTTTTTTCCTTGTTTATTTTTTTTGTTTTTCCGCCACCCACCTCCGTTGGCCGTCTCGAAGCCACCGCCGGCTCCCTGCCCCGATGCCCACCTCCTCGGCCACCTCGACGCCCACCTCAGCCAGCTGCCTCGACGCCCCCTCCGCCGGCTGCCCCGCCGCCCGCCTGCTAGGATCTTCCTCCGGCGTGCCCGCCGCCAGTTCCCAGCGTGTCATCGTTCCCCATCTGACCGCCCCGCCGCCTTCCGTCAACCACTGGCCGTTGCAGTCAACCTCTGTCTCTCGGCGTTCGGCTGGAACTTTCTCTCCCGACCTTGGGGTCAGGAGCCTTTTCTCCTTTATGGAGCCACAGTCCGATGAAGATAAAAATCTAGAAGTCGAAGGCCAAGTTAAAGTGAAAAGTATTGTAGATTTAGCTTAATAGCTTTTTCTGTTATATGTTTTTTAGTTCTTGGTCGTAGATAATAGGTTTTGTTTTCTGTCGGTTTTTTTGTCCCTTGTGGACCTTTGTCTCCCCACGTGGGAGTGATGTGCCCCTTGTGGGTCTTGTTTTCCTCTTTCTGAGGACTTGTTTCCGTTTGGCGCACGTTTGGCGCAATGCGACCAAACGGCTCTATGTGCTGTTTAGCACGTTTGTACTCGTGATTTAGTAATGGCAAGCTATCGTTGGAAAAAAAAAAGATTCGTCTCGAAACGTACATTCGTAATCTTTCAACGATTTCTCGTTTCGGTGACCGACGTCTTCTCGATTTAATCAAATCGTTTCAGCTCTTCTCTTAGTGGGCCAATTACCCACACTTGGGCCCAAGGCCTATTGGGCTTAAAACCCAACAATCCCCCACATGAATGGAAATTAATGTAAATGCAATGCATGATGACTCTTGCAAGAAAGTCCCGACGACCCATCACTGCATCGGGATAGGTAGCTTGTGGCTTTGAACCTTCCCTAGTGAAATACTATCGGATTTACTCGCTGCTCAGTGAACGTGATGTCTTGAACCGGTTGCTTTTTGTGTAAACCAAGACAACAGTAAACACAGAGTGATGAATCTGATCTCTTTTCGATTCTCACGTTTCGGTCGTGGACCATATCTCCGATTAATAAGTGTTTTCCATTGAAGCGGCCCCACTTCACAATTATATAGGTGACCGACTATTAGGACTTAATCCTGGAATAGCCCGAAATACTCCACCACTTTGGTAGAGTCATCATTAAAAGCATAAGTGCTTACCTAACCACACGTCATCGTGAAATTACTTGGGCAGCTGTCGAGAATGGACTTTATTAGTTTCCAAGTATACTACTGAACTAATCACAGCTTAGGTGTCTCATTGAACTAAGTTCGTGGGATCTCCACTCATCGAGGTTGAGTTACCATTGTTTCGTTCTTTGGTGTGTGGGTTTTTAGTCCCATTCCCCTTATTGCGTTTTCTAACTGATCTCTAGCTATGCCTTTTGTCGGCGGATCCGCAATATTTGCCTTTGACTTTACATAGTCGGTGGAAATTATTCCGCTAGCGATAAGCTGTCTTACGGTCTTATGTCTCCGACAAATGTGCCGAGACTTACCGTTATACATACAATTCTGTGCCCTGCCGATAGCTGCCATGCTATCGCAGTGAATCATAATTGGTGGCACAGGTTTGTTCCAACACGGAATATCCTCCAGGAAATTTCGAAGCCATTCTGCTTCTTCGCCGGCTTTATCTAGTGCGATGAACTCCGACTCCATCGTGGATCGAGCTATGCACGTTTGTTTGGAGGACTTCCAAGAAACTGCTCCTCCACCAATGGCAAATATATAACCACTCGTGGATTTGGAGTCTTTACTATCAGATATCCAATTCGCATCGCAGTACCCTTCTAGTACCGCGGGATATTTCGAGTATAGTATGCCGTGATTAATAGTGTGCTTCAAATATCTAAGCACTCTTCTTAGTGCTACCCAATCACTCTTCAAATAGTGGCTACTACCCGGATTACTCGTAAACCTACTTAGTTTACTAATTGAGTACGCTATGTCAGGTCGAGTGCAGTTAGACAGATATATCAGACTGCCAATCACTCGAGCGTATTCGAGTTGCGATACGGGCTCTCCTCTATTTTTGGCTAAGTGTACACTAGTGTCCACATGTGTCTTAGTCGGAGGATCATCGAAGGCCTTAAATCTCTTTAACACGCTCTCAACATAGTGAGATTGTGTAATCACAATTCCTTCGGACGTCTTAGAGACATTTATTCCCAAAATGACGTCAGCCAAACCCATATCCTTCATACTGAAATGGTTTTTCAGCATATTTTTTGTATTCACAATTCCTTCGGACGTCTGGAAGTTTCCGTGTATTCTACACACGGATTCTATGTTAGGATCGGTTAACGCGTTGGTTGGGGGGTTGAATAAACGCTTGGGAATAAACACTTGGGTTTTCTCGATTATTTAACTGGTTTGTGCGTTGACTGGTATTCAATCAGTGACCAGTCAGTATAAGTGCGGAATATGACGCTGAACGATCAAGTAACCGATATGAAATGAGGTGTGTGTGTGTGTGGGTGAAGAACAGAGTTGTTTATGGAAGTCGGAGTTAACTCTACTACGTCTCCCCTTCTTCCTCAAAAGGAAGGTTCACTAGATCGTCAGCTATACAACGTGCAGTACAACAAGCCAAACAGCTTAATCTAATGAATCACCTAGGCAGTCGGATGCAATAATCCACCTACTTCAACAGTTTTTTATAGTCCGTAATAGAACATAAACTACGAACAATTATGTCTTTTGACTTCACCGTTGATTTCTCTCTTTGAAACGTTTGAAGATCGTTGATAATAGCTTAGAATGCGTGAGTGAAGTGACGGTCTTCAGTTTGTATTCCTGCTTTTATAGCTGAGATTTGAATTTGAAGCCATTGTGAGATAAACTCTTCACTTTGGACAGTGCATTAATCTTTCCCAGAATGGGTCTGTCCGATATTCGCTGTGGTTTATCCTGCCACTTTTGCTTCATTCCTTATTTGCGTTAGTTGACCTCTGCTTGTCTCTTGGCTTGCAGCCTTGCATTGAATGTCTCTCTGAACCTTTTTTTCTTAGTACACTTATCTTTTGTGTATCCAGTCTGTACGTAGTCGGTCAATCTTATTCTAATGCTTCGTTAGTTTGATATTGTGCTTGACCGGTAATTTACAGTGAACCGGTATGCCATCGAGTTTTCTTCGTATTTAGTTCAATTTGGCCTTTCCAGTATAGAGTTCTTCGTTCCTTAGTGTAGATCGACATTTTGGATCTCCGGTTTCATTTCTTAAGCCACTGTTAGTTAAGTTAAGTTAAGTCAACACCGAAATTATTAATCCGAATGTTTAAGTTCGTATTACTAGCAATTTCTCCCTTTTTGGTGATTGACAAAACTTAACAGCGGAAAATCAATTTTCATTCATATCAAAAAGAATTTGATACAAACTACTCACTACTCATAACCCTTGCTCTTAGATATCCGCTCCATCTCCTTTCGCTTGGTGATGTCCTTGTACGCACTTTCCTTTATATCATGCAATCTTGTAAGATCTGCTAGTTGGTCTTTGTAAGACTGTAGGCCAAGTGCCTTCGACTGCAGCTCTTTTTGGTCATCGACCTTGAGATATATCTGTAAGATGAACTTATGGGGATCAGCTGAGGTAGATCTAGAGTGAGCGTGTTTGTGCCGTTTTCTGCTGGTTCCACTTCCCCCCTTTTTGGCAATAACCGGAGCTTGAGCAGACTGACTGGCTATATGTTTGGTCAGTTCAGCCAGTTGGGCCTTGACCTCCAAGTCTGAACAGACATCAGAGTGAAAACCTGTTAGCTCGTTTGAGAGAGCTTTGAACTTCTCATTATTATGATGCCGGTCACTGGCAATTTTCATGGTGAGAACAGACATCTTCCTGAAAGTTCGCTTTACCAAGGAGACCTCTTTTGTCCCATCCATGATTTCAAGCGGAACTGGGGAGGTCTTAGGAGGATCGTCCGGTCGTGGAGATCGGTTTGGAGCGGCCGAACCAGTAACTGGGGCCGAAACCTGCACCGGTTGGGGAGCCGCTGAAGTAATGACTGATGAACTTGCTACAGCATTAGATTGTGATGGAGCGGTGGCCACTGACTCAGAGGCACCATCAAAAGTGAGGAGCAGGGCTGATTGAAAACGGAGACTTCAAAAGGAATGGACACATCTGCCAAGTTAGGCAGTGAAAAGTCTGGGATTGGTTGGCGGAAAAACAGGGGAGGAATCGCCGTAACCGGTATTGAATCACCCGGTTCAGTAGTTGATCGAAGAACTGGTCTGGGTACCAGTTGAAGGTCGGTGGGATGGGAGCTGTCTGAGATAACTGACAGAGGAGGGACCGGTGCGATGACAAGGGCCGTTGTTGTGGAAATCGGTGTCGTGGAAGAGATGGGAACAGTAGATGGAGAGGACAGACCCCGTTGAATCCTGTTGAGAACTTTTATGTAATAGGCCTCCATGCCTTGCATCTCAGCCCAGTCTTGTCAGGACTTGAAGATCGTGAACCGCATTAGGACCCGTCGGTTGGATATTCTACCTCCGCTGATCAATGTAGTGTTGCAGCTGATCCATTTCGAGACGGGGACTGAATAGTTCCTGAGCGCTCAACAAGACTTTGATAGATTTGATTCCCAGTAGCTTGATGAGCTTGGCCTCAGTCTTCCTGTCCTTCATCAGCCATCAACGGAAAATTTTTGACTGAGTGGAGAATATAGGATTTCGATCCAGTCCTCAAAGTCCTAAAGAGCGGTCGCGATGTTCTTATCAATTTCCTCTCTGATGAGATTCCAGGCGGTTCGTCAATAGGCTCAGGGAACTCGGAGATGGCCTTCGCTTTTCCCTTGCCTTTGTCAACCGGCACCATCCGCGTTGTTACCTTTATCACCACGCCGCCCTGTCTTGGGGCGGTTTGAGCCGCCTGACCAGTTGGCCCTGAGACTGGAGGTGCAACGATACTTGTAGTTGCGGTTTAACAAGAGACAGTGGCGGTGATGACTGGGTCGGTTCCTGAATACATGAGGGCCAATCACCAGTAACTGCGGGTGTACCCTGGGATTTGGAAGGCAGAGCAGCTGGAGTAGGTCCGGTTTTTGCCTTATTTTTGGGTGCCTTGCTTCGCGATTTTCTTGAGCACCATATGAAGCGGTTCTTCATCTTCAAAAGATGAATGCAGAACCAGTTGTTTCCGTGCTGTTTTCGAAGAAGTCAGTTTCTTGTCAGCACCTTTCTTCTTGGTCGGGACAGCTGCGACCAGTAGCTTAGGGCGGTTAGTTTTGGGTTTCTTGGATGGCTCTGGGGCAATGGATTCTTCTGAGGCCTTCTTTTTAGTCGGTTTCTTGGCAGGTGAGGTCATTGTTACCATTTGGCGGATAAATTCAGCCATGACTATCTGAGCACTCCCCAACAGTTGGACTGTGCCAACATCATCAGCCTTGTGTCTAAGGAGAAAAGAGAGTTGAGGTGCAAAATTATTGAACTGCCTCTCATGAGCTGGCAGTATCCCCTTTAGTACAGAGAAGATTAGTGAGGCCCAGTTGATCTCCATGTTGGTCATAATGGCAACCATGGCTTGGACTTTGTCGCCTATCAGCATGTCAAAAGAGCCAGCGTTACCCAGCATAGACTTGGCAACTACATCGTGGAGCAAACAAAACTCTGGTTTCAGAACCACCCATTTGTCGGAATCCTTAAATGATTTTCCCGTCAAGGACATCTTAGCCTTCATTTGTTCCTTGACTTCATCTGAGACGTTGATTATAGTTGCCCCAGCGGTCGGTAGATTAAATAGCTCCGCGAAATAAGCCTCAGTGATTTCAATCTGCATACCATGGATGCGACACTGCAGACGATCGCCAACAACGAGAACGGTGCCGAAGAATTGATGCAGAACATCTGGGTAGAACTCAGACATACACTGAAGAATACTCTTGAGTCCAGTTGCGATTAGGGCTTCGAGAACTGGGATAAACTCGTCGTGCTCGGTTCCAGACTGTTGTCAAAGTTGATATGGAGTGCAGTCCTGGTAAGGTCGTTGTGGATGGGTGCCATTTCTTTCTGTTTTCTGTTGAGCTTGAAGAGGGTTATGGAGGATTTTGAGAGATAGAGAGAAGTTTATGCTTTTGTGGATTAAAGATAATGAAGAAAATTCTTCAAAGTTTGATGAAGATAAGTATTTGAGCGGGATAAAGCGTGCTTTCGCATTAAATGCACGTGACATCTTGTCTTTCAGCTTCCTCTCGCTGCATTAAATGCGATACTAAGTATCTCTGCTGGTTTGTACAGTACCTGTCGCCAGTATTCCTGAAAAAGTACTACGACAAAATGTGTGCAATTGATGACGTGTATTTATTAGAAACGATTTTGGTCAGTCATTGGTCAATAGATGGGAAGCATTCGGTATCTATATCGTTCTTAAGGAATAATTGCCGGTATTATGTGAGGGAGTAACCAGTTGCAAAAAGAGAATGCAAACATAAAAACTCGGTATTCAGGAAAGAGGATTTGTGACTAAGGTCATTTTAGTCGAAACTGACAGGATTTGTTTATTTTGACCAATATGAAAGAAGTTATTGTTTGGTCGCGTCGTAAACGGACAAAAATATAATTTATAACCTTATTCACTAAATATTAGTATAGCGAAAATACGGGTCGTCTCCACAGGGAAAATGGTTAATTTATTTCTAACTTCAAATAATAATAATAATAATCATAATAATAATAATAATAATGATAATAATAGTAATACTAATAGTAGTAATAATAATATTAGTAATAATATTTATAATAATAATAAGATAATAATAATATTAATAATAACAATAGTAATAATAATCAATGTTGTAAATTCGCTAGGCGCTAGTCGTGCGCTTCGAAGGGGACCTAGCGCCTAGACGGCCTAGGCGGGGCCTAGTCGGTTTCTAGGCGGCAATTAGTCGGTATATCAATTTTTATTATTATTTTTCTATAGATCAAATATATCTATGTTATAATTTTCTTTTTAACATTCTATAGAAATAGTCAATGCCAACACTGCAATAAAATTTAATAATATAAAATGATGATTTAAGGAAGATGTTTAATAAAGGTATCCTATTTTTTATTTTAGTATATATTTTTTATATTTCCTTTCAATATTTAGTTTACGTATTAATTCAGTTTATTATTTTTTATATTTATGGTTTAATATTTCAATTTTCATATGTTTTATTTCAGTTTCAAATTATTTATTTCAGTTTTAATGTTTTTTTACATCGGTCAAAGAGAGCTTGTATCAAACTTTGAAATTTTACCTTGTCCCACACCGGATGGGTTGTACAAAGAATGCCGATATGCTTTCTATATAAAGCATGCCACACCCGTTAGAATCTCTCAAATGCTTGCCTAATAAAATTGGGACGTTGACTGCTTATGCGGGCTTACATTAAGTTGAAATTTTACATTTAAGTTCAAATTTTATATATTTAATAATGTTTAATCGGCAATTACTCGGGAAAATTGTCCAATTAATCGGGGTATTCGGCCGATTAATAGCCCGTTTAGGCTATTATTGCCACGAGGCTAGCCGAGTAGTGCCTAGGCGTCCGCTTAGACCGTTTTTTACAACACTGATAGTAATAATATTGAGGGCGGTTTTTTCGGCCGCTTAGACCGTTTTTTACAACACTAATAATAATAACATTAAGGGGGGATTTTTTTGGTAAAGTTTTAGCTCAATAGCGAATGAGCAAAAATATTGAAACTTAAACTGATAAAATAATTATCGTTAAACATATTAATGAAAACACAACTAAAAATAATTAATTCTAGCGACATCGAAATCGACATAATTAATCTTACAACCGTATGAAGTGCGACGGGCTGTCTTCCTCAAAAAGGCACATCAGACGGTTGCGTTATCGCCCGAGAATCAAAGATAGCAGAATTAAGCTATCCTTGTTAATGAGCTTAAAACTCTTTTATCGTAAATAAGTTATAATTTATAGATAAATTTTTATATATAAAAGTACAGCAACTAAAAGGAAACAAAACTGCTTGAAATGAAAAGCAATACCACTCGTTTATGCTATCTCCTCAATTTCTATTTCTCTCACACTGTCATCAATCACTCACTGTCGGTCGATTTCTGCTCTCATCACTCATTTCTCAGCTCAATCACCCTTAGCTCTCTATCGCTTAATTGACCTCTATGGAACCCTCTCAGGTATGTAAGTATATGTATATATATCGATGTCTCCACTCAATTTCTCTCTCTGATTTCTCACTCTCGGCAACACACAATACCACAAAATAACCTCAAGCTAACGGTGATGATGGATCTTGAAGCTTAAACAAGTAAAATAATGTTTTTAAGACGTAATCCCAACAAGATACAAGATTAATAATAGCACAAAGACATAGACGAAATTAAGACGGAACCAGTAACACATATTGAAGCAAAATAATTCGAACTGTGTGTGTTTTTCTGTGCTTCATGGTCTCTCTATTTATAGGCGATAACCGTGAGCTAGTTCTTCTCTTTTCAAGGTGTAGACATGAAGCTGGCTTTATCACTGAGCAGCCCAGTCAATATTCCGGCAGTCATATGATAGATCGTGTACGTAATCTCCATGTCAATATTTCCGCAGTCATATGATATTTCCATGTCAATATTTCCGCAGTCATATTTCCTTAATCTCCAAATCTTCTTTTGCCTTGAGCTGTAATATTTGATTCTTGATAGCTACTCCTTGTGATCTCGTGCGAGCTTACTGATTTTGTTTCTTGCTTAATAACTACTTCGGGCCACTCGTGTGTCGAATGCTTGGAATTGATGAGTTTGAAAGGTCGGTGCGTGTAATCACCACTGCCAAATTCTTGCAACAGGCTTTGATACAAGAATGGGCCGAATGTATCCAGTGTGGCCCAATTCCCACTTTCAAGCCTGCCCAACTAGGTTTGGGTTGGGCTTTTTGCTTGAACTCCCTCAGCTATTAATTCGTTCGGTTTTTAGTGTTGTATTCTCCTCAAAATATCCACGTCCAAATACTATCGTTTTCATCCATTTTGCTCCGATATCAGCAAGATATAAAATATAAATTAATTCTATGATATTTGAAGCATCTCGGATAAATAACGAGCAAAATCATGCTTTTATGGGGTGTAAAATTAATGTAAATTATTGTCTTATCACTGTTTTATAAGGTGGTTTACCACGATCATCATATTGCAAGGTTTGTTATAGGCAACCAATTATACCAGTCAATTTGATATAACAGTGTCCCCCTGACTCCATGCTTAGGTTTGTTAGGATGAATCTAATAAACTTAGCATTTCGAAAGAAAGTGAACTTAGCTTTGGTAGTGGTTTGGTCAGTATATCTGCAACTTGTAGGTCGGTTGAGATGTGTTCCAGTCTGACATGTTTCTTTAGCACGTGATCTCGAATAAAGTGATGTCGAATTTCAATGTGCTTGGTCCTTGAATGGAATACCGAATTCTGTGTAATTGCAATTGTACTCGTAGTATCATAGAAAATAGGAGTATCAGTTTCCTTGATCACATAGTCTTCCAGTTGATGCTGTATCCATAAAATCTGAGATCAGCAACTTCCAGCCGCCAAGTACTCTGCTTCAGCTGTTGATGTGGCTATCGAAGTTTGTTTCTTGCTGAACCAAGAAATTAACCGATCATCAGGAACTGGCATGTACCACTAGTGCTCCTTCGATCTATCTTGCAACCGTCATAGTCAGCATCGGTATAACCATGCAAAGACATACTTGAGTCTTTGGGGTACCATAGACCTACATTGAGGATCCCTTTTAGATAATTTCATCATCCGCTTTGCTGCTGTGTTACTCTCCTTCGGATCAGACTGGAATCGGGCACACAGGCAGACGCTATACATAATGTCCGGTCTGCTTAGTGTGAGATAGAGTAGTAAGCCAATATGATCCCGGTATTTAGTAACTTCAACTGGAGTTCCATTTTCATCCTTATCAAATTTGATTGAAGAGCTCATTGGTGTTGTTGCTTGTGAGCAGTTCTCCAACCGAACTTTTTGATCAGTTCCTTTGTATATTTGGCTTGGTTGATAAATATCTCATGCTCCATCTGCTTTACGAGTTCCAAATAGAAAGTAAGTCGCCCATCATGCCCATCTCAAACTAATCTTGCATCATTTTTGAAAACCGTTTGCACAACTTGGCATCGGTTGAGCCATGAACAATCAGTAGGTGATCACCCTTTGTAAATCTGAATAGAGTTTTATCAACTCCTCCAATGGTGAATTTGTGATTGGTTAGGAACTTTGAGAGTGTTTTGTACCATGCTCTTGGTGCTTGTTTTAATCCATAGAGAGCTTTTTTCAAACGGCAGACATGATTAGGATGTTCATGACTTTCAGAACCGGGTGGTTGAGCAACATATACTTCTTCAGATACTATTCCATTCATAAATGCACTCTTAACATCCATTTGAAATACCTTGAAGTCCTCGTGTGCTGCATATGCTAAGAATATCCGCATGGCTTCAAGTCTTGCAACCGGTGCGAAGGTTTCATCATAGTCAATTCCTTCTTCCTGTCGGTATCCTTGAGCAACCAATCTGGCCTTTTCCGAGTAACAAGCCCATCCTCATTGAGCTTGTTCTTGAATACCCATTTGGTAACAATCAAGTTTAGGCCGGTCTGGGAACGAGAGTCCAGACTTGGCTACGTTCAAACTGGTTTAACTCTTCTTGCATGGCTTCTATCCAGTTGTCACCCTTGAGAGCTTCATCAACTTTTGTTGGTTGCATCTGAGATAGGAACGCATGACTGAATAAGTTTGGGTTAGTCTGTCGTCTTGTGTTCATAGGTGCCATAGGATCTCCTATAATTAGTTGCTGAGGATGATTCAACTTTGTCCGATTCCATTTGATGTGTTTCCCCTCAGTTGATTCCTCTGGTATGTCTTGAGTGGGATTATTGAGACTTCCAGTATTTCCAGAGATTTCTTCATTAGTATCACAAGGATTGATTGGTTCCACTGGTATCTCAGCAGTATCAACCTGAATACTGGTTTCCTCCGTGATAGGTATTTTAGTATGCTGTGATTCAGTATGCTTTGTAATCAGTTGATCCCTTTCCTCATCACTCGAGTGTTCAAGATATGGTTTCTCCAGTTGGCTGCTTAATCGACTAATGTTACTGGGAGTTTGATCATCGGTTTCTGATTCTTCAAAGACCACGTGTGTTGATTCTTAAATAGAGATGGTTTTAGTGTTGAAGCCTCGGTAGGCTTTGCTGACTGGTGAATATCCAAGAAAAATCCCTTTTTCTGCCCTTGCATCAAATGCTGACAGCTGACTTTTCTCATTGTTGTGGATGAAACATTTTCTGTCAAAGGTTTTGAAGTAACCTACTGAGGGAATATTTCTGGTCCATACTTCGTACGGTATTTTACCCTGTTTCTTGCAAATCACTGACCAATTCTGAGTATAGCATGCAGTGTTGATTGCTTCTGCCCAGAACTTGTGCGAGATGTCTGCATCTGCTAACATTGTTCTTGCTGCTTCCTTGAGAGTCTGGTTTTTTATTTCAGCTACGCCATTCTGCTGTGGTGTCCTAGCAGCAGATAACTCATGGCGAATACCATGGTTCTCAAGAAATTCGATTAGCAAAGAATTTACGAATTCTGTACCACGGTCACTACGAATTCGATTTATATTATTACTTTTTTCATTCTGCATCCTTTTGAAAAGTTTCATTAAATTGACTGGAGTTTGGTCTTTAGATTTTAAAAATACAACCCAAGTAAACCTTGAGAAATCATCAACTACTACTAATTTTTACTTAGCCCCACCAAGACTGACCACCAGTATGGGTCCAAAGAGATCCATGTGGAGTAAATCTAGATACCGATTTGACTCAATATTCCCTTTATTTTTTAAAGTTGATCTAATTTGTTTACCTAACTGACACGCAGTACAGTGTTTATCTTTTGAAAACTTTAAATTAGGTACACCTTTGACTATACTATTTTTCCTAAGGGTGGAGATAGTCTTAAAGTTTAGATGTTTCAGGCGTTTGTGCCATAGCCAGCTTTTGGAGTTATGAGCAATAAGACATATTTGTGTGGATACCGACTGATCTCCCCACTGAACTCTATGCGTGCCACTAGCTCTATAACCGGCTATCAGTATGTGCCCAGTTTGATTTTTCACATAACATTTATATTTCTCGAAAGACACTAGATAGTTATTTCTACATAACTGACTGACGCTAATTAGACTATAGTGAAGATTTTGTACTAAGTGTACATCCTTTAGGATAAGGTTCCTGTGAGTAATCACTCCCTTCCCAATTGTTTTACCTTTACCCTTTTCTCCAAATGTGATGGTCGGACCGGTATGTGGCTTTAGCTCTTTCAGCAATCTTTCATTTCGGTCATGTGCTGACAACATCCACTGTCTAGGTACCATACGATTTGTTTAGCTCTTCAATGTCCACCTGAAAATATATATATATATATACATTGGTACGCAGTCTTACTTGGGTCCGGAATGGATTAGATTCTTAGGTACCCAGATCTTGATGACTCCGATAGTTCGTCCAGTCCTTGGGTCTATTAGATAGTTAATATTTCTAGATCTAGTCATTCCTATTTTTTCTATCAGGTATTGTCTACCCCTGTTCTTACGCTCATAATAGTACCCTCGATTCCCCATGTGTTCATGCCTATTTAGTGAAGGCCTAGTTTGAGAAGAGGTAGCAACCCTTGATTGTTTCATATTAGATAGACATCCTTTTTTTTGTTCTAATTGGGGGTTTAGGTGCATTGCCGGTATCACTGGTTTGTAAGGAGCAAGCCTGGACAAACTTGATCCATCCGGTATTCCTAGTGCATGATGAGGATGCAACCGGTCCCGTTAATTCCTTAAATCCTAGCCCCGTCCTATCGTTGCTATCCTTCAGGTAGTTTTGAAGATCGTCGACTTTCGTCTTGGACTGAGTCCAAGACTGTACAATAGAGTTTATCTTAGAATTTTCAGATTTTAATTGCATTATCTCCTTCCTAAGTTGCCTTACCTCCTCAGTCAGATCCCCTGATTGACTGAGGTCACCTTCGATTGATTGATCAATCGATGTGATAGTATCCTTACCCTTCTATTGCTTAATTTTCCGAGATAGCTTCCGATATTCATCAGCCATCTCTTGAAGAGCTTGAAGTAGCTCTTTCTTTGTAAACTCATCAGAGACAGATCTGCGTACCTCATCATCGGTCATGTTGGCCATTAGACATTCGTGGGTTTCCTGGTCACTGCTGGTATCTGACTCATCACTGTCTGATTCTTCAGAGTCAATGTCATCCCAGTTTTTTCATCTTTAGCTACCAGTGTCTTTTGATACTTTTTTATTTTGGTACTAGCTTTTTCCTTTTCTTTCCTAGATACTCGGCAGTCAACAGCATAGTCCTTTTCTGCCACATTTAAAACAGGAGACATCAATCTTATCAGTTTTAATTTTTGAAGCTTTCTTACCATCGAGGAAGTACTGCTTCAGTTTTTCTTCATGAACTTCCCGAATCTTTTCATGAAGAGTGCCATGACTTCATCGGTCAGTTTCTCAGAGGTTTTTCAAGTTGAAGCTTCTGGAGCTACAAGTGCTTTGACCGGTTGTTCTGTAACTACTTCTTCCATCCTCGTTTATAGCTCAAATTCATAGGCCTTGAGTTCAGCAAAGAGTTCGTGAACCATTATCTTGCTGAGATCTTTTGATTCTCTCATGGCCATGGTCTTTACATTCCACTCACGAGGTAGAGCTTTCATGATTTTAACGGCAACATCTCGGTTTTCCAATATTCTTCCAAGAGCAGTGAGATCATTGATGATGTTCATGAATCAGCTCTCGAAGTCAGTCATTGATTCTCCCCGGCTTCATCTTCACCCCGTCGTATTTTTGATTGGCTACTATGAGTTTATTTGCCCTTGTAGATTCATTCCTTCACAGATTTGGCAGAGTTTCGTCCGAACCTCCTTTGCGGTTTGCACAGCATGACTTGTCTAAATGTTCCGGTATCCAATGTTTTGAACAGAGTGTCCTTAGCCACATTGTCCAGATTCATCAATTTCTTTTCGCCCTCTGTCCATTCACTTTTTACCTTTACAACAGTTTGTGGCTGTGACTCATCTTGAGCATGTAGTGGGTTGATCTTTGTCAGTGTTGGAGGTCCATCCCTGATCATGTCCCATATATCTTCGTTTTGGGCCGCCTAGATGGGTCATCATACGAATTTTCCATTCCATGAAATTTTCCAGGGAGAACATCGGTAGCTTGCTAGAAGTATTCATCTGTATCGGTTGGTGATTGAATAAACCTTCTCTGATACCACTTGTTAGGATCGGTTAACGCGTTTAGGGGTGAATAAATGCTTGGGTCTTTGATTATTTAACTGGTTTGTACGTTGACTAGTATTCAATCAGTGACCAGTCAGTATAAGTGCGGAATATGACACAGAACGATCAAGTAACCGATATGAAATGAGGTGTGCGTGTGTGTGTGTGAAGAACCGAGTTGTTTATGGAAGTTCGGAGTTAACTCTCCTACGTCTCCCATTCTTCCTCAAAAGGAAGGTTCACTAGATCTTCAGTTATACAATGTGCAGTACAACCTATCAAGCCAAACACAACTTAATCTAATGAATCACCTAGGCAGTCGTATGTAACAATCCACCTACTTCAACAGCTTTTCACAGCCCGTTGGAATAATGAACATAAACTACGAACAATTATGTCTTGTGACTTCACTTTTGATTTCTCTCTTTGAAACGTTTGAAGATCGTTGATAATAGCTTAGAATGCGTGAGTGAAATGACGGTCTTCTGCTTGTATTCCTCCTTTTATAGCTAAGATTTGAATTTGAAGCCATTGTGAGATAAACTCTTCACTCTGAACAGTGCATTAATTGACTTTTCCAAAATGGGTCTGTCCGGTCTTCATTGTGGTTTATCCTGCTCCTTTTACTTCATTCCTTATTTGTGTTTGTTGACCTCTGCTTGTCTCTTGGCTTGCAGCCTTGCATTGAATGTCTGTCTGAACCTTTCTTTTTGTCTTAGTACACTTATCTTTTGTGTATCCAGTCTGTACATAGTCGGTCAATCTAACTTCGTTAGTTTGATATTGTGCTTGACCAGTAATTTACAGTGAACCGGTATGCAATAGAGTTTTCTTCGTATTTAGTTCAATCTGGTATTTCCAGTATAGAGTCTTCGTTTCTTAGTGTAGACCGACATTTTGGATCTCCGGTTTCCTTTCTTAAGCCACTGTTAGTTAAGTTAAGTCAACACCAAAACTATTAATCCGAATGTTTAAATTCGTATTACTAGCATTCTATACGAGGGAACCATAGCGGTTTTGAGAATCTAATCAGAAGGTAAGTTGCCATCAGCTTCTGACGAAGACATGGAAGCCTTATAAAAGGTTAATTCCTTTTGTTTTAACCTAGCATATAACTTTGCATTCATCATCATAACTTCATTTGATATAATTGGTCAAGTAAATTAACTTCTCGACTTATTGAAATACTGTAAGTATTTTAGATTATTGCATTATGATTGCCTGCGTTTTGTCAACTGAGCCCTTGGCAACACTTTTGTGTTTCGTAACGGCAGCTACTTGTGGGAAGAATGGAATGATCGGCATGTATTATGAATAATTTCATTAATCTGAAATTTTATGATCCACAGGTGCTCGGTGGTTTGCACAATTTATGTATTTTATTTTGTTCAACTAATTTAGTTTCCAATAGATAAGAATAAAGTAAATAAAGATACTGTTGTAAGTTTTCTACTGGGCCACTTAATAGCTAAGTGGTTGGTTCTGATTCGTCCACGTAATATAGCTACACGGCTGATTCTGGTTAGTCTGAATCATGCAGGTGAACTTGATAAAAACAGATCTACAACTGGATATGTGTTAAATCTAGCTGACGGTGTTGTAAGCTGGGTTTCCAAATTGCAGTCGATTGTTGTGACGTCAACAATGGAAGCAGAATATGTATCAGCTACGCAAGCCAGTAAAGAGGTGATATGGTTGAAGATATTCCTGGAAGAACTCGGCCACAAATAAGAGAATATTGTTCTCTATTGTGATAGTCAGAGTGCATTGCATCTTCCACTTTGGCCAATATGAGTTCACCTGGTACGAACAAGTAGGTTTTGAGTTCTATGGTGACGAACTAAATGGAGTGAAAAGGGCGGACTGCTCTACATTAAGCCACCTCCGGGTGGTACAAAGTCAACTTCTTCCTTAGAATAGTTGAAACCAGGCCTTGGTAAATTTCACATCGAGTGCTCTGAATTCTTTCTGCAAGTCATCTCGAGGCTGGAAGGAGGGCGAGACAGAACGGGCCGGCAGCTTTTCCCTCAAACTCTTCGGATCTGGAAGCCACGTTCTTTTTTTTAGTATTTCGCGCGATGAGGACATTCGAGTTCCGCTTTCAAGGTTTTATCCCTCTGGGCATCCCTTCACATCCCCCCACAGAGGGGGAAGTCTGCGTTGAGAGTTGGTCAAGTCTTAAGACACGGCGCTTATTTGAAACAAAGTACAGAGAAAACAGAACCATTTTAAGTCAGCATGCTAAGAGAAAATAGAGGTCTAATTCGTTCAGATCGAAGAATTCTTTTCTTTTCCAATCCTCCCAATGGAAGAAGTTCCCAGGCGGTAGCTCGCTATTAGCTCGCAACAAACTCTTCACTCGCATAGTCGGGTCATCGGTTGGCTTGCTTCACCGGTCTGGCTAGGTAAACTCTTTCTTTTTTAGACAATAAACTCCAAGGGATAATAGAGGTGGGAATCCAGATACCAACTTTGTCACGACCCTTTTTAACTTAGAATTTTTCGCGTCTAAATCGAGGTTCGAGACCGGCAATAGCTTGACTCGGCCCAAAGCCTTGCTACTCAGCCTTTCACTCTTTTATGTTTGCGTGCGGAAAGAAGCGTCAAGAGATCGTTTCGCTCGCCCCAAACCCAACATACTCGGCCTGTTTGATAAAGTTTGGCCTCGGACTCGTGTTTGTCCCACCAAGCATGGGCGAGATTCCTTGTGTCCAAGCCATCTCAAGCACATGGCCATGGGTCCAAGCCAACACCTCACATGGGCGAGATTCCATCAAGGCACATGGGAGGATGGCTTGGCCAAGTCTATAAAAGGCCTTAGAATGCATTTTGCCAAGTAGGGAAGTATTATGTGAAAACTTGTAATACATTCGAAGTGTTGTGCGAGTGTTTCTATAAGCTATGCGAGTTTTGTAAACGAGCAGCTTATTTGTGCGAGTCTTTCAAGTTCGTACCGGGTTTTTCCCCCACTCTGAGTTTGGAGTGGGTTTTCCCGTAAATCTTGTGTCATCTGTCTTATTCGTTTCTTGTTCTTGCAAGGAGTCCAGCATTCTATTCAAGAATCAAACACATCCGGGTCCAATACCACTTTGTTCGTGAACAAGTGGAAGAAGGAACAGTGGATATGCAGAAAGTTCACACTGCGAATAATGGCTGACTTCATGACGAAAGCAATCAACGTGGACAAGTTCATCTGGCGTCGTTCATCTTGTGGACTGATCGATCATAAGTAAACATGCAATGGCGAGCTAGCAAGAATGGTGTGAAGATTTGATCGAATCTCAACAAACCATCAAGTGGGAGAAATGTTGTAAGTTTTCTATTGGGCCACATAGTAGCTAAGCGGCTGGTTCTGATTCGTCCTCGTAATATAGCTACACGTCTGATTCTGGTTCGTCTGAGCTCTTATTCGTCCACGTGTCCTGATACACGGCTAATTCTGATTAGTCCGAGCTTAAAACCTTCAGCTATAAATAGGTTAGCTATAAGTCATTGTAAATCATCGACATAATAACTTCTTCTTATATTTAGTATATACAAGTATTGTGAGAAAAATATTTAGAGAGTTTGTGAGTCTCATATTGTAAGAGAGATAGAGCTAGTTTTCTCCTTACGGTAGAGAGTCGTAACTCCTAAATTACCCACAGTAAAATATCTTTACCTTGGCCATGGTTTTTACCCCGACATTGGGGTTTTCCACATAAATTCCCGGTGTCTCCTTTATTTTACTGTCCTTTTTACAACAAGTGGTATCAGAGCTTTGGTTGGGTGTCTATAAAATCTACTTACTGCATGCTATGTGGTTGCCAATGATATTGGATCCTCCACATCAGAAAGTTTGTTAGATTATTATTATTCATCCATTAACGTTTCTGGGAGAGATAGAGAGAGAGAGAAAAAAAAAACGGAGAAAAAAATGGCAATTAAGCATGAGATTGAGAAATTCAACGGAAAAATTACTCCCTGTGGAAGGTAAAAATCAAGGCAATTTTGCTCAAAGAAAATTGTCTGGAAGCTATCACTTGCAGGCCTGAAAGAATTACAAGTGATGCCAAATGGAAGAAGATTGACGGCAAGGCTACCGCCAATATTCATCTCGCATTAGCAGATGATATATTGTCAAGTGTCGTGGAGAAAACTACTGCAAAGGAAATTTGGGATCATCTCGATAAGCTATATCAAGCCAAGTCTCTTCATAGTCGGATTTTCTTGAAGAAGAAATTATATGCTCTAAAGATGGATGAATCTTCTTCAGCAACAGAGCATATCAACAATGGTTACTCTGTTTGGTCAACTCAAAGACTTGGACTGCAACATAGAGTCAAGCGATCGTGCTGAGCTTCTACTCGCAAGTCTTCCAAATTTTGCTCATCTCGTCATAGGTCTAACCAACACTAAAACTGCAGAGCAACTCGTTTATGATGATGTTGCAGCTGCTGTTCTAGAAGAAGAAAGTCGGCGCAATAACACGGAGAAAACGGTGATTGTTTCCCATCAAGCACAGGCGCTGACTGTGACGAATGCAAGATCTGGAGAACGTGGTCCAAGTGGGAGCAGAAAGCGGATCAGATATGAAGAATGTGGTCCTAGTGGGAGTCAAAAATCGGTTCCAGAAAATAAGAAGGCTATCAAATGTTATCACTGTGGCAAGAAGGGTCATATGAAGAAAGATTGTTGGGATCTAAACAAAACCCCAATGCTCAAGGAAAAGTAGCCAACGCTCCAGACAACGGATTTGTTCTGGTATGTGAAGCTACATCCACCATTGGAGAAAAGGGAAGGTTTGACGATATGTGGCTTCTCGACTCCGCAGCTACTTTCCACATGACGTCAAGAAGGGAATGGTTCCATCAGTACAAACCAACCTCTGGAGGTTCGTGTACAACTGTAATGATCAATCGATGAAGATCGTTGGGATTGGTACGGTCAAATTAAAGATGTACGATGGCACCATCCGTACTATTCAAGCTGTGCGACATGTTGAGAGTCTGAAGAAAAATCTATTGTCTGTGGGGCAGCTAGATGATCTTGGTCTCACAATTAAACTGGAGAACAAGGTCATGGAAATTTTTCAAGGAGCGCAGATAATAATGAAGGGTGAAAAGATCGCTGCAAACTTATACATGTTGAAGGGGGAAACTCTGCAGGAAGGGCAAGCTTTTGTGGCCACCACGAATTCAATCGAGAAGTCTTCGATGATTTGGCACAAGAAGCTTGGTCATATGTCTGAGCAAGGCATGAAAATCCTTGTGCAGAAGAATCTACTTCCTGGACTCACAACTGTCTCACTACCATTTTGTGAGAATTGCATTGTAAGCAAGCAGCATCGCCTGAAGTTCAACCCGTCAAATTTTAGAAGTAAAGAATCTGGAACTGCTGCACTCTGACGTTTGGCAAGCACCGGTCACATCTCTTGGGGGAGCGAACTACTTCGTATCGTTCATAGACGACTATTCTAGAAGATGCTGGGTGTATCCAATCAAGAAGAAGGATGATGTATTTCCTATCTTCAAAGCACACAAAGCGCTGGTCGAACTTGAATCCAGTAAGAAAATCAAATGTCTGCGGTTCGATAATGGAGGAGAGTATACTAGCAAAGAATTCAATGAATTCTGCAAAGGTGCGGTATTAAAAGACAATTCACCACGGCATACACTCCATAATAAAATGGGGTGTGGCAGAGCGGCTGAACAGGACTCTGTTGGAAAAAATGAGAGCTATGCTGAGAACTGCAAGCCTAGAAAAGGAATTTTGGGTGGAAGCGGTCTGCACTGCCTGTTATGTGGTGAATCGGGCCCCATTTACAGCTATAGAGATGAGGACACTGATGGAAATGTGGACTGGCAAACCTGCTGATTATTCAAATCACCATATATTTAGAAGTCCTGCATATGTGATGTACCACAATCAAGAAACGACAAAATTGGATCCAAAGTCCAGAAGATGTCTATTCTCGGGGTACGCCGAAGGAGTAAAGGGTTATCGCTTGTGTGATCTCACTGACAACAAAGTTGTCATCAGCAGAGATGTTAATTTCCTCGAAGTTAGCAACCAAGAGCAAGTCGAGCATGATGGCAACATGACAAAGACTACACCAACACCGACAAAGAGAAAATTGGGGCAGGATAATTCTTCTGAAGCCGAACCAGCGCACGAAGAGCTTGACCCAGTCGAAACTTAAGTACCGGACATCTGGCGATCAAAACGAATGCATAAGCAGCCAATTTGGTACTCAGATTATGATACTGAGGCAACATTGCATACTGTTTTCTAGTTGAGGATGGAGAGCCAATGACTTTCCAAGAAGCACTGAAGAGTTCAGATGCGAGTCAATGGATTTCAGCAATGCAAGAAGAAATGGAAGCTCTCAGTAAAAATAAGACATGAGAATTGATGCCATTACCGCAAGGAAGGAGACCTGTTGGAAATAAATGGGTGTACAAAATCAAGCGGAATGGTGATGACCAGATAGAGCAATATCGTGCAAGACTGGTTCTAAAGGGATATGCTCAGAAAGAAGGGATCGACTTCAATGAAATATTCTCACCGATGGTTCGACTTACAACAGTCCGGGTTGTCTGTCAATGTGTGCCACATTTGACTGAGCAGATCGACGTTAAGATGGCATTTCTCCATGGCGACCTGAAGGAAGAAATATATATGCTTCAACCAGAAGGCTTTCAAGGAAAATGGAAAGAAGATCCGGTTTGCAAGCTAATCAAATCTCTTTACGGGCTCAAGCAAGCACCACGATGCTGGTACAAGAGATTTGATTCATTCATAATGAGTCTCGGCTATACCAGGCTTTATTCAGATCGTTGCACGTATTTCAAGAGATTTCACTCTGAAGATTACATCATGTTGCTACTCTACGTAGACGATATGTTGGTAGCAGGACCCAACAAAGGCCGCATCAATGATCTGAAGACTCAACTCGCTGGTGAATTCAAAATGAAGGACTTGGGACAGGCAAACAAAATTCTTATCGTAC
Organism: Craterostigma plantagineum; assembly: GCA_027422505.1. Lineage (NCBI taxonomy): Eukaryota > Viridiplantae > Streptophyta > Magnoliopsida > Lamiales > Linderniaceae > Craterostigma > Craterostigma plantagineum. The sequence continues at coordinate 583,091 of JAPQWV010000290.1, read as the reverse complement.
AATCTCTCGAGACAGAAGCAGTAGGAAGATTTGGCTTTATCAAAAGAACTACTTGAAGAAAGTCCTGCGAAGGTTCAACATGCAAGACAGCAAGCCAATATCCACCCCTCTTTCTGCTAACTTCAAGTTATCTGCCGATATGTGTCCATCCAATGAAGATGAGAAGATGAAGATGTCTCGAGTGCCGTATGCATCCACAATTGGAAGTTAAATGTTTGCCATGGTGTGTACGAGACCAGACATTGCACATGCAGTGGGAGTGGTGAGCCGATACATGTCCAATCCCGGTCGGGAGCACTGGAGTGTTGTCAAGAGGATTCTCAGATACATCAAAGGAACCTCTGACCATGCATTATACTATGGAGGTACAGATTTTACTGTCCACAGTTTTGTTGATGCAGATTATGCAGGTGAACTTGATAAAAGTAGATCTACAACCGGATATGTTTTAATCTTGCTGGCGGTGTTGTAAGGTGGGTTTCCAAACTGCAGTCGATTATTGTGACGTCAACAACGGAAGCAGAATATGTAGCAGCTACGCAAGCCAGTAAGAGGCTATATGGTGGAAGAGATTGCTGGAAGAACTCGGCCACAAACAAGAGAATATTGTTCTCCATTGTGATAGTGAGAGTGCATTGCATCTTGCAAGGAATCCAGCATTCCATTCAAGAACCAAACACATCTGGGTCTAATACCACTTTGTTCGTGAACAAGTGGAAGAAGGAACAGTGGATATGCAGAAAGTTCACACTGCGAATAATCTGGCTGACTTCATGACGAAAGCAATCAACGTGGACAAGTTCATCTGGCGTCGTTCATCTTGTGGACTGATCGATCATAAGTAAACATGCAATGGCGAGCTAGCAAGAATGGTGTGAAGATTTGATCGAATCTCAATCAAATCATCAAGTGGGAGAAATGTTGTAAGTTTTCTATTGGGCCACTTAGTAGCTAAGCGGCTGGTTCTGATTCGTCCACGTAATATAGCTACACGTCTGATTCGGGTTCGTCTGAGCTCTGATTCGTCCACGTGTCCTGATACACGGCTAATTCTGATTAGTCCGAGCTTAAAACCTTCAGCTATAAATAGATTAGCTATAAGTCATTGTAAATCATAGAAACAATAACTTCTTCTTATATTTAGTATATACAAGTATTGTGAGAAAAATATTTAGAGAGTTTGTGAGTCTCATATTGTAAGAGAGATAGAGCTAGTTTTCTCCTTACGATAGAGATTTGTAACTCCTAAATTACCCACAGTAAAATATCTTTACCTTGCCCGTGGTTTTTTACCCCGACTTTGGGGTTTTCCACGTAAATTCCCAGTATCTCCTTTATTTTTACTGTCCTTCTTACAACAGATACAAATATGATTCTGTTTAGCTCCTACGAGCTGATTCTTTATTTTTTTCCATTTCTATTAATTGCATTGTATTTTTCCCAGTTGCCGCAGCAAGATAATTTATTCGACTGTGGCCTTTTCTTACTTCATTATGTTGAGCTTTTCCTGGAGAAGGCAATGGAATCTACTTTCTCAGAACTTTTTGAAATGGTAAAGCATGTTTCATTACCCCCTTTTAAGTTCAAACCTTGCTTCTGAAATCTTGTATAACTCTGCCACTTAGAATCTTATATGTTGAAATTAATGTTTTAATTTTAGTTTTAAGTATTAGTGGGCTTTATGGGATAGTCTTGGCCCATTAAGCAATTGTAGGTTTTTTATTATGGAGAAAGCTGTAATTTGTAAACGTTGGCGGAAAAAAATAGAAAAATGAGTTTGAGCATTGAAGGAAAACGGCTGCAGCCCTCCCCTCTTATCATCAGTGTTCCATCACCATATTAATAAAAAAGCAGTACTTTTTCTTTGTTTGGATGCTACGGCCAATATAAATGGTATCAGAGATTGTGTTTGGTGAGATTTGAAGTGGGTTTCTTCATTGAAGGTGATAAGAAAATAGTTTGAAGTTGAGAAGAACACCATGGCTACCCAAGGTGGTGTTTGGGCACCACAAGGTGGGCAACCCATATTTGATGGTGAGAGCTATGATAATTGGAGTATTAAGATGAAGACTCTTTTGATTTCACAAGATTTATGGGAGATTGTTGAAGATGGTTATGTGATAAATGAGAAAATAGAAGAGAAAAAAGATGGGAAAGGGAATGTTGTGAAGGTTATTCGGATCCCGACGAGAAGAAGAATAGAAAGAAAGATGCAAGGGCTCTTTATTTGATTCAAGGAAGTATCTCCAACAAGATTTTTTCGAGAATAATCGGGGCTCAAACCTCCAAGGAAGCATGGGATATTTTGCAATAGGAGCTTCAAGGCACCGATATAGTTAAAACGGTAAAGCTCTTAACCTTGAAAAGGGAGTTTCAAAATTTGCAAATGAAGGAGAAAGAGACTCTACAAGAGTATTTCTCTAACGTGATCGAGGTTGTGAATCAAATAAAAAATTTGGGTGAAACTTTGAGTGATAAGACGGTGTGTGAGAAGTTCTTGATTAGTCTCCCTTCGAAGTATGATAACATTGTGGCCGTTATTGAAGAGACGAAAGACCTCTCTACTATTAGTGTGCATGATCTTATGGGCTCTCTTGAGAGACATGAAGAAAGGTTGAATAGGCATGGAGACCAAGTTCTTGAAAGCGCCTTTCAATCTAAGGTGAATGTGAAAGAGTATAACAACCAAAGGACGACCAATGGGACTACCTTCCGTGGTGGCTTTAGTGGTGGTAGAGGCCGAGGCCGATTTGGGGGTAGATTTGGTAGTGGAGGTGGTAAAGGTACCTACCAAAGTGGAGAAGCTAAGCTATGCAACTATTGCAAGAAGCCGGGTCATATTGAAAAGGATTGTTGGAACAAGGGAAAAGTTCTATGCTACAATTGCAAGAAGTATGGCCATAAAGAGGAGTTTTGTAGAGTGAAGAATGAGGAGCAAGCAACACATCGAAGAGAAGAGTCTCGAGAGAAATGATGGAAGCACATTTTATACATGCCAAGCGGCCATCGAGAAGAAGGAAGAGGTGTGGTATATTGATAGTGGATGTAGCAACCACATGACCGGGGATGAGTCGATTTTTGCAAGCTTGATAGCACCGCTACTACTCAAATTACGATGGGAAATGGAGCCGTGGTGAAATCTAAGGGGAAAGGCACGATTGCGGTTGCATCAAAGAAGGGGATGATGCTAATTCAAGACGTATTGCTAGTGCCGGATTTGGCTCAAAATTTGCTAAGTGTTGGGCATGGTTGAGCATGGTCATGCGGTTCACTTCGAAGGTGCGACATGTAGAATATTTGATAAGGTTGGGAATAAAAGAGAGTTGGTGGCCGTAGTGAAGATGGAGAGGAATAGAAACTTCCCTCTTGCTCTCAAGCCCGAAAAAAGTGTTGCCTTGAAGGTTGGTGTAGGTGACGACTCATGGTTGTGGCATAAGAGGTATGGTCATTTGAATTTTGAGAGCTTGAAGTTGCTAAGCAAGAAGGATATGGTGTATGGGCTACGAACTATAGAAGAGCAAGGTGGCGTATGTGAGGCATGTGCTCTTGAAAAGATACATCGAGAATCATTTCCAAAGGCGAAGGCGTGGAGAGCAAAGAAGCCATTAGAGCTTGTTCACACCGATATTTGTGATCCCATGAGCACAAACTCACATGGTGGAAACCGGTATTTCATCACTTTCATTGATGATTATTCAAGAATGTGTTGGGTCTATTTTTTGAGGCAAAAGTCGGAAGCACTTTATGTCATCAAAAAGTTCCAAAGAATGGTTGAGAGACAAGCGGCCGGTTGATAAAGAAGTTAAGAAGTGATAGAGGTGGTGAGTACAACTCTAAGGAGTTTGAGAAGTTTTGTGAAGATACCGGCTTAGAGAGACAATTGACGATTAGTTTTACACCGGAGCAAAATGGCATGGCCGAGAGAAAAAATAGGACCATTGTTGAAATGGCAAGAACCATGATGAATGAGAAGGGATTACCGTTGACGTTTTGGGCGGAAGCTACATATACGGCGGTGTATTTATTGAATAGGTGTCCCACAAAGGCGGTTGAGAACAAGACTCCATTTGAAGCTTGGTCCGGCGGCAAAAAGCCATCGGTGAATCACTTGAAGGTGTTTGGGTCCATTTGCTATGCACATGTTCCAAAGGAGTTAAGGATTAAGCTTGAAGACAAAGGTGAGAAGTGCATCTTTGTTGGCTATAGTAATCAAAGGGCTAGAGGCTCTTTAGTTTGATGAGAAATAAAGTAATAGAAAGCCGTGATGTGATTTTTAATGAGAAAGACCATTGGGATTGGAAAGGAAAAGGAGGTTAAAGTGTGTCATATCCTATTCAAGATGATGCACAAGAAGGGCCAAGTGGTAGTGGGCACGACATCGAAGAGGAAGATCCATCATCTCCAATAATAAATATCGGGTCGACATCGTCATCCCCAAGCTCAACGCCGGTAAGATTGAGACGTGTAACCGATATTTATGCACATTGTAATTTTGTTGTTGTTGAACCGGAGAACTTTGAGCAAGCAATTAGAGACGAAGTGTGGAGAAATGCCATGGAAGATGGCAATATCGATGCATACTTCTCGGAGAAAGGATTCAAGAGGAGTCCAAGTAAGCCGACACTATATGTGAAGCAAGGTACCAACTCTATACTTCTTGTTTCACTTTACGTTGATGATTTGATATTTACGGAAAATGATGAGAAGATGATGGGTGAATTCAAGAGAGATATGTTGAGAAGATATGAGATGAATGATTTGGGCTTGTTGCATTATTTTTTGGGCATTGAGATTGATCAAAGGGATGATGGTGTATTTATTTCTCAAAAGAAGTATGCCCAAGATATTTTATCGAAGTTTAAAATGGAGGATTGTAATCCGGTCATGACACTTTTGTTGGTGAATGAGAAGTTGGTGAAAGAGGATGGTAGTGGTGATGCCGATGCGGCTTTATATAGGAGTCTGGTTGGGAGTTTGTTATACCTTACGACTACTAGATCGGATATCATGTATGCTTCGGGGTTATTGTCTCGGTTTATGCATCGACCGAGCAAAACTCATTTGGAGTTGGGAAAAGATTGTTGAGATATATTCAAGGGACCAAAGAGCTTGGCCTTATGTATGAAAGAAGTAATGAAGAGGACGTCGAGTTATTTGGTTATTCTGATAGTGACTGGGCCGGTAGTATGGATGATATGAAGAGCACATCCGGATATACATTTACGCTTGGATCCGGAGTATTTAGTTGGGCGTCGAAGAAGCAAGAGAGAGTAGCGCACTCTTCGGCGGAGGCCGAATATCTATCGGCGAGTGAAGCTACAAAGCAAGTGGTATGGTTGAGGAAGATTTTAGAAGACATGGGGGAGAAGCAAGACATGGCGACGGTTCTCTTTTGTGACAACAAGTCGGCGATTGCAATGTCGAAGAACTCGATGTTCCATAGTAGAACGAAGCACATCAATCTCAAGCATCACTACATTCGAGAGGTGGTCGAAGATGAAGAAATTCAAATCAAGTATGTGAAGACCGATGACCTATTGGCGGACATCTTCACCAAAGCTCTTCCCGGTGATAAGATTATTTATTTTCGAGAATTATTAGGTATGAAAGTTTAAAACATTAAGGGGAGTGTTGAAATTAATGTTTTAATTTTAGTTTTAAGTATTAGTGGGCTTTATGGGATAGTGGCCCATTAAGCAATTGTAGATTTTTTATTATGGAGAAAGCTGTAATTTGTAAACGTTGGGGGAAGAAAAAAAATAGAAAAATGAAGTTTGAGCAGTGAAGGAAAACGGCTGCAGCCCTCCCCTCTTATCATCACTGTTCCATCACCATATTAATAAAAAAAGCATTATTTTTTTCTTTTTTTGGATGCCAAGGCCTAACATTATAATCTTAACAGCTGAACGACGATTGGTTCCACCCTGTTGAGGTATCTCTCAAAAAGGGCGATCAAATCAGAGAATTAATCTGCAGAATTTCCAAGGAAACCACCCGAAGGAAATTAACGCCTGTTTCTAGTCCAAGTCAGGGAGCCAACGGTGACGACGATGATGATGCTGAAATTATTGATCAGCAATTTTCTCCTTGTAAGCAGCAAATTGTTCCAATCGATCAGTTTGACGTTATGAATTTACCAACGAAGGTAATACCCGACATTTGCTTTCTGTTAAAAGATATTATACTTGAAATTTGATTTCGTATCTTTTGGTTTTGGCTAATTCATTTTGGAATCTCATAGCAGGAAGAAGCACTTGAAAAGGGAGCAACTTTTCCTCCAATAAACATCCAAAGCTGTTGTAACTGCACAGAAGATATCGAACTCTTATTGGGATCTCCTAAAAAGTCTCCAATGATAATCGACGTGCCCAACGATGATGAAGAGACGCTTGCCGGCGATTCTCCAACGTCGGATGAGAATCTCGATCAATGCGTGGTTGAAGATTCTGAGGAGGAAAATGAGGTACTACGCATTTCAAGAAAGGATTGTGTGCCCTCTTCTTCTTCTCCTATGACTCATTCACCCTTTTTTAGAGGTATGAACGTTTATATTGTAAATGATGACTAGCTTAGATTGAAAGGTAGCGGACTTTATTTTTGTATATGAAAATATGAAGGGTCTTTTACTGCTTCTATTTTGTAGATGAACTCAAGGATGTTACGGTTTTTTGAAATGGAAAATAATTTAGTTAGTTCGATAATTGTGGTGAAAAAGATGAACAGCCGTGAATGATGCACAGCAAGCTAGCTGCTACTTGATATTATCTTTTAAAGAACTTGAATTATTGTGCCGTGAAATTGGAAATATAGTGTTCGACTATTGTTCACGTAAAAAGGAGGCCAGGCCAAGTTGTAGACAATGACTTGGAATAACAACTTGCATCTGTTTTGCTCAGACGAAATAATATCTAGTACAATACTGTCCCATGGAGTTATTTCGTTCCTTCGTTGATCGATCATCGTAATAGAACATAAAAATGGAAGACAAACACACACAAACATTACAAGTTTAATTTTTCATTAACAAACCAGTCTTCAAATGCAACTCACAAGAGGAAAACAAACATTAAGAATAAGAGAGTTATTTACCTTAGAGGATGAGGATGCAAAAGAAAAGCTAGCGCGGAGATGGAAGAGAAGAAGTCGACGCAGTTTGAATTGCAGAACTACGATCGGTGGTAATCGTCGTTTCCTCACTAGCCGTGTAGTACATAACCTTAGGCATCGTTCGAGGTATCCTATTGGACAATAGATGTGCTTCGAAGTTAAGTACGTGTTTGGCTTCCCTTATTTTAGGCCTACAGCTGCTGTCTGGGTGAACGCACCACAACCCTACCATCAATAGATTCTTCATTTGTACTTCATCGAAATCGCCGCAGAGCTTGGGATCCGTCGCGTCAAGAACATTCCCTGCACCGTAGAGATTCCAAACAAATTCCACCAATCTGTTTGCTGGTCGACCTCAATAGGCCTTTTTCCGCATGCTATCTCCAATAGGACCACTCCGAAGCTATAGACGTCGGATTCCTTGGTCGCCCTTACCGTAGTGAAGCTCTCGGGAGCCATGTATCCCCTCGTGCCTGTTGGAAAAATAAATTATATAAAATTAAAATACGACAACATCCCTTCGAGTTTAAACTTGTATAGGTGAAGTGGTCTTTCAACATGGTATCAGAACTCAGGTTAAGAGAACGAACCAGCCTAGATGCGACGAGACTATATTGGAAACAAAGTAAATATAAAATTAAAATATGATGCACTCCATTCATTCAAAGTCAAAAAACATTTAGGTGAAGTGAAGTGTTGGTCATTTAATAACATGCCTGCAATGTGGGTCGTGTGGGACCCCTTCTCGTGGTCCACCAACCTGGCCAGTCCGAAATCTCCGAGCTTTGCGTTGAAGGTAGAGTCGAGCATAATGTTGCTCGACTTTATGTCCCTGTGGAGTACGCACTGCTCGCACTCTTCGTGGAGGTAAAAAAGGGCCGAGGCTAACCCTAGCGCGATTTTATACCTCACCTCCCAAGAAAGTGGGATCAAATCTCTCTTGAAGAGGTGGTAGTCTAAGCTTCTGTTGGACATGTATTCGTATACTAAGAGTAGGTCTCCCCTACGATGGCACCATCCTACGAACTGCACCAAGTTCTTGTGCCTCAATTTGCTAATGATCTTCACCTCCGAGGCGTACTCCTTTAGCCCTTGTTTGGATCGATGCGAAAGCCTCTTCACTGCCACGTACGACTCGGTTTCTTTTAAGAAGCCTCTGTAGACCTGCCCGAACCCTCCTTCCCCGAGCTTCTGCTGCTCTGAGAAGTTGTTCGTCGAGAGCGCCAGCTCGTCGTAGGTGAACTTCTTCGGCCCGCTTTCCTTTTCGAATTCGTCGTCCATGTGCGTATCTTCGCCGAGGACATCAGCCTCTTCGTCTTTGTTGCCGTCTGGCGATGGCCCCTCCTCCTTTCTGGGATTGATATGCTTATTCTTCTTCTTCTTGTTTACGTAACAAGTTATTATGACAACGATGATAAGAGCAATCAGTATTGCCATTCCTGAACTCAACCCTAGATATAATCCTCCTTTCTTTCTTCGTTTGCCACCAACGGCCTCGGTACTACTACTATTACTACTGCTGCTGCTAACTGGCCGAGGACTATCAACAATTGTTGGCAGATCGCTGGAAGTGAAGTTCCAGTACCAAACCTTGTGAATCTCGTACCCATTTCCAACAGACGCGGAGAAGCCAACCGTAACATACTCGGGCAGTTGATCCCTAAGATCGACCACGTAGCTGAGCTTACCATAAGTTTGAGCAGCGCTCGCATCTTCGCCATCCCACCCACTAAAATTGACGCTGAGCGTCGTGGTAGTCGAATCGTATGCAATCCATGCGTAACTCAAATCTGGAAACATGTTACTTACATTATTTGACCATTCTATGGCGTAGCTAGGATTTACAGAGTTTACGTCTATCCCGACGTGTGGTATAGGGAGTGCTGCTTCCCAATCGTCCTTATATGTGTCGAACTCCACGGCGACAAACCTCGAAAGCTCGACGTTGGGGTCAGAATTGATTTTCGAAGAACTAACGAGGCCAAGGCCGCCGCCCGAGGATTCGTTAGGAATTTTGGAGCCAATGGGGGCTAAGAAGAAAGAGAGTCCATCTCCGTAACTAGTATTGTTTTCTGAATATATGGCGAAAGTGAAGAATGTTTGAAAATCTGCGATTTTTCCAGAATTCTTGTCCCATAAATGCAACGGGTCTGCATATGTGACTCTGCCGACATTTTGCCTAGACTTCACTCCTTCGATGGTCTCATCGGCTGTGACCCGAATTCCATCACCCGTCGTCCGATAAGCATCTCCTGAGAATGCTACATTACTATAATTGTTGCTGGGGCTGGGATAATCGACGCTGAAGTTTAGACCAGCAAGTGTTGGAGAAGGGAAGAAGAAGAAGAAGAACAAGGACGAAAAGAAGAAGAAAGAATGAAGAATTGAAGCCGAAGAACTAATAAAGGCAGGCATATCGATTATGCTCCTTTTCAATATTGATTATGCTGTGAATGTTTATACCAACTTTTATCTATATATTCGATCTCTTCTATCTTTACTATATATGACTTGTTCGGTTCAGACTGTTGTTCTAAGTTTGTTTACCTATTTACTTTTCAGTTATTTCCTTATCGCTGTGAGACATACCCGACACACATCCGACGTAACTAGGATATATCAGGCATACTCGTCACAAGCATCAGTAGGCATATCTAAGTCACTACAATTACGATTTGTGAAAAGAAAAAACATAAAAAAAATTTATAAGCCTAATTTACCCGCTCTGAGCACGTTTATATCTTCAAAGTTGCATGTTGCCTGTTGGTAATAAGCATCAACTTGCTGTCAATAAATCAACCACCAACCCGCTGGAATTGACGCAGACTCGTTGACCGTCATTCGTCAATAAATCAACCACCAACCCACTGGCAAGGGAGAGGTTTTAAGCCATTCATTATTAATTAGAGGGCCACAAGTGTCGTTATTATTACATCACTTCACCAAAGAACCAATCAATGGGAGAGGACCCCACTCGTACTTATCATACATACATTCGAGTCAGTCAATTGCCTTTATTCTGCTGAGACTGTTCATTCTTTCTGGGCCTCAAAATTCAATATTGCGCATGAGATTTCTAAGAATCTTTTCGATGTTCTAGCTGGGCCAGCTCTTTGGTGAGGTTCAATGGAACACTTTGAAAAGAATCAACAGTAGTACCATATGAAGCCTACGCAGGAGTTTGGATCGCATTGTTTTGCACTGTTCGCTTCTAAATTTAGATCCTTCTACTTCTAACTTATATACAGAATCATTAAATATTTGGATTACAGGGAAAAATCCCAACACCGCTTCAAAAAAAAAAAGGAAAGAATGCTTGTACTATATTGATGTTATTTGCATTCTTTTCTAGATTAATTTCGGGAGTTATTCGATTTTGGACATCCACATATTATTGATCAAGAACACTAAATTATGTTACATGAAATCAAAACACAAGAAACATATAACATTATTCAGTGAAAACCACTCAAACAAGCAACATTGATCATTACAGAGACAGATAATAGGTCATAGATGCATTAAAAGAAAACATAGCCATTCGCACCCTCTAAGCAAACAATTCATGGAAACCAATTACCTCGTACATGCCAAGCCTCTTCCACGACATCAAAAAAGCAAAACCCTTCTTCTAATTCCAACTTCTATCATAGTCGGAACAAAAAATAAAATAAAAGAAAGGTTTACTTTACATACGCAGTGAAGCTATGAGGTATAAATCTCTTCACAGTCGGAAGGGTGATATAAATTTTCATGGTCGAAAGCCATGAAAACAAAAAAAGAAAAAAAAAACCCTTCTTTAAAAACGAACCCTCATAGAAAATTAGCTCTTGAAAATGGTGAAGAAGTAGCTTGCATGATCACCTTGGTAATTGGAAAAACATATACTAATTAATAATAAAGACTGTCAAGAGCTCCGTGTAAGCTCTTCACTAATTGGCTCATATTCATATTGAACTCTTCATCCATCTGCAGTAAATAAAAGGAATCTCACCATCTCATACGCATTTTATATACATGTATATATGTAATTATGGATGGTTTATTCGTATATTGCATTAATTACCTGAGCAACGATGCTTATACTGAGACCAGAATCTCCAAAGCTCATAGAAGAACTGTTGACAACAGTGAGATTAAGATTCTCAATCTCAGCAACGACTCTCTCAATAGCTCCCTTCTTTTTCTGACCATGAATGCTAACAAGCACATCCTTATTGCAAACCCTAGCTTCGATTTCTGGGAGAAATGACTGATCAATAGTAGTCACAGAACCATCGCTGGACGTCTCATCTAAAGAATTAGGATTATTACAAGCGTTGTCGTCATATCTCTTCACATGGATTAAACGAGGTTCCATGGTTTTGATCCTTTTCTTTTTATCCTCGAGCGACTTCACTTTTTCTTCAAGTAGTTTTATGTACTCCACAGCACTTGCAAGAATCGTAGCTTTGTCCATCTGCACACATATGTCACACAATATTACACAAAGCCTAGATAAAGTCCATGACTGTGTAATGTAAAGAATGTGTAACTTTAATTATACCTTTGAAAGTCCTGGGACTAGTCTAGACAAAGAGATCAACCTCTCGTTAATCTTCTCCCTCCTTTTCCTCTCAGCTAAAATATGTTCTTTTGACTGAGAAATTGGCCTATTAATCCCTTCACTATCAACCCTATTATTGCTGCTGATGATTCTCGGCTTCTTCAGCGTACTGTGGTTCTTATCTTCGATAGAAGAACTATCGAAAACCAACAAAGTAGGAGAAGAAGATGATGACCATGATATCTCTTCTTTAGGCCTCATTATTTCGTCTTGGTTCTTCCTTGGACTTACGAACAAGCTTGTGTTTTGCTTCTTTGTTTGCTGCCTACTACTCGTTATTACATATGGATCGAATTGTCCTGCCGAGCGTTTGATGTTAGAAAGCTGAGAATTTTGCTGCTCTTGATGTTGATGAGAGGTGATGCAATCTTGATTCTGAGCATCGAGGATCGAAGTTGTCCAAAAGCTCGGCTCTTCGAAGCTGCTTAGGTCGCTAAGCCATTGCTCGAACAGCAACGATTCATCCATTTCCTACACACATGTAAGATCTCAGATTTAGTCGGTAATAATTTCGTTAAGATGTAAAACTGTTAAGATGCTGTAAATTCTTGAAGCTCCTTTCTATAGGAGCTTGATTTACCTACCCTTGAAATCATGGTAAGAAATCTCTCTCTCTCTCTCTCTCTCTCTCTCTCTCTCTCTCAAGAATATATGGAGATTTGCTATACAATGAAATCATCTATTGATGTGCCATTATTTATAGATCCATCACATCACTAGTCTACTATATTCTAGGAGAAGTCGTAGTTGGTTTAATGCTGATGTGAGCTGGCTTTTATTTACCAATCATTTCGAGGGTGTGAAATATAATATCAACCAACTTGTAATAACTAATTCATTTGATGCTGCTTGCTAGTGTTTGTATAAAATTTCAGAAACGAGCATGAGAACGAAGTTACGATGATATAACTCACCTGAATAATTTTCGAAATATTATTATTTTATTACATAATTATGGAATTGGATCTTGTGCCAATAATGGGATTCTTATTAGTTTCTAACTGAACTTAGTCCGAGGGTAGAGAGTACATGACCTTCTCTTTCTCCCGAGATATATCTTGAAAAGGTAAAGTATACGTCAAATTTCGATTTACGATAACTATACCTGATAATTGCAAAAAAAAAACAAAAAAAAAGAAATATAAGTAGATCACTGAATTTATACATCAGAATAAATTTGAATCTTCGATTACTTTCCCGACAAAATAAGCTGGCAATCCTATTTGGATGCTGATTTGGAGTATTTCCTATCCACCTCGCTGCTGAAATCCTTTGTTAAATTAAACCACATTACTAAAAGTTTAAGCTTGAAATGAGTGTATTATATTTTAACCTTATACATTTTATTTCGAATATCCTGATTTCTTGCTTCTCTAGCTTTTATGCGTGAACTTTTCTTTTTACGGATCTGATTTCATACCCATGATTTTTCTTTTTTTATTTCCAACATCCTATTCTCACCGCTACATTGATTTACTTAATTACTTATTATCTAGCCTTCTTACATGATTTTTTTTCTTTTTTTACGGGTAATTGTGAGGATTCGTGTCATAATTTCGTGGTCTAAGTTCTGATACCATATCAATTACTTTAGCTTAAAAGTTTAAGCCATTTTGATGTTATTTTATTGTTAGGGGCTTTCACAAAGCGATCTCCCCACTTGGCTGTATAAATTTGAAAATTCCAAGTGGGAGAAAAAATAAATCTAACTTACTATACGCGTCAACGACCCACATGTGGGACTATACTCACATTTTTTAACATTAAATATCCGTATTTATCGGAGGGGCTAAGATATGCAAATCTTTATTACATTAATATTTTAATATGAGGGCACGTTTCTTTTTATTCCTTTCGTCGCTATTTGTGAATATAAAAACAAAATATAACCTTCTCCGTCCAAATAATACACGGAGGACAACTACAGTACACCTAATTGGATCAATTTAAGTAGTCAACTGTGAACGGAAACTATTTTATATTATTGCAATCAATAATTGAAGGAATATTGTTCCATTAGAAGAAAAATCAAGAGGTTTACACAGAAAAACATTTAACTGTTATTTAAGTGAATAAAACAACAAAGTACTTGAGCAATAACAAGACTCGTAGCAAGCAACATATTACATATGCTAACCTTTTAGTAACAAATGTGAACTTTAAATGTGGTTTTTCAATCTTCATGCTATTAGCTGTCATACATACAATAGAAAATTTCGTATTTCCAGGTCATAAGAGTAATTAACAAATGTATTATTACATCGATATACATACAATACAATTAATTAGACAGGAATGATGTAATACAAGATACGATGCGACACTTCAGCGAGATTAAATTTTTAATTATTTACTCAACTTGTCATTTATTATTTATCCCCTCAAACAATTAAATAAAAAAGGTAATCTTATCTGTAATTTTGTACTGGAAGGATTATTAATTTTGGAAGTGAAGTACAATATATTTTTCATTTAGATCATAGTATTCCACGTCAGCATCCAAGGGGAACTGATCATTTCAGTGGCAATCAAATAGATTACAGCGTACATGGGAACATGATGGAAAAAATCTTCTCGACGCATACTACAACCATAATTTCTCGGAAAATGATGGAAAAAATCTAAAAATTTGTAATTTACTAATATTAGATTACAGCGTACATGGGAACATATAGTTGTAGTATGCGTCGAGAATCAACAAAAGGAAAGCGAAAAAACGATTATAAAACAAAATTTCATCATAAATGGGGTCACTATTGGTCGGTTGTTAGAAGTTTTCAACATTAAACTCAATGATGTTTTTCAAACCTCAAGAGTTTCTAGAAAAAAAAAAGTGACAAATTCTTTAGAAAGATAATTGCTTTAATTTCTAATTGTTAGAGCATCTCCAACAGCTCCTCTACCTATAAAGTTGCAACAGTACAAAAATTCCTCCAGCTATAGAGTTTGAACAGTATCACTGAACTCCAACAATCTCCTCTATATTTTCCTCTATACGGACTAATCACACTATAGTCTATTATATTTAATTTAAAGTATGCATTTTCGTTATAAGTTGGATTTTAAATAATTTATTGAAATACTATTTCACAATAATTAAGTGACCTAAAGTATTCATTAATTTATTTTATAGTAAATGAAATAATCATATAAAATAAATATTTATCTGTAAAACTAATATTATCATTGTTTTATTTATTTTTCAGAAAGAAGTATTCAATAAATTATAATATTAGTTGTTTGCTATATAATTAAATAAATTTATGCAAAATTATTGGAAAAAATTATAATATATATTTTACAATCCATCATTTAATGTTAACATATTAATACTAAACATATGGAGCTATTACAATAAAAATGATAATATGATTTATCTAACCATTATTGGCGCTAGTTAATGCAAGAAACAAAAAAACTAAATACAAACAAAAATTAGAAAAAAAGTACACGAAAAATAGACAAAAAAAAAGATGAAATACTCGTGGAAAACAAAAGTATACTCTCTCCTTCACTATTCATCGTCGTCTTCATTTGATCGCACTATTCCTTCGTCAGTCTTCCCAAAAATCAGATTCCAAAGGAAAAACCCCAATATTGAAACCCTAAATTAAATTCAATCACATAATAAAAGAAACTCAAAAATAAAAAATAAACACATGGTGGGTGAACAGTGCCCCGCTTCACATAGCGGGACACTGTTCATTCCTCCACAATTGGTGTGGCGTTTAGTGTGCCATTGGAGCTCCTCCAACCTTAATTCTGGCGTTTAGTGTGGCGTTTAGGGTGTCTTTGGAGATGCTCTTAGACTTCTGATGAAAAGTTATGTAAACAATAGAAGTTTTCATATAAAAGTTAAGATTGTCGTGAATCCGAAATAGAAGAAGCATTAGACAAAAAAAATTAATGTTTCCTATGATCCTATCCCCAACTGTAGCCTGTTAAGACTTTAATGATTACACAAGATACTGATATTTTATGATCATATAGTTCAACACTTCTTTGATCTATGGTGCTTCTACAATGTTAAATAAATACAATACAATCTTTTTTCATGATCTCACCAATTTGTTGAGAATTGAGATTATATTTTGCTTTGTCCACATCCAATAAAGGTCTTCGTGCCACTATATATAGAAATTATTTTGTTTTATCTTCCTATCATCAATTGTTTTTAGAAAGCACTCTTCGATTTAACCTCATCCTAGCATATATATAACATGCACGACTTTCGACACGACTAATCTCATGACTAATGTGTCCCCTCCCAATGCACAGAAATTACGATAATCAAGGAATAGCTGTGTGCTTAAATATAAATTTTCATCTAGCTCAAAATGAAACAACGCGGCAGTATTATGTAATTAGTATTACTATATTATTTAGAAAAACTCAACTCGTGCTTGGACCATTAAATGGGCTTCGAAAGAAAGTTGACAATGGCCGAATTCCCTCTAAACCAACAGCCATTCGGGCTTTGGCCTGTGAATGGAAGTTGATAATGGGCAAAAATCCTCTAACCAACATTTTAAACTTTGAAAAAATTTATCAATTATAATAGGATAAATTGTGTTATTTTCCCACAGTGAAATTCAAAGTTACCATCATATCTAGGGGTGAGCAAAACCGGATATCCGGATTTTCGGATATCCGTAATTCGGATATCCGGTTTTTCGGATATCAAAAAACGATATCCGTATCCGGTCCGGTTTTAAACGGATATCCGAATACCGGTTATCCGCTTTATTCGGATATTTTAACCGGATATCCACATCCGGGTTTTAAATTTATTTTCTTATATTTTTTGTTATTTTCTTGAAATCTTTCTCTTTTTTTTCTTTCATATCAACATAAAAAGATATATTTTTTCATATAAGAATTTCTACACATAGTAATTCACACAATATGTGAATTTATGATTCAAAATACATAATAAACACAGTATCACAAATTCACATTAATTTTTTAACTTGCATCTCGATGTGTTTATTTTTTTATTTCAATCTCTAACAAAGTTTTTTGCAATAATAATAATAAATATATAAATTTAAGTATTCTACTTTGAAGACTTTTTCCTTTTTGTAACTTCATTTTTCTTTTTGGCGATTTTTTATTCTTTTTTTATTTTTTAAATATAAATTCGAATACCGGATATTAGGGGCGAAAGATGAGCCGAGCCGGCTCGATAAAAGCTCGGCTCAAGCTCGACAAAAATGAGCTCGAGCTCATTTATGTTGAGCTCGAGCTCGAGCTCATGTAAGTCGAGCTCGAGCTTGAGCCCAAACATAGTGGCTCGAAAGCTCGCGAACAGGCTCGCGAGCTTTTTTATTTTTAATTTTTTATATTTTATATTTTAATAATAATTTACAATATTCTTCATTTCTTAAAAAAAATCGATTTATTTAAAAATTTTATATTAATTTATATTATTTTTACTAATTCTTTATTAAAAATCTCGATTTTTTAAAAGAAAAGTATATTTTTTTGTATTTTTATATTAATTTATATTATTTTTATTAATTTAATAATTTTTTTTATTAGTGAGCTCGAGCTCGATGAGCTTCGTGAGCTCGAGCTCGAGTTCGAGCTCATCAGGCTGCAAATGAGCTCGAGCTCAGCTGTAAGGGCTCGAGCTCGAGCTCGAGCCCAGAAAATGAGCCGAGCTCGATTTACAACCCTACCGGATATCCGGATTTTAGGCAAACCACTATCCGTATCTGATCCGGTTTAAAATAAATCGGATCGGATATCCGATCCGGTTTTTAAAACCGGATATCCGTTTTTTCGGGTTTTGAAAACCGGATACCGGATCGGAATCCGATTTTCGGATATTTTTGCTCAGCCCTAATCATATCTATACAAGCATCATGACTTAGTATAATCTGCCATTGGTTTGTCAAATTAAATTAAAATAAAAAATAATATTAGTAGTTAGAAAATCACCCACTATACGGTATTTTTGTATTCACAATTTTTCCCTTCTATTTTAATAAATCCTATATATACATTTAAATGTAGTTTTCTTGTGGCGTGACACGTGAACCACTCTTTATTTAAAAAAATTAAATACAAAAAACTGACCATAATTCTTAGTAAAACACACGTTCAACAACCCAACGTTCTTAATAGCTGAAACCCACGATTCTTAGTAAACCCATTTCGAAATAAAATTGAAACTCACGTTCTTAATAAATCTACTTTCAAATAAGATTGATTAACGATTTAACTTCTAAGAACTTAAAGTCAATACACACACGATGTCGATGAGTATATCGAGACATTCAACCACTAAAAGAAATATCGATTCTTAGGAATCCTTCCTTTCTTTGAACGGAAGGAATAGCATATAGAATCAGACTGATTTCGAAATGCCTTTCCGAATATTCCTCAATGTCCCGGCTATTCACGGAACATGAGAAGCATATGATTAATCATCTGCTTCCGGAAGAAATTGAAGAATTTCTTGGGAATCCTACAAGATCGTTTCGTTCTTTTTTCTCTGATAGATGGTCAAAACTGTTGGGTTTTAAGCCCAATGGGCCTTGGGCCCAAGTGTGGGTAATTGGCCCACTAAGAGAAGAGCTGAAACGATTTATTAAATCGAGAAGACGTCGGTCACCGAAACGAGAAACCGTTGAAAGATTACGAATCTACGTTTCGAGACGAATCTAACGAATATTAATTTGCTCAAAACCGATAGCGGGTGAATGAGAAATTAATTAATAAAACCAGCCAAAAAAAACGGAAAAAAAAATTGGTGACGTGGCGGCCGATGACGTGTCACTGACACGCGGACTGACGTGGACTGACGTGGCGCTGACTGGGCATGCTGATGTGGCTGTTTGAAGGGGTATTGCGTATCAGTCCGAAAGTTGTGACTATTCTCAGATTGACCCCTGGCCAAAAGTTGTGTCTATTTACAAATTCGGCCCAGTCAATGGAGGTCAACTGAAAAGTCCTGACTTTTCGCGAATTGACCCCTGCAGCTTTTCAGACACTATAAATAGGTCCCCTGGCAGAATAGAATTCATTCAATTCACTCCCAGCACTTTAGAGAAAGTTGACAGCACATCCCTTAGGCATAATAAGGCATAAAAAAACGCAAGAAAGGCTCGAGTCTTTAGTAGATTCGCCCGATAATTTCGTAACGGTGTGCGACGTTTCGAAATTCTTGAAGTCGTTGTATCTTCGGGACGTATTGCAACAACCCGAGGCACTGAAATACGGGGCAATAACGTCTTACGAAAAACGTACGACGTACGTGCCTCGACTTCGACATAATAAGCCGAAACTTTGTCCGAGTTTTACGAGCGCCACCGACCGGACGCCAACACCAAAACCAACAATCGTAAGACGTTATTCTATCTGATCGATGGCGACAATAGCGAATATCCCACCGCCGTACCGCTGACGGGAAGCAACCACGCCGAAAGGCCGGCAAAATTCAACGGAGCTGATTTCAAACGATGGCAGCAAAAGATGCTATTTTACCTGACGACTCTGAACCTGGTGCGCTTTCTGAAAGAGCTCCCGCGCCAGGTGAACGCCGACGGCGCCGCAGACGACGACGCAGCCGAAGTGGACGGACTACAACAGGCGGCGTTGGACACGTGGAATCATAATGATTTCATGTGTCGTAACTATATTTTGAACGCCTTGGACGACTCCCTATACAACGTCTACGCGGTCGCTAAAACTGCTAAAGAGTTGTGGGACTCGTTGGATAAAAAGTACAAAACCGATGACGCCGGACTGAAGAAATTCATTGTCGACAGGTTTTTGAACTGTAAGATGACCGACTCCAAACCAGTGTTGGACCAGGTCCGTGATCTGCAACTGATAATCCACGATATACGCGCGGAGAATATGCAGATCAGTGAATCCTTCCAGGTAGCTGCTATAATAGAGAAGCTGCCGCCCCTGTGGAAGGACTTCAAGAACTACCTCAAGCACAAGCGTAAGGAAATGGGGCTTGAGGACCTGATCGTGAGGCTTCGAATCGAAGAAGATAATCGAAGGATCGAGGCCAAGAACAAAAGGGGTAGTATCGAGGTACGTGCGAACCTGGCCGAGTCTAGCACCGGCAAAAAGCGCAAGAGGCCTAATACGACGCAGCAGAAGCCGAACAAAATTAGGGGTAACTACTACAACTGCGACAAACCTGGGCATATGGCTAAGGACTGTCGGCTGAAGAAAATGAGCAAAAAGAGCCAAGCTCACCTTACCGAGGCCAAGCTGGGGACAGATCTGACAGAGATGGACCTAGCTGCCGTCGTATACGAGGCCAACGTGGTAGACAATCCTAGATCGTGGTATATCGACTCTGGAGCGACTCGCCACCTCTGCTCTGACAAGGAGATGTTTTCGACCTACATCCCTATCTCAGGCAGGAAGCTGTTTATGGGCAACGCAGCCACATCTGACATCGTCGGATTGGGGAAGGTAGTGCTGAAGATGACCTCGGACAAGGAACTCACTCTTGTGGACGTGCTGCATGTGCCAGACATCCGCAAGAACTTGTGTCCGGCTCCCTGTTGAGCAAAGCCGGATTTAGGCAGGTGTTTAAAGCGATAAATATGTACTGACCAAAAAACGGTCATTTCGTAGGAAAGGGCTACCTCGAGAAGGGACTCTTTAAGATGAATGTAATGCCTGTAATACTTGGTTGAGTGTTCCAATTTATGGCATCATAGATTAGGACACGTGGGTTTAAGTAAAATAAAAAAGTTAATAAGTTTAAACCTGCTTCCACAAATGGAAGTTGACACACAACAAAAGTGTGAAATCTGTGTTGAGGCAAAAATGGCCAAGGCACCGTTCTTCTCTGTTGAGAGAAGTAGTGCGCCTCTAGAATTGATCCATACTGATATATGTGATCTGAAGTTCGTGCAGACTAGAGGTGGGAAAAAGTACTTTATTACTTTTATCGATGATTGCACGAGATTTTGCTACGTATATATGTTAAGTGGCAAGGACGAGGCTCTTGATGCCTTCAAAAGATATAAGAGTGAAGTTGAAAATCAACTAAACTCAAGAATTAAAATAATTCGAAGTGATAGAGGAGGAGAATACGTGGCGCCGTTCGAAGAATTTTGCCAAGAGCACGGCATTATTCATCAAACAGCCGCGCCTTATTCACCTCAGTCAAACGGTGTTGCTGAACGCAAAAATAGGTCTCTTAAGGAGATGATGAATGCTATGTTGATCAGTTCTGGCAACCTCAGAACTTGTGGGGGGAAGCAATCCTCTCGGCAAATCGCATTCTGAATATGGTGCCACACAAAAAGAAAGAAAAGACTCCATACGAAATGTGGAAAGGTAGGGCTCCGTCTTACAATTACCTGAAAGTGTGGGGGTGCCTAGCAAAGGTCGAAGTACGTAAGCCTAAACAGGTTAAGATAGGACCCAAGACTGTTGATTGCATTTTCATCGGATATGCTAATAATATTTGAGTCGAGGAACGCTGTATTATTCGAGAATATTTTTCCAAATAAGGAAAAGAAAGAAATAAGCTATAATAAGCAAACTCACGATGCCGTTGAAAGTTCACCTCAAGAAAACGAGGAACCACGGCAAAGCAAACGTAAAAAGGTGGCCAAGTCTTTTGGGCCTGATTTCCTAACTTATATGTTAGATGATGAACCACGGACTTTGCAAGAGGCATTGTCGTCCAGAAGCTCCGTTCTGGAAAGAAGCTGTTAACAGTGAGATTGAGTCCATTATGCAAAACCATACGTGGGAGCTGGTAGATCTCCCAAAAGGTTGCAAGCCTTTAGGATGCAAATGGGTCCTTAAAAGGAAGCTTAAGACCGATGGATCGATCGAAAAATATAAAGCTCGGTTAGTAGCTAAAGGGTTTAACCAAACGGAGGGGTATGATTTCTTCGATACCTACTCATCCGTGACAAGGATTACATCCATACGGGTCTTGATCGCTATAGCAGCGCTGTATAACCTCGAGATACACCAGATGGACGTCAAAACGGCCTTCCTAAATGGAGAACTTGAGGAAGAAATATATATGAGACAGCCCGAAGGGTTTATTGTACCCGTGCAGGAAAATAAAGTGTGCAGACTCGTGAAGTCACTTTACGGGCTTAAGCAAGCACCGAAACAGTGGCACGGGAAGTTCGACATGACGATGTTGTCGAATGGATTTAAGATTAATGAGTGTGATAAATGTGTATATATAAAAGGCACACCCGATGAGTTTGTGATTGTCTGTCTTTACGTAGACGACATCTTAATCATGGGAAGCAGTCACAAAATAATCGTGAATACAAAGAATATGCTGAAAAATTATTTCAGTATGAAGGATATGGGTTTGGCTGACGTCATTTTGGGAATAAATGTCTCTAAGACGTCCGAAGGAATTGTGATTACACAATCTCACTATGTTGAGAGCGTGTTAAAGAAATTTGACGCCTTCGATGATCCTCCGGCTAAGACACCTGTGGATACTAATGTACACTTAGCCAAAAATAGAGAAGAGCCCGTATCGCAACTCGAATACGCTCGGGTGATTGGCAGTCTGATGTATTTGTCTAACTGCACTCGACCTGACATAGCGTACTCAATTAGTAAACTGAGTAGGTTTACGAGTAATCCGGGTAGTAGTCATTTTGTAGCACTAAGAAGAGTGCTAAGATATTTAAAGCACACTATTAATCACGGCGTACTATACTCGAGATATCCCGCAGTACTAGAAGGGTATTGCGATGCAAAATGGATATCTGATAGTAAAGACTCCAAATCCACGAGTGGTTATATATTTACCACCGGTGGAGGAGCAGTTTCTTGGAAGTCCTCCAAACAAACGTGCATAGCTCGATCCACGATGGAGTCGGAGTTCATCGCACTAGACAAAGCCGGCGAAGAAGCAGAATGGCTTCGAAATTTTCTGGAGGATATTCCGTGTTGGAATAAACCTGTGCCACCAATTATGATACACTGCGATAGCATGGCGGCTATCGGTAGGGCATAGAACTGTATGTATAACGGTAAGTCTCGGCACATTCGTCGGAGACATAACACCGTAAGACAGCTTATCTCTAGCGAAATAATTTCCACCGACTATGTAAAGTCGAAGGAAAATATTGCGGATCCGCTGACAAAAGGCATAGCTAGAGATCAGTTAGAAAACGTAGTAAGGGAAATGGGACTAAAAATCCACACACCAAAGAACGAACAGTGGTAACTCAACCTCGATGAGTGGAGATCCCATAAACTTGGTTCAATGAGACAACTAAGCTGTGATTAGTTCAGTAGTATACTTGGAAACTAATAAAGTCCATCCTCGACAGCTGCCCAAGTAATTTCCCGATGACGTGTGGTTAGGGTAAGCACTTAGCTTTTAATGATGACTATACCAAAGTGGTGGAGTATTTCGGGCTACTCCAGGATTAAGTCCTAATAGTCGGTCACCTATATAAGTGTGAAGTGGGGCCGCTTCAATGGAAAACACTTATGAATCGGAGATATGGTCCACGGCCGAAACGGACACAACGTGAGAATCGAAAAGAGATCAGATTCATCACTGTGTGTTTACTGTCTTGGTTTACACAAAAGCCGCCAGTTCAAGACATCACGTTCACTGAGCAGCGAGTAAATCCGATAGTATTTCACTAGGGAAGGTTCAAAGCCACAAGTTACCTATCCCGATGCAGTGATGGGTCGTCGGGACTTTCTTGCAAGAGTCGGCATGCATTGCATTTACATTAATTTCCATTCATGTGTGGGATTGTTGGGTTTTAAGCCCAATGGGCCTTGGGCCCAAGTGTGGGTAATTGGCCCACTAAGAGAAGAGTTGAAACGATTTGATTAAATCGAGAAGACGTCGGTCACCGAAACGAGAAACCGTTGAAAGATTACGAATCTACGTTTCGAGACGAATCTAACGAATATTAATTTGCTCAAAACCGCGGGTGAATGAGAAATTAATTAATAAAGCCAGCCCAAAAAAACGGAAAAAAATGATGACGTGGCGGCCTATGACGTGTCACTGACACGCGGACTGACGTGGACTGACGTGGCGCTGACTGGGCTTGCTGATGTGGCTGTTTGAAGGGGTATTGGGTATCAGTCCGAAAGTTGTGACAATTCTCAGATTGACCCCTGGCCAAAAGTTGTGTCTATTTGCAAATTCGGCCCAGTCAATGGAGGTCAACTGAAAAGTCCTGACTTTTTCAGACACTATAAATAGGTCCCCTGGCAGAATAGAAATTCATTCAATTCACTCCCAGCACTTTAGAGAAAGTTGACAGCACATCCCTTAGGCATAATAAGGCATAAAAAACGCAAGAAAGGTTCGAGTCTTTAGTAGATTCGCCCGATAATTTCGTAACGATATGCGACGTTTCGAAATTCTTGAAGTCGTTTTATCTTCGGGACGTATTGCGACAACCCGAGGCACTGAAATACGGGGCAATAACGTCTTACGGAAACGTACGACGTACGTGCCTCGACTTCGACATAATAAGCCGAAACTCTGTCCGAGTTTTACGAGCGCCACCGACCGGACGCCAACACCGAAACCAACAAAAACTTCATCTGGGTTCGAATCCTACTGAGAGGTCCACTAGAGATCGGAGCACCAGATTTGAGAGAATGGTGGATGCTCTGATAAAGATATTATTAAGAGCTGCGGTACGAAGCTGCAATTTCTGTCTGGCATATTTCAATCGTCGATCGACGTTGATGCCTTCATTGGGCTGGGATTGGCTTCTGGTAATCGGACGAATGGAACAGCTCCAAAACGCAGCGAGTAATGAATTGGTCGTTAAAGCTACCGGAAACGATGGTTTAAAGGCCATATTTCAATCGTCTATCGACGTTGATGCCTTCGTTGGGCTGGGATTGGCTTTTGGTAATCGGACGAATGGAACGGCTTCAAAATGCAGCGGGTAATGAATTGGTCGTTAAACCTAGCGGAAACAATGGGTTTAATTAGTTATGCTCTTTATCTGGACTTGCATTTAGGGATGTAATTAACCGAATTTGCTTTTCTGATATATGTGCTAGCTTTAGTTCTTCAAATGTGCTAAATGGTTAAAAAGAATGGTATACATACATATATATATAGAGGTTTGCTATGGTGCCCACCTACCGTGAGCAACCACCGTGAGCACCATAAGCAAATCTCTCAATTTTTTGCTTTATTTTGATTCCCAACACCGCCAACACCTCCGTAGATCCTCTCATATCCATTGCTAACATAAATCGCCATCAACAACACGTCAATTTTTAAGAAAATTCATTATTTATTATTCACATGTGGGCGACGTACTGATGTGATGATTTTCTTAAAAATTGACGTGTTGTTGATGGCGATTTATGTTAGCAATGGATATGAGAGGATCTACGGAGGTGTTGGCGGTGTTGGGAATCAAAATAAAGCAAAAAATTGAGAGATTTGCTTATGGTGCTCACGGTGGTTGCTCACGGTAGGTGGGCACCATAGCAAACCTCTATATATATATGTGTATATATATATATATATATTTCTCTCAGTAGTACAAGTGTTTTTATTTACATACGAATTTCACTTGCAATTTTAAGTTAATGATTTGATTTTACTTAGAGGAAGTTAACGTGATTGTTTAATAATCTGGGCCTTACTAATAGTGTAGTTGTTAGCAGTAGTGTCGAGTCATATGCATCAAATTTTACATACTAAGTTTTACGTGATAAAATGTAATTTTTTATTAACTATGACGCTTAGATATGTTTTAGAATAGGGTACAATGTAGGGTTGAGCTTAGTTCTCCTCCAATGCTAAAAACCTGTAGTCAGTCCATATCATGACATCTCTGTTATAGTTGCCTTTAATGTTCTTAGACTTTCTTGCTTTCGTACGTCTTTTGTTAGTTGTGGTGGTGAAGTTTATTTCCTGCCTTTAATATAGGGGAAACAACATTAGGTTCTGGTGATGGTGAAGGTTCTTTTTTGGGTATATGAATTGAGTTTGCTTCCCGTTGAATAGTTTTGTTTGAACTACTCGATTGTTAGGATTCTATTTCTTCATTAGTATGTTGTTTTTTGAATTACAGCGTAATAATTTTGTTTTTATTTGAATTTACATTTCTTTCCAGTTTCAGTGTCGTTGGTTTATATTTTTTTCGGCTAAGTTGATCGTCATTCCCCGCGGCAACATAGTTCGCCGCTACTAGAGTTGTTTTTATGCTAGATTCTTTTTGATGTCAAAATTGTTCTAATATGTAGTTTCTCGATATATATAGGCTGTGTTGCAATGATCAAGTTAGTGATATATTCTGACCGATTGACAAAATTTTTCTTTGAGTCTTGCTCAAATTTCATAACGGGGTTTTCGCGATCTTTGACTTGGTCAAATACTTGGTTTTATTCAGGTGGATGGCATACACGGTCGAATGTCTCTTGCATGTGGATCGACTCTATGTTCAGTGCTAAACGAAACCAAGAAGCCATTTTTCTCATTACTTGATTCTGGAGTTTTATGTATATGTAAGATGCCTTGATGATATGGTTCCAACTGACTATATCTATATCGATCAATATGTTATAATCCCATTTATGTTGTAATGTACTGAAATACAAACTAGCAGAGTAATGAATTGCACGACCCAACTCTTTGTAGTTAAGGTGATATTATGGTAATGCCTAATGGCTTTTTCCACCGGTAATTGCGATTTCAACCCTGCTTATGATAACTATTATTAGCCTTTCGTTGGATTATTATACTACTGACTAAGATTGGCGAGTATAACTGTCTTTAATCTTTTTTCGCAGTTTTTAGTTGTTCGCCCTCCCTTCGTGATACAAATCTGATCGTGTTGAATTTTCGCTTTAGGTCTTTATTGCTATGTTTGCTCCATCTCATGTCAATAGTCAAGAGTACGACACCTTTCATTTTAGTTTTTGTTCGACTGCATCGCATTATTAAATAAGTGATGGGTCGAAGCGTTCTGGTTTTCGTTGTGGACTTTATTATAAATGAACGTGCATATTAATTTGAAATGTTAAGTCTTTTATTTTGTTTTGTTTGGCAGTAAAGGAGCTGTGAAAATCATTTCAAAATGGATTATTGATTCGCAGACGTACAAACGGAAACAAGAAGTTCTTAGAAATGAAGATTCTTTTTTTGTTTTTGTTTTTGTCCCATTGATGGCTTATGCATTATCATGAATGGTTCAGTGGTTCTTTAGCTTAACCCAACTGCATGTTAATCCTCGGAAGCATCATATCCACTTCCAACTGTGTTCGTGTACGGTTTCGGCATATTGGAATGTTTATATCGCTAGAATTCGCAAGTATCTACTTCTTTGGCAGTTTCAATAATCCAGATTTGATGTATTTGTTGCAGTCCAGCATTATTCATTTCAAATCTTTTGCCGTAAGAGGGATGCATTTCATTTGTTTGCAGAACAGCAATCTCAGCAAAATTTATAAGAGAGTATTATTTGATTATCTGGGAAGTTTTTATTAGTATTCTCTCTATTTTTCTATGTAGAAGTATTCTCTCTCTCTTTTTTTTTTTTTATCCCTAATAATTTTCAAGAGTTGTTTAAAAATCTTCATTTCTTTGCGTTCATGTTTTTTCTTCTTCTGCCCCATCGTAATCATTCTGATTGACGATGATAGAGTTTTCGGGAACTTGAACACTGACATTAAACTATGGATCATTTTTCTTTTTGCATGTTTTTTTTTTTTTCGATTTGATACGTATCGAAAAATCTGCTAATAAAAACTTATATAGTTATAAATATGGAAAATCCCGTGCATTGCACGAGCAATAAACTAGTTTTGTAATTAAAATAAAATGTATTATTCAGCACACGCATTTGAGTATACAAATAAACTAGTTATTTTTTAGTTGCGGAGGCTCCATTGTATTGTGCTAAACACACCACGTATCTCCAATTAGAGGGTGTACGTGTAAATTATAAGGAGCACAAGTTTCGATAAACTACGGGAGGTTTATATGCAATTTTCAAAATGTAGGGATATTATTGTATTTTGATTAAATTACGTGGGAGCTTTATGCATTTTAGCCATGAAGTGGAAAAAATAAAAGGACACAAACGAGAAGCATCAGCACGAAAATGGCGGGTCCGAGGGGATTGGAGCTGAGGCCATTGGGCAACACCGGGCTCAACCTCAGCTGCGTAGGCTTCGGCGCGTCGCCTTTGGGTAGGGTTTCCGGCGACGGCGCGTCAGAATCAGACGCAATCGCGTCAGTACAGAGGGCGTTTAGCCTCGGCATCAACTTCTTCGACACCTCGCCGTACGCCGCCGCTATAGTATTTCACTCGATTTTTCTTCATGTCGATCCACTTCAGTTATTGAGTTGTGGGAGGAGGGGCAGTGATTATGAATTATTATGCGTATGTTGATTGTGATTTTCAAGTGAAAGGCAACAAACACACACACACACACAGTTAACTTGATTACCGTGTTGATCCACTGCAATTATTGTGTTTTGGCTATCGATTTTTGAGCACATGCGTATACATGTTAAGTGATTGTCATGCCATGATTGTTTGGTTGGATTTTGTTGAATTTCTTCTTAAACTTTGCCAGAAAACGCGTAAACTGTCATTCTTTGTTTTGAAAACTTCAGGTTCTACGGGGGAACGTTGTCTGAAAAGATTCTCGGGAAAGGATTGAAAGCTTTAGGAGTTCCCCGAGATAAGTACATCGTATCGACAAAGTGCGGAAGGTACGAAGAAGGTTTCGATTTCAGCCCCGAGAGAGTAACCAAGAGCATCGACGAAAGCCTCGAGAGATTGCAGCTCGATTACGTCGACATCTTACACTGCCACGACGTCGAGTTCACGTCCCTCGACCAGGTTTTTCTTCCTACCGTAAAAAAGTTACGCCCTAACACTATTCGTAGTAATCATCCCTTCTCTCTCTTTTTCTTCTTAAACATATCAGATTGTGAACGAAACGCTCCCCGCCCTTGTCAAAATAAAGGAATCTGGGAAGTGCAAGTTCATAGGAATTACAGGGCTTCCACTGGGAATATTCCCTTACATTCTCGATAGGGCCCCGCCAAGAACGATCGACGTGATACTATCGTATTGCCATTACAGTATCAACGACGACTCTTTGGTTGATTTAATACCTTATTTGAAGAGCAAAGGCGTTGGTATCATCACTGCTGCCCCTTTAGCGATGGGCCTTCTTACAGAAAATGGCCCTCCACAGGGCCATCCTGCCCCCCAAGAACTAAAGGTTCTCATCGCTTGTTTTTGTTAGCTCTAATCTCTTTATTCCCATGATTTCATCGTATTCGTAGTCGTAGATGATCGACGATTCGTTTTCTTGTCTAAATCAAACGAGTATTTTTCGCAGGAAGTTTGTAGAGCTGCTGCTGCTTATTGCAAGGAGAAAGGGAGGAATATATCGAAGCTAGCAATGCAATACAGCCTATCGAATAGAGATATTTCCACCGTTTTGGTTGGTATGTGCTCTATCAAGGAGGTTAGTTATGATTTACGATGTTCCTGTGATTAAATCGGTCATTTTCTTGAACGGTAAGTGTGGAGAACAATCCGTGCAAATTTTTCTTCGAAATTAGGTCGATGAGAACGTTGGAGCTGCGATGGAACTTGCAGAAAACGGTAAGGATGACAAAGCTATAGCAGAGGTCGAAGACATCCTTAAACCCGTGAAGAATCGAACATGGCCGAGCGGCATTTTCAAATGAGGTAAGCGAATAATCGATCGTCGTCGTCCCTTTTTCGAGTTTTTTGTAATCGTTCAATAAAACGAGGAATAGGCGTTTTTTTTTGTCATGTATGTAACATATGAAAGGTGACACTACTCGTGGGCACATTGTACTAATCGAATTTGTATCTTATATAATTATAGATATGTAAGTATCCTAATATGCTGGTATGTGTCCTTTAATTTAAAACTAAAGTAAATAATAAAAATTCGAAGAGAAGATCTCACTAACATATGTTAATTACACAATAACTACTCATAATCAAACATAAATTTCTTATAATTATAGAAATGTGGGTATCCTAATTTGATGACATGTGTCCCTTAATTTAAAAAATAAATTAAATAATTAAAATTCGAAAAAAAAAATCCCACTAACACACGTTAATTACCGATAACTACCCAATATCAAACATAAATTTAATAATTTTATTCACATACAATTACTACAAATAGGTAATACAATAATTATAAGGGGTACTATCTGCATTTAAATACCCATCAATATAAAATTCCTACACCTAACTCCCTTGCCATACATTTTTTATGTTGAGAAACCTGTTTGAAACAGTCGTTGCGCTTAGGTACCCATCCGACGAAAACACCCTTGGGAACTTACTTTTATTACGATTTTACCAAGCATTTTTACTTGAAGCATAATGAAAAAATTCCCAGAAAAATAAAACGATCGCTAAATTGAAAGTTGAAACCCCTTCGAATCGAGCATCCCACTCCATATCGAATACCCACTCAAATTCTCGATCCTTAACCTCGTCAACGCAGTAGTTATTCCCATTTCTCTCTCACTACCGAGGTGCTCCGTTTGAAATTGTCGTCGTCGTCTCGAAATTGGTACTTTCAGTTTCGTTTCTTGATTTGGTTTAAGGTCTTACTTTTGGGATTGAGTTGGTAGTTTGTCTGATTGTGCATCTTCCTTCGCTTCGGATCCCTCGTCTGTGGGTTGCTCTTATTTCTCAACTAATTCTTCTGGTTATCTTAGTATTGTTGCTTACGGTAACTTAAACTATTTATCCTTAAATTTGAGCTAGATAAATTTGGAATGCTTTGTCATTTGACAGTAAAGACTATCACCATTAGTTTAACTTCTCAACTACGTGTGTTTCGTTGATGGCTTAGCGGATGCATCTTGCTCTATCATCTGCTGTTAATACACGATTATGTTCATTGAAAGGCTTGACACGAGATAGAAGAGAGACCAAAGGGTGGACTTACACGATAGTATCATGCTCAGCATTTTTCTGGCAAAACACCATCTTGAAATGGATATGTGATGATGGAGTGATGCTGAGGATTTTTGAATGATTTAATTTGGTATTACATGATCATTGTATTTGGTACCATCTATTTGGGCAAAATGATACCCCGTGTGAATAAAATGGTACTACTTCTTCATTACCCGCTGAAGTTTTGCTTTTTTGCAGAAATGGCACCAAAGGCACCACAGAACATATATGATCTTTCTTCCAGGTGTCATCTTTCTCTGTTCGATCTACCATAAGCGGATTGACGAGTAGGATAAGAAGTGAGCAACTTGAAGCTATAAGAAGGTCACCTTTTTTATTTTTTTTTAAATATTCCTAAGATGTCACAATTTTTGGCTAGAATCGTTGCATTGATAAAGCGTTACAGCATAGAGGCCAATTCGTTTAGTTTCGGTGAGAATACGAATGTGGTAGATCAATCCTGCGGGCCTCAATTCGAAGATGAAATCGAAAACCGGAGCACGGTTGTATGCTAGATCTATGTTATGTTGTTTACATGGTTGTGAGACCGGGAGATTGTCTTTTATTCTTGCTATGAGACTTTGACTGTAATTTTATAAACTACACCGTCACTTCTTAATACTCCCACCATGGTATCAGAGCCATGGTGGGAGTATTAAGAAGTAGTGTAGTTTAACTATCATATTCTTATGAATTTAATGCGAAAAAAAGATACTGTTAAAAACAGTATCGAAGAGGAGTATGATATTCCTCAAGATTTAGAAAAATTAAATCGTTGGACAATTCCTACAATAGATTATAAAATAATCTATGAATTAGGAACTTTTGAAAAATTAGGTTTAAAACAGGTAGTCAAAACTACCGAAGAAACTATCTCTCTCAACAACGAAGAAATGGTTATTAGGCTTCTAAGTAATAGAGACTTAGAAAAATATAGAATAAATCATAAGTTTATTCATATTGGATTAGTACAAGTTGCTTTTAAGCCTTTGACTTTAGAAGGTTTACCAGAGAGCTTTATAGCAGCTCTTAGAGATGGTAGAAGTCTTGATTGGAAACAATCCCTTATGGGAATAATTCAATATAGTCTGGCACATGGACTAGTATATTTTAATGTCTATCCTAATCTCTAAGTATCATTAACTGATGTTAATATTAGATGCTATGACATTAAATGTCCAAAATCACGGATATAATTACGCTCCGGGTTCGGAAGTAATATGTATCTGTTATAGAATTTATTATAAGCCTTTATACACGCTCAATCCTCAATGTAAAATCATTGATAAACCTATCAATGAAACTGTTCTTATAGAAACTAATTTTAGTAGATCTAATATTACAACTCGTAGATCTATTAAATGGGAAGAAATACAATTTCCAGAAAACTGGACAATTGAAAGAGCTATGCCTCTTCAGCCCAAAATACAGTATAATCTCACTCAAATAATACAATCTACAGATGGAACTGTTCAAATACAGTTTGATCAAAGTCGCAGATCTATTGATTCTAGAACTCCTAGATCTAGAATAACTAGATCAGTCTCTTCTCATTATCATATATCACCATGTGATTATATGATAAATTTTCCCTCTAGAGCTTCAACTTCTCAAGTTAGAGAATCAACCTCTAACGATTATTTACAAAATAGGGTAGAAGAATTAAGAATTAATTCTGATAATATAGTTCATGGAATTTCAAAAAATAAAGACGAGGAAATAACCGACTCAGAAATGGATTTTAGTGTTTAATGGATTTAAAACCAAAAATCGATTTTAGTCCGGGATCACCGGCAAGAAAAGAAATTCAAAAGGAATTTAATTTACCCAAATGGGAATTATTTAGAAAATGGTTTTTCTCAAGTTTTAATAATGAAGATAAAATTATTATTCAAAGAAAAATTTTATAATGATTTGTCAAAACAAAATAAAAAATTACCTTTTATTCCTTGGTTTTTGACAAAATATTTTAAAAATATGATTTCAGTACTTGAAAGAAATTATAAACTTTCATCAGGAAAAAATTTAAATTCTATTTATCCTCCTCAAACTAGTTTCCAAATGGAAAAAGAAAATGAAATTAGATATTATAATGCTTTTCAAAAATTATTTGAAAATGATACGCTTGCAGTAACCATTAATCATATTAATAATCTTTTAAAACAACAAAATTATACGAATATGTATGTTATTGTTTTAGGAGAACAAATTTCTTTATTAAAGAAAAATATAGAAGAAATATCTTTTTCTATTAAAGATATAAAAAATTATCTTTTAATGAACAAAGATAAAAGTATAAGTGATATTAAAATAGCTAATATAGCTTCTACCAGTATTCAATCTCCTCCTGAGATTATTGATTTTAAATTAAAATCGATTACTCAAATTGAAGACTTGATTGAAAATAAGCTTAAAAATTTAAAGCTTAACACTTTAAGTGAAGATTTTGAAAACCAACTTGAAAATTCTGATAATTTTCATAATACTTTTATTGAAGAAATAAATAAATTAAGGAATTCTTCAAAATTTGCTAGTAAACCAATTCAAACCAAATATACCCAAGACCAACTCCTCAAGATGTTCTAATTGAAGAACATGATCTTACTATTAACAATTCATATAATGGTCATTGTATTTACGAATGGAATTTAGATGGCTATACAGAAAGACAAACTTTCGGTATGTAGGATGATGATGTATAGTACAGTCTGTAAAACTCAAGGTAATACAGACAAAACTATAGCTCAAATGCTTGTCGCTGGCTTTACTGGTCAGTTGAAAAGGTTGGTGGGATAATTATTTATCTCAATCAGACCGTGAAAGTATTTTTCTTACTGTAAAAGAGGAAAATAATGCAATTATTGAAAATGCTGTTTATACTTTATGTATAAACATTGTAGAACATTTTACAGGCCGATGGTCTGATAATTCCGAAAATGTTAGGACTTTACTCCAAAACCTTAGGTGTAAAACCCTTATATCATTTAGATGGTATAGGGATACTTTCCTTAGCAGAGTTATGGAACTTCCTAAGTCAAATAGTACTCATTGGAAATCTAAATTCATTGATGGTCTTCCTTTCTTATTTGCCGAAAGAGTTAAGAAAACTCTTAGAAATGGAGAATCCAATATAGATTATAATTCATATACTTACGGAAGAATAATAGGAACCTGTATACAAGAAGGTTTAGCTTTATGCAACGAAATAAAGCTTAATAAACAACTTAAGAGACATTCTCTTGATGAGAAAAAACAATTAGGAGAATTTTTTAGCCAATTCGGTATAGAAAACCCTTCTACGAGTAAACCTCGTAAAGAATATAAACCTAAAAAAATACTCTCCTAAGCAATATGAAAAAAGAAAATATCGAAAATCTAAAAGAAGAGAACAAAAATTCTCAAAAGATAATAAAATTTATCAATACAGAAATAAATTTCCTCCAATAGTTTGTCGCAAATGCGGAAAGATTGGTCATAAAGCAAAAACTTGCTGGACCAAAAAGAAAACTAATAATTTAGAAATTGATAATGAATTAAAAGAGGCATTATCAAAAATTCTATTAGAATCTAATAGTGAGTCAGAATCCTCTTCAGAAGACGAAAATAATATTATTGAGGAAGATATATCATCTTCAGAATCCGAAGAATGTCAAAACTGTCAAATAGGTCAGTCTTGTTCTAAAAATAAAAGTTTAGAATCTGAACCAGAAGATAATTTATATCAAATGATATCACAATTTCAAGAATTAACTGTTCTTGATAATAATCTTCTCGAATCTTAAAAGAAACAGAAGATTCATTTTAAAAAATCTAATCATTAAAAAAATAATCCAAAAAGAAGAAGAAACTTCAAAACAAGTTATTCCTAAAATTATTAAATCTGAACCCTATAGTATGGCCGAAGTAATGAGATTACTTCGTAATAAGAATCAATCAAACAAAAAGGAATCAATTGTTAATATTAAAGATTTAACAATTGAAATTTCAAATTTAAAAAATGAAATAAAAGATTTAAAGTTAAGCCATATTGATTTAGAAAGAAGATTTTCTAAATTAGAAAAAGGGAAAGAAATAATTAAAGAATTAGAAACTAATGAAGAATTTGCCAGTACTTCTGAAAATATTCAAGAAGATAATTTTCTTTCAACATTGGAAGTTATTACTTCTCAAAAATGGTTAGTGAAAATCTCACTACTCATTGACGGAAACTTCCAAAAGAATCTGATTGCACTAATTGATAGTGGAGCAGATTTAAATTGTATCCAGGAAGGAATAATTCCTACCCAATATTTTCATAAAACAACTCATTCTCTAAGCTCTGCGAGCGGAGAAAAGTTGCAAGTAAATTATAAAATTCCCAAGGCCTTTATTTGTAAAAATAAGGTCTGTATTCCTACTTCATTGTTGCTCGTCAAGAATATTACAAACCAAGTAATTCTTGGTACTCCGTTCCTTAGGAAAATATTTCCCATCCAAAATATTAATGAACATGAATTTAAAGGTAACTTCGAAAATAAAGAAGTTTTATTTTGAATTCATTACTGAACCTTTTTCAAGAATTCTTAATGAAATTAAGGATTCCATTCTTATTAAAGCAAAAGAAAAACAGGTAAATTACCTTAAGCATGAAATTAATATACTTACGATTGAGGATAAAATCCAAAATCCTAAGTTACAAGAAAAAATTAAATTACTACATAATGAATTTACGTTGCAAATATGTAATGATCTTCCTAATGCTTTTTGGAATAGAAAAACGCATATAGTTTCTTTACCTTATGAAGATGATTTTAGTGAGAAAAATATTCCCACTAAAGCTCGTCCTTGTCAGATGAATTCTGAATTATTAGAATTATGTAAAAAGGAAATAACTTCTCTTTTACAGAAAGGTTTAATAAAACCTTCCAAATCACCTTGGTCATGTACAGCCTTTTATGTCAATAATGCGGCAGAAAAGGAAAGGGGAGCACCTAGGTTAGTTGTGAATTATAAACCCCTAAATAAAGTTTTAAAGTGGATTAGGTATCTTATCCCTAACAAAAAAGATCTTTTAGATCGATTATTTGATGCGATAATTTTTTCAAAATTTGATTTAAAATCAGGATTTTGGCAAATACAAGTGGCTGAAAAAGATAGATATAAAACTGCTTTTACAGTCCCAATTGGACAATTTGAATGGAACGTTATGCCTTTTGGTTTGAAAAATGCTCCTTCTGAATTTCAAATATTATGAACGATATTTTTATTCCTTATAGTAATTTTATTATCGTTTACATTGATGATATTTTGATATTTTCGAAAGATATCGAAACACATTTTAAACATCTTGATATATTTAAGAAAATTGTTATTCATAATGGATTAGTTATATCAAGTCCAAAAATGGTTTTATTCCAAACTAAAATACGATTTTTAGGTCATAATATTGAAAAGGGAAGAATTAATCCGATTAATAGAAGTATTGAGTTTGCATCAAAATTTCCAGATCAAATTTTAGATAAAACTCAGCTTCAAAGATTTTTACGGAGTCTTAATTATATTTCTCCTTATTATAAAAATCTTGCTATAGATACATCTATTTTATATGATAGATTAAAAAAGATTCCTTGTCAGTGGACAGATAGTCACACTGAAGTAATTAGAAAAATCAAAAACAAAGTTACGCATTTACCTTGTTTAATGCTTGCTAATTCTAATTGGCAAAAAATTATTGAAACCGATGCTTCAGACTTAGGCTTCGGAGGAATCTTAAAACAAGTTTCTCCAGAAGATAAGATAGAATATTTAGTTAGATTCCATTCGGGGAAATGGAATACTGCTCAGAAAAATTA
The DNA here is from genome assembly GCA_027422505.1 of Craterostigma plantagineum. NCBI lineage: Eukaryota > Viridiplantae > Streptophyta > Magnoliopsida > Lamiales > Linderniaceae > Craterostigma > Craterostigma plantagineum. The sequence continues at coordinate 546,594 of JAPQWV010000290.1, read as the reverse complement.
TGCTACTATATCTAGGGAAGTACTTGCTATAGTTAAATGTGTGCTTAAATTTCAAGATGATTTATACAATCAAAAGTTTTTAATAAAAACTGATTGTCAAGCTGCAAAGTTTATGTTTCAGAAAGATTTCAAACATGATGTCTCCAAACAAATGTTTGCGAGATGGCAGGCTCATTTAGCCCCATTTGATTTTGAAATTATTTATAAAAAAGGGAGTGATAATAGTCTTCCTGATTATTTTACTCGTGAATATCTTTCATGAATTTTGCAGATATGTCCCAATATGAGCGAAATTTTCCCTCTAATAGAGGTGGAAGAGGTGGTAAAAATGTTATTGCTCAAGTTGGCAATAAGAAGCTGGTAAAAGAAAATCTATCAGCATCAAGTAATACCTTGAGCAGTGATGAATTTAGAGAATTCCTTGAATACAAAAAGCAGAAAGCAAAATCTGTTGAAGGAACTTCTTACGCAAAAATAATTGCAGAAGAAGAAGAAGATGTTGATTATGAGAAAATTTCTCATACTGAAAAAGGGTTATACCTTTAGTAAAATTATTTTCAAGCAAATTATTTCGCCTGAAAAATGAGCTATACACTCATTAAAGGATAGAGAATATTTCCATCATGAGTTAAAAACTCTTATTAAATTTAATTATTACGATTATATCGATGCTTTTTATAAAGTATTTTTATACCAGAATGAAAGCAAAAAACATTCTTGGTGGATAAAAATTTGTGCAGATGTATATAAGTCCGATATTCCAAATTGGTTTTATCAATGGTGGCTTTCTTATGGAGCTACAACTAAAATTCTTAAAGAACCCTTTTTTGGATTATATCAAGAATGGGTTAAAGTTTCTCCGACTCTAATAGAAGCGGAATATAAAAAAGAATGTATTGAAGGAATGACTTCTTTACATTTCTATATCGATTTTAGTATTCCTTGGATTTGGAGATGGATTCCAGAAGTGGGTTATACCCAACAAAAGATTCCATGTTTAAAAAGAAACTTTTATATAAAGTTTTGGAAGAAAATGATAAGAAAAACAGCCACTGGTGAATATGAAAGCCAGCAGACGATCGATAAGATCGAAGAGAAAATTTCTCTTTATCAAAATGCGATTAATAATCGTGAACAACGAGAAGCTCCTAGTCCTTTTGAGATGATTTCTCAAAGGATTAAAATACAAAAGGGAAAATCATTGATGTCTACTTCGAAGAAATGAAGAAAGACATTGCAAAAAATTATGGTATGGATATCGGAGATATTTCGATGGGGACATCTTCAAAAATTGATGAAGACGAAGATTATTGTCTTGCTGGTGAAGGACAAGAACCGAAAAATCCGGAGGATATTTTATTTGAAGAAGTTAATGACAATACAATGGACCTTATAGGACAAGAAATGGCGATTATTAAAGACAAAGTGGTGCAAATTGCTAAGACCCGTGAAGAAATCAAAGAGTCTAGCGCCAAAGATGCCATCAAAATCAAAGAAATAAAAGATGCTATGGATAAGATCAGAAAAAGTTGAAAGAGGCATCAACGATGGAAAATTGATCACTATTAGCTTTAATAAAGCTAAAGAAGACTTTCTTGGACAAATGGAAAACAGCTGTCAAGATTCTTTTACAAGTGGGGCGGCTACAAAGAAAAATTTTCTTTACTTTAATTATTGTACTTTACTTTTTCTCTCTACTTATAGAGTCGAAGCTCATAAGCTTCAGGTGTGCCTTCTTTTACGTCCTCTTGTACTCTCTCCTTCCTCTCTCTAAGAATTCCCTCTATTGTAAATTATTTTAAGTAATAAAATTTGGAAGTTTGCTGTACGACAATTCTCTCTCAAGTAAGTTTTAATTTTATTTTTAAATACTTATCTTTTGTATCATTTAGCCTTAATGGAAGGCTAAAATATTCGTTAAACTACACCAAGATGCCTTAATACTTAAATCATGGTTTATATCATATATATATATATATAAATAAATAACATGATGTAGAAAAAATCTTTTAAAACTGATTGAAAGAATTAAATTTTGGATAAAGGTTATAATAAAATTTGATTTCGATTAATTCGGTGTCGGCTCTTGGCAAAGCCCGTGTTGCCGAAGTAAGGCGTTTGAGGGCATATGGCTGTTACCGATTGAATTAATTGAATAAAAATTTTATTATGTAAAATTCCTTGTATTCGATGATTTAATTCTAAAGATCACAAAAATAATTTTTAATTTTGGATTAATGGTATATAGGCTGGAATACCGTGGGTCCGAACGGGATCGAACTGTTTACAGTTTGATAACTGGACTAATAGGTTTAACAACGCCACGTACCATGTTTCTTTTGATGTTTGGTATTTTGGTTGAACTACCTTTGAACAAAACTTTCTAACGGAAGTCTGATTTTGGTATTATGGCTTGACTACCTCAGGTCCGATTGGACTAAACTGGTTAAACAATGCCTTATATCATTATCAAGGTTCGATAGGTTGTTTGTACTTTTATCAATCATCATTTTTTTTTTCATTTTTAGGATCTTTATGCAAAAAAAAAATAAAAAAATGATGATTGATAAAAGTACAAACAACCTATCGAACCTTGATAATGATATAAGGCTTTGTTTAACCAGTTTAGTCCAATCGGACCTGAGGTAGTCAAGCCATAATACCAAAATCAGACTTTCGTTAGAAAGTTTTGTTCAAAGGCAGTTCAACCAAAATACCAAACATCAAAAGAAAAATGGTACGTGGCGTTGTTAAACCTATTAGTCCAGTTATCAAACTGTAAACAGTTCGATCCCGTTCGGACCCAATGTATTCCAGCCTATATACCATTAATCCAAAATTAAAAATTATTTTTGTGATCTTTAGAACTAAATCATCGAATACAAGGAATTTTACATAATAAAATTTTTATTCAATTAATTCAATCGGTAACAGCCATATGCCCTCAAACGCCTTACTTCGGCAACACGGGCTTTGCCAAGAGCTGACACAGAATTAATCGAAATCAAATTTTATTATAACCTTTATCCAAAATTTAATTCTTTCAATCAGTTTTAAAAGATTTTTTCTACATCAGATTATTTATATATATATATGATATAAAACCATGATTTAACTATTAAGGCATCTTGGTGTAGTTTAACGAATATTTTAGCCTTCCATTAAGGCTAAATGATATATAAGATATATATTTAAAAATAAAATTAAAACTTACTTGAGAGAGAATTGTCGTACAGCAAACTTCCAAATTTTATTACTTAAAATATTTTACAATAGAGGGAATTCTTAGAGAGAGGAAGGAGAGAGTACAAGAGGACGTAAAAGAAGGCACACCTGAAGCTTATGAGCTTCGACTCTATAAGTAGAGAGAAAAAGTAAAGTACAATAATTAAAGTAAAGAAAATTTTTCTTTGTAGCCGCCCCACTTGTAAAAGAATCTTGACAACTGTTTTCCATTTGTCCAAGAAAGTCTTCTTTAGCTTTATTAAAGCTAATAGTGATCAATTTTCCATCGTTGATGCCTCTTTCAACTTTTTCTGATCTTATCCATAGCATCTTTTATTTCTTTGATTTTGATGGCATCTTTGGCGCTAGACTCTTTGATTTCTTCACGGGTCTTAGCAATTTGCACCACTTTGTCTTTAATGATCGCCATTTCTTGTCCTATGAGGTCCATTGTATTGTCATTAACTTCTTCAAATAAAATATCCTCCGGATTTTCCGGTTCTTGTCCTTCACCAGCAAGACAATAATCTTCGTCTTCATCAATTTTTGAAGATGTCCCCATCGAAATATCTCCGATATCCATACCATAATTTTTTGCAATGTCTTTCTTCATTTCTTCGAAGTAGACATCAATGATTTTCCCTTTTGTATTTTAATCCTTTGAGAAATCATCTCAAAAGGACTAGGAGCTTCTCGTTGTTCACGATTATTAATCGCATTTTGATAAAGAGAAATTTTCTCTTCGATCTTATCGATCGTCTGCTGGCTTTCATATTCACCAGTGGCTGTTTTTCTTATCATTTTCTTCCAAAACTTTATATAAAAGTTTCTTTTTAAACATGGAATCTTTTGTTGGGTATAACCCACTTCTGGAATCCATCTCCAAATCCAAGGAATACTAAAATCGATATAGAAATGTAAAGAAGTCATTCCTTCAATACATTCTTTTTTATATTCCGCTTCTATTAGAGTCGGAGAAACTTTAACCCATTCTTAATATAATTCAAAAAAGGGTTCTTTAAGAATTTCAATTGTAGCTCCATAAGAAAGCCACCATTGATAAAACCAATTTGGAATATCGGACTTATATACATCCGCACAAACTTTTATCCACCAAGAATGTTTTTTGCTTTCATTCTGGTATAAAAATACTTTATAAAAAGCATCGATATAATCGTAATAATTAAATTTAATAAGACTTTTTAACTCAGGATGGAAATATTCTCTATCCTTTAATGGGTGTATAGCCTATTTTTCAGGCGAAATAATTTGCTTGAAAATAATTTTACTAAAGGTATAACCCTTTTTCAAAGCATATGGGGTATTTCCCGCATTAAAGTGATCAAAGTCACATGTCCCGTAGACTTTAGAATATTTTCATAACTGTCACGGTTTTTATAAAAAGTAGCAGCATATGATGCTCTGTCTAAATACCTTGAAATTAAAGTCCAAGGTTCATCAGACCATTTTAAATCTTTAAATTCGAGTAATATAATTACCTCAGTATGGGAAATTTTCTCATAATCAACATCTTCTTCTTCTTCTGCAATTATTTTTGCGTAAGAAGTTCCTTCAACAGATTTTACTTTCTGCTTTTTGTATTCAAGGAATTCTCTAAATTCATCACTGCTCAAGGTATTACTTGATGCTGATAGATTTTCTTTTACCATCTTCTTATTGCCAATTTGAGCAATAACATTTTTACCACCTCTTCCACCTCTATTAGAGGGAAAATTTCGCCCATATTGGGACATATCTGCAAAATTCATGAAAGATATTCACGAGTAAGATAATCAGGAAGACTATTATCACTCCCTTTTTTTATAAATAATTTCAAAATCAAATGGGGCTAAATGAGCCTGCCATCTCGCAAACATTTGTTTGGAGACATCATGTTTGAAATCTTTCTGAAACATAAACTTTGCAGCTTGACAATCAGTTTTTATTAAAAACTTTTGATTGTATAAATCATCTTGAAATTTAAGCACACATTTAACTATAGCAAGTACTTCCCTAGCTATAGTAGCATAATTTTTCTGAGCAGTATTCCATTTCCCCGAATGGAATCTAACTAAATATTCTTTCTTATCTTCTGGAGAAACTTGTTTTAAGATTCCTCCGAAGCCTAAGTCTAAAGCATCGGTTTCAATAATTTTTTGCCAATTAGAATTAGCAAGCATTAAACAAGGTAAATACGTAACTTTGTTTTTGATTTTTCTAATTACTTCAGTGTGACTATCTGTCCACTGACAATGAATCTTTTTTAATCTATCATATAAAATAGATGTATCTATAGCAAGATTTTTATAATAAGGAGAAATATAATTAAGACTCCCTAAAAATCTTTGAAGCTGAGTTTTATCTAAAATTTGATCTGGAAATTTTGATGCAAACTCAATACTTCTAATAATCGGATTAATTTTTCCCTTTTCAATATTATGACCTAAAAATCGTATTTTAGTTTGGAATAAAACCATTTTGGACTTGATATAACTAATCCATTTTGAATAACAATTTTATTAAATATATCAAGATGTTTAAAATGTGTTTCGATATCTTTCGAAAATATCAAAATATCATCAATGTAAACGATAATAAAATTACTATAAGGAATAAAAATATCGTTCATAATATTTTGAAATTAAGAAGGAGCATTTTTCAAACCAAAAGGCATAACGTTCCATTCAAATTGTCCAATTGGGACTGTAAAAGCAGTTTTATATCTATCTTTTTCAGCCACTTGTATTTGCCAAAATCCTGATTTTAAATCAAATTTGAAAATATTATCGCATCAAATAATCGATTTAAAAGATCTTTTTTGTTAGGGATAGGATACCTAATCCACTTTAAAACTTTATTTAGGGGTTTATAATTAATAACTAACCTAGGTGCTCCCCTTTCCTTTTCTGCCGCATTATTGACATAAAAGGCTGTACATGACCAATGTGATTTGGAAGGTTTTATTAAACCTTTCTGTAAAAGAGAAGTTTCTTTTTTACATAATTCTAATAATTCAGAATTCATCTGACAAGGACGAGCTTTAGTGGGAATATTTTTCTCACTAAAATCATCTTCATAAGGTAAAGAAACTATATGCTTTTTTCTATTCCAAAAAGCATTAGGAAGATCATTACATATTTGCAACGTAAATTCATTATGTAGTAATTTAATTTTTTCTTGTAACTTAGGATTTTGGATTTTATCCTCAATCGTAAGTATATTAATTTCATGCTTAAGGTAATTTACCTGTTTTTCTTTTGCTTTAATAAGAATAGAATCCTTAATTTCATTAAGAAATCTTGAAAAAGGTTCAGTAATGAATTCAAAATAAACTTCTTTATTTTCGAAGTTACCTTTAAATCCATGTTCATTAATATTTTGGATGGGAAATATTTTCCTAAGGAACGGAGTACCAAGAATTACTTGGTTTGTAATATTCTTGACGAGCAAGAATGAAGTAGGAATACAGACCTTATTTTTACAAATAAAGGCCTTGGGAATTTTATAATTTATTTGCAACTTTTCTCCGCTCGCAGAGCTTAGAGAATGAGTTGTTTTATGAAAATATTGGGTAGGAATTATTCCTTCCTGGATACAATTTAAATCTGCTCCACTATCATTTAGTGCAATCAGATTCTTTTGGAAGTTTCCGTCAATGAGTAGTGAGATTTTCACGAACCATTTTTGAGAAGTAGTAAGTTCCAATGTTGAAAGAAAATTATCTTCTTGAATATTTTCAGAAGTACTGGCAAATTCTTCATTAGTTTCTAATTCTTTAATTATTTCTTTCCCTTTTTCTAATTTAGAAAATCTTCTTTCTAAATCAATATGGCTTAACTTTAAATCTTTTATTTCATTTTTTAAATTTGAAATTTCAATTGTTAAATCTTTAATATTAACAATTAATTCCTTTTTGTTTGATTGATTCTCGAAGTAATCTCATTACTTCGGCCGTACTATAGGGTTCAGATTTAATAATTTTAGGAATAACTTCTTTTGAAGTTTCTTCTTCTTTTTGGATTATTTTTTTAATGATTAGATTTTTTAAATATGAATCTTCTGTTTCTTTTAAGATTTCGAGAAGATTATTATCAAGAACATTTAATTCTTGAAATTGTGATATCATTTGATATAAATTATCTTATGGTTCAGATTCTGAACTTTTATTTTTAGAACAAGACTGACCTATTTGACAGTTTTGACATTATTCGGATTCTGAAGATGATATATCTTCCTCAATAACATTATTTTCGTCTTCTGAAGAGGATTCTGACTCACTGTTAGATTCTAATAGAATTTTTGATAATGTCTCTTTTAATTCATTATCAATTTCTAAATTATTAATTTTCTTTTTGGTCTAGCAAGTTTTTGCTTTATGACCAATCTTTCTGCATTTGCGACAAACTATTGGAGGAAATTTATTTCTGTATTGATAAATTTTATTATCTTTTGAGAATTTTTGTTCTCTTCTTTTAGATTTTCGATATTTTCTTTTTTCATATTGCTCAGGAGAGTATTTTTTAGGTTTATACTCTTTACGAGGTTTACTCGTAGAAGGGTTTTCTAAACCGAATTGGCTACAGAATTCTCCCAATTGTTTTTTGTCATCAAGAGAATGTCTCTTAAGTTGTTTATTAAGCTTTATTTCGTTACATAAAGCTAAACCTTCTTGTATACAGGTTCCTATTAATCTTCCGTAAGTATAGGAATTATAATCTATATTGGATTCTCCATTTCTAAGAGTTTTCTTAACTCTTTCGGCAAATAAGAAAGGAAGACCATCAATGAATTTAGATTTCCAATGAGTACTATTTGACTCAGGAAGTTCCATAACTCTGCTAAGGAAAGTATCCTTATACCATCTAAATGATGTAAGGGTTTTACACCTAAGGTTTTGGAGTAAAGTCCTAACATTTTCGGAATTATCAGACCATCGGCCTGTAAAATGTTCTACAATATTTATACATAAAGTAGAAACAGCATTTTCAATAATTGCATTATTTTCCTCTTTTACAGTAAGGAAAATACTTTCACGGTCTGATTGAGATAAATAATTATCCCACCAACCTTTCAACTGACCAGTAAAGCCAGCGACAAGCATTTGAGCTATAGTTTTGTCTGTATTACCTTGAGTTTTACAGACTGTACTATACATCATCATCCTATGAACCATACCGAAAGTTTGTCTTTCTGTATAGCCATCTAAATTCCATTCGTAAATACAATGACCATTATATGAATTGTTAATAGTAAGATCATGTTCTTCAATTAGAACATCTTGAGGAGTTGGTCTTGGGTAATAATATTTGGTTTGAATTGGTTTACTAGCAAATTTTGAAGAATTCCTTAATTTATTTATTTCTTCAATAAAAGTATTATGAAAATTATCAGAATTTTCAAGTTGGTTTTCAAAATCTTCACTTAAAGTGTTAAGCTTTAAATTTTTAAGCTTATTTTCAATCAAGTCTTCAATTTGAGTAATCGATTTTAATTTAAAATCAATAATCTCAGGAGGAGGTTGAATACTGGTAGAAGCTATATTAGCTATTTTAATTTCACTAATATTTTTATCTTTGTTCATTAAAAGATAATTTTTTATATCTTTAATAGCAAAAGATATTTCTTCTATATTTTTCTTTAATAAAGAAATTTGTTCTCCTAAAACAATAACATACATATTCGTATAATTTTGTTGTTTTAAAAGACTATTAATATGATTAATGGTTACTGCAAGCGTATCATTTTCAAATAATTTTTGAAAAGCATTATAATATCTAATTTCATTTTCTTTTTCCATTTGGAAACTAGTTTGAGGAGGATAAATAGAATTTAAATTTTTTCCTGATGAAAGTTTATAATTTCTTTCAAGTACTGAAATCATATTTTTAAAATATTTTGTCAAAAACCAAGGAATAAAAGGTAATTTTTTATTTTGTTTTGACAAATCATTATAAAATTTTTCTTGAATAATAATTTTATCTTCATTATTAAAACTTGAGAAAAACCATTTTCTAAATAATTCCCATTTGGGTAAATTAAATTCCTTTTGAATTTCTTTTCTTGCCGGTGATCCCGGACTAAAATCGATTTTTGGTTTTAAATCCATTACACTAAAATCCATTTCTGACTCGGTTATTTCCTCGTCTTTATTTTTTGAAATTCCATGAACTATATTATCAGAATTAATTCTTAATTCTTCTACCCTATTTTGTAAATAATCGTTAGAGGTTGATTCTCTAACTTGAGAAGTTGAAGCTCTAGAGGGAAAATTTATCATATAATCACATGGTGATATATGAGAATGAGAAGAGACTGATCTAGTTATTCTAGATCTAGGAGTTCTAGAATCAATAGATCTGCGACTTTGATCAAACTGTATTTGAACAGTTCCATCTGTAGATTATATTATTTGAGTGGGATTATTTTGTATTTTGGGCTAAAGAGGCATAGCTCTTTCAATTGTCCAGTTTTCTGGAAATTCTATAACAGATACATATTACTTCCGAACCCGGTTATATCCGTGAGTTTTGACATTTAATGTCAGAGCATCTAATATATTAACATCAGTTAATGATAATTGGAGATTATGATAGACATTAAAATATACTGGTCCATGTGCCAGACTAGATTGAATTATTCCCATAAGGGATTGTTTCCAATCAAGATTTCTACCATCTCTAAGAGCTGCTATAAAGCTCTCTGGTAAACCTTCTAAAGTCAAAGGCTTAAAGCAACTTGTACTAATCCAATATGAATAAACTTATGATTTATTCTATATTTTTCTAAGTCTCTATTACTTAGAAGCCTAATAACCATCTCTTCGTTGTTGAGAGAGATAGTTTCTTCGGTAGTTTTGACTACCTGTTTTAAACCTAATTTTTCAAAAGTTCCTAATTCATATATTATTTTATAATCTATTTTAGGAATTGTCCAACGATTTAATTTTTCTAAATCTTGAGGAATATCATACTCCTCTTCGATACTGTTTTTAACAGTATCTTTTTTTCGCATTAAATTCATAAGAATATGATAGTTAAACTACACCGTAACTTCTTAATACTCCCACCATGGCTCTGATCCCATTTTTAGGATCTTTATACAAAAAAATAAAAAAAATGATGATTGATAAAAGTACAAACAACCTATCGAACCTTGATAATGATATAAGGCTTTGTTTAACCAGTTTAGTCCAATCGGACCTGAGGTAGTCAAGCCATAATACCAAAATCAGACTTTCGTTAGAAAGTTTTGTTCAAAGGCAGTTCAACCAAAATACCAAACATCAGAAGAAAAATGGTACGTGGCGTTGTTAAACCTATTAGTCCAGTTATCAAACTGTAAACAGTTCGATCCCGTTCGGATCCAAGGTATTCCAGCCTATATACAATTAATCCAAAATTAAAAATTATTTTTGTGATCTTTAGAATTAAATACTCCCACCATGGCTCTGATACCATTTTTAGGATCTTTTTACAAAAAAAAATAAAAAAAATGATGATTGATAAAAGTACAAACAACCTATCGAACCTTGATAATGATATAAGGCTTTGTTTAACCAGTTTAGTCCAATCGGACCTGAGGTAGTCAAGCCATAATACCAAAATCAGACTTTCGTTAGAAAGTTTTGTTCAAAGGCAGTTCAACCAAAATACCAAACATCAAAAGAAAAATGGTACGTGGCGTTGTTAAACCTATTAGTCCAGTTATCAAACTGTAAACAGTTCGATCCCGTTCGGACCCAAGGTATTCCAGCCTATATACAATTAATCCAAAATTAAAAATTATTTTTGTGATCTTTAGAATTAAATACTCCCACCATGGCTCTGATACCATTTTTAGGATCTTTTTACAAAAAAAAATGATGATTGATAAAAGTACAAACAACCTATCGAACCTTGATAATGATATAAGGCTTTGTTTAACCAGTTTAGTCCAATCGGACCTGAGGTAGTCAAGCCATAATACCAAAATCAGACTTTCGTTAGAAAGTTATGTTCAAAGGCAGTTCAACCAAAATACCAAACATCAAAAGAAAAATGGTACGTGGCGTTGTTAAACCTATTAGTCCAGTTATCAAACTGTAAACAGTTCGATCCCGTTCGGACCCAAGGTATTCCAGCCTATACATAAGTACCATAATCTGCAAATATACTTACCATTATATATACATATATAGTACCCTAAGCTATAAGTATACCTTACCATTTGTTATAACATCGAAATTATATAGATTCCTAAGCAAATCGCGCAGGGTTGCGTGATTTTGACCATACCTAACAATAATAAATGAGTAAAAAGTTGCACATTTAGGACTCACCAGATTTTTCAAAATATGTTGTATGATGTTCTTGCTACTATCATTATATTCTAATGTATCTAGCGGTTTGAAGGTTTAATTCATGCGCGAAAGGCCTAACTCGCCTAATTTGATATATAAGGTAACATATACTATATAGTAGTATTTTAGGGTGGTTCCGGATGAAAATCTAATTCTTACGACCTCGAAAAATACTAACCCGATATGACATACCACACATTTAAGGGATATCGTACCTTTATTAACTTTGTAAAGGTATCTTTTTTGCTGTTTTAATCGTACCTTTTCTGGCTCGATGCAGTACTCAAAATTACATATGACATCAAACATCTTTCGAAAGGCACCGACATGTTAAAGGAGCCATATTTTCGTGATGTATTACCTCGTATGTCAGGAACATGTCCAGTCATGACAGAAAATTGTCAGAAGTTGTCTCTGATAACATCAGAGACTTTCTTTTACATATGCGGGCTTGCTTTTTGACGAAATATCTCTAAGTAATGTTATCGTACTCTTACTTCAATTTATATGGTACCTATTTCTGAAAAGATACCGTACCCTCTGGTATGTTTATATTCTGAAAGGATACAATACCCTCTATGGTATGTTTATAGTACCCCGTTGCTTACTTATGTCGTACCATATAGTACTTTGTTGGCATATATTACAATACATTTTTATAACCTTATGGCGTATACTACAGTTCCGTGTTGCATATATTACGGTTCCTTGTTGGCATATATTACAGTACTGAGTTGGCATATATGCACCAGTACCCTGTTGGCATATATTACAGAACCTTGTTGGCATATATTATAATACCTTGTTGTCATATATTACAGTACCTATCGGCATCATTTGGACAAAAAAATGAGCCATATCCTATTAACATATTTGGACAAAAGAATGAGACATGTCCTATATTCATTGATCATCATAAGAATTTATTATCTTATAACCAGTCACCTTTAAATGGTTGACAAGTTAGCTCCAAACGACATGGAAACCTGTTAAAAATAGTACGACAAGCTGTTATAAAAGGTACTTTCATAAAGTTTATAAGATCAATTTGAAAACACAACTACAAAGATGCTTTCATACAGGTAACACTTTCAATGCTTACGAAGCATAGTTGGACAAATTAAAAGCTCATTTGCATCGGAGAAATCACCTATTGAACCTGAGAGCTGCTATGGTGACGAACAATGTAAATAAGGCAAAGCACATACATATTTTCTATGTTCTCGTAGACAGCTTTCTTATCTTGTAAGAAGACATAATACTCTCACAACCATACACATATGATTAAATCCTATACGAGCATCTATTATCAATTTCCTAAATTTCAAATGAATCGGCCAAACTAATTCCCATCAACAAAAGGTAAAAAAAAAAATGCGGACTCCTCACGAAAACTCAGTCTTAACGGAGCCGAACCCCAAGGTTGTGTCGCCAACTCCTCCGCGGCCGGCGTTCACTCCACCTCAATTTATATTTATCAGCCAAAAAAGGAAACTGAGAGTTTACCTGGATCTAAATAAATCGAAAAACTTCCTCGACTGAAAATCGACGGTGGAATGGGTAAATTGCAAAGCTTTTCCGGAGAAGATGGCAGGGATCAATTGAAAATTTATGTTTCGTTGGCTCGACTGAAAGAGAAATGAGAAATAAAAATGAAAATGAAAAAATGAGGGTAAAATGGTAATCTCAGTATAATGGGTACCTATATATAAAAAATTTACTCCTACTTATGTATAAAATGGTAGTGATAGAGGACTAGATCGTTTTTAATTTATCTGTATAAGAATTTAAGTGTAGAACTCCCTAATTATAAATATGTAATATCGTGCATTGCAAGGGTAAAACTAGTTTTTTATAATTTAAGTGTGTGGGACGTGGGTTTATATACATGAAATTAAGTATAGAATGAAATACGTGTTTGATTACCGGAAGTAAATTTGTGAAAATGATATAAAACGATAATTTGAAAAGAATATTACGTCTATTAAATCCCCGAATATATTTGTTGCCACCTCTATATTCTATTATTAAATGAAGATATAAGAGAGGGGGTGAATTAGGCTTATAGAAATTTTATGCTTCTTTTTACAAATCCTAAGTATAGTGACTTGGATATGCCTACTGGTGCTTGTAACGAGTATGCCTGATATATACTAGTTACGTCGGATGTGTTTCGGGTCTGTCTCACAGCGATAAAGAAATAACTGAAAAGTAAATGCGAGACATAATTTGTTATAGAGGTTATATCCCCAACTGGGGTTTACTCCTCTCATTGGGATTTGCTCCCCAAGAGTTTAACCAATCATTATAATGCACTGTAGCTGGATACAAAACTGATTGGTTAGCCCAATACACAACCGAAACAAGTCGAACACTAGACACTACTAGCTTACCACATGCCGAGTTTCGTTCCTCGTAATCTCCTGATCCCGACAGACACAGCTCGCTACCGAAGGGCCTCAGAACTCGTCATTCCCTTCATGTGTGCGTAAACGTCGACCTTGCCTCCTTGGTATTGCTCACGTCCGAAGACAGAATATATGGCGGGAGGTAGGAATATCAGGATGAATCACTCGTGCAGTGATGATATCGCAAGTTAAAGCTCAGGTAGGCAGAAGGATATCGCAAATGGAAGCTCAGGAATCTCTCAATATATTTCTGATCAAAAATCTCTCGAAGACGTATATATTCGCAAATTCTATGTCTTTCGAAATTACGAGTCTAGCTTGTATATAAACCTTTTCAATCAGCACTTCACATGGAAAATCATATCATATAATAATCACCAAATCAAGCATAGTTTCCATGCAAACTTCGAGAATTAACATACCATGTAAAGCATGCTTTTAATAAATCATCACAACGGTCATAGCACATTAAAGCATGATTATTTTCCATATAAGAGCTCATTTAAGCATGAATATATTCCACATAAAGACATAAATTCGTTCTCATGCATATTCAATCATTTCGCATATATTTACCATGTCAGCACTTCCATAAGTGATTCCCTGCTATCTGTTTCTATTATAAATCAATCCAAATTAACTTTCCAAATATAGCACACGAGATATCATCATATCAGCATGTTTTCCATGTACAGCTCATAGTATTATATCAATATATTTACCATGTTTAGCACACAAATCAGATAAGAGCATACTTAATTCGATTTATCATATCATGGCAGAACTTTCCTTATTTCAGAGATCACATCCGTTTATAGCACATACCATATAATAGCATCTTATCCACAAAGTCAATCAAATCAAATCTTTCCTAAATATAATATTCCAATCAGCATAAGGAAAGATATTAATTCAAGATTGCACATTAAATTCAGTGGAAAGCATGTAAACGATTTTCTACTCGATTTTATTCAGGAATAAACAAGTATCAGCGGATATATCACTTTCTATATATAAACAACATATTTTCCTTTTATAACTCAGTAGGATATCTCATGCATTATTTCCATATATAGCACAGAACGATATATCCTATCTCATGGGCTGTCTATAACATGCGATCACATAGTTTCACCAAATCATCACAGAATCACATGCAAATCAAATATTCAACACTTTAACAATTTATAGCTCATAAACAATGCATGGTCGAATATTTTCATGTTCTTAGATATTATATTGATCACAAATCGAATTGCTTGTTTTATAGACCTAACGTCATTACAATTACATTGTTCATCAAAACTCTCTAACACTCATGGACCAAAAAGGTCAACATTCTCCCCCTTTTTGATGATGACATGTAATTGATGCAGCACGAAAGCATGTAAGCATATTCGATCATGCAAGTCCTAGCGCATATGTCTAAGTGTTCCATAATCACAAAATAGACCATACGATATTTCCTAATCACATATGGTACATATTTGCCCCATGCCTTAGTGCAGTTATCTATATGACATGCACAGATATCTCATGAATGAATTTACTCCACCTGTCTAAGTGCGGATATATCATGTCATTTTCAAGGTTATATCATGAGTGCAAAATTTTGGAATTTACCCGTGAGTGTGCTCCCCCTGCCTAAGTGTGCATTTTCCAAGCATGATTCAAGCAATCAGACAATCATCGCAGCAGGCACTTAGCACTTATCAAAAAATCTTACACATGTCAATTAGCACAGTTAAGTATCAGAGTATCACTAAATCAGAGCATAAGATCAGATAACGTAGTATAAGATCAGCACAGATATATCCAGAGATCAGAGCAAATATTAAGAACACACAGAAGCATCAGAGATATATCATAAACGCAAATATTATATAGACTAGGGTTTGATAAACGTATCATAGTACGTTTATTGTAGTATGTAATTGGCTCATAATAGAGTTTTCGTAGTCACTTTTATGCACTTATTAATCCCATTTCTACTTATTTTGGTGTTATAAGGCTTTAGGGCGAGTTTCGGGCGAAATGAGCGAAAACGAGGCAAAACGGAGCAAGTCTGAAGAAAACTGGCAAGTGTCACGGCCGTGACACACTTGCACCAGGCCGTGACAACCACCAGAGAGCTCAATCGAAGCATGTCACGGCCGTGACATGTTAAGCAAGTGGCCGTGACACTAGGCAGTGCTCGAAGAGAATCAACCTTAAGAGCGTCACGGCCATGACATCCATTGCACTAGGCCGTGACACTTGGCAGAGAGTTGGACCGACGATGGTCACGGCCGTGACATGCAGTGCACTTGGCCGTGACACTTGGCAGAGAGTTAGACTGAAGATGATCACGGCCGTGACACTTAATGCACTTGGCCGTGACGCAAGGCAGTGAACCTATCGAGTTGAGTCGGTGATGGTCACGGCCGTGACGGCCCATGTCCCAGGCCGTGACCGTTACGAAAATACGTATAAAAGCCCAAATTCGACTCAGAAAGAGGGGGCACTTACCAGATATCAACCCTAATCCCTCAAGAGACGAAAAAGAGCCTAAAAGACGCTACAAAAAAAATCATTTTATGCGACGATTTTTTTCCCCACAAAAGAGTAAATTTTCGTCACATAAATTTAATGTGAGGAAAAATTTTCGTCACCGGCTCGTCACCGAAGGCCCGTGGCATAAGATCAAATCGCGCCTAATGTGACGATATTTTATTTCCTCACGTTTGACATATGTGAGGAGTGCAATTTCCTCGCATAAAATTCTTATTGTGACGAAATATTTCTCACAATAGATATACTATTTTGTCACATTTTGAACTTCCTCACATTTAAACATATAAACGCAACAAAAAATTTGTCACTTTAAATATATTTTTCCTCATAATTACCATAATATATACTACGAAAATATGCCTCACATTTAGGGATGGCAGCAGGGACGGGTATGGGTCGGGTTTGGCCGCGGACCCGGGACCCGCCCCGCCTCGCCCCGGGCCGGACCCGAATGGACCGGGTCAGCTATTTTCTCATTTTTCTTTATTTTTTAGATCGGATTTTTTTAAAAGTACAGAAGTAGGATTCGATCCCACGACCTATAGCAAATTAAATAAAGACTTATCCAGTAGGCTACAAAGCTTTTTATTAATAATTTGAACACTTTATGTATATATACGTACAATAAAATAAATTTAAATATAATATATATCGGGGAGGATCTCGGGTCGGGTTGAGATTTTTCGGACCCGTGACCCGCCCCATTACCCGAATAGAAAAAAAACCCGATTCATTAGGGGCGGATGTAGGCGGGTCCGGGTCTAGACCCGCTCCATTGTCATCCCTACTCACATTAAATTAATTTTCCTCACAATAACCATGATATATAATACGAAAATATTCCTCACAAAAATATTTCCTCACAATTACTATGATATATAATGCGAAAATATTCCTCACATTAAAAATATTTTTCCTCACAATTACTATTATATACTACGAAAATATTCCTCGCGTTAAACATATTTTTCCTCATAATTACAATGATTTATAATATAGAAATATTCCTCACATTTCTAATGACTAAAATTATCATATACTCTAATACATATTATTGGTTGACGACGGCTTCTGTTTTGTTTTATGTGAGGATTTTTTTGTCACATAAAAAATTTATTTATTATTAGGAAATTTGTTAACTATATGTGAGGATTTTATCTATCACATTAATGTTTAGCTTTTGTGAGGAAATATATTACTATTATGTGATGAAAAAACAGTTTCCTCACATATTATATATTCATTTATGAGGAAAAAAATTCTTCACATTATATAATAGTTATTGTGAGAAAAAATTATTTCCTCATATAATCTAATTTTATGTGATGATTTTTAATGTTATCACAAAAACATGGTCACATAAAATAACATTTTTTGTAGTGCCAGAATCGCATCCTGGAGCGCGAGAGACGGATCAACGACGCAATCACGCCCAATTGAACGAAGGACGAAGAATCATCTACGCTACCGCCCCTAATTCGCCAGTATTCAAGATCATGAGTCTTCCTTCTCTGTTCCCTATCTCTTTCGTTGTTTTCCCCTCTATTGTGAGTAGCTAAATTCCCTATGTGTTTGGGATTAGATGAACGCTAGGTTGTTTCGTATTTAAGACGTATGTTATCGTGACTCGTGTTTATGACTATTTATCTATCTATGAAACTATTTCGTCGCTTTAATATGTCTACGTGTTAAAGTGATCGTGTGGGAAATCGTTTAGGGCGACAGCTAAACAACGATTAGACCGTTCGTAGAAGATAGGATTTGAGTATAGGGCGAAAGCAAATACACGGCCCTCGCCGTTAGTAATTACTGAATTTTAGATCCCCGCGAGAGTTTAGGGCGACAGCAAACTCGTTAGCTAGTAGGAAATTACTGTGATCTAGTCAGAATCACGTAGGAACGATAATTTACTGTCTTAGGCGATAATACCTAACGGGATTCGAATTCCGAGCACATCCTTAATATCTGATAGCTCTCTTACCAGTTTTAGGCGTGTTCTTTGAATCTCTAGTCGATTTAGGATTAATCTGTTAAGATAGTTCGTAACACCATCTGCGTATTTTAATTAGGCTAAATATCGAGTCGATAGGTTACTACTAGTACTTAGTTTATTCCTCGTGTTCGATATTCGTTTACTCACTTTACTACACTACAAACGATAGGTCCACTGCCTATCGCACGTCGGTGATTGTAATTAGGTATTCATTTTATATTATCACTTGTAGCACTTGCACGTTATATTCATACGCCGCGTGTCGATCAAGTTTTTGGCGCCGTTGCCGGGGAATAGATTGATATTAGGAACATCGTAGTTCGGTACATTACCCACTTTTATTTGACGTTTTCTTTGTCTTTATTATTTGCGTTATTAGTGTTAATTGCGTTATTTGTTTTCCTACGTCATTATTAGTCTCGTATTCTTTTCGACGTATTTGTTTATTCATTTGCTAATTTTTGGTTTCACTCATTGTAGGTTTCAGCGGTAAATGACCCGAAACCATCCATCGGGTCCCATCATTGATGCAAACCCAGATTTCGAGCGGAAATTATGAAGGAAACTCAAGTACGACACCGAAGGAGCTTCCACTAGCTCTCAGGATCCCTTAGTGTGCTATTCAGAGGATAGTTCGCAGGAATCGACCCAACACTCATGTATAGAGGCAGCCATAGATAGTCCCTACACAGAAGTAGACATGGCGGACCATAGAGTGCCCGTCCACGAGGAGGAGCCATCACTTCGGACCTCCTCAAGAATGCCGCGCTAGGCGGTACGGAGTCGGCGATTGTAATCCCGTCGATCGAAAACAATAATTTTGAGCTGAAGCACTCTTGGCTTCAGATGATATTCCAGACGGCCCAGTTTGAGGGCAATCCCGGCGATGATCCTTACTCTCATCTGAAGGCGTTTCTGACGATGACCGACACCATCGAAATCAACTGTGTCTCGGGCGATGCGATTAAGCTGATGCTATTCCCCTTCTCGCTCAAGTTCAGGGCGAAGGACTAGTTAGACATGTTTCCGCCCAGGTCGATCACTACCTGGGAGGAGATGCGAGCCGCCTTCATCAACCACTACTTCCCTCTATCAAAGGTGCTACGGTTGAAGACGGAGATTTCCTATTCCACCAGAAGGATTCTGAAAATCTGTACGAGGTGTGGGAGCGCTACAAGGCGCTACTGAAGAGGTGCCCACAGCACGGGATGTCGAAGGCAGCCCAGATCAACCGATTCCATGAGGGACTCAATGACCAGACTGTCCATATGTTAGACGGAGCTGCAGGAGGAGGGCTTGTGAAGCTCAATGCGACCGATGCATGGAACCTAATTGAGGATTACTCGAGAAACAGCTTCATGAGGGGCAATACGAGGATAAAAGCACCCGGCGTATTCGGAGTGAGCGAGGAGACGGCCACGAATGCCAAATTCGAGGCGCTTCAGCAACAAATTGCTGCGACGAACTCTCAGTTGCAGACGGTCATCGGCACACTACTCCCGAAATCCGGGCAGACTCAGCCCGTGAATGCCGTGACGGCCACCGCACCGACGCAGCACACGCCATACGTGCCATTGTGCGGAATTTGTGGCGCAGCCCACGAGACCTCAGAATGCCAACTTGGGCAGCCACTGGAGCACGTAGACTATATGGGCAATTACCAAGGTGGCCAGCGAAGTTTCCAACCCCGAGCCACCCCAATCTGGCGTACGGGAATCAGAACCACCAGGGGCAAGGACCGCCTGGATTTCAGCCTAGGCCGTCCGGTTTCGAAACGGGGCGCTACGCCAGTACCAGAACGCGCCCGCGGGAGGATCCGACGACATGAGTGTAGAATACCATTTGTAATTGTGCTCGATTTCATTAGTCGTCTTTATAATTTGGGGCATTTTGTATAGTAGTCCTTAGATTAGGACTAGTTTGATATTTATACCAAGTTTGTTGGTATAAATACATGTAAACTAATTGAGTTGAATAGAGAGAAAGTTTGGAAATCGATTCGAAAGGCTTGCAATTCAATTTCTAGAGAGAGAAACAACAGTAACTTTCTCGCTCTACTCGAATTCTCTCTCCCGTTCTTAATTAGAGTTTTTCGACCGAATCTCATTGATCATAATAATCGTCGAATTACTTTGAATTCATGCCTAGGATCGTAGAGTTGTTAATCGTAGGACCTAACAATTGGTATCAGAGCAGATTCGTTCTGTTTTGAATCAAAAATTGTTAGATTTGGATCGAAAATTTAATTCTGTCTACTGTTCATCGAAGAACAGTTTGGCGCGAAATCTGTTTTCGATCCAATAGCTCAAATTATGTGCTTAATTGACTTGAGTTTGATGTTTATGTGCTCGTTTAAGTGTTAGATCGTGATTGCGATCAGTTCTGTAGCAGTTTGAACTTCGATTTTTTGGATTGAATCGATTATGCGTGTTACTGTTTGCGAAGAACATGAAGAACACGTTCTGATTTTGCTCAAATTCGACATATTTTGCTTCAGAACGTGTTTAATTGCTTGTTCGTGCATTGTTAGCTATTGATTGTGAGCGATTACCTGAAATTTCACTGCCTAATTCCTTATTTTTGCTCGAATCTGTGTTAATCGTATTCTGTGAATTTTTCTTACGATCGGATTAGTTTCTCGATCGAAAAACTTGGCGCGAGAATTTTTCTCGATCAGAATACGAAGTCAGCGCTAGAATCGTCATCACCAGAAACGATTTTAGTTGAAATTTTTTTCTCGAGCATTATTCAGCGAAAAACTTTTTCGAGGGAGACTAATTTTAACTGCACCCGTAAACACTTTCCCTCAAAAAACTTTCTCGGACAGACATTCAAAGTTTGACCAAGCTAAAAATCTTTTACACGTGAGTAACTTTTCCAGTCAACGGATTTATTTGACTTGTCGAGAAACTTAAAAACGTACTGTTTCTTTACGATCGAAATAAATTCACGATCCGAAATTTTTCTCGACCGAAAGATTTTGGGCAATTTATTTTGCTCGAAAAATATTTCGCTGACAAACTTTCTCGCACGAGAACAGTACCCATTGTAATCGAAAATAATTCTCGATCGAATTTTTCGAATCAAACGCTACTAACGAACTTTGTCAATTGTGAAGCGCATTACATCATCTTCAACATTCAAAACAATTAACGAAGATCCTTCAACAACTCAACCTTAAAACAAAATGGATGCCTACTCGTTTGGAAATGACAACCGTCCACCGATCTTGCAACGGGGCGAATACACCGTGTGGAGAAGCCGCTTTCTAAATTTCATCGCTCTAAAGGATCAAGCCGAAAATCTGCTGCAGTCTCTTGAAGAGGGATCGGCACAATTCTGGGTCCATGTACCCGGGGACGAAACAGCTACTCCTCCAATTCCAGCTTCTGGGCGACTAAAGGAGCCTAGGGAATACTCTTTAGAGGAAAGAGCTCGAGCTAAGGCTGATCTAGTAGCCATGAATACCCTCATGCAGGGCATCCCCAACGACATATACAGACAAATCGATAGCCTTTCTTCGGCTAAAGGAATGTGGGATGAACTGCATAGGATGATGCAGAGGACGGAAGTTGGCATAAAGGCCGAAAAGGCGAACATTCTCACTGCTTACGACTCCTTCAAAGCAAAGTCGGAGGAGAGTCTATACGAGATCTATCAAAGGTACCTCACTCTTCTCAATGAGATGAGGAAGATAGAAATAACGAAGACAAATATGGAGACGAACATCAGATTTATATCTTCACTGCCCGGGGAATGGAAGAAAATATCCACTCAGATTCGACAGAATAAAGATCTTGAGGAGTTGGATGTCCATGCCGTGTTTGACAATCTCGCACAGCATGAAGATGATGTAAGCGAGATTCTCAAAGAGCATAAAGGCGAACAGACCGAAGACACTGTTGCCTTAGTCTCGGAGAAGAGGAGCTCAAGATCAAGAAAGGAAAAGATCGTTAGGCCTCCTTCACCATCAGAGTCGGAAGAAGAGTCACACTCCGACGTTGAGCCAAAATTGAAAGCTCTAGGAAAGCAGTTAGCTCTCATAGGACAAATGATGAGCAAGAAGTACTTCAAGAAGAAGTCTTCAACCTCAGCCAACAGACTTCGGACTACAAGCTCCAAAAACAAAGAACGTGCACCAGAGAGCTCCGAGATCAAAAACATTAAAAGGCTAACAAATGCTTTAACTGTGGCAAACCAGGTCACTTCGCCAGAGAGTGCACTCTTCCGAAGAAAAGAGATGCCAACTACTACTCCAGAAAGCTCCAATTGACGAAATAGAAGGAAGCTGGAGTAGCTCTCATGGCCGAACAGGACCAATGGCTCGAGGACACGTCGAGTTTTGAAGAAGAGAAATTAGCTCTTATGGCCCGTCTCGACAATGAATCGGACGCCGAAACATCCAATCGGACGAACGAAGACAACGCATCCACCTCTTCACAAAAGGTAGTCTCTACTTCCACATTATCGACCATGTTAGAATCGTATCAATTAGCATACACTAACATGAAACGTGAGCTGAAAAGCGTAGAAGTAGATGATAAACTTTTCAGAGCTCAGGAGAAAATAGATAGTCTCGAAACAGAACTTAGAAACTCAAGTGCTAAAATAGAAGAACTTACTAAGAGTTTACATTCTAGAGAGACTAGTCAACCTCAGTTAGGACAGCATAGTGGAAAGATAAAGGAACTAGAAGATAGGCTAGCAAATAACTACAATTGCCTGGTTAGGAATCTCAATGAGAAAGCTACCCTAAATTGTAGAATATCCGAAGCTACCTCTAAGATCACTGACTTAGAAGCTCAATTAGAAATATCAAATGCTAAGATTAGTGACCTTAGTAAAGAACTAGATGCCTGTCAAGCCGCCAAAGCAACGGTAGAAAATAACTATGCTCTCCTAAGTGAGGAACGCAACAAGTTGCATGCGAAATTTTTTTTACCTCCTGACTCTGAAGCACACTACGAGGGAGTCAAAAAGATTAATTATCAAAATTCTATCTACATACCCCTATCATAAAACAGATAGAGGAGTCACAGGCAAAATTAAATAAAGAAAGAGAGAATTTCGAAGCTGAAAAGAAAAATTCTTTAAGGAGATGGAAAATCTCAAGGCTCCTCGTCCTCCCAAACTACCTCTCACGCTATCATAAAAAGCGTGAAAATTGAGAAATCGCCTTCGAAAGATCAAAATACCATTAATAATTCTATTAAAAGTGCTAAGACTAATTCTACTTCACCTACGTCTACAGGGAGCGTAGGGCCAACACTGACAACGAAGGCGAGAGTGTCTAGTTCTAAAATAAAGAAGGAGCCAGTAGATTTGCATGTTTCTAAAAATGTTACTCATTCTGTTACAATAAACGACACTCGTAGTAATAAAAGAGTCATTTCTACGTTCAAAATTATTGCTTCTACTTGCTCACGTCAGCCTATCACCTTTAGAAGCGATAATTTCGAAATAGGCTCTACCTCGAAAATTACTCTTAATCATTCTGAAACAAATGCCACAAGGAAGACCCGTAGAAAACAAGATCCAGCCATAAAGAAAGCTTATGGCGCCGTACACGCCTGTACTCACCTACGGTATCCCGTAAAGATTGAGTCCCCCAAGCACCTTAGGAGATTATCTAAAGAAAGATCTTTTCTTCAGTCAAAACTTCCAAAGCATTTGCACGTGCTGAAATTAACCTTCCCTGCAAGGTTCAACCAAAATGGGTTCCTAAATCTCCGCCTAGGATGACAAAAGCCGAAAAGGCCAAGTCTCCTATAGAGGCAAAACCCAAACCAACTTCTCCGAAAGTGGAATGGGTTATAAAAAATACTCCGAATAAAAATCATATCTGAACCCAAAAATCAAATCTGCTAATCTGAGAGGACCCATGCTTAAGTGGGTACCTAAAGCTATCTAATTCGTTTTTGCAGATCCATCATGTGTGGAACCTCGACTCTGGTTGCTTCACACACATGACTGGTAAACAAGAGCCGCTGAGCAACTACAAAGACCGACCGAACAGCAAAGTTAGATTCAGGAACAATGACTCAGCTCCAATTCTTGGATTTGGAGATATCATTCTGGAGAATCTGACAATAAAAGATGTCTCGTACGTCGAAGGCCTCCGCCATAACTTGTTCAGCATAGGCCAGTTCTGTGACAAAGGGTTCTAGGTGGTCTTTCATGCTGACCGGTGCATAATCTTGGATAGTCAGGACACAGAACTCCTTCAAGGACTTCGGAAATCCAATCTTTACACGATCAACCTGACGTCCGTGCGGCCCTCGACAGTTGTATGCCTCATCTCTCGGATAGATTTACAAAGGAACAGCCTATGGCATCACCGACTGTCTCATCTAAATATGAAAGTTCTCCAACGTCTTTCTACTAAAAAGTTGGTTCACGGTCTTCCAAGTATCCTACTACAAAGGGAGCATCAGTGTTCGGCATGTCAATTAGGGAAAATGAAGCGAGCATCTCATCACCTTAAGCAAATTGCGTCTACTTCTCGATCAGTGGAACTCATACACATGGATCTCTGTGGGCCGATGCAAACTCAGAGTATCAATGGAAGAAAGTACGTACTGGTGATAGCTGATGACTACTCTCGCTACACATGGACAAAGTTCTGAACCAAAGATGAGACCGGTGACTTGATAATCAATTGTGAACAACACTCAAAATCTGTTGCAGCAGACTATTCAAGTTATTAGAACAGACAACGGCACTGAGTTC
This sequence comes from Craterostigma plantagineum, assembly GCA_027422505.1. Classification (NCBI taxonomy): domain Eukaryota; kingdom Viridiplantae; phylum Streptophyta; class Magnoliopsida; order Lamiales; family Linderniaceae; genus Craterostigma; species Craterostigma plantagineum. The sequence continues at coordinate 521,348 of JAPQWV010000290.1, read as the reverse complement.
AAGAACAACTACCTCAATGAATTTTATCAGAAACTTGAAATAAGTCAACAATTCTCAGCCGCCAAGACTCCTCAACAGAATGGGGTAGTCGAACGAAAGAACAGAACTCTAGTGGAAGCCGCGCGTACGATGCTCATCCACTCTGGACTTCCACATTTTCTATGGGCTGAAGCAGTCAATACCGTTTGTTTTACCCAAAACAGGACGGTGGTTCACAAACGGTTCAACAAGACTCCGTACGAGATTGTGAATAATAGAGTGCCCAACATCTCATTCTTTAAAGTCTTCAGGTGTAAGTGCTTTGTGACGAATGACAGAGAGCAACGTGCAAAGTTCGACCCTAAACCATTCGAAGCAACTTTCGTCGGGTATTCTTCAACATCAAAATCGTACCGACTTTACATCAAGTCTAACCGAACAATTAAGGAAAGCTATAATGTCACTTTCTACGAAGTGGCAGATATGGCTTCTGGTCACTTCAGTCCAGGACCCGTGCCTAACCAGATGGTTCCTGCTCAACTCAGTCCAGGACCCGTACTAAAACCGTTGGTTTCTGAAGACAACATTTCAGAACCCGTAATCACTGGTGTGTTGGCACAAAACCAACAGAAGATGGCAACAACTTCGAAGTCAATGTCAGAAGAAGCAACAAGACTTGCATTAGACGATTTAGATTCCCTCTTCGAACTAGTATATCGGTCATGCACTACTACACCTACAGTGGATTTTCCATCCAACGAGACCGACGTACCAAGTTCATCTCACGTCTATATCCCACCCGACGCCACAGAACAACGTAGAACCTACAGTGGTCCTCGAGGAAGTATCATCAGAGACGATCGATCCAAGTGCAGAATTGGAACTTTCTCAGACAATTGATCAATCGGAGACTATAGGAAATCTAGGCCCATAGATGGCTGATGCATCAACTTCAGCCTTGCCTCATGAGCGCAAGTGGACTAGAGGTCACCCGGTTGATCAGATAATTGGCTATCCTTCAGATGGTGTAAGGATACGTCGTCAACACAGTCTTTTCAGTTGCTTCCTGAGCCAAACCGAGCCTACTAAGGTAGCAGATGCACTTCGAGACCCGGATTGGATAATTGCGATGCAAGAGGAAATCAACCAATTCGAACGTCTCCAAGTGTGGACCTTAGTACCCCGTCCATATGGGAAAATAATAGTCGGAACTAAATGGGCATTCAAAAAGAAGAAAAATGAAGATGGTGAAGTGATCCGGAACAGAGTTAGGCTAGTTGCGAAGGGAAACAATCAACAGGAAGGCATCGACTACGACGGGACATATGCTCCTGTTGCCCGAATCGAAGCTATCGGCCTTCTTCTGGCTTATGCGGCTCACAAAGACTTCAAAGTCTATCAGATGGATGTTAAGACCGCCTTTCTCAACGGCGTGTTAAAAGAAGAAGTCTACGTCGCTCAGTCGGAAGGTTTCGTTGATCAAGAACATCCCGATCATGTTTATCGCTTGGATAAAGCTCTCTATGGACTAAAACAAGCCCCACGTGCTTGGTACGATGTCCTGAGCGAATTCCTCGTAAAGTCTGGATTCATACGAGGAACGATCGACACAACCCTCTTCATCAAATGGCAAGACAAAGATCTGATGGTCGTTCAAGTATACGTCGACGACATAATCTTCGGATAAACTAACCACGGCTTTGCAAGAAGTTTGGAGATCTAATGAAAAGCAAGTTCGAGATGAGTCACATGGGAGAGATGCAGTTCTTTTTAGGACTCCAAGTCAGGCAACTCGAAGATGGAATTTTCATCAGTCAGACAAAATACATCAAGGATATTCTGAAGAAATTCCATCAAGACCAGAGCAAGCCTCTCAGCACTCCTACGTCACCAAGCTGCAAGTTGGATGCCAATCCCTCTGGCAAGCCGGTCGACATCACACTGTATCGCAGCATCATTGGATCTCTACTCTACCTCACTTCCAGCCGGCCGGATATCATGTTTGCCACCTACTTATGCGCCCGTTTTCAAGCCGATCCCAAATAATCCCGTATGCTCGCGGTTAAAAGGACTCTACGTTACCTTAAGGGCACTTCTACCATTGGACTATGGTATCCAAAGGGTACGAACTTCAAACTTATTTGCTACACTGACGCTGATTATGCAGGCGCCGAATGGACAAGAAAAGCACGTCCGGTGGCGCTCAATTTCTAGGCAAAAAGCTGGTCTGCTGGTCATCCAAAAAGCAGAACTGTGTGTCAACTTCGACGGCCGAAGCGGAATACGTGGCTGTCGCCGTTGTTGCTTACAGATGCTATGAATGCGGACACAGCTTCGCGACTATGGGTACAATTTAAATAATATATTCATATATAGTGATAGTCAAAGCGCAATCGCCATTACTTCCAATCCTGTTCATCACTCACGCACAAAAACACATAGACATTATATATCATTTTATCAAAAAAAAAAATAGTTATTACTTCCGGAAAAGAAAAAAAGACAGATATTACAAGCAGCTATATTCTGTTGCCAGCAGTGCCTAAAGATAATAAATATTCCCAGATAAATAAAAGATAAAAAGTGTTCGTCGTGGTTCTTAAGAAACCCATCCATGATCACGGCGTTTAAGCATCGGTGGCAGTTTGGCGAACTTACGTGTGATCCACGCGTCACTCATACAAAATCAGAAAGCGCGTATGATAATCAAGCAAGCCGACTTCTTTCTCCAGACGCTTCCATCAAATAATTTGTGTATATATACATATTCACCTTAGATAAGCAAGAATCAATAATCAAAATTTAATCATCATCCATTATTTTGAGTTCGATTGAATACATCTTCTTCATCGATCTGAGAAATGAACGGTCAGCCGAAATACGGTTACCCTTACCCTCAGCAAGGTATAATTTTGCCGAATATATTCTTCAGTTTTCTTCAACTCTCTAATTCGCTAATGAATAGAAAGTAATTAAGTGATTATCTTACTTATATCTCAGGTTATTATCAGGGCCCGCCGGTGATGGCGCCGCCGCAGTACGCCGCACCGCCGCCGAGGAGGCGGCCTGGGATGCTTGAAGGATGGTAATCAATTAATGCTTAGTAATCATTCATGGTTATTCCTCCTCTTTATTATTATTGAAGATTATTGAGATGATTATGGCTGAATGAGGAAGTGGTTTTTTTTTTGTTTTTTTTATTTGCAGCTTGGCAGCTCTGTGCTGCTGTTGCCTTGCTGACGAGTGCTGTGATCTTTTATTCATGTGTTGAAGAAATAAGAAGATATGATGATTTTACTCTCTATTATTACTTCACGCTTGTATCGTATATAGTACAGTTATACGATGTCGTTTTGTGTTTGTAGCTTTTGATCGTGTTTTGTATGACTTGTTATACTACATTTTCACTTGGTTATTCCTTGTTTTTATGTAGAATTATGAGTAAATATCAGTTGAATTGGTTAGAATTCAGAATAATGTTAATTGTTGTCATAGAAACACGTCGACTAGCGTGTTTGACTAGTATATAAGTTTGATGTGACATTCAACATATCATTGATTAGTTTTAAATTGAATCCGTCGAGCCTACGATTAGTTATTATCTTGTGTCCATTATTTTTTGGTGGCAATTTTTTATGGTATGGAAGTGGATGATTACACAATTCCAGAGAATAATAACAATGGGAGTTGAGAGTTAATGTGATTTTCATGTGTCATGTGTGAGAGGAGAGCTTTAAAGATATAATTTTTATGTATTTCACATCTGAGAGGCGAATTCACGATTAGAGAATGATTGGGGAAGTCGATAAATCTCTATTCTACTTAAAAGACTAGTGTTTGTAGGGCTGTAAACGAGCAGAGCACGCTCATTTTCTGGGCTCGAGCTCGAGTTCGAGCTCATCTAGCTGGAAATGAGCTCGAGTTCAAGCCGTGAGCTGAAGAGCTCATCGAGCTCGAGCTCGAATCAATAAAAAAATTAATTAAATAAAAACTTAATAATAAATTATAACTTTATTAAATAACAAGAAAAAAAAACCCAAAAATAAACAAAAATTAAAATTATTTTACTATTATTATTAGAAAATATCAAATATTTTAATTATAATTAATATATATTTTATTTGTGAAAATATAAATAATTCAAAAAAATAAAAAATAAATAAATAGAAAGCTCACGAGTCGGCTAGTGAGCTTTTGAACAACTATGTTTGGGCTCGAGCTCACATAAATAAGCTCGAGTTCATTTTTTTCGAGCTTGAGTCGAGCTTTTGTCGAGTCGGCTCGACTCATCTTTCACCTCTGTGAAAAACTGCTATGCAATTTAGAATGCTATTTTATCATTAAGTAATAAGCTATTAAATTTTAAACAACATTTCCACCTAATAATTTAAAAATGCAAACAAATATTATATATTTATATTACAGCATCGGATATGCTTAAAAAAACATGATAAGAACCTGATAACGAAGGCCTTTTTGATAACGAAGCTTCTAATGTTAACTATAATAAAAATGTTTGTAAGATGCATACTTTAATATTCATGTATATGTACTATAAATCATTCCTTTTCGGGATCCCCCAAGTTAACAGTGTGGTTCCTATTTTCTCCTTTCCTATTATTTGGTTTGTCTATATAAGTCTGCGACGCGTGAGAGTATTGAATGATCTCTAGAATTTCCAAATTTTATATTTTAATGCAAAGACTATTCGTGGCTGAAATTGTATTTGTCTTTGTCAAACACTCAAGATAGGGTCTTGAAATAATAGTAGTTTTTTCCATTATTAGCCGTGTTAAACATTAGTCGCTAGTAGGTGCTAAAGAGAACGTCAATAATTTTTTATTAATATATTTAATAAAGTTGAACCAACGATATATCCATGTATCTAATAATCTTATCCATTTATCTAATTCTATCAAGCTAAACAAGAAAGTTGTGATTATATAATCTAAAGACTGTATTTCAGAATAACATGATGGCTTTTCGTTTTCAATATAGATGTGGAAGTATTATTGTACTGTACGCTGTGGCGGAGGCAAAAACATTGCCTAATGGGGTCATTCTGTAAATATTATTAATTGAACCCCATATCCTGGATTTTTTATAATTTTCACTGGGGTCTTTATAGTGTAAATATTTTTATTTTTAGTCCCCACGTAAAAATTTTCTTTAAAATTACTAATAATTTTTTTTTTCCAGTGGGGTCCAATGACCCCACCGGTCCTCACGTGGCTCCGCCACTGACTGTACGTACTGATATTTAATTTCACGTCCCAGATTTGGAATATCCACATATAAGAGGACAAAAATGTAATTACACCATGCACATCACTTTACGATTTTGCCCCTCAACGTCACCAACCTTAAATTCGTGTTCACCATCAAAAAGAAAACGAAAATAACAAATCGACCCCAGACTCAGCACTCACCTCCCAAAGATCCCACACTTGATCGACGGACTGTATGACGCCACGTGTATGGGAAAAGCATCGCAGCCGTCCGTGCCAGATGTCACGGTCAACTCGCCCCGCCAGCAAACAAACGGATCTGAACCGTTGGATCAATACTATCTATTCAATCAACGATCTGAAAGCTGCCCGAAACACCTACGGGCAGATCTCAGCGCCTTTAAGAAGCACCTCACCCCCATCCATTTTCTTCGCTCAAACTAGGAAACCCTAGCTCACTCTTCCCCAAATCTTTTCATCTCCTCTATCCGTTTATTCCCCAGAAATTTCCCTAATTTTGTTCTGATTTCTGAGCGATAATCGTCGCTCTGACGATTGGGTGCTGAATTCCTCTAGAATTGTAGAAGTTATAGAAGTTTCGGAGGTTCGATTTCTGGCCGACACATGTTCTTGGGGAAACATATGGTAATTGGAGAATCTCCGAAGATTAATGGCGTCGGCAGCGTTTGCGAGCATGAATGAATCTGGCTGGGCGGCGCACATGGGAAAGGTTTCGTCTTACCCTAATTCAAACCCTAGCTCTAACAATAATCCGAAGAAAAAGCAGAAGAAGGTCCACCCTGCTACGCCAGCTGACGGCCGTTACAACAACGCCAACGGAGAGTTGTACGGTGACGCGCAAACCGCCTCCGACGACGCTTATTCTTTCAATCAGACGTCGACCAGTCGAAACGCCGGTAATTACGGTGCGTATTTGGTCTTCAACGTCGCTTCCTGCACTAAATCTGAGCTCGTTGAGCTGCGTAGGAGGCTTTGTTCGGAGCTTGATCAGATCAGAGATTTGAGGGACCAGATTGAGTCGGGGCAGATCAGCACCGTTGAAAACCCTAGATCTCAGCCTAAATCGAAGAAGGCTAACGGGAACAAGCGGCCGTTTTCTTCTACTGGATCGTTTTTTGATAATCCGACGCGGGATGCGTTTGATACTGCTGTGGATGTTGATCCTTTGGTGTTTGAGGGTCTGTTGAAGGAATGTGGAAAAATTGTGGTGAAATTGATGAAGCACAAGCATGGGTACGTCTTCAAAACACCTGTGGATGCCGTGGCTATGGGTCTTCACGATTATCATCTGATAGTTAAGAGGCCCATGGATCTCGGCACTGTAAAATCAAATCTTGGGAAGAACATGTACCCGACTCCCATTGAGTTCGCCGAGGACGTGAGGCTGATCTTTAACAACGCCCTCCTTTACAACCCTAAGCACGATCCAGTTAGCGGGATGGCAGAGCAGTTGCTTTTGAAGTTCGAGGAGCTGTTCAAGCCCATTCAGGAGAGTTTTGATGCTATTGTTAGGCAACTTAGGGAGGAGAAGGAGTTGAGAGAAAGAGAATTGCGCGAGTTTAGAGCTATCAGTGAGCACAATGATTTGCAGGGTAGTTCATGGAACAACAATGGGGTTAGCAGCAATTTGCACAAGAAGCCTAAAAAACCGAAGGTGAAATCCAGTCCAGTAATTCCTCCTCCTCTCGTTGCAAATAATCAAGAGAGGGTCCAGGCACCAGCAATGCAGGCCCATTCGAGTGCATCAACTCCTTCGAATCCACCTTTAGCAACCACCACTCAACAACAAGATATGATTATGGAGACGTACAACCCTAATTTGCCAGTTAAGGATCAGAAAGCAGGGAGAGGTGGAACTGTGAAGCAGCCAAAGCCCCGTGCCAAAGATCCAAATAAGAGAGAAATGAGCATGGAGGAGAAGCAAAAGCTGGGACTTGGGCTGCAAAATCTGCCTCAGGAGAAGATGCCCCAGCTGCTTCAGATCATCCGTAAGAGGAATGAGCACCTTGCGCAAGATGGTGATGAGATAGAGCTTGATATTGAGGCCCTCGATACAGAGACCTTATGGGAACTTGATCGTTTCGTCACCAATTGGAAGAAGATGGTAAGCAAGACCAAGCGGCAGGCGTTGATGATGAATAACAATGTTGACGCATCTGGAGTGACAGCATCAGCGAATCCCATCTCTGAAGCTTATGTGGTACTTTATAGCGCCAACTCTTATTAAGTATTATAGATTACTTTCCTGCCTTCCTACTACTTACGCATTCGGTGTCTCTATTGAAGGCAAGTGATAATAATGAGGACGACCCGACGAAGAAATCCAAAGAGAACGAAGACGAGGACGTTGACATTGACGACGATATGCCAGAGACTAGTTTCCCGCCAGTAGAGATTGAGAGGGATGATGGTCAAGGCATTGGGGGAACAGTTGCAGATGACAAAGGGCAGGATGAACCTGAAGATGAACGTGATCAACATCGCCAAGAAGAACCCCATGAGGATAACAACGATATCAATGGTCGTGGCAATGCCAGCAGTAGCTCGAGCAGTTCGGGGAGCTCTAGCAGCGGTTCATCTTCGTCCAGCGGTATAAATGCTGATTTGACTTGTATAGATGATCTGTCTTGTTGTGTGCCTTTGCCCCAAATGTCGACAGAATGCTCATTTGTTAGAGCTGCTCTGCGTAATACAGATTCTGAGTCGGGTAGTTCCTCGGGGAGCGACTCTGATGCAGATGATGCTCAGTCGTGAGGGTGAACTTGCTGATTATATCTTTTTAAGGATTGAGCAGTGTGGAGTCGGCCCATCATCGATTCCTCGCTTGTCAGGTAGTTTTCTATTTGTCATCGTAATTGCTGGCTAAACTTCTTATTTGTTTTATGTCTGAATCTTATGGGCACATGTCTATCCATCGATGCAGGGCGAGTATGTTGTTTATATTATATATCCCTTCTCTTCTGCTCGACGATGTTGTTAGAAAATAGAACAGGAGTTTCTGTAGGAGAAGATCGATTGAAAACTGCCAGTGAATTCCTGAGAAAGATTAAGAAAGGTGTAATGTAGATTGTGGGTAAAAGTGATGGAAAGATAGGACACAATATCTTTGTACAGTTTTGTTTTTACCCAAGTATATTGAGATTCTCTTTTTCTTGTTAGAAAAATGGCTCTTTGATCGACCTTGTTCTCATACGACGCAGTATGATGAAATTTACTCGAAATAAATAATAAAATAAAGACAAGAAGATGGGATAACAGAAGTTGCCAGCAAGGTATCATCAGTACTGTGGTGGATACGATACAACTGTATTATTGAAGTACTTGGTACCGCAGAAAGTAAAAGAAAAGTTCACAAAATAAATTTTTTGCTAGTAAAATATTCATTGGATCCTTTTGAAGTAATGTTGGTTGGTGATGGGTGGTAAAGAATTGTATAAAGTATCGTCCTCCTAACACGTTATGAAAAAATTGTATCTTGTAAATAGTACAATACACATGAAATATTTCCCCACAACACAAATAAAAGGAATGTATAATAAATCTTGATGTGAATTAGTTTCATATTCGAGTCGATAATGTTTCATCTGAAAACTCAGTTAGAAATATGCATCCACCATGACAGAAATGCAGTCAGAAAAATAGGAACACATGCAAAGTTACCATGAAAAGCATAATATACCAAAGATTTTACATGTTATCAGATTCTTGAAATTAGAAAATAAAAAATAAAAAAGCGTCGGCGTAAAGTACGGTTGTCGGGGCATAAGTTGTGTATTAGCAACGGCTTGCATCGCGATGCATTCGTTCTCTTAGCCGCTCGTAAATGGCGCACCAAAAAACACCTTTTGTTTCCGATGCTATTAATCATTCCCTGGGATTCAAATAATCATTACAAGGGATGAGACATTTTGCCTCTATGATATAAAATCCCGGCGAAAAAATAACACAACAATGCGTTCATTCTATTCTGTTGCTGTGATCGTAATAATAGTGATGTTTGCGATTCTCTTCAATATACGAAATAAGTGTCTTTCTTTGTTCATCGAGAACGCCTGTGTGTTCCATTACGAACAAACTCAACATATCAATCTGCAAAATTTATCGATCCTACTTATATCCAAAATGCATAATCGAACTCACAGATTAAGCAAGCAGGTGATTTATCATATCAGTTTGCCACCACCATTAGAAGGCATAACTAGATTCGCTGAAGGAGTCGTCCTAGTAACTTGTTGGCCATTCACTTCACCACGGAGCTGGGTACAAAAATAGAAGAATACGAACCAATGAAAAAGAAACGAAATCAAATAAATATGTTTGTGACAGTAAATTGCAAGTCTTCTTAGGAAATATTTTTACATCAATCACATACCATTTCACCATGCTGTTGAGCGGCGGATATGGGGAACTTTTGAGAGGTGTCACTTGAGTCTCTATTCTACAACAAGTCGATTTATATCAGCTTCAATTTAGCAGATGCAAAGTCAAACTATCTAAATCTACACTAACCTTATTGGCCCACTTGAGACCACATGCGTTACACAAAGTCCTTGGTCCATCTGGCCCACGTCGCATCATGGGAGTGGAGTTTGAACTGATATTACATTGCCTACATCTGATGAGAATCATATCATGTGAAAAATTAGTATTACACTAGAAGAGAAGAACTATACATGTATGTATTTTTGCAGCAGCTAATGTGCCGAGAATCTATTCTTGGAAACTAGATAGAAGAGCAAGAAAATATGGAATCTCTTAACGTGGTTTCTAGTTCTTCTCCACCAGAGTTTCCATTACAATCTCCAGAAATTGACCCAGGTTCATCTGATGTTGACTTGGACGATGTAAATTGGCCTTTCTTCCGCTGCATTCTGGAATTTTACAAGCATGAGATGGTATATGAACGTTGAGATGATCGAATCATATACAGAAAGTTCAGAGCCAGCCAATGCAGCAAGCAATGTCAAAAGGACAACGCAGGGAAATAAAAAGAAACGAAAACGAATCATATGAAAACCAAGTCACTAAAGAAAAAAGTGCAACAAAATTAAGTGCAGTGAAGTCACAAAGAATGATTTCTCTAACTCGTGTCTTACTTTTGCGCAACTTCCTTGCGCACGGAATAACGTATCTTTTTATCGAAACAACGTTCTTTCCTCTTTTGTCTGAACCTGTCCAAGGAAGCAGCCCTATGCGATTGACTACACCTGCCGGGATAATCACCCACAGCCTATTAAAACAGAAAGAAGTGAACATTTAAAGCTCCAAGTCACAAGACACTAATTGAATAAACATTGCATAATTCAAACCTTTTGGCTTTGTGCTGTCATATTATGAGTTGGAATTCCATTAGGCATTTCGTACCCACCCAATAACAGCAAAACTGCCTGAACCTGAAGATTGAGATTTGAGAACATATAAACAACGACTCTTACAAGCTCACACACAGTCAGAGAAACATTCTTATTAGAAAGAGGGCAGATATTTCAAGTTCAACACCTATCCGTTAACATTAATCCTAAAAATGTCGATGAGTTGTCATATAAGCAAATCATTCAACCAATGATCATTAACCGACATGAACATTGCTGGGCGTCATTCCAACTCGTCTATCGACATGCTACGCTTTCAGTGTTTAGTATCTCCTACAACTAATGCAGCTTACTGAATGACGCATACATATGAGACTCAATCCAGAAACACCAATCCTTTATCAGTGCAAAGAAGACAATGTTTCACCAACACAATCACTATCGTTATGGCAATAGCTGCTCAGTCTAAAACTCTCGATTGAACTTCAATATAGCACAGGTTTTTTACATTTAACCGATTTTCCGAATCCTTAATTTTCCTCATATAAATTCGAAAACAGACCACAATTAATTACAACACAATGAAGTACCAAAACCCTCACTGAAAACACAGAAAAAAAAAAAGGCTCTGCTGACTAAGAATAAGGTAAGTAAACGAAAATTAATTTCCAATCAACTCATAAAGAAACAACCTTTTCGGGCGAAACTGAATCGAATACGTAGACCTCTCCTTGAAACGACAGCGACAGCTGGTCAGGTCCGCCGTCGCCGCCGGCAGTCGGAGCCGCCATGTCAGAGCTATCGTACAGAGCGTGCGGCCCAACCGAATCAATTGCGTGCGGTGGAGGCGAGTGGAGGTAATCGGTCGTGTTGTGTTCGTACCCCAATTGGGTATTAGGGTTGTTGTGCTCAATCGAGGTTTCCTCCCCGTTGGAGGAATCCAATACGTCGTCGTCTTCGTCCGAGTCCGGAAGGTGGTGATGGTGGTTTTTGACGTCGCTCATGGACGGCGGTCGCGGTGGTGTTCCGTACATCTACGGTGGTACGCAGTGGTCACTACGCTCAACTTGTCTCAAGTTCTGTGAACAACATACAATAATGATAATAATAATAATAAATTATTATGATTCTAATAATAGTGTATACTAATATATAATTACAATAATAAAATATCTTAATTTCCTTTCATTATATAGAAGATATATTCGATTGGATTTGTTGTTATCAAATCCCTATTGCATTAATAATTTATCTATCTATTTTATTAAGTTATAGAGTCACCGCTTAATTAATTTGGTATGTCAACTATACAATACAATTTTATCCATGATATTGTTCTATATTACAATATGTCCTCAAATCAACTTTTTTATATATAATAAAACTAATTAAAAAACTTTGCTCCAGCCTTGGATTCATGTTGGCATTGGAAGAAACTGCATCGAATCAAAGAGCTATTTCATGGTGGCTATACTGGGAGAAGATGGAGATTGACAGCAGATGGCAGATATTACATTAGCTCTGAGTATGAATGGCTTAAAGGGCAGAATCCGTACTTCCCTTTCTGCAAAGCTATATGGAATAAGTATAACATACCCAAACATTCTTTTATTATGTGGATCCTCATGCATCAAAGACTGCTTACCAGTGACAGACTGGCTGGATGGGGTTTGCATGTTACTGACAGAACATGTAGACTGTGTGGTGATGCTGATGAATCTCTAGAACACCTATTTGTGGAATGCAGATACAGCCGTACTCTGTTACAAAGGATTAATTTCTGGCTGAATATTGAGGGAGGAGTTAATTCTTATGCTGAACTGTGTGAGTGGTTGGTGCACATAGGCAGGAAAAGGAGCATACATCACTGCATTATCCTTGCCTGTTATGCCTCAGCCTGTTATCATGTATGGTGTGAAAGGAACAGGCGTCTGCACGATCAGGGAGTGAAGAACGAGGAACAGATTGCACAGGTGATTGCTAATGAGATGAAATGGAGGATCAAGAGTGTATGTAGAGTGAAGAATGCTAACAGATCGGATACTTATAACCGAGTATGTTTTTTTCCATTAACATGACTGATGTATAGAGGAAAGGTGAATCTGTTAGGTGTAATTGTTGCATGTGGTAAATGAAAACTTCATTTTACCAAAAAAAAAAAAAACTAATTAAAAAATAACTTAACATAATAAAATAATTTGCTCATACAAAGAATGTGCTTGAATACATGGCATAAAACTTACTTTGTTGAGATAAATTTGATATGGGTATATCGGGGTCTTTACACATAAATACCTCTTCTATAAAAAAAATGTAATTTAGTACCCTGTGAGGATTTTTTTTATGTGTAGGTACCTAACAGAATAAATTTTTTGCAGATAGGTACCCGATCTGCCGCAGGTACGCCATACAATACATTCGGGGTACCTTATATCAACACATTTGGGTACCCTACATAATAGAAAATGGCACGCCGTATTAGCACATTTAGGTACGCCCTATTTAAAACATAGGTACGTCGTATGAACATATTTAGGTATCCTATATCAACATGTTATGGAACGTAATACACACACAGAAAGGTACCGCATGACTGAAGAAACTGGTAAAAATTAAATCTAGTACCTATCTGTAAAATTTTCTGACATGGGTACCTATGTGTAAAAATTTTATTCAATTAGGTATTTATATGTAGTATCAGAACACACAATTTACGAATTTACATTTTTTTTGCACAATAAAATTTCCAGCATTGTATTCTTAAATTGCTAAATTTTAAAGGTGAATCTACCGAAAATACCCATTTTTATAAAAAATTTGCAAGTCAGTAGCTCTGTCAGAATTTATTTTATATAAGTACTCGTTTCACTGTGTGTACTACAGTCTTGACGTACATTTTTTATGTGTATTACGTCCACGTCACGGGTTCATATGGTACTCATATATGGTACTATATACGTTTCTATAAGGTACTTTCATGTGTTATATGATGTACCATTTTCTCGCTGCATTATGTACACAATTTCTATATGTTACCTAAATGGGATATATGATGCACCTTGCGGTGGAACGGGTACCAATGTGCAAAAATATTATTCTAATAGGTACCTACAATAAAAAAACACTAACATGGTATTGATTTGCAAATTTTTAGTAAGTTTAAAATATATATATGATTAACTTTAACAAATGCAGATCCTAATAAAAATCCTATGAACAATTATCTTGAAACTTATCCTATTCGCTACCGAAGTAGGGGGAAAAACACAAAATATCTTCATCAAATACATTCTTGCATTTGCGGGTCCATCTTTTCCTCTCAGACGTTGCATTTGTCGTTACTAATCATTACTCTGACTTTCTTAATCATCTTTAAATAATGCCAACATCCATGGCCGAACAAAGACACCTCCTGTGCTATATAAACCAGCTTAAGATATTCTTCATCATACTGTAATAATTAAAAATACAAAAGGAGAGAAAGAAGAGAAGAAAAAGATGGTTGCTCAAGCAGTTGAGATGTTGAAGAGTGAAATTCCCTTAGAAGAAGAATCTGTGTTCATCTCAGATGATACAAAAGCTGGTTTAGTCCTCGTGGACATCATCAATGGCTTCTGCACTGTTGGCGCTGGTAGTCTGGTAATAAGAGAACATATAGTTTTTTCTTCCTACCTTGGAAGAAGTGTCACTAACTCAAAATTGAGCAATATTTCAGTCCCCAAAAGAGCCCAACGAGCAAATCGATCGAATGATCGAAGAATCGGAGAATTTAGCGAAGGCGTTCTGCAACAAAGGATGGCCCGTGCTCGCCTTTCTCGACTCCCACCATCCCGAGAAACCCGAGCATCCTTATCCTCCGCACTGCATCGTTGGAACCGATGAATCAAACCTAGTTCCAGGTAATCTGCAAAATGGTGTTTCGATAATGGTTTGTTTTAGGTAGCAAATCCAATTCCATTTAAGGATACATCGAAGAATTGAGACTTGTATACAAGCTTGTGGGTCACTCCATCTATTGTCCAATTAGTTTTATAACTGAACCCCCGGGTTTAGAGACAGAGATTCCAATATTTTTTCTAAGCTGAACCCCACAAGCTCATATGCATGGTTACTGATTGTGTTTGTGTAGCTTTGAGGTGGATAGAAAGGGAGGCGAACGTGACGATTAGACGAAAGGATTGCTACGACGGGTTCGTGGGCTCGATTCGAGAGGATGGTTCGAACGCCTTCGTCGACTGGGTTAAGCATAACGAGACTCAAGTTGTAAGCACTTATTCGTTTATGGGTTTTATTGAGCCGTTGGTAGTGTTCGTATATCTATCCCGATAGAGAAACTGCGAGAATAGTGCACTTAGTGGGCGTAATAATTTTTTTGGTCATGTATATTATTAGGCATCGTGGCGTTACAAGGACAGTTAAACTAAATGGTTGCAATTTTACGGGAATAAGTTTTAAAATTGAAGCAAATTTGAGGCGCCTAAAGCAAAGATTGGTATTTTAAAACGAGTTTCAAACGAGTAATGCTGGAGTTTGAAACTTATTGTCCTTGAATTGATTCGATTTTGAAACTTAACTGTGTCCTCAAATTGCTTCAATTTCAAAACTTACTATCCTAAAATTGTCACACCCTAATTGAGGTGTCCTTAGAATTCCACTCTTCCAAAAATATACATGACCGGAAAAATAATTAAAGCCTAGTTAGCGATTACTTACAGAAACCGTTGAATCTTGTTGCAAAAGCTGTTGGTGGTTGGAATCTGCACGGACATATGCGTGCTTGACTTTGTTTGCTCGACGCTCTCGGCGAAGAATCGAGGCCTCCTCGAACCACTGGAG
This sequence comes from Craterostigma plantagineum, assembly GCA_027422505.1. NCBI lineage: Eukaryota > Viridiplantae > Streptophyta > Magnoliopsida > Lamiales > Linderniaceae > Craterostigma > Craterostigma plantagineum. Next base: position 505,972 of record JAPQWV010000290.1, on the reverse strand, counting down.
GACGTCGTAGTGTATTCCAAAGGATGTGCGACTTTTGATTTCCCAGAACCAGTTGCGAGGAACAGCAAAGACCTATTGGCTCATCCTCAGGTAGGTTAATGAACTAAACCTTGACAATCATGAAATAAAAAAGCATATATATATATATATATATATATATTGTGCTATAAACATGAGATCAAAGAGAGGTCACTTATCCATTTGGTTATGGCAGGAGTTCATGCATCATGTGGGGCTTTACATGGCAAAGGGAAGAGGTGCTAAGATCGCCCGAGAAATCTCATTCCAGGCTATGAGAAGTATCTGATGGAATTATCCAGTTGAACTTGAAACCAAGGAGTAATGTACAAAAGTATATAAGAGGTGTCTACTATGCATGAAGAATAAAGAGTATATTTCTCCTTTAGACAAGAAATACACATATCTATATTTCGTAACAGTAACAACTCAAGTATGGTACCATATAATATTTCTACTTACTATCCAAAAGCCCTGTGATGTAATGTGTTGAAAACACATCCTTTGAAGCATATAACAATCCATGAAATCGTAAATCGATTAGCATCGTTCAAAAGATTCAGAAGAAGCTATTCTGCATCCTCTTCTTTAGACGAACCTGCCTTCTGTGAAAACTTGTCCCACCTCTGCTTATTCCTCTTCAAAGATGCACGATTCTGCGTGAAAGAGGTAAGCCCTTGGTTTAGAGCTCCAAGATTCACGCCATTGGAAACCAAGATGCTCGTAACGCCCATTTTGGATACCTGAAATAACAAAAAAAAAAACACATAAGATCAAAGAATTCGCACAATAAAGAAAAAAAAAAAAGTTCTACAATATCAATTCCATCGAAGTATTAACTCATCAAGGTTTTCGATTCGTAGAGCGTAAACAATGTGTGAGTAGCTAGCCTCAGTCAGTCATAACTCATAAGCAAACAATAATACCACCAATAATGGGGGAAAAGGAAAAAACAATATCTTACAGCATCGATGTTGCGATTCTCATCATCGAAAAATAGCATTTCGTTGTAAGGGACTCGAGTCTTTCGATGAATTCTCTGGAAGTGATCAGTCTTGTGCGTCCAGCTAGAAAAGATCTCCTGAAATACCCCAAAATATGTCTATAACAACAAAACTAGCAGTAACCAAAAAATCCATTCATCAACTAGGACAGCATCATAGGCAGATTTCAATTATTCAAAAGAAGTCTTCACCTGAGCAACAAACATCGATTTAATCCCTAATTTTCCAAGAAACGCGTTGGCCGTATCAGGCGTCGGCGACCTCGAGGCGATAGCTACGTCGACGCCTTTATCCTTTAGGGCGTAGAGTATGCCAGTCGCGTGGGGGTACAATTTAGGGGTATCGCGCTTCGATCGACACTCACTGCATTTCGAAGACAAAATTGAAAAACAAAAAACCGATGAGCAACCGATTTCATCCTCGAAAGGAGAGAGCTGATTGAATCAAATCGACCGATTAATTCGTTCCAAGTCACTCACCAGTAGAAAGGCCAGAGAGTGTAGTCGAGATCGAAGACGACGAGACGAGGCAGTAGCTGGAAAAGACCCAAAATCTCCATAGCCTCGTTCTTCACCCTATCGTCTCCCATCTCTCTCTCTCTCTCTCTCTCTCTCTCTCTCTCCCTGGCGTTTATTGTTTTTTTTTTTTTTACTCCCACGTCTGTATCTGAGATTTCTTTAACATTCGAAAAAGAAAAATGATTTCTTTAACTTACTATTTCACGGTAATAACTATAATTAGTATTTCTAGCACAGCATACGTGTCTGCAATAAAAGAAAAATAATTATTATTAAACAAATTTAATAAGTAATATACTAAAATAATATTTGATAGTTATTATGAGGTTATGGAAGATACGTGGTTTAATAAGGTCTTTTTTATATTTTTTAATAAATATAGAAAAAATCTGATTGGTCAATTGATACAGACTAATTGACGGTTTATCCTAGCCCATCACTCTTAATATAATAGCATAGATGTGGGCAGTCGATGTGTGAATCGTTGCTTGCAGCGATGAGAATATTGAATGAACTTATTGCGTATGATTGTACGGTGATTATAGTTTTCTCTCTTTCTAATAATAACTAGTCCCCCGTCCCATTATCTTTTGTACTTTTTACTAAATCAAATAATCTACATCTTTTGTATATTTCCTTATTTAGTAAAAATCATCACAAACAATCAATATAATAATACTCCCTCTGTTTTTTTAATGAAAGTCGCTTTCGAAGTTATTTTTGTTTTTAAAAAGAAGTCGTTTTACCTTTTCCATAAAAATATTAAATATTTCCAATTTTACCCTTCTTTAAAATTGAAGCAGTAAAAAAGCCATTAAATATGGTCAAACAATTAATAAGGGTATAACGATTATTTTCAGTCATTTCTTAATAAGTGTGCATTTTCTTGAAACGACCAGTTTTTCGAAACATCAAGAGTATTAAATATTCTTAAAAGACGTATCAAAATATACACTTTTTACCGTTTAATTGTACTATAGTATTAAAATATTCAGTTTCATAAAAACAGTGCCACAACCCAAATGTTCATAATTTATTGGGACAGAGGGAGTAGTATTTTTGGCACCCAATGTGTGTGGCTGCATCTCCAACCGTCCTCTATAGTTGGCGTTGGACTGGATAATTTAGTGTTGAGGACTCCAAGGAAACGCCATACACCATCCAAATCTAGCGAGCCTACACGTTCAACCGCAATACGGTTGAACTGCTATTCTCAACTGCGATGTGTAGCGGGGCACTGTTCAACCGCTATACGGTTTTTCTTTTTCTTTTTTTTTTCGTTTTGATTTTCTGAAGCTTGATTCTTGAATGAGAATGGGGGAAACGAACTGGGGAAGCTGATGATGACGAGGAGAGAGAAGAGGAAACTTTTCATTTTTATTATTTTTTTGTTTTAAATTTTTTTCTCCTTTTCTAGTAGGTTCATTTTAATTTATATTTTCTTATTTTGTTTACTTTAGATTTTATGGGAATTTAAATTCATAACTTTAAATTCTGTATTCTTAGTATTTTTATTTGAGAATTTAAGTTTGTTATTTAATTATTTACCTAATAAATAATAAGAAATATTATATATAGGAGAACATATAGGGATGGCTGGAGTTTATAACGGTATTGTTCAAACTGTAAATATTGAGAAATTGTATTGTTTCAGCTAGGGATGTCAATGGGGCGGGGCGGGGGCAGGGATTAGGTCCCCATCCCCGTCCCCATGTCGACGGGGAATCCCCATCCCCGTCCCCGCGAACTAAACGGGGAAAAAATCGTCTCCATCCCTATCCCCGTCGGGTCCCCGCCCCCGCGGGGATTCCCCGTCCCCACGAATTTTTCTAAAAAAAATTATATTTTCATTATAATATAAATTGAATACATTATTTATATTATATATTAAATTTTATTTATATTATAATATTAAAAAATTTGTAAAAAATATATTTTTTAAATTATAATAATATAAACTATATCTAAAAAATATTATTTAGTTATTAATTTAAGCTATAAAATATTTTATTTAAATAATATTAATGGTGGGGAACGGGACGGGGATCCCCGCGGGGTGGGGACTATGATCCCCATCCCCACCTACGGGGACAAAAAACTCCCCATCCCCGCCCCGCGGGGATTAAAATTCGGGGATTCCCCGCCCGGTCGGGGCGGATCCCCGCGGGGACGGAGAATCCCCGCCCCATTGACAAGCCTGGTTTCAGCTCTAAGGAATGGTTGAGATGGCCTTTTGTATTAATTCATAGTTTCAGTTATTTGGTGAATATTAGTTTAATTATTTTAATTTTACATATTAATTTTATTATATTTTTAGTATATAAAAGAGTATATTTTTAGAGGATATAATTGGAATAAATTGAAAATTAAGGGTAAATAGTAATTAATGATTGATAATCAATCAATTGAAGGGAAGGTACTCTCAAGTACCGTGCCTTAATTATAGAAAGATGAGCACGTTTTGGAAAAGCCCAAAAGAATATTGGGTCTTTGAGTTTCACAAAATTAGCGTAGATTACTTTCCAAGTGTTCCTTCCATAGAACCTCCACCAAGAGCTTGCCCAGCTGTACTAAAGCCCGAACATGAAAAAATGTGTTCTTATGAATCTCATAAAATATTGAATTTGAGGTGACATGAATAGTAAATGCATGGATATGATGAACCAAAAAATCCACGGTTCCTATCGGAATAGATAACAAAGCCACATTGCCGCCCACTGCTACTAAATCACTACCCCCAAGGCCGAAAGAATGAACATTTCTTGCTTAGATGCGTATACTATAGCTGAGCTCAGAAGAACCAATTATTGACTCACTCACGATGTAGTAAGTACGATGGGGTCCTATCCCATTAATTGGTTGTTTGGTGAGGAAGATGAAGATCATATTAATGAATTCCATTCTCTAGCTGCGTTAATAATAATAGCAAACAAGTTGGTGGAAGCTCATTAATGCTGAGAGAGGAGGAGTTTTCAAATTCATGTCGACGACGGCACCAATTGATCATTGTAATAATAGCAGATGATGCAACTTGGCCAACTCTTTCTTTTCTTTAGCGACCACTGTGCTGCCATAATACATGGAATGAGTCAGCAGTTGAAGAACTAACTATATATTATTGATATGAAGAACAAAAAATTAACAAGGATGAGGTCCCTCACATTATTGATGATTACGATCAGAATCTTGCAAGTTGCAGCTTTAGTAGTAATAACATTCAACTTTTTGACCTCCTACACTTGAACAGTATTAGTAGAGTAGTAGAACAGTATTAGTCCCCACCTCGTATAAGATATCAATCCTACAATTGCTCAAGTTCTTGAATACAAGTTCGAAAGAAAATAAAGAAAAAAAGAAATAAGGAAAGAAAGAAAGAAAGATAACCGAGAGCATCGTCGAGATGCCTTCTGCTGCTTTTAGTACTACTGCTTCAACTTCGAATATCCTATATTCTAATTTCTTCTTCTTCTTCATCGTCTTCTTCTTCCCTTCTCCAACACTTGCTGCTGGTCTAAACTTCAGCGTCGATTCCAGCAACAATTATAATAAGGTAACATTCTCAGGAGACGCTTATCATAGAGATTTCAGCATTCGGGGTCACAGCCGATGAGAACCACGACGGAATGAAGTCAATTCATAACGTCGGCAGAGCCACATATGCAGACCCGTTGCATTTATGGGACAAGAAATCTGGAAAAATCGCAGATTTCAAACATACTTCACTTTTCTTATATTTGCAGAAAAAACTAGCAGTTATGGAGATGGACTTTGTTTCTTCTTAGCCCCCGTGGGCTCCACAATTCCCGATGGTTCTGCAGGCGCCGGTCTTGGCCTTGTCAAGTCATCGGTAATCCATTCTAACCCCAAAGATGATCATTCGAGGTTCGTTGCTGTAGAAATATTGGATACGTATATGGATGAACGGGAAACATATCTCCCAACCCCACACGTTGGGATCGACGTAAACTCTGTGAATCCCAGCAAAACCACAAAATGGTCGAACAGTATTACGGCTGGAGCGCCCAGTGAAGCATGGATTGCGTACGATTCGAGCACCATGACTCTGAGCGTCAATTTTACGGGGTGGCCTGGTGACGAATATAACGGTACTCAAATTTATGACAATCTCAGCTATGAGGTTGATCTAAAGAACTCAACTGCCAGAGTAGGTTACGGTTGGCTTCTCCGCTTCGGTAGGAAATGGGTACGAGATTCACAGGGTTTGGTACTGGAACTTGTTGGCGTGGCAGCGGACCCGATCGAGTAATACCGCGGCTAAATATTTGAGCAATTAAAGATAAAAGTGGACACCGAGATTTAACGTGGAAAACCCCCAAACAAATCGGGGTAAAAACCACGGGCAAGGAAGAAGAATCCACTATAGGAATAATATAGGAGTTACAACCTCTCAATCTATAAAGGAGAAAACCCTCAACCTCTCTCTTTATAGTCGGAGAAAATACCCGACAAACTCTCTATTTCTTATTCTCTCTATTTCTCTCTCTTTTCTATGTCTGTGTTTGGGGATGATTTTGCACTGATCGTTCATAGCCTATTTATAGGCAAATAAACAAAGCAAATGAGGTAATTGCTTACCTCATTCAATATGTGAACAAAAGGAAAAATCATCATCACTATTTCCACGTTGATTGCAGCTTTGGACAATTCAACCCATGTGCTCTGACCAATTATTATGTCGACAATCTCCCACTTGAAGATTTGATTGAGGATCAATCGGATCTTCACACCATTCTTTCTCCCTTGCCATTCCTGTTGCTTACGTCTCCGCTAGACCACCCGAGGAACGACACCAAACGAACTTGTCAGTGTTGACCGCCTTCGTCAAGAAATCTGCTAGGTTGTCTTTCGTATGAATCTTCTGCATATCTACCGTGCCCTCTTCCACTTTCTCACGAACGAAGTGATACTGGACTCGTATGTGTTTTGACCTGGAATGAAAAGCTGGATTCCTTGCGAGATGCAAGGCACTCTGACTGTCACAGAACAGAGGAATATTCTTCTGCTCGTGCCCGAGTTCCTCCATGACCATTTTCAACCATACCGCCTCTTTACTTGCCTGCGTAGCTGCAACATATTCAGCTTCAGTTGTTGACGTCGCGACAACGGACTGAAGTTTTGATACCCAGCTTACGGCTCCGCCAGTAAGAGTGAACACATATCCCGTGGTAGATTTGCTCTTGTCAAGATCACCTGCATAATCAGAGTCAACGTACCCTCTGACAGTAAAGTCTGCTCCTCCATAACATAATGCAACATCTGAGGTCCCTCTGATATATCGTAGGATCCTCTTCACCGCGCTCCAATGCTCTTTGCCCGGATTCGCCATGTACCGACTCACTACTCCCACTGCATGTGCAATGTCTGGTCGTGTACAAATCATTGCGAACATAAGACTTCCCACCGCTGATGCATACGGTACTCGAGACATCTCCATCCTCCCTTCTTCACTGCTAGGACTCATACTTGAGGATAATTTGAAATTAACAAGAAGTGGGGTAGAAATTGGCTTACAATCTTGCATATTGAAGCGTCGCAAGACCTTCCTCAGATAATTCTTCTGCGAAAGCCAAATCTTCTTGTTATTTCTGTCTCGGTAAATTTGCATCCCTAGAATCTTGTTTGCTGGTCCCAAGTCCTTCATTTCAAATTCCCTAGCCAATTGTGCCTTGAGTTCTTCAACACGATCTTTGTTGGGGCCTGCTACCAACATGTCGTCAACATACAACAGTAATATGATAAAATCATTTTCACCAAACCTCTTGAAATATGCACAAGGGTCTGCATTTAATCTGTTGTATCCAAGGCTCATGATGAAGGAATCAAATCTCTTATACCAACACCTCGGCGCCTGTTTGAGACCGTATAGAGATTTGTTCAACCTGCAAACCAAGTTCCGCTTTTCTTTGTCTTCAAAACCTTCCGGTTGGAGCATATAAATCTCTTCTTCAAGATCTCCATGAAGAAAAGCCGTCTTCACATCTAGCTGCTTTAGATGTAGATTGAATGTAGCACACATCGCCAGGAGTACCCGAACCGTCGTCAGTCGAACCACAGGTGAGAATATCTCGTTGAAGTCGATGCCTTCTTTCTGAGCGTAGCCTTTAACCACCAGTCGTGCACGAAATCGCTCTACTTGATCATCGCTGTTCCGCTTGATTTTAAAGACCCATTTATTGCCGATTGCCTTTCTTCCCTGAGGTAGTGGCACCAACTCCCAAGTCTTATTTTTCCGTAGAGCTTCCATTTCTTCTTGCATTGCCGCCAACCACTGATCTGCATCTGAACTGTTCAGTGCTTCTTGAAGAGTTGATGGCTCTCCCTCATCAGTTAGAAGACAGTATGCAATGTTGCTGTCCATGTCGTAATCTTCATGCCAGGATGGTGCGGCTCTTTTGCGTGTGCCCCTTCTAACTTCTGGCTCTGAAGATTCGCTTGGCCCTTCCTCGTGCTCCGGTGCTGCTTCAGAAGAATCTTGTTCGATAGACTTCCCTTCCACCTGAATCGTCGTAGTTTCTGGGCTTTCCTTTGTAGTGCTATCATTTTCTCTTATTAGTTTATCTTCTAAGAAGATAACCTCCCTGCTGATGACAACCTTGTGGGCAGTGGGATCCCACAGGCGATACCCCTTCACACCATCAGCATACCCCAAGAACAAACATTTTCTGGACTTCGGATCCAACTTCGTAGTTTCTTGGGCGTTGTACATCACGTACACAGGACTTCCAAATACATGGAGTTTGGAATAATCCGCTGGCTTCCCGGTCCACATCTCCATCGGCGTCTTCTGATCAATTGCCGTTGAAGGCGATCGATTGATCACGTAACAGGCGGTGTTGACTGCTTCTGCCCAGTATGATTTATCCAGACCTGCAGCTCCCAACATGGCTCTTGTTCTTTCCAACAGAGTCCTGTTCATCCGCTCCGCCACTCCATTTTGTTGTGGAGTATACGCCGTAGTGAAATGCCTTTTGATGCCTTCTTTTTTGCAAAAGCTATCAAATTCCCTGCCAGTATATTCACCTCCATTATCCGTCCTCAAACACTTGATCTTCTTTCCTGTATCAAGTTCGACTCGAGCCTTGAAATTCTTGAAGGTTGCAAACACATCTCCCTTACTCTTGATGATATACACCCAACATCTCCTGGAGTAATCGTCAATGAAAGACACGAAGTACTTCCCTCCTCCTCGGGATGAAACTGGTGACTGCCATACATCAGAGTGAACCAATTCTAGAATATTGTTGCTTCTAGAATTCGATGTGTTGAATTGTAGCCTATGCTGCTTGTTTGCTACGCAATGCTCACAGAACGGTAGTGACACCTTCGTGAGACCCGGAAGTAGATTCTGGCCCGCAAGAATTTTCATGCCTTGTTCTGACATATGGCCAAGCTTCTGATGCCACAGCATAGTAGATCTTTCGCTTGAACCTCCTGAAGCCACAGATGCTTCCCCGTCTTGCACCGTCTCTCCCAACAGCGTATACAGATTTGCAGCAACCTTTTCACCTTTCATTACTACAAGTGCTCCCCGGAATATCTTCATTATTCCTTCCCGAACTTTGATTTCACAACCAAGATCATCGAGCTGTCCCACAGATAATAAATTCTTCTTGAGACCTTCCACGTGTCGCACTCCCTGAATAGTGCGAACTGTACCGTCGTGCAACTTCAACCTCACGGTTCCAACGCCTACGATTTTTAAGGCATTATCTTCACAACTATACACAGATCCTCCTAAGATAGGTTCGTAGTGATTGAACCAGTCTCTTCGAGAGGTCATATGATAAGTTGCGCCCGAGTCAAGAAGCCATATCTCATCGTACGCCTTCCTACTCTCCGTTGAGATTGCTGCTTCGCTACACAATACGTCTCCACCTGACGCGTTTGCCAGATTTCCTTGAGGATTGGAATTCTTCAGACTCCAACAATCCTTCTTCAAATGACCCTTCTTTCCACAATGGTAGCATTTCATATCCTTCTTCTTACTTCTTGATTTTCCCCTGCCTTGAATGTGACTCCCACTTGAACCACGTTCCGTTGACCTCCCTCTTATCACCGTCAAAGCTTCGACTTGTTGAGCGCCGGCTTGCTGGTCCTCCTTGTTCTTTCGCCGATTTTCTTCTTCGAGAATAGCAGCCGCGAGGTTATTGAAGACCAGAACTTTCGCATTGTTCGTCAAGTTGATGATGAGTTGATCATACGAATCAGGCAGACTTTGAAGTAGAATTTCCGCACGTTCTTTATCCTCCGTTTTATATCCCAACGATGTTAGCTGGGAAAATAGAGTATTCAAGACGTTGAGATGCTCCGTCACCGAAGTAGATTCAGACATTCTTAAGGTGAACAATTTTCTTTTCAAGAAAATTTTGTTGTGTAACGACGTCGGCTCGTATAGATTGGTTAGGTGGTCCCAAATCTCCTTTGCCGTTTTCTTTTCTTCGACGCTAGACAATATCTCATCTGCTAGTGCCAGATGGAGATTTGCGACGGCGCTCCCGTCCATCTCGTTCCATTTCTTGTCGTCTGTCACGGTGGCTGGTTTTCCATCGATAGCCTCCAGACAGCCGTCTTTGCGTAAGATCGCCTTTATCTTTAATTTCCACAGTGAGAAATTTCTCCCGTTGAACTTTTCAATATCGAATTTCGCCGCCATAATTTCTGCTCAGTCGTGAGCGATACCTCCGACGGGGTTGCAGCAGATAATTATTGAACTCGTACCGGCTTTATCGTTACCGTAACAAAGGCAATATAATATCTATTATTTTCTGATGTGGAAGATCCACGTTAGTGGCAACCACAGAGCATACGATAAATAGATATATAAAACCCAAGTTAGGCTCTGATACCAATTGTTGGCGTGGCAGCGGACCCGATCGAGTAATACCGCGGCTAAATATTTGAGCAATTAAAGATAAAAGTGGACACCGAGATTTAACGTGGAAAACCCCCAAACAAATCGGGGTAAAAACCACGGGCAAGGAAGAAGAATCCACTATAGGAATAATATAGGAGTTACAACCTCTCAATCTATAAAGGAGAAAACCCTCAACCTCTCTCTTTATAGTCGGAGAAAATACCCGACAAACTCTCTATTTCTTATTCTCTCTATTTCTCTCTCTTTTCTATGTCTGTGTTTGGGGATGATTTTGCACTGATCGTTCATAGCCTATTTATAGGCAAATAAACAAAGCAAATGAGGTAATTGCTTACCTCATTCAATATGTGAACAAAAGGAAAAATCATCATCACTATTTCCACGTTTATTGCAGCTTTGGACAATTCAACCCATGTGCTCTGACCAATTATTATGTCGACAGAACTTCACTTCAAATGATATTGATGACGATATTCCTGGGGCTGTTGGTGGCAAACGAAACAAGAAAGGAGGATTATTAGTTCCAGGGTTGAGTTCAGGCCTGGGAATACTGATTGCTCTTATCGTTGTTGTCGTAATAACTTGCTGTCGTTACGTAAAGAAGAAGAAGAATATCAATCCCAGAAAGGAGGGGACATCGCCAAACGATGACGACGATGAAGTGGCTGATCTCTTCGAAGATTCTCACATGGACGACGAATTCGAAAAGGGCAGCGGGCCGAAGAAGTTCACCTACGACGAGCTGGTGCTCTCGACGAACAACTTTTCAGAGAAGCAGAAGCTCGGGGAAGGAGGGTTCGGGCAGGTCTACAGAGGTTTCTTAAAAGAAACCGAGTCGTACGTGGCAGTGAAGAGGCTCTCGGGTCGATCCCAACAAGGGCTAAAGGAGTACGCCTCGGAGGTGAAGATCATAAGCAAATTGAGGCACAAGAACTTGGTGCAGTTCGTAGGATGGTGCCATCGTAGGGGAGACCTACTCTTGGTATACGAATAAAGACTACCACCTCTTCAAGAGGGATTTGATCCCACTTTCTTGGGAGGTGAGGTATAAAATCGCGCTAGGGTTAGCCTCGGCCCTTTTCTACCTCCACGAGGAGTGCGAGCAGTGCGTGCTCCACAGGGACATAAAGTCGAGCAACATAATGCTCGACTCGACCTTCAATGCAAAGCTCGGAGATTTCGGTCTGGCGAGGTCGGTCGACCACGAGAAGGGATCCCACACGACCCACATTGCAGGCATGTTATTAAATGACCAACACTTCACTTTACCTAAAAGCTTAATAAGCTTGACGAGATGTTATCATATTTTGGTTTATATACTTTATTTTTCAGCCTCGCGCTTACGCTGTTTCTCTCTTTATCTAGTCTTCGACCTGTAAATTTTTTGTCTAAAATGGGGTGACGTGTGATTGGTAAATCTCTTTGCCGGAATTCTCATACCATGTTGAATGACCACTTAACCTAAAAGCTTAAGCCTTTTCTATATACTTAAATTTTCCAACAGGCACTAGGGGCTACATGGCTCCCGAGAGCTTCATTACGGAAAGGGCGACCAAGGAATCCGACGTCTATAGCTTTGGAGTGGTGCTATTGGAGATAGCGTGCGGAAAAAGGCCTATTGAGGTCGACCAGCAAACAGTGAGTAAATTGGTCGAATTTGTTTGGAATCTCTACGGTGCGGGGAATGTGCTCGACGCGGCGGATCCCAAGCTATGCGGAGAGTTCGATGAAGTAGAAATGGAGATACTGTTGATGGTAGGTTTGTGGTGCGTTCATCCCGACAGCGGCTGTAGGCCTAAAATAAGGGAAGCCAAACACGTCCTTAACTTTGAAGCGCCGTTGTTGCCCAATACGGTGCCTCGAACGATGCCTAAGGTTATGTACTATACTCCTAGCGGGATAATGACGGCTACTTCTGATCGTAGCTCTACAGTTCAAACTAATACGTCGACGTCCTCTTCTCTTCTATCTCCGCGCTAGCTTTTTGTTTTCTTGTATATCTTCGTCCGACGTTGTTCTTAATGTTTTTTTTGTATGAATTGTAAGATAAAGTTTCTTCTGTTTGTTATAATGTGTGTGTGCATGTGTGTGATGGTTTTGAATAAATGTAGGCGAGTTGCCGACACTTCCGACTGAAGTTGCCGAGACTTTATTCCTTAGTAGGAAGTTCTGACGAAATATGTTGGTCGATGGTAGTCGAGAGTTAACAACTCATAAGGGTAAAAGGAAAACTGCTGACAAAAAAAGAAGAAGATACATATCCTTACAAGTCTCGTTCAATATTGAACTTGAGGCCCAGAAAGAACATAAATTGATGTGAACGTTTCTTGCTTACATGTATATATAGTAGTAAATTCAATAATGGCGTCCAGTTATTTGGTATTTGGTGAAGGCTAAAATTAATGATCGGTGAAGCAATCTGTCTAGCTCTTTACAAAACAAGTTGCATCTAATTAACATTGTGGAGTTTTCATTTTCGTATGTCAATCGATTGACGTAAAACTGCATGCGCATGAGTTCCGTCCCATTGGTTGGTGATTATTATTAATTAAGATGGTCTATATCAAGCATGCAAAGTGACCTCCTTAGTAGAACATTACTATTTCCCATACCCTATTATCAATCGGCACATATTTCAGATTCTTGAATAATACATGTGTACTATATAGTAAAAAGAAGAAGATCAGATCGATAAGTTTGTGCCATATTCTTCACAGCATCATCGATGGCTTCAGCTGCTTTTAGTATTACTGCTTCAACTTTGAATATCCTATATTCTGTCTTCTTTTTTTTCGGGCGGCGGCCTTGGAATTGTCAACTCGTCGAAGATCAATTCTGATCCCAACGACTACGAGCTTTCGAGGTTTGTTGCTGTAGAGTTCGATACTTATATGACTGAATGGGAAACAGCGCTCCCTATCCCACACGTTGGAATCGACGTAAACTCCGTGAACTCTAGCAACGCCACAAAATGGTCAAATAATGTTATCTTTTTACAATCCACTGATGCCTGGATTGATTATGACTCCACTACCATGACGCTCAGCGTCGCTTTTTCGGGGGCGGCTGACAATGGTTCCAACAATACACCAACTTAAGGTAAGCTCAACTATGTGGTCGATCTTACAACTCAACTGCCCGAATATGTTATGGTTGGCTTCTCCGCGTCTGTTGGAAATGGGTACGCGAATCACAGGGTTTCTTACTGGAACTTCACTTCCAACAATCTGCCAACAATTATTGATAGTACCGGGGTTGTCGGTGGCAAACGAACTAAGAAAGGAGGATTAGTTCTATGGTTGAGTTCAGGCCTGGCAATACTGTTTGCTCTTATAATCGCCGTCGCAATATCTCGTTGTTGTTGTTGTTGACCTTTACTTGGTCTATTTGCGTTAAAGAGTTTTGATGACATATGTAATTATAATGATGTTAGGGCTAATAACTTGAGCAATTCGACTTATATTCGATAAGATGTCTTAGTATATGTACAATCTATGCATGATTTGTGAGCTACGTAATGGAATATATCGAATGTTCGATCAACATGTGATTCTATGCTTAATTTAGAAAACTATGTGATCGCATGTTTTAGATGTCTCACATGCTTAATCCATTACTGCAAAGATGAGATGATCAATGAAGGAACTCCTCCATGGAATACTATCGTACTTTATATATATTATTAGCAGGGGCGGAGCTAGGATCTAGCTTCAGGGTAGGCGGGTTAAAATATACCAGAGAGGAAATATTAATATAATACGAATCCGAAAATTACATTTCATTTTTATTAAACAATTATAATTCTATGTAAACAATGAGACTATCATTCATACAACTATCACTCATTCGATTCCGCAACTTATCTTTCACAGTTTCCGTGCTTGAAAACACTATAACGGTAGCAGTTACAACGGGAAGAATCAATGCCAACCTGAAAAGCTTATAAACCAAATGATACACCAAATTTTTCATTGACAGATTTTTGGGAGATGTTTGCTATGTTCTTGATGTCTAATGGTGATTAATTATAGGCGTATATATAGATTAGAGGATATGATCTTATATATTAATAAACAGAATCTCGTCTCGTAACAAATTCAAAAGGAATGAATAATTCCACTATTTAATCCTATTCATATTATAAGTCCACGGGCAAAGCCCATATGTAAAACTATCTTGTGGTGGGTCCCACACAAACATTTATTATTATAATTGTTTTCTTTTAGACACACTAGGACGGACAAGGCCAATATAAAAAAATCTAGGATAGACAAAACACTATATATAATATTATATACATATATAATTTTAAAAAAAAAAATCAGAGTAGGCAGTTGCCTACCCTAGGCATAAGGAGGCTCCGCCTCTGATTATTAGCGTCGGGGAAAACATATATGCAAGTTGCAGCTAATTTAAATTTTTTGTAACATAACTTTGTATTACACTCTTCAAATCAGTAACCATATCCAAACCTCCCAACATATCCTACACTTCAGCTACACGAATCTCTTCTTAAGTTGACACATAAAAGCATACTTCAATACTCCACAAAGTCCTTATTAATAATAAGTTGTAAGACCGTCCAAGGGGGGATGTTTTTAGCCCTCGCTTAAGATTTTAGTAAAGTAAATTACGCATATGCAAACTCCACATATCACGGAGCCAAGTACCATGCATCTAATACAATAATAACATATATCTAATGCGTTCAAAATTGCCTATAAATACCAGTGCCTCAAAACCCGATTTCTCAACTAAGTCCAAAGAAAAGAAAACATTAAAATATGGCAACAAATAGTTTAACTACCTTCGTACTAACCCTAGCTTTATCATACTCCTTAAATATCGCCCTCACAAGCGCCCAAAACCTCCCCAAGACTACGTAAACTCCCACAACTCGGCCCGTTCGCAGGTTAGCGTGGGCCCAGTGACACGGGACTCGACCCTAGCCTCCTACGCTCAGAGCTACGCCAACCAACGAGCCACCGACTGCAATTTGGTGCATTCGAACGGTCCGTACGGCGAAAATCTAGCCAAGGGAAGCTCGAGCTCGTTCAGTGGTGTTTCTGCGGTCAATTTATGGGTCGCAGAGAAGTCGTGCTATAACCATGTGACCAATCAGTGTAACTCGGGTTGTCAGTGCCTCCATTACACGCAGGTCGTGTGGAGGGATTCGGTTATAATAAACTCGAAGGAAAAACAATTGAATTGCGAGACAAGCGTTTAACGTGGTTCGGATTGGAAATCAATCCTACATCCACGATTCAAGCAGGAAAAATATTATTGATACTGATGCAATTACAAGCACAGCTCAACACACACCAATTACATCAATTATGCTCCGAAAAATGGAAGCGATCTCAGTAGAACACGCACACACACTGAACTGAATTGTGGGTGAAGTCTCAAGTGAAAAGATGAAGACAATTCCCGCGTATTCTAAATACCACTAAGAAACGTCGCTGACACAAGCAGTTTCGTAAGCTGGACTGTGTCGTTTCATAAAAAGCGACTTTTCCCTTCAGTTAACACTTTTAGCTTTGAACAGACTGCTGCCTTGTAAACCTGTTAAGCCCGCGTGAATTGGATTTTGATTTTAACAGCCCCCCACAAGATGGATGGAACAAGTTCTTGACAGACATCTTGAGCATGAGTCGCTGTAGTAACGGTCCCGTAAGTGACTTGGTGAACATGTCAGCTAATTGGTGTTCGGAACGAACTGGAAGCACTTTAATCGCCCCGGCGGAAATGTGATGCCGGACAAAATGGCAATCCATTTCGATGTGCTTCGATCGCTCGTGAAATTTCGGATTCAGTGCCAACTTCAGTGTAGACTGATTGTCACAATACACAACAGGCGGATGGTCCAAAACGAGGCATAATTCTGTAAGCAAATTCTTGATCCACAAGACTTCGGCCACCGTCGAGCCTAAAGCCCGATACTCTGCTTCAGTCGATGAACGTGATACGGTGGCCTGCTTTTTCGCCTTCCAGGTGATTAAGGAGCTGCCCAAGAACGTTCAAAAACCAGTAACGGATTTCCGAGTGTCCTGGCAGGCCCCCCAATCGGCATCGGAGAAAGCTGTTAGGTCGAAGTTCTTGTCCGAGCTCATGAAAATGCGTTGCCCCGGGGACCCTTTCAGATATCGCAGCAAATGATGTGCTGCCATCATGTGAGTCGTGCGCGGTGCAGCCATATATTGACTCAATTTCTGCACGGCAAAGGATATGTCGGGCCGTGTGAAAGTTAAATAAAGCATCCGCCCAATCAGTCTGCGAAACATGAACGGATTTGGTAACAATTCCCCATCCGTGGTTATCGCTGGGATTCATAGGCGTAGTTAGAGGTCATGAATTGATGTATCCGGTATCTTCGAGGAGCTGCAGAGTATACTGCCGTTGGGACAGATATATCCCATTGGCGCTGCGAGCTACTTCGATCCCCAAAAAGAATTGAAGATTCCCCAAATCCTTTACCTTGAAACAAGTGTGTAAGAACGCTTTTGCCTCTTGAATCAACTCCATTGACGGCCCTGCCAGAATTATGTCATCGACGTAAACCAACAAGACGAGAAGTTGATTACCTTTTCCTTTGACGAACAGGGTGTGGTCGGACTGAGTCTGCTGAAAACCGAACCCCTTTACAGCGTCCGTGAATTTTTTGTTCCATTGTCGCGACGCCTGCTTTAATCCATATATAGATTTATGGAGTTTGCAGACCAGCCGAGGTTCAGTGCTCTGCTCAGAATTCTTGTTGAGACCCGGTGGCAGATCCATATACACTTCCTCCGCGAGCTCGCCATTCAAGAAGGCATTACTTACGTCCAACTGAACTAATTCCCAATTGAGCTTAGCTGCTAAAGAGATAATGATCTTGATCGTGTTGGCTTTGGCCACTGGCGCAAAGGTGTCGATGTAGTCGACTCCTTCACGTTGATCATAGCCCTTTGCCACAAGTCGGGCTTTATATTTTTCAACTTCCCCGGCTGCATTGTACTTCAACTTATAAACCCATCGATTCCCTATTGCCTTCTTTCCGACAGGTAATGGCATGATTGTCCAGGTTGAATTTTCCTCAAGTGCCTCAAGTTCATCATTCATTGCCTTAATCCAACTGTCTGATTGCAATGCCTGAGCAAAACTCCTCGGCTCCTCGGCCATGGACAGCTTATTAATGAATGCCTGAAGTTTCTGAGGGCAATGTTGATAGGATATGTATCGAGACATGGGATACAAAATCTGCTTCCCTTTGAAGGTGTTGCAGTGGTAGTCTCTCAGATAACCAGGCCTCCGTGACTCCCTACCTGATCTAGTATGCACCCCTCCAACTTGTTGGCTAACTTCTGTCAGAGTCTCTGCGGGCTGTGGACCTTCTTCAGCTATAACTGATGGTGCAGTTTCTGTTTCTGCTTCGCCATCTTGATTGTCCTGAGGGGGCACGAAGACTTCTTCTGACTCAGATATGTCTGAACAAGGTCTTGGTCTGACCTGAGACCTGAAAGGATTGTCCTGCTGCCAGGATGAATGATCTGACTTGAAAGGAAAAACAGTTTCATTAAATCTGACATCCCGCGAGATGAGGACTTCCTTGGTTGACAAATCCATCACCTTGTACCCTTTTACACCATTAGGGTAGCCAAGAAACACACATGCTCGTGCTCTTGGATCAAACTTTCTGCGACCTGCAGCTAAAGTAGAAGAGAAACAAAGACACCCAAACACCCGAAGCGAATTATAATCAAAGGGTTTATTATAAAGCAGTTCAAAAGGACTCTTATTTCCTAAGCTAACAGAGGGTGTTCTATTGATGAGGTAAGCTGCTGTTAATGCACACTCCGACCACATTTCGATGGGAACACCTGACTGAAAGTACAAAGAACGAGCGACGTTTAAAAGATGTTGATGCTTCCTCTCGACTACGGAATTTTGTTGCGGCGTTTGGACACATGATAATTGATGAATGATACCTTTGCTCCTAAATAGGCTAACAAGAGCAAATTCCTTAGCATTGTCTGATCTCACCGTTTTAACTTTGCACTTAAACTGCGTTTCGACCAATGCTAGGAAATAGCTAAGTACGGGGTGCACCTCAGACTTATGTTTTATCATGAATAACCAGGTAAAACGGGTGTGATCATCTACTATGGTAATAAAATAGTGATGCCCGGAATGTGATTCAACATGGAATGGCCCCCATGTGTCACAGTGAATTAAATCGAACATTGAACAAGTTGTCTTATTTTCTGAAGGAAAACTGTTTCACTTCTGCTTAGCCAACGGACAAACCTTACAAACAGAGCCTAAAGACTTACTATCTTCCTTTAGTGTGTCCCTAAGAATGTTTAGGATCTTATTAGAGGGGTGACCTAGTCTGCTATGTAACAAATCTGCAGTCATTTTATTGAGAAAAACAGATTGACTCTTATCAGGAAAAACAGTTCTCTGCTCAGCTTGGATGATGTACAGCCCGGCGACTTCTCTACCCTTGCCAATCACTTGTAGTGTAGGGCCCTGTATCTGAAAGCTATTAGACTGAAAAACAAACTTGCAAGCATTGTTACGTGCCAAATAACTTACAGAAATGAGGTTAAAGTGAAATTGCGGAACATATAAGATGTCTGTTAGGGTGATGAACCTGTTAAGTCTAAAGGTCCCGGCCTGATTTACCTTGATTATACTGTTATCTGGGAGTATTACCTTTGATTCCTCAATGTTATGAAGGTCATGCAGCATGCTAGAATCACCACACACATGTCTGGTCGCACCAGAATCGACTAACCAGAAAACAGAACTTGCAAACTGTGGCAAATTGAAAGAGAGACAGATACCTGGAATTCTCTCATTTTCCCGCTGTTGAACTGGATATTCAGATGCGCCACTTACCGCGGATTGATTTATCAGGGCCTTTAGACTGCTCAGCTGTGAGGGAGTTATCTTGAGCTGAAGCATTGCATCCTCAACTCCTGAAGGCTGAATCCAAGACTGATTATCTTGCTGCCCTGTTCTGTTGAGTGCTTCAAAACTGACTTGATTTGTCCTGGCGCCTTTAAAGCGGATATTCTGCCTATATCCCGGAGGAAAACCATGAATCTGGTAACAAGTTTCGACCGTGTGCCCCTTTTTATTGCAGTGAGTACAAACAGCCCTAGTCATCTCCCTTTTTTGCACGCCATAAGTATTCTTCACAGGTTCTTGAGCTCCCCTAGCAGCCATCATAGCCATATTTCCAATTGAGTTGTCACTGACCCGTGGGAGTCCAGTTGCCATTGCTCTTTGTTTTTCTTCTTAAACAAGTAATGAGAAGACTTTATTAATAGGTGGGAAGGGATCCATCAGTAATATTTGTCCTCGAACCTGAGCATACGTATCGCTCAATCCCATTAGAAAGGTAAGCACGTATTCCTCTTCAAGATGCGCCTTGATGGGATTAATCCCACCACACAAGCACTGACAAGGCGGTCTATAACTCGATAATTCATCCCAAAGCGTTTTCAGCTTTGTAAAGTAAACAGCAATGCTACATGAACCCTGTTCAAGATTCACCAATTCCTTTTTCAGCTGTAGGATCCGCGGCCTATTAGTTTGTCCGAACCTTTCTTGAAGGTCGATCCACACTTCACGGGCTGTCGAGCTATATAGTATGCTAGCTGAAATCTCTTTTGAAACAGCATTTAATATCCAAGAAATCACAATGTTATTATTCCTTTTCCAAGCGCTAACCTTGTCTTGATCGACTGCAGCCGGCGGGGTGAGCTCTCCATTTACGAACCCTTCTTTGTTCCTTCCCGTGAGGGCTATTAACATAGCTCTGCTCCAGGTCATGTAGTTATCTCCATTGAGCAGTTCATGTACTAGCAGCTGCCCAGATGTGTCATTCTGGTGCAAGAAGTAGGGATCATTCACAGACGAACCTGTGAAGGAATTCTGTGGAACAGAATCAGGCATATTGATTCAGTGGTTGATTTCTTGGATTGCTTTCTTGGATTCAACAATGATCTTCAGAGTGCGCAGACCTAGAAATTCCGCTCTGATACCATAATAAACTCGAAGGAAAAACAATTGAATTGCGAGACAAGCGTTTAACGTGGTTCGGATTGGAAATCAATCCTACATCCACGATCCAAGCAGGAAAAATATTATTGATACTGATGCAATTACAAGCACAGCTCAACACACACCAATTACATCAATTATGCTCCGAAAAATGGAAGCGATCTCAGTAGAACACGCACACACACTGAACTGAATTGTGGGTGAAGTCTCAAGTGAAAAG
Source organism: Craterostigma plantagineum (assembly GCA_027422505.1). NCBI lineage: Eukaryota > Viridiplantae > Streptophyta > Magnoliopsida > Lamiales > Linderniaceae > Craterostigma > Craterostigma plantagineum. Next base: position 485,263 of record JAPQWV010000290.1, on the reverse strand, counting down.
ATGAAGACAATTCCCGCGTATTCTAAATACCACTAAGAAACGTCGCTGACACAAGCAGTTCGTAAGCTGGACTGTGTCGTTTCATAAAAAGCGACTTTTCCCTTCAGTTAACACTTTTAGCTTTGAACAGACTGCTGCCTTGTAAACCTGTTAAGCCCGCATGAATTGGATTTTGATTTTAACAGGTTAGAATTGGGTGTGGTCGGGCGCAGTGTAGTAACGGGTGGTATTATGTGGTTTGCAGCTACGACCCGCCGGGTAATTGGGTCGGGGAGTTTCCTTATTGATTTGGGAGATCCCTCTGTGCGTGTGTTCTGTGTGTGTTTGAATAATGTTGGCTTGAGTTTATGTTTTTTGGTGAATAAGGGATTGCTACTTGATGGAAATAGTGTCAAGTAGAAGACAGAATTATGATGTGTAAGGTGATGATGTGTATTATGTGTGTGTCCATGTATTATGATATGTTTTATACAAGTTAAAGAGACATAAGGGAAATGTTATATGTAAAATTTCTTTAAATTACTTTTATTGAGTTACACTTAGTATACATTCCTGATTAAAATTAGGGTTTGGATGGTAACTTCAAATTTACTCATGGAATTCGCACCAATCTGAGAAGGTCAAGGGAATCGAGAAATTTCTCCTCATTTGCTTGTGGGGAACCGAGTGAAATTTTTAGCAAGTGTTGGGGGGATTTATCATTTGCAATTATACACCAAATATGTGTTTACAAGTTTATGACAGGTAATAAGTGCATGTATGTAGTCACAAAGTGGAACATTTAATCGATTTCCTTTTTTTCTTAATCATAGTCACAATATCAAATCAAATGCTACTTACTACACTACGGTTTCTTTCTCTTCGTTGTAATAATTCTCTTTAGCATATCAAACACACACGTTTAAATCACAAACGTACTACTACGTTGACTCGCATCAAGCCTTTATCCACATTAATCACCATTTCGACACATTCATCACAAAAAACAAGAATCCTATGATGCAATAGTTGATTACTAAATGAATACATAAACAATTATAAAAAAAAAATCACACCCCAAATAGCAAGAATTACATCAAAACAAAATGAAAATTACAAACAATACGTTTCACCAGATGTACAATCCTCGTAATTTAATAAAAACATCTTGATTCTTTTCTAACTCCCATATCAAACTTAACAACCCATAAATAGCAGTAAAATAATCAGCTCTTAATGCCATGAGTTCTATCCCCTCTTCACACTTCACACTATAAATAACTCACCCCTTTCCTCCTCAAACCTTCACCACATATCATCAGACAAAAAACAAAGGTAATAAAAATCATCAGCCATGGCCAAGAAACCAAGCATGGGTCGTCAGAAAATCAAGATCCAAAAAATCGAAGTGAAGAACCATCTCCAAGTTACCTTCTCGAAGCGAAGGTCAGGCCTTTTCAAGAAAGCCAGCGAACTATGCACTTTATGCGGCGTAGAAATAGCCATCATCGTGTTCTCCCCCGCCGGAAAAGTCTTCTCCTTCGGCCACCCAAACGTCGAGCCCATCGTCGATCGATTCTTCGCCGCTCGAAACAACAACCCTAACAATAACAACACCAACAGCGATGACCATCATCGCGTTCACGGCGACCCATTCAACTTATTTGAGGCTCAGAGGAACGCTAGCCTGAGGGATCTTCAGGCCCATTTGGGACAAATCATGGGAGAAATCGAGGCTGAGAAAAAGAGGGGCGACGAGCTTGAGAGTGTGAGGAAGTGCAATGAGGGGAATTATTGGTGGGAGGCGCCGGTCGGCGAGCTTGGGCTGAGCGAGCTTGAGCAGCTCCGTGAGGCTATGGAGGAGTTGAAGAAGAACGTTGCGAGTGTGAGCCATGGGATTTATGGGCTTGGGATGTTCGATCAGTACGAGGCTAAGCCTGCTAGTGGTCAGGCGGCGCTGATGATGGGCGGCGGCGGCGGTGGGTCGAGCGTTGGCGGTGGGATGAGCAGTAACTTCGGGTACTGTCATGGGTTTTTTTGATGGGCTTGTTTTATCGTAAAACTTTTGTGGTTTGTTGATGAAATATTATGAGGTTGATGACGCCTTTGCTTTGCTTTGCTTTGCTTGTTCGTCGATGTTTGCTTGTAATTATACTTAATAAAAACCAATATCACTTTATATTTACGAGCAACTATATGTAGTGCAGTGCGGACGGGTATTTAAATCTTAACAAATTATTAAAAATAAAAATCTACAGTTAAGGTATCGAGGAATAATTACATGGTGTTACATAGTAGTATAATGAAATTACTTGTATTTTTGTATACATTGAAATCATAAACTATATTGTTGGTAGAATAATACTATATTTACCAGTATGTTTAGTTTAGCACACAAATATATCACAATTATTTATTGTGAACATTTTACATTATTAATTAATAAAATTTTAATTTAAGGTAAACTATTAATAAAGTAAAATATTAAGGGTAACATCATTGCAATTAATTAATTAAGTAAATAACCATGACACTAGGGCTCAGCAAAAATATCCGAAAACCGGATTCCGATCCGGTATCCGACTTTTAAAAGCCGAAAAAGAGGATATCCGATTTTAAAAACCGGATCGGATACGGATAGTGGTTTGTCTAAATCCCAGTATCCGATATCCGCTTTTATATTTAAAAAACTAATAAAAAATAATAAAATAGTCCAAAAGAAAAATGAAAAAGAAAAAACCAATTCTCAATATAGAATATTTAAATTTATATTACTTTATTATTGCAAAAAAATTAGTTAGAGAATTGAAATAAAAAAAAAAACATAAAAACAGCGAGATGTAATTTAAAAAATTAATGGGAATTTGTGGTACTATGTTTTTTATTGATTATGTAATTTTAAATCAAAATTCACATATTGTGTGAAATACTATGCTTAGAAATTCTTATATGAAAAATTATAATTTTTTTTATTTTGATAAGAAATAAAAAATGATTTTGAAAAGAAGATAATAAAAAATAATAAGAGCAATAAATTTAAAAACCGGATGCGGATATCCGGTTTAAATATCCGAATAAAGCGGATATACGATTTTCGGATATCCGATTAAAACCGGACCGGATACGGATATCATTTTTTGATATCCGAAAATCCGGATATCGGGTTTTCCTCACCTCTAACTGACAACAACCAGAGAGTTTTTATTCACCCTATTGTTAATAGATGTGAATTTAAATAACTTTAGTATTACACATTAAAATAAATTTTAGTTTGATGTCCATGGGGTTCTGATGGCCATAATGGCTTTAACTAAATTAATCGATCTAAGAGGATCTTCGTCGGATCCCATCTTTAAGAAAACTATCTTATTAGATTGTTACACTGATATAGAATGTATTAATGGTTTGTAGCATACTTTCACTTCTAATGTGAAGATGTTTATTTCTGACAATCAAGTCATGGCTTTCTTTTCTATTATTTTTTCCCTCATGTTAAGGTCGAAATGGCGCAATGAACACATAAATATGCAAGTGCATTACATTTATCGACTGTGACAGCCATGAAATTGTGACGCAATAATGCATGAATAACATATTATAGTCGTATCGTAGCATTTCATATGACCCACTCTAATTAAGAATTATATACACAATTATTATATATACAGACACAGCTCATAACAATCCCCACCTTTTATTACCAGAAAGGACACCACCTGGAGAAACAAGAAACAAACTCAGCTTCCATTCACAAGAAAGGAACTTTCCAATTAATCACGGAAATAATAGCTATTTCTACGCAAGAACAAACAAGCATTGAACTTCGCTAAAGAAAAACATACCCGACGTAATTTTGGCAGAGATTTTCGTGCGACGTAGCTTGGAGAATAAGCTTTTGAACTTGCAATTTAACAGATAAGCCATGCTCGGGTTCTCGAGAATCTCCAGGGAACATGTTATTGCTACTGTTGGTCTGCTCAAGAGGATGTTGTAAGGGGGTCGGCGCTGTAGTAAAGTCACGCCCAGTGAGTTTGTGGCTCATACGAGCCATAACGCTAACAGCCCTCTCATTCAAAACCTCGTTAGCATCGCCCAATTGATTCACAGCCTAGTGGAAGAGATAGAATACATTCGTATGAACGTAAAGTGTGAAGTGAAAATTTGCATCGAATATGTGCAGAAAGCACAAAAGTTCAGACCTGAAGGAGCTCTCTCTCACGAACGCCTCGATGAGGTTGGGCGAGCTCTCTATTAGCATCAGATTCGTCGCCGTTAACGACTGGGTGGGCATGGGCGTTGTTGGCGAGGGTTGAAATTTGTGGGACTTCGTTGAAATTGAAGAGACGCCAGTTTATGAGGGGGTCGTGTACGAATGCCTATTATGGAGTGTGAGTAAGTTAAAAATAGATGTTTAAAATCGAACAAGAAGAAGAATGGCAAACATAATATACCTCCATCATTGCCATGACGCTGTCTTTATTCGTACGCAGAACCTGCATGACGTTTTCACAGGTTGCGCGGAAGGTTCCTTCGATACCACTGACCTCCATAGCTTTAACGAGCATTCTAGTGAGGCGAAATGGAACCTGAAAAGATCAGCTTTGGTGAGGAGGAATTCGATCGTGTTTCGGTGAGAGAAAAATAAGAAAATAAAAAGAGCCCACCTTTTCGGGAAATTTTTCACGGTTCATCGAAGCCTCAAAGCAATCACCAAAGTCGATGTGCAATATCTTCCCACTGCCGACCAAATTTCATCAATATCGTAAGCACTAGAGAATCTATGTTTGTGCGTTCATCCATGAGTATAAAGTTGTATACCTGTGACGAATCAACATGAGATTGCTTGGGTGTCGATCACCTAGACCAAGCAAGTAACCAACCTGACAAAAGAGCACGTGAACGACTTCAGAGAAGTAACCAACCTAATAAATAAGTTGCCTAGAAATATTAAACATAGTATTATAGTATAGCTACTAGAATTACTCACCATACTCATAACGGCCAAACTTCTTGTATAATTTGTCCTCCTCTCCAACCAGACCTCGGAAGTGCGACTTTTCAACCATAGAACCTGCCATTCAGAAAAGAAAAAAGAAAATAACTCGTATGCCAACGTACAAAATTATGCAAATTGAAAGGAAAGAGAAGCCGATCTCTGGGGCGGCACCCATACCCTCGCTAGGTCATTTCCATCTGTATTTTGTAGAGCATATTCAAACACCTCAACTTTTGCAACAAGAGGCAAGTGTTCATAATCTGGTGCAAAACTTAGCATTAACTTATGCTCCTGATTCAACGTCATCTGCAACGAAATGCATAAACATGTTATATAACGAGAAATCAAACACCTCAAGCAGATAACGTATTGAAAGCTACGGAAATAAACCTTTTTCGCGTCCCTGTACTCACGAATGAGCTGGTGCAAGGTGTCACAATTTGGGACCCATCCTATAAGGCCACTATTTGGAGAGAGTGGAATGACCGAGTATCTTTGAATTGAAAGGTCCATCTCTGAGGTTTTTCTAGAATTCGCTAGCAAGGTATTTACTAGACCAAAGAGCTGATGGAGTAATAACAATCCATTAAAAATATCAGTAAATATCTAGAGGACTCAACTGCACTGGCAGCTTTCAAATGTGAAACACAAGAGGAAAACAACCACATTTGCAAAAAACAAATTGATTTATAGTAAAGATAAAAAAATGACATAAATTCCAACCTGCATAACTCGCTCATCTTGGCGTAAATCCTCATGCCCCTTTAACAAGAAAGCATGTCTTCTCCATCACTTCCATGGATGGTCAGCTTACGAGGCCGTTGTTTGGATGTGATAACTACTAGTTGAGGTGCAAAGGATGCAATTGTAACCACAGGTGAATCTGAGAAAGAGAGTGATTGATATTATGATAACGCGTCAATATTAATTGTACCAGCCCGGGCAGCTAAAAATAAACTAGAGTACCAGGTTTATAGGTTCCTGGGACAGCCAGTTTAAGATCACGACATTCCAGCAGTGCAGGAGAGACAGACTGTTCCATGGAAGAATAAAACTATTGAACTTCTCGAGTACATAAACACAACGATGGTATGGAAAAAAGAAGATTCCTTGCCTGCAAGTCGAGCGTCGTAAGGGTTTGAAGCTGTTTATCGATACGTCTGAATACATGGTAATAGAGATCCCATGCCTGCAGTGATGAAAGTTAATTCATTGTGGTATGCATGTTATAAATTCCAAGTCATAGCCAGGAGTCTCACTTGAAAGGTTGAAACACCCAAAGCGTCAGCAGTGTATTAGTTACAGTTCTCGAGATACAAATTAAATTTAAAATCCTACAAGCTAACCGTTTAATTCTAAAACATAGTTAGAGCCAAGACAGTGGACCTAAAGTAATTGATGAGAATCATAAGGCAGCAGCTACTCACAAATTATACTCAGAATATTTATAGTATCAGTCATTTAGCAAATAGGAAGCAGGTACACAACCATATTTCTTGGAAAGAATACCTGAGTTAATTCTGCATCTCTTCTTGTTTTCCTGTAATTCATACAGCATTCATAGGCCTCCAGAAGCTCATGACGGTATGCCTATACATACATTAAAGATCACATTAGTGGTAAGAGTAAGATTAATGGGGCAATTATGAATGTACTAGCAAATCAATGCACTCAATTAAAGGGGAGAACTATAATACATCGAACAGGTCTTATAGAGCCCGATAGAAGCTGCTAAATGAATGTATTACCTGAATAAATGACTTCTCTTTTACTGTGGTATTGTTCCTCATTGCACCTTCCTCGAGCATCTTATGCAGTGGCTCCAAGACGTTTAACATTCCATCAATGTTGTGTTCGCCAAAATACAAGCGACTTGCCTCTTCCAATGCTTCGTGCCACATTTCATGCCAAAGTATTGCAACTCGAATCAACTCCGTGGATACAAGTTGAGCCTTATGAGCATATACCATAATATTGTTCAGTAAGTCACATCACCAAATGAAAGTCATAATGAGAGGTCATCGTCTCACCTCATCCACAAGTATGCCACTGTGTTGCCGAACTTTGTTAACTACTTCTTGAGCTGCTTGTTTTCGTAAATTACTAATAGATTTACATGCCACAAGGAGAGGATACATAAGAGCCTGCATTATCCAATATATCAGCCATTAGATGGAAGAAAAATTAGGATGTAGAGCACAAGTCATTTGGCACAACGAAAAATGGAAAGCACCCTTATCTAAGACCAACTCAAAAAATGAATAATTCAAGAGCAACACCAAAAAAGGCGACTAACCTGCGGATGGCTTTGACCAATGCGAACTAGTAGAGATTGGATAAGTTCTCTAACTGCTTGGTTATTGGAATGGATCCTGGCAATTATTTGTGGCAAGACAACCAACCATATATTTATATTGACAAGAGAAAATCCGTTCTGTAATGCCGCCTGCACTTCTGAAGTAGCTCCATGATTGAACCACAAAGTAAGCAGTCTAAGGATGTCCTGAATATTATTACATAAAAAACAAATAAAATACAAACTCTTTAAGTGACAAATGTATGTGGGATGAAGGCGGCAATTTGTAACATAAGCAATAGATGCCAAATGAACATATACATAAACCATCGCCGAAGCTCCATGGACATATATAATATATATACCTGCAAACTGTCATCAACTCCTTTGGAATTTGCAGCACAAGCAATGGAGTGAAAATATCCATTGACTGCTGCAACAACATACTTTGAAGCAATCTCAGAAGAACCTCGCAATACGTGATGAGACATAACCGCTGTGTTGAAAAGTGCCCACTTATGCCATGCCTTTGCCCACTTTGCTGAACATTGAGTTGCATTTCCAAATGCAGTAAGTATTTCTGGAATCAAGAAACAACCATCAGACAGATCTAATAAATCATACATATGACAAAAAATGTCATAAATGGCAGATAGAAAACATGTGTAAGCAGGATCCCTCGGAAAAACAGATTACGTCAAGATTGGAAAGAATTAGTTTAGGAGCATGCCTTGTATCGAGTCATCATCTAAACCCGGGGTAAGCGCCCATTGCCAAGTTCCTAACTTGAGATAAACTCGGCCAATTAGAGGCATATTTATGCAACCCGATCTGCTAGTATCTGCAGTTTGCCGATGAAGAGGCACTCTGGAAACATCCATGGCCAAGTCCTGGTATATGTAGGACGATCAATGAACACAATATTCAGACTGTAAAAAGTGCAAAGATAAAAGTGGACCAAATTAATTTTTGTACCCTAAGTCGATCAAAGGCTTCCTTGCGCCTAAAATCTTCTCCAAGCGACCATTGGTATTTCAAATAAGCTAGAATTACTTGAGGGTCCCCATGATATCTTACAGTTTCAGGAATTGTATCAGGATCAAACTGCACAGTCACACAAAAGTGGAACGAAAGAATATATCTTTAGCTAATCTTTTTCCTTAAGTTTTTGGAGAGCTGTGCGATATGAATGTGCTAAGTTAAACAAAATGATCCGCAAACCTGCAAGAGCTTAATCAAAGTCGATCTAGCTTGACTGATTCTGCCACTTTTACGACAAAGAGATGCAAACTTTATCCATGTCTCAGCATCTTCAGTAGGAGGTAGGACAAGTGATCTCACGGCCAAAAGATTTTGCCATACCTGCAAGATAAACAGTTTGACAGCCACATAGGCTCAAGTAAATTAGACGAAAGTGCTTTTGAGGAATCAGAAAATACAAGGAAGGTATGAGACCTACACACTTCCACCATACAAGGCAAAGTGGCAAATGAAAACCTCACTCTCATGCCAAATAATAAAGAATTAAGTTCAATGCTACAGAAAGAGCTAAAGAAGATTAAATTAATAAGACAAATCAAAGAAATCACAGTAACTGAAAGCCAAAAAGAGAAAATCCAACTGCATAAGGAATCTACAAGTTTCATTAACCTTCTGAAACCTGAACCGTTAATTTTGTAAACCCCATCAGACATCACAATATTGCAATACATGCACACTGCATAATGCAGATTAGAAAAGACTTCTAAAAAGAGAAGTGATTTTAAGGAAAAAGAGAAGGGACAAACAACTTCTGAATCATGTAAAATTAGACGGTAAGAGCTTATGTGTAACAATGTTGCAGCCACATTATAGTTATCTTGTCTATATTATTATATAAAGGGTGTGGAGTTGCTATAAACTGTCACATTTGATCTGTCATATTTATTTGCAATTTAACCCCTCTTTTTTTTTAATTACTTTAATAATTTTCATATTACTTTTACATTATTTATTTTTTATACTTACACCCCTAAAAATTATTTTTCTTTTATATAGTTATAAATTATATTTCATCAATTCGACAATAAATAATAAATCTATATATTAAGAGCAACATAATATATTCAATCATATGCACACGCATGGAGTGTGCAAAACATTACTAGTTTTTATAACTGGATGTCTAAGAAAGGGAAATCATTTAGCAATTTTTACCTCAACATTTCTTTTTGCACCTTTTATACGCTCACACCACATGTTACGGATTAGTGACCTTCGTGCCTCAGATACTGGGTTCCCACCAGCAAGGGTACAGTAGTCAACGACCTATTTCAGAAAATATCAGACTCCAGGTGTGGGTCATCAAGAAGGACATGACAGTATATATACCTCCTCTAATTCTGATAGCTGCTGAATACGAACCATATTGACGTATGCACGATCATAGCTTTCGAGAACCTAATAAATAGGACCGTGAAACAGTTGCAAGAGAAACCAATGAGTGTTTACCCAGTGTTATAATGAAGTGTATGTGTATGAAGCAATTTGAAATATTAAGCTACTATGATCTTATGCTCTTGGCCTTAGGAGGCCATGGCCTTATCATGATATAGTTTCAATACAGGATATTAGAAATATATTAATGTAATTAAGGGCAACGATTTTGAATAATTCACATATATAATTACAACGAACTGCATCTGCTAAGGCGCATAACCGATTAAATTCCTGCATAGTAAAATCTCATATTTATAAATGATTTTATTCAATAAAAGGTGAAGATGTAGAAAACTGACCAACGCAGCCACTTCTGTAGCCAAATATTTCCTTGTTCTTTCGATATGTTCACGTGCTTCCTCATACTGCAAAAAGAATTATTATAACGCCAATGAACAATTTTGCAAATAAACAGAGACGTTAAATAAAAAAACACACCTTGCACCGACGAACTGATAGAACAGCTCTGAGAAAGCTACCATTGCTACCATCACTTGTATTAGCAGCATTATTGCTCAAAACACGAACTTGGGTGTCATCTCCATCATCAATCTGACCAACATATTCTTCCATCTGATCCCACTCACCCATATTCCAGGCAGCACTAGCAGCCTAATCAATAAACGAATGATGATTACACTGGCATAAATTCAAGAGATGTGAATGACAAATAACAACTCTAACCACTTTTCCATAGGTTACAGCTCATTTAACTGCTAACATCTAAAATTGGTCAAATCTTCGTTCATACATGATATAAGGGAAAAGGGCACTAGTAACTACTGAACTCAATCAAGAAATAGATGGCTTAATGAGCATGAATGCTATACAAACCATCGGCGCCATATTCACTCGGGCATTTGTGTCCGAAATTGCCCAAAACTCCTTGCAGAGAATGTTGAGCTCCTCCCACCGAGCAAGTGCAGCAAGACATCTCATTTTCCCTTAAGCCAAGAAATGAAAATGAACAAACTTGGATTAAAAAACAAGTCTATTTTATTTGTTTTTTTTTTCAATAAGGTGCATAATTTTGATTTATTACGGTCAGTTACCATTAGCATCAAAGCAGCAATGCATGCGTCATTAAATCAAGTTAGAGCAGAATATCAGTAAATCGAGAATTGCTGTAATAAGAACAAACTACTGCATGGAGTTCAGAATTCTATATGTCCACAGTTCATCCACTTTCACAAGACATGTCCGCGCATATTCAATACTAGAGTTTTAGTCCTACAAATACAAACCAAGTAGGCTAATTTAGTAGGAGGATTTAAGACCGGTTGAAATTCCATTTAATGATCATAATCTTTCTTATCGAGGATATTGGTCATATTGGTACTTTAAAGGATTTTGGTAAAATCCCAACCAATCCCTCCAATTAAATTAAAATCAAATAATTTGAGGCCCTAGTCTCATGTTCGATGTGATGCATACCTAGAGTTGCGTCAAATACAAAGTGTGTTGTTGTTCCTTGAGAGGCTTTGACTGTGTATGCTTTCAGAGCATCATCCCATCGCTGAAGTTTCTCATACCTTGATAAAATATGTTTTATAAGTATGAGGATGGCGTTATCATATTAATGCTATTTGATAGACTAACAACACTTGGCAAGCCAACATATGTGGATAAACGTTATTGAGAATGACTATACCACGACTCCTTCAGTTGAACACCCAAATGTCGCTGAGCATACGTCAAAATTCCATCAGCAGCCTAAATTCAAAAAGCTTTAATTGCTGGATGCTGATTGCTGACAAATAAATGTTTGTAGCTGAAGCAATACAACTAGACTTATGGAACAGATTAAATTTTTACCTGATGCTGGTGTAACTGGTTATTTACATGAATGAGACCTTCAACTGCAGCAGCGGGGTTCGCATCCATCCTGTTTAAGCAAGCACCTTCAAATTCCATCTCTTTGTAATGCAGGGCCTTTGTAAATGCGCGATACTGAAACACAAAAGTCAGAAGGATACAATTGGTGCTTTTGCATAACTCCTAAAAATTAAAAGTATTTTCCGCAAAAGAAACTCACCTTCTCTGCTAGTGCACCAAGTAGACGGATATCAATAGGGAGGGGTTTTTCATAGTGTTCCATGAACTCAGCCTGAATCAATCCACAAATGAACAGAATTTATTTATCCTCATCAGTCTCCCAGGTTGCTCATCATTGTAGTCCCGGATCTTGAAGGTTATACAGCATAAAAGTACATAGAACTTATAAGCTACTTATTATCAACATGGCATACCAAATTCAAAAGTGATGTAAGAATTTCCGGAGGTATATTTGGTGAGGAAAACGCCATCTCTAAGCTTCGTACGAGCTGCTTTTGTGTAAAATCACTCAGCTGCGTCCAGCAGCTCACAAAAGCAGCTGCAAATAACTCTCTTCCAACTAAAGGCTGCAGTGTCACATGGCACCACATTGAATGTCTCGAAGGAAGAAAAGACAAATGTCACAATCTGAAATACCTGCAGCTGGGCAAGCTTCGCACATGTCCTCAGAGCAGGAGACGGCGATTGCATCAGAAGTTCAATGCTAAAATGTCTCATCCACTCAGCCCAATCCTCTTTTGTGCTGCGCTGGGAAGCCTCCCCAGCATCACGTAATCGAGATTCATTTATCTGTGAAAATTGATTTGTTTAGTCATTTCCTGATGAGCACAAATGTGAAATGGTCGAGGTATGTTTGAACCTCAAATGTAACATAATATAAAATATTGGATATAAATTGAAAGCCTTTTAGAAGTGGTCATTCACATGCCATTAGAGCCAGGCCACCAAGTGGCCCGACTTCAAATCATCACAACCACCCATAAAAAAACTGTAAGGATTAGATAACAAAAGAGGGGGCTAGTTGGAAACAGAATGATAAAGATGATGTAACCCTAACAGCTTAAGCTTTCACAAGGGCTAGTCATTTCAAAACAATTCCAGAATTGGTGGACAACTGGACACTAATAGTTAGCAACCAAATGATTCCCATTCAAGGCCTCATGTGTAACCAAAAGGCTGGAAAATAGCTAAATTCTAATTCGAGAAGTTATGTTCCACGTTTAACTTCAAGGAACGGCGACGATTGATTCTAGACAAGATTACTTTCAATAGCATTCATCAATTTAAATGAAAAATAAAAATAGAAAGTAAAACTTAAGGAACAAGCTTCTGAGAAACTGTGTTATTCGACCTGATTGCTTGTTAGCAACTGTAGGTTACAGATCGGCACAAATAATAAACTGCTCCCAAGAAAAGACTACCATACCTGATGAGGCCTGAGCATACTAACTCCACACTCGTGGTTGTCCGTATCACTTAAAGGGTCACTAATAGTTTCTCCAGAAGGCAAAGGATTGCGTCTTTCAAGAACCGTATTAGCCAGGATCAGTGGTTCTCTTCTTTGTAATCGACCTTCAATTTCTTCAAACTCCCTATGCTGTTTTTGTGTGTCAGTTTGGCATGCATATTCACAAGCAAAATACCTTAGAACGTACAAACATGAGGATGTACGGGCAAAGAACTAGAATTGATCTCCAAATATTTATTCAATACCCGCAAGCGATGCTTTGACAAAAGCTTGCGTATGGATGGGATGAAAATAGTGAAGTCTTCCCCACGAGCATAAGCTAGGCGACAGAGAGCATCAACAGCATCCATTCTTACTGCATCATTTTTCCTGTATAGACACATAACTCAAGTGTCTGTAAGGAAAACTCGTGTATTAAAGCGACATCTCTTTTCACTACCAAGAATCAGCGACCAACAGAATAACATTTTTCATAGACGATATGAGTGACAAGAGAACCAACTTTAAAGGGATTCCATATATAAGCATTTAAAACCACTTCTGGTGAGCGAAAAGAGAAAGAAATTTTGGCTAGAGAAACTTGATCTTGCAGTCAATCCAAATATCAAGACACAAGAGTGCACTAATATACTTTTTCAAAACATGGAGGTTACTTCAAAAAGAACAGTTTTAGTTTTCCCAAGTTTGACAGGTCGTATGTTGTAATGGGCTTCAAAATGATCACTCAAAAAGTACAGAAAAAGAACACATCAATTATAACTCAAGAGTTGCTCATGTCATGTTTTCACAATCCATTAGACACTTCCATCCATCCCATTAATACCAAACGTCTCAATTATGCCATCAGATCAAAAACTGTCAACCTATAAGAATTAAAATTTGATACCTTACTACTTTCTTTTTAACTTTATCACCTAAGCCAAACTGGAAATATTTTCAACGGACAAGAAATGATTTTGATTTCCATAACTTCAAACGGTCATTATGACAGTCAAAATATATATCTTAAATGCCACAAAATTTAGGTCGAAATATATTGAGTTACAAAATTTCACGTTCTTCAGTTTCAGAGTAACTGAGTCGATCGTTGTAAGAATAAAATGTTAGGGAGCCATACCCATCCAAGACAAGCCTTAAATGATGTACGAGGGTTGATATGTGACCTGTTACCTGACATTACAGAAAGAAATATGAATGATAAGAGTTGTTAAATGTATATGCGGAAGAATAGATAGAAACAGACCTGCACACGAGGAATCAAACTAATAAGAGTTCTAATAGCAGCACGGCACACTTCTACTGGTGCATTGGCTTTGAAAATTCTGATAAGTGCTGGAAGAAGCAGGTGCATATGCTCGTCCAAGGTTCCTATACATTTATGCAAGTGATTTCAACATTGCAATTTGCATCCAGAGGACATAGCTGTTGCACACAAAAATAATTGGACAGAAAGAAGGAAAAAAAACAACTGACCACCAAAAATCTCCAGAGTATGGAGGATATCAATGGCATAAGTATAATCTTTAAACTTCTCAGAATCACTTAGAACTTGAAGACAAGGAGGCAGGATAAAGGGAAGATGCACCCGAAATTCGTCATTGAGCGCAAGACAAAGTTGTTCGAGCAGATGGAGTATCTATATAAAAGGGAAAAATTACACAGATAACTAATACCATGTACAGCTGCGGACATTACCAAATGTCATTTCAGACGCAAATATACCGGAGATCCTTGCTGTGGTCGGTTAGTAGCAGGCAAATTGAAGGATGACCATAATTCTGATATGAGGGAGAACAACTCAGGCAGATACTTGCGAATATGCTGCACAAATAGGTTTTTGATGTTAATGATATGAGACTTGAACAATTATAATTTAACAGCGAATCAAATAATCAAACCTGCCGAATAATGGACACCAGAGTTCCAAGTTTCCATGTTATATACTCTTTAAGCCCATCATCACAAGTGCGAACGGTATGAAGGAGATCGGGCAGCACCTGATGTAAGAACCATTAAGAAAATTACAGAACTTTTGATGTGGCACAACATTTGGGAAGGCAATTAGAAGATAAAGGTTGCAACAAGAGCCATATAAAACCATGAGAGAGTACACTAACCTTGGGTAAGTAAGGAACGCATCCCAAACCCATCGACTTATCTCGTAAAAGAAAAAATGAAATTAATTATGATTCGATTGGGTAACTAACTAAGCACATGCAAAAAGGAATAAAAAGGCAGTACTGAAATCATTACTTCAGCTTTTTTTTCGACAAATCATTATTACAGCAAGTATCAGCAAAAATGTACTAACTTTGAAAATGAACATGAGAGATCCAACAACTTTCTGGTGGTAACTAGCAAGTGAAGGATCCCTAAAGATTCGCATGAGAGAACTGATAGCAACCTGTACGCAAAATAAAATTAGAGAAACAACGCCAAGGAGAACTCCATTTTGTGATAATCAAAACTTTAAGCGAAACAACAAGAATATCTGGACAAGTCTCACAGTTGCATAGTAATCTTCTGAAGTTGCAAAAGCCGGCCAAAGATCTCCAGGTAGTAGGTCATCCATAGACGAGAACTTTTGACCAGGATCACCAGTCGGGCGAGAGATTTCACCGTGGCCCCCCGATAAACTTAATTGATTTAGTTTATGAATGTGAGGATCCAAAGCACCCATTATACCAAGGACCTAAATTCCACCAAACACATTTGACAAATATATAAATAGAAAATAAGTGTTAATCAATATAATCATTTACCTTTAGAACCTCGTGTCTGGTTGACCAAGCTTGCTCTCCGTTAAGCATTTTCAGAAGTAATCCAAGCAACTGCGGAAACTCATTATATGGAGTAATGACATATCTGCAACAGAGCCGAAAGTCATGTCGAGAAAACTACAGAAGAAAGAAATAAACAGACATCATTTTTTTGATAAAATTTCAGTGACCAGAAGCAGTTTTCACTATTTAAATCAGTAAGAAACAAAATTACTACTATTTTCGATCAGCAGTTTGTTTTTAAACTTCAAAGCCAGGTTAATATGGATTCTTCGGGTGAAAATTCATAATCCAAAGTGTCTCCTCAACAATGTGAAGAAAAACTAGGAAACACCAGAACCAGCAATTGGTTTATTATTAACTACAATCAACTCTAAGATCTCATATGTGATTCACCAGATATTCAAGTGGCAACAGATTACAAACGGTCATACCCTGTACTCTGCACAACTTGACCTAAAGTTGTCACTGCCACTTCACGTTTTGTGGACGAAGTGCCATCTAGTAAAGCTTCAACTATAAGGGGCATCAGCTCTGGAATGTACTTCTTCATGGCAAATCCACCCTGAATTTAAGCGAACAAGAATGGATGACTTACAAACACCAATAATGTATATCAAACCAACTGGACCCAAAAACTTTATAATAACTTCCAAATTTCTTAGCATAAAATTAGGTTACACAAGTTAGCGGTGGATAAATGTGAAGCACCAATTTATTCTATCGTTTAGGGGGGAAAGTTTATGCAATATGACCTTTAAAGGGAACATGCAAATTATGAGTGGAATAACCCAGTTAAAAGATACCATTTTATATTGTTCCATACCTAATCCAATTTCACCAAAACTAATTAACAAATCGAATCAACAGATAAAAGAATTCCCCCAATTCTTAAGAAATCAAATGAACAGCGAATTTTTAAAATAAAAATTAAAAAAAAAAAAAAAAAGTTCCCCTCCAGAAAACAGTTTGACTTGTGCTGAAGGTTGAACCACAATGTATATATACTCCATGAAAATCAAGTAAAATCATTACATCCCTATATGCCGATTAACCAGAATGAAAATACTATGAGTACTGATATTCGCAAGTACGAGAATCCACATTGCTATATAGTTGAGTATCAACTCTTTCAGCAAGCACAACTATCCCAACAAAAAGAATACTAATATCAATTGATGTAGCTAAGATAGATTTGATGGCAAACGCACCACTCGGGCTAGATCCCCAACAGTCACTAGCACACCGCTTACAATGCCATTATTAGCATTTGCACCAGTCCCCTCACTCAGCTTGGCAATCAGTGTCTGAAATAAAGATAATCAGAAAAGCGAAGTAGCTCATACTATAAATGTAGTGTAACAGATACATAGATACAAAACCTTGTGAATTGGAACAATATATGGGAGTACTAGTCGTTCACAACTGCGAATTAAGCACCCCAACAACTTCGCACTTTCTTCTCGGCATTTCATGTCAGCACTGCCAACAGAAACAGAAAATATCGAAAATTGAAGGGATGAGAGGTACAAGTTGAAACAATAAAAGTTGAGGAAAGTAACCGAATGGGAGAAAGTTAAGCTTTAGAGTACCTTTGCTTCAGATAAGTTAATAACTGCATAAGATGGCCACGAAGGGCAGGTAGAACATACGCAGGATTCTTTTCGGATAACCTTCCAGTCACTGATATTGCATATTCCCGAGCTTCAAAATCCTAAGCGAAGGAATAAAGAATCTTGATAAATGAAACAATTCATATAGCAAAAGCGGGCATTGATTTTATTATCCACTGAAAAAAATCAATTGTTGCAGCTGGACGAATTGGTGGAAAGATAAAACGCAAGAAACTGCATCTTTGAATGATTGACTGAAAGTTGCAATCATAAGGCTATCCACCTTTAATTTTAAGAACAAAAAAGAGACTACACAGTACAAGTACAAGAAAAAGAAAATAATTCCAGATATGCAAGTACCCACATCCATATACAATCTACGATCATGAAATGTTGGACGTATGTCAGAATACCTCATCATTTAAAGCCGCAAAAATAGCGGTTAAACAGTTAGCCTGAGCCAAATAGTCATCAAATTCCCCAGTTTCATGCAAGTACGAAAATATAGATCTCCGAACGGAAACCTCGGCATCAGCAACAGCTGCAACAAGAAGCTTTCCCACAATCTACACAACAGTAGAATGATAGTAACATGAGGAAAGAGAAGGAAAATACTTTCAGCATCCAGTGAAAGGACAAAACTGTTGCTAAACATGGACAACATTGACGAAATAGAATTAAAAAATTTGTGATAACAAACCTCCTCAACAAGGCGGCGGCGCCTTCCACTAGCGCGAGTGGTCCTGCTAGAACTATACTGTGCTGAAGCAAAGCCAGATAAAGAATTCGCCACTAATTTGCAGCAACACAAGCCAGCATCTTTTCGTGTACCGCCATTCTCATCTTCTAAATATACAACAACAGAATCTCTCGCAAACTCGAGAAGATCATGACCCTAAAACGCAACAATGTGAGAAACATATACAAGCAGGACGCAGGAACGCAGTTAAAATACGAAAGAAAGTACCTTAAAGTTAAATCGCCCAAGAGTCTGTAAAGCCATCTGAACCAGAGCACGACCACTAAGTTCTGGAACCTGCAAACTAGCCGCAGTGCTACTAGTTCGAGTAATTGTAACTGAAGGCCTTGGCTGAGCCTGTTGATTGGGTGAAAGAACTCCAGATATGCATTGCAGCAAACGTGATTGAATGGTTGGAAGCAGCGATGGAACGCTACGAAAACAGAAGAAAGTCAGCCTCAGCATGCCTTAACTAAATGTAAGAAAGAAACAGAGGTTACAGAAAGGAATCATTCTCAAACCTGTTAATTATGGTCTCAAGAGCTTCCACTAGAACAGGGGATAATCCAGCAGAAAACATTGCATCTAACAAACTACGAATGTGGGGCTCCGTAGAAGGGCCCATGGACTTCGCAATGATTCCAACACAAGCCAAGGCTTCCATCGAGGGTCGACCTCTACGAGGAGCAATCTACAAAGGAGAAGAGACGATCGAGTATGATATATTTAGTAAACACATATAACAGAATACACAGTGAAAGAATTAGGGGTAGGCTTAGCCATACCGCATCATGTAAGTAAGATGTTATTGTCGGCAAATAGTTCACTAGTTCACCATCCAATGCACCGGCCATCTCCCCAAGAGCGATAAATCCACTCGAAGCTTCAGCGGGTATTTTAAGAACATGAAGTATATGCTTCATGCACATCTGCGGAAAGAATAGAGTTACATGTCATTTCGCGGATCAACTTTATGTAACAATTTGACGGGTGTGACGGGTGTATTGCTGACCGGAAGATAATTAGTCACAAAACGGTCACGTAGGAAATGGGCAATTCTAGGGAGCAAAGACGTTATGCTCAGTCGAACAAGCCGGTCACGGTGCTCAAGATATCGTAGAACAATCTCAGCAACCTCTCGGTATCTAGACATCATGAACTCACCAGTGTTCCTGGAAATTCCACAGTCTTAGACTTGGTAGAATAACAATAGAACCATTCAAAGAAATGAAAGACGATACTAAAGATATATATTCTAGGCTCTTCCTCTACACTAACCTCAATAATTCCCCAACAGCAAGAAGAGATCCATGAATACTATGCACAGGGGCATTTTTTCCCAATCCATCTTGTGTTGCCTCGAACATACGATAATACCTGCATACATATTAAGTTTTGATAATGAAACAGTCTTTTTATCGATTACATATCCATTTGAACATAAAACGCTGCAAATTACAAAAAGGAGCATGCACATATTCAACGGGAGTACTTGACTAGTAGAGGATGAACATATTTTGCATCGTGATAACATATAAGTAGCAGATAAACTATTAAATCACCATACAGTCAAAAAAGCAAAAGCGTTCTTTCGGCATTGCAGGCTAGAATCGTGTTCCACTTCAAGGACTTAGCGAAAAGAAGATAAACATAGGATGTACTGTTATGGGTCATGTTAAGTTCTGATAGTGGTGCAGATTACATATCCATTTGAGCATAAAAGAAACTTTGCAAAATCCAAAAACCTACACATACCACGATATTCAAAGGGAGTACATGGCTAGTAGCACATGTGCAAATTTTGCATCGTGATAACATACAAGTAGCAGCTAAAAGCTATCAAATCACCGTTCGAGAAAAGTAAAAGCCTTCTATCAATATTGCAGGCTAGAAGGTGTTCCACTTCAAGGAGAAGGACTTAGAGGAAAGATGATAAACACAGGAGGTACTGTTATAGATAATGTTAAGTTCAGGTAATGGAGCAGTTTTTGTCTATTAAATATACATTTGAACATAAAACTAACTTCACAAATTCCAAAAAACTAACACTTACCACTGCACCCGCCAACGAGTCTCTCGTTTCTCAATAACCATGAGGCAAGCACGCAATGCTTCCACAGCACGCTCTCTAACTTCCAGCTTAGGGTCCCTAAGAGCAACCCATATAAGATCAACAAATTCAGCTACATGCACATTGAAAACCGTTGAGGCATTCTCGGCCATTTCCTGTGACGATGATAATAAGGTTATTAGAAGTGAACCAAGGAATATAAGAATGGCTCAGTTTCAAAACTACCAATGCTAGAGGTGTTAAACTACCAAGCTACATTAACAGAATGATGAATAGAATGCACACCTTTAAAATTAAAACAGAAGCAAAACGGCGATGTTCAACTCTATCACCACGAAGCCAGTCCAATGCAATTTTCATCTGTGAGAATCAGAAATCGAATTTAAGACATCGCATTAAACTAGAGACTAGAGATGCAACAAAGAGAAAAAGGTAACTAACATACCAGCCTTTCCACTTCATCTGCAGTCAGTGCCCCACCAGCTCGAGCTAAGTGGCCCAGGACTTTACTGGCAGCAACCAAAATTTCAGGTTCACGTTTTACCTCAAATGCAGTTCGCATGTAATTTGCAATCTTCGAAACCTTCACTGAATTCTCAGCGCTCTCAATATCTATAAGTGCATCAATAGCTCTCAATGCACCCAGATTTTCAGCAACTTCATTATTCTCCAAAAGACTGGTTATGCGATCATACAGCTTATCCATAAAACGAGAAAATACTTCAGAACTCAGTTCATGAGCTTGTTCCTCTACATAACTTCTCAGGGACGAAGCAGCGCCATCCTACACATGATATTTTATCCATTTTCATGAAATGAAACAATTAAACATATGAACGATCAAAGGATAAATCTATGCAATCAAACCTAAACGAACCTTTGGAGCTTGGACCATGTCCAACAAACAAGTTTACAGCATTACCCGTACTAAATCAAAGACTACCAAATTCTACTCTCATCAAAACTAAAACCTAGCAACCCCAAAAACAATCGATCAAGCATAACTGAACAAATCACGAAAAGATAGCCATTCAAATTAAATAATGTAACACCTTGGGGTTTCCTCGGACGCAGAGGTCTGCTAGCAAACGATTGAGGACATCCAAGTTACCCGCCCCAGCCGCAGTTCCTGGAGCAATGTAGCGAAGAACCTGAGCCGTAGTCGAGAGTGCCATGCTATACACACACGCGATATACAACCCAAGAGCCTCTCGATATCCTAACGGGTTCTTCAATCCAACGGAAAACTCTAGGAGCAAATTAGTGGGCACCAATCATTAATACATCATAATAACAACAGTTGAGATACATAATTGGGAAAGCAGAAAAAATTCTTCACAAATTATATGAAGGAAAACACTACTAATCAAGAAACTGAGAACAGAAACGACTGAAATACCCTACCTGATTCCCGAAAGAAATCATGAAACGCCTTCAATTCAATAGCCCCTCGCTGGACAGCTGATTTCTTTAAGGAAAATAAAAACAAATGGTTTTTTTTTTCGTGAAAAAGGATTTGGGGAGTGTGTCGATGGGAAAACCACCTCTTTCGGGTGTAAGAGTGAAGCGAGGACTTTACTAATGAAATTGTAACGGAAATCTATATTTATATTTATTAATTTAATATTTATCACTAAACTTAGTTGCATTAATTAGTGAAAATATCCAGAAATACAAAAACAACATCAATACCACTCTGCACTGTCTGGGCGTGTGCTTCAACTATAACTGTGCTATTTTTAATTTTGATATTTGTTATTTTTAGTATTAGTAGACGAAATATACTTAAGTAGATAAAATTGTATAGTGATATAAGTAA
Source organism: Craterostigma plantagineum (assembly GCA_027422505.1). NCBI lineage: Eukaryota > Viridiplantae > Streptophyta > Magnoliopsida > Lamiales > Linderniaceae > Craterostigma > Craterostigma plantagineum. The sequence continues at coordinate 463,188 of JAPQWV010000290.1, read as the reverse complement.
AATAATTAATATTGGAGGGATTAAATATGATATTTATTTAATTAGTGAAATTATAATTGGAATGATTAAATTGAAAATTTGACAGCTAAAGTAGTAGTTTATAGCAATGTTTTAAAAAGCGGTATATAGCACGCCATGTGGCGCGCTATTAGGGTATCCACATCCATAGCACATCATAACACTGCCACCTCAGCATTACATTATACTTTTACATATTTTATTCTATAACACCTCTATATTCATTTTTTTCACAATCATGACACCACCATAACACGGACAACTCTATATTTCATAACTCTATATTTCATTATATTATACTTTTACATTATTTAATTTCTATATATATATTAATTAAACTATTACAAATATTTAAATTTATATTTCTTACCAGCTCACATGCTTAATTAATATTAAATAAAAAAATAGTCAACGCAAAAGACAAATAATCTAATTTTAATTTATTAAAAATTCTGTATTAACATTCATTATTACAAAACATATATAATATTAACCATTTTGGTCCCCAAAACGTTCCCAAATATGTTGAACTAAGTCCGATCTAAGTTGCCGATTTAAAAACCAATATTTTGTGATAAAATAACAAGAAACGATATATTTAATGAAGCAAAATATTTTCTTTTTTGGGACCAACAACATTCTTATCGTTTGTATGCATTTTTAACATTTATTTTTCAATATTAATTGTACTGGGTGCCACAGACATAAATCGAAAATAGAAAATAAAAAACAAAAAAAGTGCCATGAACCCATGTCATACCCATGATACAGTTCATGGATATAACACCACCACAATCGTTGATGTGTCATGTAAACTGACAAATCAGCTCTATGACACAATGGTATAATACCCATTGTGGACACCCTTAACTGACTTTTCTGGACGTCTTCTAAATAGAGTTTGTCAGTTTTAATTTTTTTTATTTTTTATTTTTTAATGGGCTTATTTATAATGGACTGATAATAAATTGGAAAAAGGTAATTCTTTACTTTTTACTTGGGCTTATTTTTAGGGTAATTCTATATAGACCCCTCTTGATTCTATTTAGACCCACTAATAATTAAATAAATGAAACTTTGGAAACTATGTTTTTGACCAATTAACTAAAACTTTGAGAAGATCTTGAATGTCTAACTCTAAGTAACAACTTTGAATATATTTGATTATATTGAAATTAATTTCACTCTTGGAAATTAATTTTAATTATACTGAAATTATATATCATCTCGCTCTTCTCGTTTCTTTATATATTATAATTATATCTCTACAAATAATTTTCCTTTTACATATTTAAAAATAATATTTCATTAAACATTTACTAAAAAAATTAAATAGTTATATTTTTAGTACTATTTTCATCATATTAAGTTTATATTTATTTATGTTATTATTTATTTTTCATGTAATTTGTTGTGTATATTTCAAGAAAATGACTTTACAGAAATATTTATATGAATTTTTTACTAAATGAGTTACAATACTAATACTGATATTTTCTCAGTCAAGGCTTATTTTTGGTAAAAATTAATATTGGTAAGTTTAAAATATTAAAATGTGTTTAGTTAAATATAAATTGTTAAATATTAAAAATAACTTAATGGTATAGTTATCGAATGACATCAGTAACCAAATTATGTTATACGATTGAAAGAGCAATTAATGTAGTCTCCTCCTACCAAATTAAATACTGATTTTTGTTTCCAATGTTGTAACAAATGATTAAGTAGCTTTTGTAATTCCAAGGTTTTTTTCATCCCTAAAGGGGGTGCCAATAGTAGCACCCTATTTTTATTGTTGGGCATATATATTAATTTTAATATATCATTCATATATATTTTAATTTCAAACCTTATTTATTTTACTTTTATTTCATTAAAAGAATATTGATTAGTGGTCTCGTAATTACAATAATCCTGAAAACAAAGTGACCAACATAGCATATTTGTATTTGTTATATATTATATTATTTTTTTCCATTATAAGTCAATTACCCAAAATACACGCGATACACACCGCTATCTACGCTACGCAATATCGGAATTAACGCGACATATAACGCAATACGTGTTTTAAAAAATTGGTTTGTAGTCACCCTTCAACCTTAATATAATAGAATAGATTATATAACATTGTCTTAGCCTTTTGGACATAGTTATTTTAAGGTAAATTTTCATAATAATTGGCATGATAAATTAAATTGAAGTAATTACATCCTTTATAAATAGTATAGATGGTGAGAATAACACAATTTTGTGTATTTAATCAACCTTTTACTTTTTACCTAATAAATAAATTCAAGAAAAAATTGAAAATGTTATATTGTTTCCTTTTCTCTCTCTACAAACACTATCATCCTCTTCTCTCAGCGCCGCAAGCACCCAGCCCACGAAGTTCAAGCCTCCCCCCTCCTCCAATGGAGGTTGGGGGAGCCACTTTTCTCCTCATTTCCTTTTTACTTTTTTCCTTGTTCGTGTATGTTGTTCTTTGTTTTCGTTTTTATTTAAAAAAAAAACTCACGTCGGCCACCTCCCCCAGCCACGTCGCACACCCCCGCCTCCGCCAGCCACGCTGCCTCCGCCCCTCCACCTCACCCCTCCGCATCCGCCTCGCCCCCTGCTAAGCCACCTCCGCCACTCGCCTCGCTCCGCGTCGCGCCGCCTCCGCCCCGCCGCCTCGCCATAGCACACACCTCCGCCTCACCCAACACCACATTTTGTCACTTCTCGCCGCCGACCACTCATAAATCTCCCTTCTGGAGCTCATTTTCTCCTGAGCTGGTCAGGAGCTCTTTTCTCCCGCTGTGAAGCCATTTCTCTCCTTGTGGGAGCCCCTTTCAATGAAGACGAGGGTCTCGATCGTTGGACAAAGAAAGTGTAGAGTATTGTGAATTTGGCTTAATAGCCTTTTTGTGGTAGGTTCTATAGCTCTTTGGTCCAAGTTTGGGATTTTCTCGTTTTCTGTCGGCTTTTGTCACTGTTGTTTGGTGTGTGTGTGTGTGCTCCTATGTGAGCCTTTGTTCTCTACCGGATAATGATGTTACCGGATAGACCCTTTGGGCTATTTAGTCCATGTACTTTTGTTTATCCATACAAGTTATCGTTTAGAGAAAAAAAAAATTAACATTTTACTTTTTACTTTTTTATTTAGTCTAGTTATATCCTCTCAAATCTATATTTCTTTTAGATACTTAAAAATCATATACATCTAAATTAATATTATAATTTCATCTATAACATCTTAAATTACAATCCAAAATAAATAATATATTATACTATTTTATTAAGCATCAATACCTGCTATAAACCTTCAATTAGTCTGTAAATAAAGCTTAGTTAGAAAAAGATTAATTTAATAACTTTCAAAAAGAAAACACTAACTATCTTCATCACTAATTGTACTTCATTACTTCTACGTTTAATTTTACGATGAATCAACTTTTCATTTTTTATATGTTTATTATACAATTAGTTAAATTAAATCAAATTATATTCATATCTTTTCAATTAAAATAAATTTAATATAATATAGTTATATATTATAGCACACGCATTTGGAAGTCAAATATATCTACGTCAAAGGCCCACTCGTTTACGTACCAAACCATCGTAGTCGCTTAATGGCATTCTTTTATCACTTATAATATCGAGCCTCAACATTGCACATGCATAGGGGTGTGCGACTGGGTTCGGGTTTTGGATACCCGACCCTTCAAATCGGAAGAAAAATCAGGTTCGATTCGAAGTCGGGTATTGCGTTAAAACCTGATACCCGATTATGTATATCGGGTGGGGTATTGATAAACGTATTTTCTATCCATTCGATCAGATATCGGGTACCTGGGTACCTGACCCTAAAATTAAACTCATATAAAAACTTACCCAACTAATAAAAGAAAAAACCCAAACATAAAAACTAAGTCCAAACTAATAAAAGAAAAAATATGTTTATTTTTAAACTTTTTTATGGTATGTTGATGGTGTTGAATTTACCCTATTATAGATGGTGTTTAAATTTATTTATTGTCGATGGTCTTTAATTTATTTTATTGTCGATTGAATTATACTTAATTTATGCTCATCTAAAGTTAAAATAAATAAATCAAAAATAAAGAAATAAAGAAGAAATAAATCCGAACCCGATTAGATTTATTTTATCGTTGATGTTGATGATAAATTTACTTTAGTGGTAATGGTGTATAAATTAATTATTTTATTGTTGATGGTGTTAATTTATGTTGAAGGAATCTAACTTAATTTAAGCTTCCAAAAAATAATTAACGAATCCAACCAACGGGTACCCACATTTTAACGAATCAGAATCGGGTATCAAAATTCACTATCCATTACGATTAATTACCCTTACCATGCCCCATTGATTTTGAAATACGTATTATCCACACACACTGAAGTAAAATAAGAACAAACAAATCACAAAGTCAACGCTTCATAGCAATAATAACATTAAAGTTCACAAACACAAAACACCCACGAAAACACAAACCACAATAACAGAGAAACACAGGACACAAAAGCAGAAACACAAAAAACACGATCAAACACACACACTCAGTAATCATCCTCACCATCATCACCCTCATCCTCATTCCCCTCAATACCAACCTCCTCATAATCCTTCTCCAAAGCAGCCAAATCCTCCCTAGCCTCCGAAAACTCCCCTTCCTCCATACCTTCCCCAACGTACCAATGCACAAACGCCCTCTTCGAATACATCAGATCGAACTTGGTATCGATCCTCGAGAAAACCTCAGCCACCGCCGTCGAGTTCGATATCATGCAAACCGCACGCTGAACCTTAGCCAAGTCCCCACCAGGGACGACGGTGGGCGGCTGGTAGTTGATCCCGCACTTGAACCCAGTCGGGCACCAGTCGACGAACTGTATGGTTCGCTTCGTCTTGATCGTTGCCACGGCTGCGTTGACGTCCTTGGGCACGACGTCTCCCCTGTACATTAAACAGCAGGCCATGTACTTCCCGTGCCTCGGGTCACACTTGACCATCATTGAAGAGGGCTCGAAGGCCGAGTTTGTGATCTCGGCCACGGAGAGCTGCTCGTGGTAGGCCTTCTCGGCGGAGATGACGGGCGCGTAGGAGGAGAGCATGAAGTGGATTCGAGGGTACGGGACGAGGTTCGTCTGAAATTCGTTCACGTCGACGTTTAGGGCGCCGTCGAACCTTAGTGAAGCGGTTAGGGATGAGATCACCTGTTTCAGTTTTCGAAAATAGGGAGGGATCAGTGAATAATATTAACTGGATATAGATTGCTGTACAAAGTGAACTAGCTCTTTTATTTAATATTGTAATGAAAAAAGTGTAATCAAGATTTGACATTGATTGTAATTAACACACCACCTGACAGTTATTATGTGAGGATCTCTCTTAATATAAAGCATTAGATAGCAAAGGGTATTGATTGTTATATAAGTCAAGAGAAGGAAATGATCTATGACCTGGGAAATGAGGCGGTTGAGGTTAGTGTAGGTGGGCCTTTCGATGTCTAGGGACCTTCTGCAGATGTCGTAGATGGCTTCGTTGTCGAGGAGGATGGCAACATCAGTGTGTTCGAGGAGGGAGTGGGTTGAGAGGACGCTGTTGTAAGGCTCTACGACAGAGGTGGAGACTTGTGGTGAAGGGTAGACAGTGAACCCAAGTTTCGACTTTTTGCCATAGTCGACGGAGAGGCGCTCGAGGAGAAGGGACCCCAAGCCCGAGCCAGTTCCTCCGCCAACTGCGTTGAAGACTAGGAAGCCTTGGAGACCAGTGCAGTTGTCAGCTAGCTTCCTGATTCTGTCCAAGCAAAGATCGACAATCTCTTTTCCAACTGCAATTAAGATAAAAAATTGAACAGTTATTTTATTACACTGAATTACACATGGGAAACATTTGTTGAGGAAGTTTGATTATACCTGTGTAGTGCCCACGAGCAAAGTTGTTGGCAGCATCTTCCTTACCGTTGATGAGCTGCTCGGGGTGAAAGAGCTGACGGTAGGCACCAGTTCGCACCTCGTCGATCACAGTGGGCTCGAGATCCACAAAGATTGCACGTGGGACGTGCTTTCCAGCACCTGTTTCGCTGAAGAAGGTGTTGAAGGCATCGTCGCCTCCACCAACGGTTTTGTCACTGGGCATCTGGCCATCGGGCTGAAAGACAAAGAACAAAGAGCGTTTAGTGTTCAGCAGACAAGCATTTCTTCTTCACGCAACATTTCCGCACACGAAAGTTACAGATCTAAAGACGTAAAAGCAAATGGGGCAACAAGGACTAGATATCAAGCAAAGTTAGATAAGATTGTTCTACATGAAAGGTTTATGGGGCACATCAAAAGATCCGAACCATTGATCCATCATTCGAATAACAAGGCGCAGAAGCAAACGAAACAATAGATCTAAGCATCTGACATTCAAATTCAAAATGGATCACAAACAGATCTACTCCATATAAAACATATGATAGCTTCACTGGAACATACCGCTCAAATCACGAACGAAAATCCACAATCTCCAGCAACAATTAACACGAATCAGAATCTTAACCGCATTACACACGGAAACACCTCACATCACAGATCAAGCTACCGTAAATTACAGATCTGAGTTGTTTACCTGAATCCCGTGCTCGAGGCAGTAAAGCTCCCAACAGGCATTTCCAACCTGAATACCAGCCTGACCAATGTGGATAGAGATGCACTCCCTCATTTTCGAAGAGCTGAAAAAAAAAACGCACAAACAAACGATGATAGATCTGAAAGAAAATGTGTATAACAGAGGCGTTTATCAAGACGCCTCGTAAATCTGTGTTTTCTCTTTGCAGAAGAGATCTGGGGATGTCAAATGGGTAATATAGAGCGTGAGAAGGAACTATGATTGCGGAAGTTAACTATGGTTAGGATCCACTAAATGTAACGGACGGCTGATATGAGACGTGGTTAGATCGTGGGCCTGTTGGGCCCGGCCCACTCAAGGGTTCTTAACCATGGTTAGGGTTTCTGAGATTTTCAATTTTGAAAAAATATTAAATTGCCGCCCGTTGATGTTTAGGTCTCAGCTGCTAGATTTGGACGCTTTATCTCTCCCTTCCTATTCACGCCTATGTGGGCCCGTGCCTTCTAACGTACTCTATGATTTAAATTCAAAAAGGATTTGTAAGTGTAATTAATACTCCATATGTTGTGTGCCTAATTGGGTTTTTAAGACCGGACCGGACCGGCCGGTTCAGGCCGGAAACCGGTGGATCGGTTAAAATTCCGGTTCGGTTCCGGCCGGTCTATGTTTTATTTAAAAAATAAAACATATTAATAATTAATCAGTTATTTGCTTTTCGGACTATTAAAGAGGTTAAATTTGTTCCTTGGCTTGAGTGGGTAGGTCGTCAACTTTGAGCCTAACACCCTGGGTTCGATTCTTTGCTCTGTCATTTTGCATTATTTTCTTCTATTAAAAGATTACTAAGAGTCTTTGGGCTATTCAGCCCATTATTTTTTTGTTTTTTACTTTTCATCAATAAAGTAACGTCTTTATTCAGCCCATTTTTTTTTGTTTTTTTTTTCTTTTCATCAATGAAGTAAAAGTAACGTCTTTATTTATTAATTGCACCTTTTATCTGAAAATTTTTAAAAAACATTTCCAACACCATAGATCCATTCCACTCCACTTAGGATTCCGACCAATTTTTTCTAAAAACCCCGGATTTTTGTTAGTCATATGTACTTTGGTTTGATTGACTCTTATATTTTAAGAAATTAATAATATTTTTTGTATTTGTAAAGTACCGGTTTTCATTCGGTTTGATTTCGGTTTTATACCGGTTAAACCACTAAACCTTAAACTACTAAAAATTCCGGTCCGGTTCGAAAACCCGGTTTCAGAACTTGGTGCCTACTACCTAAATGATTTTTTATGCTGTTTATTCTAATTGTTTTTAGGGACAATTTCTATTCAGTCCCTAGTAAGTAACTTTCTAAATCATTCGTCCCTGTCAGAGATACTATTAGTTTTAAGGACCAAGTTTTCGTAAATGGCTGAGTTTAGGCTTAAAAATATGTATTGACGAAAATATCCTTCCTAACATACTGAACTAAGAGTTATTTTCCGGCGACTTTTTTGTTATGCTGTTAGACTATATTGTTATAAACGTCTGGTGAACTGTTATTTTCCGTCCCTTATCTGTTACTATGATGCAGAAAATTGTTATCGCCAGGAAATATTTATTTCTGAGTCTCGTTTTTACAATAAAAATCGAATCCGAAATTTCGAATGCCCATTAGTCAACCAATTTCGGCGTGTAAGGTAAGATGTATTGTGGCATTCACGACGCAAGATGTAAGATTTGTAATGAATTTTGTTTTTCTATTTAAGGTTCTAATTTGCAAAAATAAGATGAAATCAAAGCCGTTTTTTGCAACGATTACATCTAATATGTATAAATTCGAAGTACCCATAGTATGGGCAGCTCGGTACGGCACATTGTTTGGTCGTTCGTCCGACGTTCATCTTTTAATTTTGCGAAAATACGGTCACCCCAATAATTTGGGTGTAGTTTTACTGTGTCAAAACCGCAAATCTGTTATTCGGAATATCAAAATTGTTACTAGGTGTATCAGAACCGTTATAAACTGCAATTAATTGTTACCATGTCTAGTGTTCTTAGTGCAAAAATAAGATGAATTCAAAACCATTTTTGGCAACGATTAAACCTAATATTTATAAATTCGAATTATCCATAGTATGGGTAGGGGTGGGATCAGGTCGGGTATATCGGGTTTCGGGTTTTTCGTGCCGGGTACCCGAAAAAATCGGGTATTGAATTTCAAACCCGAACCCGACCCGTTAAAAATCGGGTGCCCGACAATCGGGTACCCGAAACCCGAGTACCCGATCATCGGGTTCGGGTGGGGTTCGGGTTTTGCTTGTTCTTTTTTTTAAAAAAAAAATCCTACGATTACACGAAGTCCGGCAATCCCAAACGGCAAATTGACTCGCAAAATCGATCACCCATGATGATTCTAACATATATAATGCTAATAGAACCTTAGAAATCATCGTTGGTTCAAGCAAGCAATTAAACCCAAAATATAAAATTAGGGTTCACAAACCCGACGAAGTGGCCTGAGGCTGATGGGCAGCGACAGAGACGTGAAGGCGCGGCTGACGGCTGTGACTTGTGAGGTGAGGGACGAATTGAGGTGTGGATTGCTATGTTACCAGACTTGTGAGGCGAGGACGATGGCGCGGCTGAGGTGAGGATGGCGCGGCTGACGGCTGGTCTGTGAGAGCGAGGCGACGACGACGTGGTGTGGCCTAGACATCTGGAGAACGGCGACAAGGAGCTCGGCGACGGCGGGTGCGGGGTGTCTGTGTGTGTATGTGTATTGCAACTGGCTCTGCAAGACGATTCCTCACTGTCACTTTGTCACTGCTGTGCTCGCGTTATTCCATTCATTTAGTTTAGTAATTTTTTTTTATTCATATAATAGGATCGGGTACCCGATCGGGTTTTTTCGGGTAGCATTTTGCTACCCGAAACCCGACCCGATCTTGATAATCGGGTATCGGGTTTTAAACCCGATACCCGATTTTGCACACCCGATCGGGTCGGGTCGGGTACCCGAACCCGATTGCCCACCCCTAAGTATGGGCAGCTCGGTGCGGCACATGTTTTGCTCGTTCGTTCGACGTTCATCTTTTAGTTTCGCGAAAATACGGTCGACCCCAATAATTTGGGTATATTTTACTGTGTTAAAACTGTTACTCAGAGTATCAAATCTGTTACTTGGAGTATCAAAATCGTTATTAAACTACAATCAATTGTTACCATGTGCGGAGTTCTAATTTGCGAAAATAAGATGAAATCAAAGCCATTTTTGGCATCAATTACATCTAATATGTATAAATTCGAAGTACCCATAGTATGGGCAGCTGAGTGTAGCACCTTGTTTGGTTGTTCGTTCGATGTTCATCATTTAATTTCGCGAAAATACGATTGACCCTATAATTTGGGTACTTTTTTGCTACGCCATTATATTCGAAATTACGTGTCAATTGTTAACTCCCAAAACGTAAGTGGTGTAATGCATGTGGTATGAAAGACATCGACATTAAGCAGAAATCCAGATGTTAGTGAATTGATTCAGACGTTCATCAATTGAGACTGTTACTAAATTAAGATTATCAGGATCTGTTACTAGTATATACGTTTCTACTGTGTTGCCTAAATTTGTTACTAAATTTGGAAAACCATAATGAGATGAATTTTGGGCGGGAGAGTAAATAAAATCAAGCATAGATCATCTGTTACCCAATATGTGTAAACTGTTACTAGTTATATGTTTATATGTTAACAGAATCATTATAGTTTGTGAATTAGGGTTTGTGATTAAAATCACAACCTAAACTAATCTATTTTTATCTAAACTTCGTAAATTCATATATTTTAGTGAATGTAGCGTGTTTGCAATATAAATTTAGAAAATCATCAAGTAAACTAATTACATATTAAATTGTTATTTTGACTATCTGTTACTCGTGTTGTGTTCCCTTGTTACCTACATATCATTTTCTGTTTTTTTTCTCCTCTTCAATTGTTTCTGATCAGTGTTAAACTGTTACTGCATGAAATCAGTAAACAACATAGGGTTTACGTTTAAGATTAACTGAAGATGTCGTTAATTTTGTTGAATAATTTATGTTAGGTCGACATCTGGATTGTAATAAACAACTAATAGTTCATATCCGCAACATTTTGAGTAAGTAGAATCAATTTTGTAGAAGCATGATCATCCTATCAAGAAGAGTGCTACTTGTTTTACATACTATATACTTCAACTTCTTTAATTCCAACATAATCTCAACGAAAATCATAACCTACTGATATGTTTTATTTAAAACTTCATAAATTCTTATATTTTAGTGAATGTAGCGTGTTTACTATATAAAATTTGAAAATTATAAATTAAACTAATTGCATATTAAATTGTTATTGTGACTAAGAATTCTGTTACTCGTTTGCCTACATATTGATCTTTTTTTTTCACTTCAATTGTTGTTAAACTCTGTTAAACTGTTACTGCAGGAAATCAGTAAACAACAGAAGATTTTACCAGAATCATGCATACATTTTCAGCAACAGAAGCAGAATTTGTTCAAAAGAAACATCCTATACATAAGTATCAGATACACATAGCGCCAAATTGTAACATCCTCGTCGCCAAATTGTATCAGATACACATAGCGCCATATCGATTGGTATTAGCGAATCAGAAAGAACTTAAAGTATAAAGTTATACATAATTAAGTTGGATATTCACAGGAGTTTGAATCAAAGTCATTGGAATTCTAGATCGAAAGTTATACTAAAAAAGGTGCAGGTTGCCATTTTCGGACAATATCCCTAAGCACCCGTAAATCTTTTTCGGGCACACTTTTTAGGTCAATGGACTTCGAATCAGAAATAACGTAAAGAATAGAAGTCATACATAATTAACTTGGCTAATCAAGGGAGCTTGAATCAAGATCATTTGAATTCTAGATCAAAAGTTATACTCCAAAAGGTGCAGGTTGCCATTTTCGGGCAATGCAGAATGCATAGTGTTACCCAGAATGCATAAATTGTTACCCAGAATACATGAACTGTTACCCAGAATGCATAAAGTGTTACCTAGAATGCATAAAGTGTTACCCATAATGCATAAAGTGTTACCCATAGGGCTCGTTTGATATCAGTGTTTAGGAATTACATGGGTATAAGTTATTTGTGTATAGCTATACAAGGATTTTATTGATGTTGTGTTTTAACATGTTTGATATGTGTGTATTAGTTATTTGTGTAATGATATAAATTGTGTTTGATAGATGTGTTTGAGATGTGTATAGGTGTGTATGGATTAGTGATACACACCCCATAACCGCCTTAGAGGTGGGTATGGATATACAAGGCCTGTAACCAAAAACCTTGTAATAGACGTGTATACCCATACAAGGCATGTAGGGCTATACACAGATATCAAACACCACACAACTTATTCATACACATCTCATACACACCCATACACACCTATACGCACGTATCAAACGAGCCCATAATGTATAAAGTGTTACCCAGAATGCATAAATTATTACCCAGAATGCATAAATTGTTACTTAGCGAGCTTTACTAGCAAAAGCTTCAATCATGGGCCGCATCAAATTTCTTCACGATTAACATCAATATTTTCATTGATTATTAAGACTCACGATCAATTTCACCTTATTCAGTCATTAAAATCCAAATTTTCACTTGTTTCAACGAGATTTTGAATTACTTTTAATACATTATTCCAATATAAACTTCAAAAATTTTCATTGATTATTTACACCCATGAGAAATTATCATCAGTTTAACCTTATTCAGTCATTAACGTCGAGATTGAGCTGGCTTTAGATCGTAAACTTTGGTCTTTGTTGTATGTGGTTTGTCCATCATCGTTTGGAAGAGACGATGTCGCATGGGTGTAATTTTGGCATATATGAAGGATAGAAAGGTCATTTACAATGAAATTGGTCCTTCAAACTAATATTTTCAGTAAACTAGGTCCGTGGGCCGAAATCAAATTACAAAAGGGCCTGAAACATGTTGAAAATATCATAAGAGGGCCTGGTCCCAAATTAACCCTTGTTTTTATTGAAGATGAGGAGTAAAGTTCTAAAAGTTCAAGCTATTATTCTTGAAACAGTAAAACGACTTGTATTAAAAACAAAAAAAAGAAGTCTAAAACGACATGTATTTAGGAACACAGGGAGTACATTATACCAACTTGTGTTTTAAATTATTTTTGGTAGGCAAAATTTATATTCTTTTATTAAGGATCGGGGCCTAAATTAAACCGTATTTTGGTCTTTCATAAGATAACAGTCAATAGAGCAAACACATCAATATCATGAGCCTCTGATGCCAATGTGCTAACAGGAATATAGCTAAAACATCGCGCCCAATTTCGAATACATTAAGCTTTAATTTTTGAGACTTCCACCAAGTCAATGTCCCCCATATTGGCTTTTAAACACCCCTTCCGTTCACGTTATTGCAGTTTGCAATCCCTCTAGGGCCCGTTTGCTTGATAAGATTGCGCTATATAATATTAATAATAGTATGTAATATAGTGTTTGTTTTGTTTTGTCCAGCCCGTTATTCTTGAAAAGCCCATTGTTATATGTCAGAGCCCGATATAAATAAACTAAAGAATATGGGTGAGATTAATTATACTGGACCTCATAACTTTATCTTATCATTGGCCTTGTACTGACTTTTAAATCCAAACGCAGCCCTAGGGTTTTCTTTAACTGTTTATTAGTGTAATTGTTTTCGTTTAAAACATTTTGGCTTTTAAATGGGTCATATACTTTCTTTAAGCCATTCATATTAATATGTGACTTTAATTAAAACATATTATATTATTTCAATATATATTATATTATTCGCATTGAATAGTATTCCTATTAGAAAATTATTCAAAAAAAAAATATTCTTATTCGAATTCTAAGTTCTTCAAAATCTTAAATTTCAAATCAAAATCTGAATCGAATAAAAAGATTTGATTCATTTGCAACCCTACCGACATGTATTCAGACAGCTCAAAGGTGTTCACACAATTAAAAAGCATAAACACACATTTGGTATATCCTGGTTGGAAATAACGTAATTTACCATATTATTACAGCAATAAATTCCTTTGATTTGTTTCAACAGGTTCAATTTATTCGGGCCGGCCCAAGAAAACTCGAGCTTAACGACCCAAAAGAAAAAACCCATCAAGAAAAAGTACGGCCATATATTCTATTTTATTAAGCGTGAGGATCAATATAAATTATCACTTGGCTTGTCAATTTAACAAAAGAAAATAAATAAATTAGAAAAAAACTCCCATTACATTTATTTACTATTTATAGGTAATTATATTTTTAGCTAATTACTATCAAATTTAAATTTTTCTATTAAGTATTTCAAATTTAATTATTATTAAATATTTTAATATTATCCATATCCATTGAATGTGAGAATAGTACTGGTTCCAATTAATTCTCCTCAAATTCAGCCACCTAAATTCAGTCAATTATCTCGCAAACCCATAATTAAAGCTTCATCATAATCAATCACCCACTCACATTATATATAAATATGATGAGTGCCTGCGTGTGAGTGAAATCAATGGCGAATCCATTACATAAGTTGATGAAGCTGATAAAGTCAAAGCTGGCATTCAAACTAAGATCATCATCGAAGAAGTCGAAGAATAAGAAGAAGCAATACATTAAAATGGACAAAACTGCAAGCGGTAAGGCTCACGCGCGAAGCCTCAAAGCCAAAGCTATCATCAGTAAGATCCTCAAGGCAGCAGATCGACCCCAAAAGAATAAACTTTATTTGTAAAAAAAAAAGCGTTTTACTACATATAGTTCTTATCACTACGAGTTTTTTGAGCTTGTTTGATTTTTCTCTATTTTTCCTGTTATGTTATGTGAAAGAATGATGATACGTGATCAAGTTATGATTTTTTTAGTGTTTTTTCACGTTTTTTAGATGGATTGATACATCACCTTATAGGTTCATGAATACATAAAATACCCTCTTTGGCATATTGCATATGGCAGTGATAACTAGCAAGGTAAACTTTGTAAGAGTATTTCTTATTATGCACAATGGTTGCCATGACGCACTAAAGTTCCATCTACATTATAAATTAAATGAGTCAAATACGATGCAAGTAAATGTAAGTACGCAGTTAAATTCAATTTCTAGTCAAGATAAAACCATTATTTGTTTCAAGGGGATCGATCGCGTGAGGCTTGATGCTGATCGGGGTTTTTTATTTTTGAACTTTTCGCTGCAAAACATTCGATAGTTATTTAAACTAATACTTTTTCGCGCATTCTATGCTTGTGTTTCGAATTTAATTATGTTTTACGTTATTCATAAGTTTGAGATTTACTTTTACTATAAAATAGATGAAATAAAATTTTAACTATATAAAAGAAAAATTGATGTTTAGGGATGTATGTATAGTAAATAAAAATTGTTAAGGTAACATGAAAAATATTAAAGTACTTAAATAAAAAATAAAATGACGAAATTGCAAATAAATATGACAGACCAAATTGGCAGTTTATATATAATAGGAGTGTGCGTAGTGTGGTTTTCGGCGGTTTTCGGCCAATTCGACACCAAACCACTATATGCGGTTTTTGAAAAACAATTCTCAAATCACATTTTTTAAAAATAAAACCACATGTATGGTTTCGAGCGGTTTGGTGCGGTTGCGGTGCGGTTATGTTGATTTTAACCGAACGAAGAAAATATTATTTTTTATCAAATGGAAAATAGTTTTTAAAAGCGTTAGGCGCTAAAAGGTGATGAGACATCGCCTTGCCTCAGAAACAAAGCGCAAGTCGAGGTATCTGCCTCATATATCGAAGCGTCACCATTGTCCAAAAAATTAGTAATCTTATCTTAATTTATGTTAGGTTTTACTTATATTAGGGGCCAACATTTTTATTTTAATATATTGGTTTTAGCTTTGTGGTCTGATTGGAAGCTCAAAATAAAAATAGTAGGTCAATTTGTTATTAAATGTTCGAGTCGTATCTATTTTAACCCTACATGTTCCGCCGTTTGTTCTTATCGAAACATGGTTAATATTAAAAATAAAATTAAGTATGATAGTAATTATATAACTTTCATATGATCATCAAAATTAGCATATAATTAAAAGACTTATGTGGCGCCCCACATTCTACTACTTATTTTATTCCTAATTCGCATGACTATCTAAGTACTGATAGTAAAGTTATATGAAAATACGTATAAAATTTTTCCTTTTATATAAAGGAAATCATCATGTACAATCAAAATATTGTCCCAACACTAATTACATAGGATGGGTACATAGACGCAGCAAAAGAAAACCCCACGCCCTCCACACAGGTCGCATTCATGTACACACTCCTCCTCAAAAGTCCCCGGAGGCGTCAAAAGTTGGCCTTGCCATCAAAAGATCACGTACCGTGATCGTGCGAACCTCTAACACATAAAAACATGGGATGGGCTATAAAGCTCAGTAAGTGGAAATTATGCACGACGTGCACGTGTCGTAATTAGCAAAGGCATCCGCGCCCATGCTTTCTAATTCTCATATCTCATTCTCTTTCTCATTCTAATTCAAGGCCCTCTGCTAACTTGCTACGAGCACCACTCTGAGCTCAATTCCAATAAGGATAAAATACAATCGTGGGCTACTCCAGCTGGACCTACACTAGGGTTTTCCCCTAGGCAGCATTTATTGGTTGCCAAACTATATAGCGGTCGCCTTCCCTGGTCACCGGTTGTGCCCACACTAGTTACTGGGTTTCTATTTACCGGGCAATTCAAGCAGGTCGCTTCTTCCCGCTACAACTAAAATTCAAATACATATATTCGACGGCTTAATCCAGTCATGGTGCTTTGTAGAAGTAGCTTTGACTCAACTTCGAGTCGACATCAAATGCCCATATCGGCAGTTATTCATTGCACACAGACGATCATATATTGTGCATGCTCACATCTCATAACTCTCGTGTAACTCGTGCATGCACGTAGAAATGCATACGTGAATAGTACAAAATACTTAACATGTCATTTCACGTTACATGTAATTCACATAATTCCACAAAAGTAAATAATCACATAAAATATGTACACATAATTTATTTTATGTGTTGTAGTGAATTCCCACTTACCTGTCGTTCGTAGATTTATTTGCTACTGATTCGGCGCAATTCCTAATTCTCGACCTTAAGCATAAAATTACAAGATCAGTATACTATCTGAATTATTTGATTATCTAGTTCTCGTATTTCCTAAATATTGAAATATCAGGTTTGGAACTGTATTAGATAAGTAACTATTTGAAAGGTTTCGTCCGGTTACATCGACCCGCGAACTGCATAGATGAGTGACTGAATTCGCAACCTACTTTGCGAATTATTTTACCCCGTGAAACTCCTTTAAGTTCGTGAAGTTTGTCTCATTCTCACAATTCGTCATCTATGTAGCTATATATATTATTTTATTCTCTAAAGCATCGTGAACTTTCTATGCTGTATGTACAACTCTCTATATTATTTAATTCATGAAGTTAGATTAGTTCGCACACTCCCTTAGCCACCTGGTATTGTTTTCCTAGCAACTCGCGAAGTGTAGTCCATGAGATATTTTAATACTGAAGCTCATATACTTATAATATTATTTTAATCCCCTAAGCCTCGTGAATTTCCACTTTACTAGCTCCCTCATAATTCGACAAGTCCACATGATATTATTATTTTATTCTTATTTTGCGAATTGTCTCCCAACCATGATTTGCGAACTCCTCAACTTCACGAGCTCGTCTATCCTAGGATTCGTCAATCTCAATTCGCCAAGTTTTGTATTTTTTCGGGCAAAAACCATTTTTGGTCCCCGATGTTTAGCCTATGGACGCTTTTGGTCCTCGATGTTTCGACTTGCCACATTTAGTCCCCAATGTTTCTTGATTTGAACCAATTTGGTCCCTCCGTCAATTTAGACGGAATTGCAAAATTAGCGACGGAATTTGCGATGGAATTTCCGTCGCTAAAGGAAAAATTAAAAAAAATGATAATTAAACATAAAAATGAGAAAAATTCCAAAAAAAAGAAAAAAAATCAAAAAAATAGGTAAAAAATTGAAAAAAAGAGAATATTACTAATAAATTAAATAAATATATAAATAATAATAAATAATAGTAATAATAAGATAATTTTTAGTTCCTTAATTTTTGTTCCTTTTTATTTAATTTTTAATAAATAAATATATTTTTACTTTTACTTTTTAAAATCTTAAATTTGTATTTATCATTTTTTAGTTTATTATTTTATTTTTATTATTATTTATTTTTTTTTTATTATTTATATTTTTATTTAATTTATTAGTAATATTCTCTTTTTTTGAATTTTTAACCTATTTTTTGAATTTTTTCTTTTTTTTTTGGAATTTTTTCTCATTTTTATGTTTAATTATCATTTTTTAGTTTATTATTTTATTTTTATTATTATTACTTTTATTATTTTTTATATTTTTATTTAATTTATTAATAATATTTTCTTTTTTTCAATTTTTTACCTATTTTTGGAATTTTTCTCATTTTTATGTTTAATTATCATTTTTTTTAATTTTTTCCTTTACCGACGGAAATTCCGTCGCAAATTCCGTCGCTAATTTTGCAATTCCGTCTAAATTGACGGAGGGACCAAATTGGTTCAAATCAAGAAACATCGGGGACTAAATGTGGCAAGTCGAAACATCGGGGACCAAATGCGCCATAGGGTAAACATCGGGGACCAAAAATGGTTTTGTCCCTATTTTTTCCTATCATAGGATTCGTCAACTTCGTGAGGTTGTGCGCTACGTGAAGTGTCTGTTGGGTTATTTGGGCTTCCAACTATGTTTCGGAAAAGCCCAACAATGAGTAATTTTTTCAGCCCATTCTTTAGCCACATACAGCTAATAAGAGAGAGGGCAGCCGATCGATCTGTGTCCCTCTTTTTGCTCAAGAAAAAAACAGAATTTTTCATCACTTCCTTTTACCAGCAGCAGATTCGATTTTCTCACTTTTGAAGGGGCAAACGTTGTTGGATTGACCTGAAATTTTAGGAGAAGGTAGAAGACACATTGATCTTCATTCTCCCTGAAGGGATTTACATTTCGAGGTCTGGTTTGTGGGTTACGAATTTTTGGATTCTGCTGCGATTTTATGTGATGAATTTGATGTTGTGATCTTATTTCGAGTTGTGGTGCTTTTGGAGCTTTGATTTGGTGTTCATAGCTCGTTTGTGGTTGGGTTGTGGTGTAGTTGGCTGTACTTGCTCATGGTGATAGTTTGAATCGTTTGGTCCCGTGGTTTTTACCCCGTCGATTTGAAGGGGGTTTTTCACGTTATATCGCCGTGTGATTTCCGTTTTTCGCTGCGCTGTTGATTAATTGCACTACCAATATTCTGCCCGAGTGTTCATTTATACGTCCGATCCTAACAGTGTCTTCCATTCGTGAAATTCACCTTGTGGCTTCAAATCCTCTTAACGCTCACAATCTTTCCATCCTTCGATTAAAACTCTCCTTTTTAAAAACAGTATGAACTTTCCCAAGAACTCTATTCAATCTAAACTTTTTAAAACGAAACCCGTATAAAACCTTATGTGAATGGTATTTTCGTCGTTAACTATTTTATAGCATGTTATTTTCTAAACACTTTTACACACTAAAAATCTCATACTTCTCGATCAAAATATTGTTCCTATCAACAACAGCTTGAATAGAACTTGAAATATTTCAAAACCCTCAAAAACTAACATATCAAAACCTTAATCGTATATAATTTTTCAAGCTTAATAACTCCTAGAACCTGTTAGTATCGAAATAAAACATGAATTTATGGTAAGAAAATTATACCTACTTCAAGCCTTGGTATAATCTCTGTTCGCTTTCTCTCTTTCTTGTTATTTGTGTTTTCGTTAGTTCTTCCTTGATGTAATTCTCTTCTTATCCCAACTTGGTGTTTACGTGTGATATGATACAAATGACATCAACACTTGAAATTAATCCTTATCACATCTTATGTAACATCCATTATTTTATTGTTTTAATTTCCCACACCATTAAGAAATCGAATTATACCCATCGATAATGTAATGTTGAGTAATTAAAGTCTCTTTCCTAATAGTCCGTTTCATATTTAAAAGTTGTACATAGTGAATCTCTTTAATTTCTTATATTATCTTTAGAGTAATATATTGTATTAACTTTTCCTCATGGCTAAGTAATTAATACTTATCTTATATTTCTGGGGCCTAGGTTAGAATATAATAAACTCAAATGAATTATAGCTTTATTTTGCTCTTAGTAATATTATATGTCTTATACAAGATTGTCTTCTAAGTCCCCACTTGAATTTCCTACAAGGTTAATCATCCTAGTAATATATAACCATATATATTATATTATATCACATGTACCCTGAAATCATATAGACACATAGTATGCAATCCCATGGTCACATAATATGTATGCAAATTTATTGGCCAACTTACTCGCGGGACCCGAGTATTACAACTTCTTAGTAAAGAAAAATGATTAAACTAAGAAATAAATTTCACATACGACTGGTGTACGATTACCATAAAGAAAAATTAGATACGCTGCGGTGCGGTTAGTACGGTGCGGTTTGTACCAAAAATTCAACACCGCACCATTATTACGATGCGGTTTTGTAAAAAATTAAATCGCAGTTTTAGCCGTTAATTGTATTATACTGTGCGGTGTGGTGCGGTGCGGGCGGTTCCGGCAGTTTTCTAAAACCATTGCACACCCCTAGTATATACCCCACGCCCATAATATATACTAATACATAAGCACATTATATGCATGTGCAATATTTAAATATAAATATAATATTTTATAATCTAATTCATTATAAAATTAAATTAAATTTAATTTTATTACTTTTATTATGTATAAGAAAATTGATTTGAGGATAATTGTAATATTTATCAAATGGATAAATTTGTAATTATTATTGACACACCAAATTAATTAGATGATAGTTACTTTAAGCCTCTCCCATCTAATACAATAAAAGATACTAGTCTAAATTGCACACTCATATGCGTGTGCTACATAATATAAAAATCATTTATTAAATATTAAATAACAATTACTAAAAATAGAGGAATAAATGTGACAATATAACAATGCAAGATAGTGGGTGATTTCTTATTTTTTATTTTATCTATTCTCTTTTATTAATGGTCAGGGCTGTGTTTAAACTGCTCAAATTGGCTTTAATTTTAGTCTGTCAAATTTTGATTTTGATTAAAATAAAAAATAAAAAATAGAATTAGCACTTCACGTTTACAATCATTTGACCCATGTTCCAGAAACCACCAAAAACTGCCATTAAAACTACCCGAAAACAATCCAATATGTAAAATAATAATAAAGTATTATAAACCACCCATCAATTGATCAATGTGAGAACTGGGCACACGCGTCGAGTGTGCTACATTTCTAGTGTTAATTATTATTTGAGAAAAATTCTGATTGATGGATTGATACACCAAATTTAGCGGTGTTTAACTCATACGGAGATATATATATATATTACTACCTCCGTCCCACTAATTTTATCACATTTTGCCATTTCGGGCGTCCCACTATTCCTTATTTAGCAAAAAAACTATCACAAACAATCAATATAATAATATTAAATATTCTTAAAAGACGTGTCAAAATATACACTTTATTACCTTTTCATTGTACTATATTATTATAATAATATCACCTTAATATCCGTGCCCACCAAGATATGTGATAAAAATAATGGAACGGAGGTAGTATATATATATATATATATTATATACTAAATCCTAAGTTACATGAAAAAATTAAATTATTACATAATGAATTATGATATTCTCATCTCACTAATTTTAGTATTAGATTAGAACAATAAGTTATACAAAGTTTCAAGAAAGACACAAAGAGGAAAACGTATCAAAGTCAAAGTCGCGAACAAGTTACCGTTGCTAAACCATAGTCGCGTCGCAGTCTTTCATTCCTTCAAGACGGAGAAAGAACAAAGAAGTCATTCTCGGTAATCGCAAATTGTGGTAGGGTTGATCTTATTTGTCGGGTTCGTTTCTTTATTACCCAATAAATCTCCTTAGGTTACTTTTTCTGGATTTGTCTAAACAATGGCGTTCTTGATTTTTGTTGGATTTTTCCATGGGTAATTCGTGTCCTTTGGTTCTTACATTGTGTGGCGATTTTTTTTTTTTTTTTTAGTTTGAGCTAGTTTTAGGATCGTATTGGGTTGTCATTGAAAGGACAATTGAATCATTATCGGTTGCGTCGGCAAAACTCTTCCACATATTTTTAAGATTGATTGAGTTTGATTAGGTCCTCTATCCTTTGTTCAGCCATGGATGAAACTGGTGTCGGAAGCGAATCACTTACTGCTCGTCTTTCGCAGGTGGAACGTGGTATGCGCTCATTATCTCGGTTTACTTAATTTCGATTTGTTATTATGCATACTGCTGAAGTGATGGATCAAATCAAATATATGGTTTGAAAAGGTGTATACCTGCCCACTGATTGTGGTTTATCTAATGTAACTATTGTGTTTTTCTCTTCAGAACGTGATGAACTGCGTAAAGATATTGAACAGCTGTGTATGCAACAAACTGGGCCTGGTTATCTTGGAGTTGCAACTAGAATGCAGTTCCAAAGGTTTCTGATTTTGACTTGTATTTTGTTTTGATTTAATTTGAATGACGGACTGTATTTTTTTCAATCCATTTCATGATTAATTAAATTTGGGGTGAATTAGGATGGTTGGGTTGGAACAAGAGGTTGAGAGCTTGCAAAGTAAGTTGGCTGCTTCCATCAGAGAGAGTCACAATCTCCAAGAGGAGCTATCTGAGGCTTATCGTATCAAAGTAAGATCACTTTTGTATGACCAGTCATTTGTGAATGATTTTTGTGTTAATTTTGGCATGTTTTCTATTTTTCAGGCTCAACTAGCCGAACTTCACAGTGGGGAAATCTTAAAGGTTGGTGATAGATTGCTCGTCAGCCCCTTTATTATTAATCTTTATTTGAAATCTTTTTTTTTTTTTTTTTCGCATGGTTAGAATCTTGAGGCTGAGAAGCAACTCAAGTTTTTCCAAAACTGTGTTGCTACTGCGTTTGCCGAGCGAGATAGTGCTATAATGGAGGTTGGATCTTACTTTTTTCTGGTTGTTGTTTTTTATTACAAATCTTGACTTAAGAACCATTTTGGGATTTTACTACTGTGAAAAAGGCAGAACAATCTAAGGAGAAAGTGGAGCTCATGCCACAGGAGCTTAAAAAGTCTCAGCTTAGGTACTTAAACCGATCTCTTAGGCATATTTCAGATCCAGAAAACTGATAGGCTAACATAGTCATTTCCTAATTTTAATTTTTCTTTTTCAGAATTGAAGAGCTCACCGATGAACTTCGCAGAGAAAAGGAAGTTACAGAAGCTGTAAGGATCAATTTAGAAAAAAGTGAAATGCAAAATGCAATTTTCAAAGAGGTAATACATCCACTCATTTATGGCGTGCATTGTAATGGCAATTATGAACGTAGAAGCATGTTTGTTGACTCTATGAGTCTGTTACTCTTGAAATACCTTAATCAAGTCTTTATATGTCGTTGATAAAGACACGTGTACTTGACTAGTCACTGAGCTACGAAAGTCTTTACTTAATGATAGGTCATTGATAAATTCTATGAGATCAGACAATGTTCTGTGGAGATATCCACTGATGCTGCCAACTATGAAGAAAAATGTGAGGCTCTTATGAATGATTCAGAAGATAGTTGGAGTTTCCAAAACGATCAGGAAACTTCCACCTCCAATTACATCGTGAGTTTGTGAATTTTATCCAACTCGCTTCAAATATTGGTCATGGCTTATTATGGATTTGGTTTCCTTTTGGCTGTTCTCATATCCTAACTCATGATATTGTCTTCCATTTGTCATAAATTTCTGTTACCCATTTTATTTATCAGATATCATACCAGACTTTCCATATTTTTCAATAACAACAAAATTGTCGCAAGCTTCTTGATGTGGATAAGAAAGTTTTACTGAAAGCCAAAAAACGGTGAACAATGTATGATGGTGTTGTTAGTAGTTATTCATGTTTTACAATATGATCTTACAGATGCAACTGCAGTTATGTAAATATATCTTAGCATACATGAATAATCTGGTGAAACTAGGTTTTCTTGATCGCAAGAGTTAAGTTTTATTCTGGAACTCCTTTGTTTAGTAAAGGCGTCGATTTGATTTAATTTATTTAGACAGAGTTCCCTGGAAACCGAAGTTGAGACTATGAGGAAACGCATAGATCACCTGCAAAACAAACTTAAAGTGGTGAGCTTCTGAATCTTGGCTTCCAACACTTATGCGTTTCTATTCAAATGTGTAATAATAATGCTTGTCTTGTCCTATGGCAATTTTCACATCTTCATTCAGGGACTGGAAATTGAAACTCATTTGAAGAAGGAAGTGCACAAGTTAGAAAAAAAGAAGGTAATATTTTTTAGTTATTCTTTATGTGTAAAGTTTGTTAATGGCAAGTTGTTACTATCTTATGCGTTAACTAACGCTATTGGGTATGCAGATTCTTTCGGATGACAAGATAAAGGAGCAGATATCATCATTACATCATCACTATTCTCAGTTCAAAACTGATGTCAGAAACCTACTGGTCGAAAGTAATGACGAGTTAAAAGCTATTTTTGAAGGAGTTGTTGAAAAGATTGAACTCTCTGGAAAACATAATCTGGAAGCTACCACTGAACTTCTCAGTGATTTAAACGAGAGTGAATGCAAAGATGTGCATGTTAGTGATGTTGACCTCAGTCCAGCTCTGAAAACCGATGTTAAGGTGTGTTTTTGTCGTTAATTAAGTCTTCTTAATGTATATCTGTTGGCTCATGTTTAGAATAGCTGATGATACTTGCTCCATATTTCCTTCCAACTCCATTCTAATGACAATGTGTTCGCTTTCGAAGAATCAATTGGATTGCTATTGTAGCGATGATCTTCATTAATTATAACATTGTTACTATTTTTATTATTTCATTTATTTCATGTTCTCCATCTTTTAGGATGATGACTCTGTTTTACCAACTATAAGTGATATGGAAACTAGCAATGCTTCTGAAGCCCTTGCTCAGTCATTGCAGGAGAAGGTATCCTTCACGAACATTTTCTTTTACCAGTCTTCAGTTATCTCAAATTAAGTTGATGTGCTTATAACTATTAGAATTTTTTTAGGTTAATGACAGTGTTTTGCCGACTATAAGTGCTATTGAAACTGGCAATTCCTCTGAAACCCTCGCTCAGGCATTGCAGGAGAAGGTAGCCTTAATGAAAAATTTACTTTGTACGAGCCAGTGACATTTAATAACCATCTTTTTGTAATCAAGTTAATTGATTTTACTTACTCATGTTTTTAACCTTCTCATTTGATTTGTAGGTTGACGTTGCACTTGCAATGCCAACTAACAACGTCTCTGAAGCCCTCGCTCAGGCATTGCAGGAGAAGGTGAACAATCAAAGACTTTAGCTATCGGCTTCAAAGCTATCTCATTGAACTTTTATTTATTTGCGGTATCACTTAAATATTTACGTATTGATTTTCAGGTTGCAGCATTATTATTGTTGTCACAAGAAGAAGAAAGATACCTTTTAGAAAGGAACGTTAATGTAGCTCTGCAGAAAAGGGTTGATGAGCTTCAGAGAAATTTAATTCAGGTGATACTACGTATAGGGCCCCTTTACTTTGTTTCGTGCAAACATTTCTTTGTGTATGTGGTTTTACGGGTTTATGTACACTCTTGTTTTGTAGGTCACGAACGAGAAAGTTAAAGCCCTAATGGAGTTAGCACAGCTGAAGCAGGAAGCATACATGATGCAAGAGTATGCTAATCTTGGTTTTTCTTTTTTTTTTTTTATTACATCTCATTTTCTTCCCGTATTTTTCCAGAAAATAAGAAATGAAGTCGATCGGTATGTTTGCAGTAAAAACAGCGAGGAGAAGACGAAGGGAGCACTTTCGGGCGAGACTAGAGAACAAAGAGTTGCCCATGAGAAAGATGGAATGCTAAAGAATATGCTCAAGAGATCTTATCTAACACGATGGGTCGGGGGATCTGATGTAAATGATGCCGATGCACATTCTTCTGACAAGCCAAATCTTAACATGGACTTGGCAAGGTTTTCTTCAAATACTACCAAAGAAGTTCATCCCATTATTTTCTCATGAATTAACTTTACAGAGCGATTCATTTATTATGATAATAAATTCTTGTTTCTTCAGGATGAGGATTGAGTATGCAACTCTTAAGGAAAGCCTTGAAAGCATGGAGCATCTCCTCTCATCAGTACGACGACTCCGAATGTCTCTTTTCAATGTAAAGAAACTCTTCCTCGTAGAACAAAATGAAACTCTTCCTCGTAGACTTTTTCTGTCCCCTAAATTGGGGAAATGACACTTTCAGGACACCCGACTTAAAGTGTTGCAATTTAAGGACACCAACTTTCAAAATCGAAACAACTTTAGGTAGCAAACGTCGATAATCTATTTATGTCCTTAAATTGCTTGATCTTTGAAATTTGGTGTCCTTAAATTGCAATCTACTAAATTGGGTGTCCTGAAACAGCCAATAGGAATTATTCTCACATAAGCAACTGCCACATTATCTATCCCCCAAGTTATTTTGCACGTGCAGTCACGTGTTGAAATTCCAAGGTTTTTGAACGGTGTCCCTAAATTGATTCATTTTTTGAATCTAACGTCCTTAACTTACAACCCCTTAAGTAAGGTGTCATGAAAGTGCCAAGCTGACTCTTACGAATGCACTTAAGAAATGCTTAGTCCGTCTTGAGAGAAAGGACCTATATTATGGTGCGGATAATTTTTAGGTCAAGGATTCGGCGGCGTCCTCCGAGAATGTCGAGCAAACAAGCCATAATAATCACTACGGTAGCGATTTGGACAAAGTAGTCGCCGAAGCAAAACTGTTGATGACTGCGCTCAGCAGCTCTCTACCCATCAGCTGGTCGGCGGCTCAAACCGGGAGAAAGCTCGAGAAAAGCGATGATTATGATTCTGATAAGGTCGATTTCGTATCCGCCGTTGGGCTCGAGATGATCGAGCTCATACTGTTCGCCGCCGAGGTTCTCAGGCGTCAGTTATCGAGGTAACTAATGTGCAGAAAATGGTAAGAAGAAAGATGCACTTTTGTCTCTGTGCTTGTTATTGTAAATTATCAAGTGTTGTTTGTTCTTACTTCTGCTTTTGGCTTGGCAGATATTGATGTTTTTAGTGCTCTTGTTGCAATATATTTTTTGTGGGTAATCTATCCATTTATTAATGGTCCGTTGGTATGCGGAATCCAATGCGGAAAAGAAAAAGTAAGTGGAATGATACGCATCATCGGTTCATTGTAAAATACGCCTCGCAACCATAATAGGTTTTCTTTTCTTTTCGACATCGAATTCTGTATACGCACCCTTTTGGAGAGCATGTTAGAGCAAATGCTCTCTCAATTTGGTGCGTCAATTTTGACATATAATTTATGATTTAGTCCTTTAATTTTAAATTTATTTTGATTAAATCCTTATAAATTATTTTATAATTTACATTTTTCAAAACCCTTTTAGAATTAATCATAATATCATATATTCAATATAAATTTTTAATTATAAATAAAATTATATACTATGAATTGGGTGCACTACACGCATTGGATTGCTTCATATACTTTTTTTTATAATTGTTGACAAATGGTTTAATTTGTATGGTATGTTGGTTTGGTATGTCATGTAAAGTTGCAAATTTGCCCTTCAATGTTCATCTATTTTGATTGTATTGCCCTGATTACTTTTCCCTTTTTAAGTAACTGAAGATAATGTAAAGTTAAAAAATTAAGTTGTAATTTCATAAGTCATTTTAATTAAAAAACGGACATCTATACATAAATACCTAATTGAATAAATTTTTTACACATAGGTACGCATGTCGGAAAAATTTTACAGATAGGTACCCGATTTAATTTTTATCAGTTTCTTCAGTCACGTCGTACCTTCCTGTGTGTGTTTGGCGTACCGTAACATGTTGTATAGGGTACCTAAATGTGTTCGTACGGCGTACCTAGGTTTTAAATAGGGTGTACCTAAATGTGGTAATACGTCGTACCATTTCTATTATATAGGGTACTCAAATGTGTTGATATATGGTACCAGAATGTGTTGTATGACGTACCTGCGGCGGATCGAATATTTATCTGCAAAAAATTTATTTTGTTAGGTACCTACATATAAAAAAATCCTGACATTTGTACTAAATTACAAATTTTATTACAGAGGGGGTATTTATATGCAAAGACCCTCTAAAAATATAGTGCAATTTTTCAATGTTTCGAATAAACTCATCTTTGGCCCATAAAGAAAAACATAAAATAGATATTTTAAAAGCAATTATCCAGACATGGGTCGAATTTTGGAATTTCTGAAGTTAAGGAAAGTTCAGGCCAGCTCTTGTTATCCAACGACGAAGGAAATTCCTTTACATATGAAATATATAATTGTGTCGCACCCAAGTCCAATAAAAGTATCATATAGCTTGTTGTACCTAATAGATTAGACGATGGCATTTAATGAATGAATACTTGTAAGTTGTACTTGTACCTAAGAGATTAGACGATGACATTTAATCATATGATTAAATATCTGTATATTTGCTCCTGATTAAAGGGTAAATTCCTTATCAGTTTCATTTCAAGTTTAAACTCCTTCTTAAATACCCTTCGAATTTTTTCTTCCTGATCAGTACCAATCTGTGAAAAGTTTTCAGTTTAATACCCCAAACATTGAAATGACGAAAATAACATTTCTTTACAATTGCAAAACAATTTTCAGAATATTATACCATGCGACGCGAGTATTCTACCAACAAAAGATGTTATTATACCACAAAAGAAATATACTATTATACTAATAGACATAGTTATTATACCAATATCGGACATTATCATATCTAGTTAAATTTAAGAGTATTATACCAATAGTTGTGTTAGGATCGGTTTATGCGTTTAGAGGGGGTGGGGGTGGGGGTGAATAAACGCTTGATGCTTTTTGTTAAACCGGTTAAGGCTAACACCTATACTTGATATTTTTTCTAAGTGTTTGGTGCGGAAGTAAGTCGGTCGGTTTTGAACCAAAACCGGTATTGTGCGTGACTTGTTAGTGTGAGTGTGCGACAGGGACACCGGTTTGTTTCTGGAAGTTCGGAGTTAAATCTCATACGTCTCCCCTTCTTCCTCATGAGGAAGGTTCACTAGACTTCAGTTATACACTCACTGTACAACCTACTCAGCTGCCCCCAGCTATATCTAGTGAATCCCTAGGCAGTCGAAAATACAATCCACATACTTCAACAGCTTTTTACAGTCCGTCGGAAAACAACTCACTTACTTAACCTATATCGGTTTTCGTACAGTGAGGACAACACTCTCAACTTCGTTCTTCACTTGGTAATTTTAATGATATCTTTGATTTCTCGTAATATGGTATATTGTTTTCTTCAGTGCCTCTTCTCTGATATATATATATATATAGTTGATCTTTGTTGAAGAAGGCCGTTGTGAGATAGCTCCTTGTACTGGACATTGCATAATTGCATTTTTCCCAAAATGGGTACTGTCCGGTCTTCATAGCAGTCCACGCTGTGCCAAATATTTTTCCCTTTTTAAGCTTAGCTTGACTTCAACTTGGCCCCTCCTTGCAGCCTTGCATTAAATGCTTTGATAAAAATCTTCAAAGTCCCGCCTTGAATAATTTAAATCCTTGTACACGTGGCGGGTCCGGTATTCTGACTTCGGTGTTGGTACTTGTCAGGTCCGGTACTTGTATGTTGGTCTTGGCACTCTATCAGTTCCGATATCTGTACTCCTATCTTGGCACTTTATTAGATTGGTATCGTTCGGTTTCTAGTGCGCTTCTGAACTGCTTACAGGTATCCGGTCTTGAATCTTCGTTTAACCGGTTTACTCAATCAAGTTTGGACAATCACCAAAACTGTTTAATCTGAATTCTTCTATTCACGATTTCTAATAATTTCCCCCTTTTTGGTGATTGTCAAAACTCAACGAAGCAGAAAGGTATTTATTATATCAAAGGAAGTTTGATACATAAACTACCGATCTAATACAACCGTTGTTAGCCTATCTATTCCTTAGATATGCTATACTTCTTCGATCTTCCGGTTGATGGCATATACCGGTCCGTTTGGTACGTCCGGTTTCCGCCTTGTCAGCACTGCTCGTCATCTTTAGGCTTTAGCAGTGCCGACAGTTTGCTTCGTTATAGTACTGCCTTCGCCAGTCCGCAGTACTCACCCTAACCTCGTACTGCCCTGCCATATGCCCTTTTTGTCTTGACTCCAGGCAGTACTCTTCCTCTTCCTCTTACAGCTATTCCCAACCGGTGTTGATGGCTTGATTACGCCAGTTCTTCGATCTTCCGGTTGTTGGCAACCCCGATCTGTCTGGTTCATCCGGTATGCCTGCTGCTTCGTCTAAGTACTGCCATGTGCACTTTCCCCTTGATTGGCAGTACTCTTCTTCCCCCTTTTTGACAAGCATCTGTCCGGTATGAGAGAAGGTAGTCATTGTGCAGGAGAGTCGTCACTCCAGTTGTTCTCTCCTTGAACTGCACAATGAGATCGATAGCTCCGCTGCTCTACCGGCAAACCTGATCAGAAGGTTGCTCAGCTTCGACGAGACGTTCAGAGATCTGAGGAGATCTTCTTCGGTCCCGCTCCGTCTTAGCAGCTCTTAGAGCTAGGGCTACCCCTGAACCCACGCCTTGGCTAGGGTTTCCTTGGGGAATCAGTCGTTGCGACGAGGAGTCTCACCGCTTGTTTTCTCCTTGGAAAGCGCAACGAATCTGATAGGAGCTGAGGGATACCGTCTGGCATGGTGTTCAATTTCCGGTATCCACTTGCCAGCTCTAGTGCCGTTTCTTGGTGGGTTCTCTGCCGTTTCGCACCAAGAAAGCAGGCACGGGAGCCATCATCACTTTCTCCTAAGAGAGGCTGGCCCGGTCCGCGGCATCTTTTGTTCAGCTCTCTGTGGGAAACTGAGGACTGGGTACATCTAATCCAACTCGACCAGTCCTCTGAGAGCATCCCAGAGCTCGCCTTTTGTGCCGTCAGACTTGCTTTAGAAGTCCTGCTAGTCCAAAGCAGCGTCTTTGCATCTTTGTTGGACCGCCAGGAGGTCTTTGAATACCCTAATAGGTCGGTCTGCATCCAGTGTGGTGTTAATACCGCCTTGAATTGTCTGGATAAGAATACCGGATTCGGACTTGTTGGGCTTTTTCTGGTTGTGAGGCTTATTCTGACTAAGGGTGATGGATGTTTAGATAGTTTAGGCATTTTGAACTTAGGCGGTTTGGAGATGATAATGATCTTCAAGATAGCACGCAAGGTTCTTAAATACTTGTGAGACCCTTGTCGTCTTGTGTCACGGGTGCACAGTAACCCAGACCATCCTTATCGCTTCTCTTTAATGCGCCGAAGCTTTATGTCTTGTCTGGTGACAGAGATTCTTTTATGATATGACTGCTCACGCATTCTGATGACCTGCAGTCTTAACTCCATCTGTACTCGACACATAATGTGTGAATTGATGAGGTGCAATAATTTAGAGGATTCGGTCTTTACTCGGCCAGTAAGGGTAATGTATGCATCCACTGGTAAAGTGGTGTCTCCGGTTTCAGAAGGATCCCGGTGTCGGACCTGTATAGTCTCATAAGCTCAATTCTCTTAGTGTATACTGACTAAGGTCGATCTTAGAGGAAATCGACTAGGATAAGTGTATAGGCCGAGTTTATGAAGAAATGACCGTTTTAAGAGAAGGGCTTCGCACTGAAATCATCTATATGCCTTAGTTATTGTAATGTCTATGCAACTGATTATATCAATTGATTTGATATAATTTTGTTCCCCCTGACTTCATGCTAGGACTTCTATGTTAAGTTAGTAAGTCCTAAACGCATTTAAAGAGAGAACAGACTTAGCTGGAGCGGTTCAGTGTAGATGTTCGCAGTTTGCCGGTTTGCTGAACCTTCATCCAATCTCTCCTTCTTGATTTCATAACCCTTGATCATCCTTGAGTGATGTGCTGTTCTTGAAGATTTCGATACTTCCATTCTATATGCTTTTTGTAGGTGTGGGCGTATGAGCACATTCCCTCGTTGGGAAAGCAAGGACAGGTTGGCACTTTTCCTAGGTTCACCAGGTGGGTAGATCCAAATACGCTACCCACTGAAGAAGCAATAGATGAATTGATCGAGAAATTGAACCCGTCCCAAGTTGTCCACCCCGTTCATATACGCGAGCAAGAGGTACGATGGTACATTTCTCTGCCTGTTGGACTAACAACAATCAAAGCTATTGGGAACCCTGACATGGTGGATGAGAGTGTTGGCTATGAGTCAGAGAAGGGGGCTGAGAAGGCAGCTGATGAGTCCGATCATCAAGCGGATGAGTCCGATAAGGCTCCTGATGAGTCCGAGATGTTTGAGGATGAACCCGTGAACGTGGGCAAGAATAAGCCCGAGAAGGTGGCCAAGAACTTAGAGGATGAGTACGAGGAGGTGGCCGTGGTTTTAGAGGATGTGCACGAGAAGGTGGCCGATGAGCCCGATAAGGTGTACGAGAAGGTTGATGATGAGCCCGAGAAGGTGGCCGATAAGGTGACCGAGAAGGTGGCCGAGATGGTGGAGGATGAGCCGGACAAGGTGGCGGAGAAGGTGGCCGAGATGGTTGAGGATGAGCCCGACAAGGTGGCGGATAAGGTTGAGGTTGAGCCCGAGAAGGTGGCCGATAAGGTTGAGGATGAGCCTGAAAAAGTGGACGAGATGGTTGAGTTTGAGCCCGAGAAGGTGGTCGAGCAGGTTGCGGATAAGCCCGAGAATGTGCCCGAGAACGTTGAGGGAAGGGACAGTGTTAAAGATATCTTTCAGCAGTTACGTGGATATGTTACCACGGTGGATGTCGAGTACAAGCAGTACGTAGCGCAGCGCAATGCAAGTGCGGAGGTGAAAGATTCGTCGATCGCTCGGACTGTGAGGACAAGGGTTGACAGAAATCGTAAACGGGACGAAGATTTTGTGACACCTCCAGGAACCACTACTCCTCCGGCAAAGAAGCGAAGGAACAAACAACCAGCTACGAAGAAGGGTGCGGTGGAAGAAGCAAGTTTGCAAACGAGCCTGATTGATAAGGAATTCGTAGGTAAAATGCCTCTATCCGTTAGTGAAAGAGTCGTGGTTGACCGGTTCGTAGAGAAAGGCGACTACAAGTAAGTTATTTAAAAATATTGTGTTACGTATGGTTGAATGTTGTTTGGTTAATAACTGTTGGTCTTAACGCAGCACGCCGATTTGGGAGGACGATATGGTGTGCCTGAAGGGAGTTCATTTGGCCGAAATGATCAAAGGCAACGCTGTAATATCCGATGTAATCGACGCTTGGTGTAAGTATCTAACATCAGATCTCTACATAGATCGTTATCGGCCTGCTGCGAAGACTCACTTCGTTCATACGCACGTAGCGGTGAGTATTCATTAATTTTTTTATTTAAGTTATTATATGGGATTTGATTAAGTTATTTACGTGATTTGTCCTCAGCAAAATATCGACCAAGTCCTATCGTCGAACATGGCTTGCAAGTTAGGGACGAAGAAAGGCGATGCGGAGTTTCTCAAAAAATATCCAAAACCGACGAATAGTGAACTGTTGAAGCTGCGTGGGGCTGTGCTGCAGCAGTCCAAGTTCATTGTCTTCCAGTTGTTCCGTGGCTATCATTGGCATCTACTCGTACTCAACGTCCCGAGTGCTTTTAATATGTGATTAGTTTACTTTATTATTTTTAAATTTTATATTGCAAACACTTTACATTCACTAAAATATATGAATTTGCCAAGATTTAGATAAAAATATATCAGGTTAGTTTGTGATTTTCGTGGAGATTATGTTGAGATTGAAGAAGTTGAAGTATATAGTATGAAGAACAAGTAACACTCTTCTTGAAAGGATGATCATCTTCTACCAAATTGATTCAACTTACACAAAACGTGTTAGAAATCAACTATTGGTTGTTTATACAATCTAAATGGTTGACCTAAAACAAATGATTCATCAAAATTAATGACATAGTCGATTAATATTAATCACAAATGCTATATTGTTTACTGTTTTTATGCAGTAACGGTTTAACCGTGATCAGAAACAATTTTTCCGGATAAAGTAACAGAAATCGACATATGAGTAACATGTATATACATCACTTGTAACAGAATAGTTAGACAAAATAACAATTTAATATAAATGATTCAACAAAATTAGTGACATCTTCAATTAATCTTAAACGTGATATATTCAGTGAAATATATGAATTTACGAAGTTTTAGATAAAAATATATTTGTTTAGGTTATGATTTTAATCACAAACCCTAATTGAGAAACTATAATAATTCTAGTAACATATAAACATATAACTAGTAACAGTTTATACATATTGGGTAACAGATAATCTATGCTTGATTTTACTTAGACTCCCACCCAAAATTCATCTCATTATGGTTTTCCCGCCCGAAATTTCACCGACAATTTAGCAACAATTTAGTCAACATAGTAACAGAAGCGCATATACTAGTAACATATCCTGAGAATTTTACAAATCGACCAAAATGAAAAAAATACACCCAACTTTATGGGGTCGATCGTATTTTCACGAATTAAATGATGAACATCGGACGAACGACCACACGAGGTTGAATTAAAAAATACTGAGCTTCCCATACTATGGGTAATTAGAATTGATACATATTAGATGTAATCGTTGGCAAAAACGGCTTTGATTCAATCTTGTTTTCGCAAATTATAACAGTACGCATGGTAACAATTTAGCTCCAATAAATAACTGATTTAGCATAAACAGTAACAAGTTCGTCACATATGGTAACGAATTTGGTAGATCTAGTAACAGTCTGGACACAGTAAAAATATACCCAAATTATTGGGGTCGATCGTATTTTCGCGAAATTGAAAGATGAAGGTCGGAAGAACGAGCAGACAATGAGCCGCAGCGAGCTGCGCATACTATGGGTACTTCGATTTTGTACGTACTAGATGTAATCGGTGCAAAAAATGGATTTGATTTCATCTTATTTTCGCATATTAGAACCCTAAATAGAAAGATAAAAAAACTCACACAAATCTTACATCTTGCTTCGTCAATACCACAATACATCCTACATTACTCGCCGATTTTGGTTGGTTAATAGGCATTCGGAATTTCGGACCTCGATTCACTGTAAAAACGGGATTCGTAAATTAAATACTATGCCGGTAATAATATTCTGCATCGTCGTAACAGATAAGATATGGAAAATAACAGTTCGCTGGACATTTATAACAATATAATCTAAAAGCATAACAGAAAGTCGCCGGAAAATAACTATTGGTTCAGTATGTTGGGATGGGTATTTTCGTCAATACATATTTTAAATCCTTATCTCTGCAATTTTCAAATTCTTGGTCCTTAAAACTAACGCCAGCTCTGACAGGGACTGAACTCTTACCAAACATACAAACTAGGGACTGAATACAAATTTCCCCTTAAATAAAATTATTACATTGAAGAATATCGCGCCTTAAGAAATGAGCTATGATGACGACTGCTATGTATACAAAGAAATGATATTTTCTTTAGTCATTCAATGTGATTGTCAAAGTGGTCAAATGCATAATATCAAAATCTGAAGGTCTTTTCAATACGTTAGCCCATGAACTTACGGCACACAAGTGTGTTTAAAATTATTAGTCCCGCAAAAGATTACAATTTGGGACTGATTTTTACACTATGATTTAATCAAAAATGAAACTTTGTTGATTAATTGAGGTTGTTATCTCTTAAAATAAGTGTCTTTTTCTTTTCTTGATTTTTTATTTTCCACTACTCAAACGTTCATTACCGTGAAGGGGGGCAACAAGAAAGCTTAAAAGTGTCAGTTCGGCGTGCTTTCTTTCACAATACCATGAATTGCTTTGTCTTAATCTCAAATCAACGAACAATCATCTTCTCTACAGATCTCAAAAGTAGACTCCCTCCCTCACTCACTCACTCACTCACTCAATCTAAAGAAATAAGAAGAAAAGAACCAAGCAAAAAATAGAGCACATTTTTAGAAGGAAGAACAGGTAATCTAAGGTCGTCGTAGCTTCAAGTTTGTAGCTTTTTGAGTTAAAGTGCCGATTTCTCGTGTAGAAAACTTCATCCCTTCTTTTAATCGACTCTTTAATCCATTTTTCTTGTTGGATTCTTATATCTCATGGGATCCATTTTCTTTTCATCTACTTTTTAGGTATCTACTTTTTCATAAGGTTCTTGAACTACCCTAGGATTCTTTTTAACTGAGTTTCTCGTGTTTGTGCAATATGTAACAGAAGTCTTTGTTTTTCTTTTCTTACATGGATGGTGTCTTTAGTAGGGCTTGTGCTTAATGACCGAAAAGAATCTTGAAACAACAATTTTTTCTTTGCATTTTTCTACCCTTTTGTATAATTCATCGCATCACATGGGTTGGTCATGTGACTATTGAGCACTTAGCATATGTTATTATTCTTATTACTATGGTTTGGTTGTTGACTCATCTGATACCAAAAAGATGCTGTTTTTTTACAGTTGCTAACAAATCTTCAACTGCCCAGAAAATTTTTTAAGTGCTTGGCTTGTAATTGGACCTTAGATCTCCATCTCAAATAAGGAAAAAAGCCAAAAACAAAAAACAAATGGGAGTGTGAATCTTAAGTGGTGGATTGAAGTGGCTATTTGCAGCTCTCCTCTCTGGCTTAGCTTTGGGGACTTAAATTTTTATTGTTTTGAGGAATTATTTAATGTATTCTAATCTCTTTAATATATATATTTTCTCTTGCAGCAGTTAGTGTTTGGAATCTGTGGTTTATGTCCCCTTTTGCTGGCTTGTTCACCGCAGAGTCCGTGGGCTTTGCCTACGACCAAGGAAACAAAACCTCTTCTTTTTGCCACCATATTTCTTTCCATAATTCTTAGAAGTCTGTAATAAAAACCCACCCACCACATTGTCTATCCATTCTTTTCACCTTTTTTTTTTTTTTTTTCTCTTCTCTTTCCTTACCTCCCTCTGTTTGAGATCCCATTTTAGTTCTCTTACAAGAATTTCGAGCCTCAAAACTTTCCAGAAATGCCAATAGTACTTGATCTTGGATAGATAAGAGTAGTGTCAGATTAAAGCATAGCTTTTTTGTAGCATTAGAGAAGTAAAGTTGAGATCTTTGAGCTGCACGATGAAGTTCATGAAGCTTGGATCTAAGCCCGATCCATTTCGAAGCGATGGGAATATAAGGTAAGAAGAACTGAAAAACATGTCTGAGTTTTTCTGCCTTAAACGATTACATACATCCTTCAAAGACTCCATTTTTTTTCCATCTGTTGCAGATACGTTGGAAGTGAGTTGGCAGCAGATTTCATCATCAACGTCGGCGAAGTGAAGTTCTATCTTCACAAGGTACAAATCAAATCAGTTATCGAATTCTCTATCATTCTCTTACACTCATTTTTTTTTCAGTTCCCACTCCTCTCAAAATGCCATCGCCTTCAGAAACTCCTTTCGTCGTCCTCGAACAACGTCGACGAAGAAGAAATCGAAATCCACGAAATCCCAGGCGGCTACAAAGCCTTTGAAACTTGCGCCAAATTCTGCTACGGCGTAGAACTCACCCTAAACGCATACAACGCCGTCTCGATTCGTTGCGCCGCCGAGTTCTTAGAGATGTACGAAAATATCGAAAAGGGAAACCTAATATACAAAGTCGACGTCTT
This sequence comes from Craterostigma plantagineum, assembly GCA_027422505.1. Classification (NCBI taxonomy): domain Eukaryota; kingdom Viridiplantae; phylum Streptophyta; class Magnoliopsida; order Lamiales; family Linderniaceae; genus Craterostigma; species Craterostigma plantagineum. The sequence goes on along the minus strand of JAPQWV010000290.1, from coordinate 425,602 downwards.
CCTAAACTCAGTCCTCTTCAGAAGCTGGAAAGATTCGATAACAGTACTTCAGACATCAAAACCCTTCTCACTGCTCGCCGACGACCTAAAGCTGACCGCCCACTGCATAGAAGCCATCGCCTCCAAGGCCTCGGCGGACCCCACGAAGGTTGACTGGCCTTACACTTACAACCACAGTCGAAAAGTGCCCGAAGAGAATGCGGGCAGCGTTCTTAGGGCCCGGGCAGTGCCCGGGGATTGGTGGGTCGAGGACTTGTGCGAGCTTGACATCGCTCTCTTTAGGGCAGTCGTTTCTTCAATAAAGAACAAAAAGATTGTGCCCGCCGAAGTTATAGGAGAAGCACTGAAGGCTTACGCGTACAGAAATCTGCCCGGCTCGGGCAGCAACGCTGTCTCGCAAGGAGACGTGCCTAAACTGAGATCAATATTAGAGACTATTGTCTGGATTTTGCCCGGAGAAAGGGGATGCATTTCGTGCAGTTTCTTGTTAAAGCTGCTTAAAGCGGTTATTTCGGTTGAGTCGGGCGAGGCGGTTAGGGCGGAGCTTGTTAGGAGGATCGGGCGGCAGTTGGAAGAGGCGTCGGCGAACGATCTGTTGATTCGAGCGTGCAGTGACAGTGGCGATGATGCGATGATGTATGATGTTCGAATTGTAGAGAGAATGCTCGAGGAATTTAGGCTCCAAGAGGGCGAAGATGGAAGAGAAAACGTTGGCGAAATTCAAGAAATTCGAAGGCGGACCTCGATTTTGTCCGAGGCGTCGAAGCTAATGGTGGCGAAGCTCGTGGATTCTTACCTCTCGGAGATCGCCAGAGACCCTAATCTTCCGCTCGCTTCTTTTGCGGCGATAGCCGATATGGTGTCTGGCCTTCCACGCCCTTCGCACGACGCCTTGTACCGAGCCATAGACACATATCTCAAGGTAATAAATAGGGTTCATAATCTTTTTTTTTTCAGTCGTATAATTTAGGGGGCTGGCATTATAGGACGTCGAATTAAGGCATAGGGAGGGGGGGTTCATTATTATGCAGTCCGTAACTTTTATAATGAAGCAATTTAGAGACATTATACGCTGCACCCCAAATTTGTCCAAAAGTTGTTTAATTTTGAAAATTTTTGTCCGATATCATCCCCCAATTTCACTGGAACCCTAGAATTTGGGGTTTAAAATCTAGGGTTCTGACGACTTATTATCATGATTATGCCACTCCCTAAAATCTGTTGTCCCCGTAATGCCACGTCCCTTAAATTACAGGACTGAAAAAATAACTAACACTAGTAAATGCACATCATAACTCTAACCCTTACAGTGTTTGGATCGTGGGAAGTGGCGAGGAAAAAAAAACTAGAGAGATTGATTTCTGTTAGCTTTTCCCTCATTTTCCTTACCATTTGTTGAAGAAAATGATTTTCCATGATTTTTGCTTCAAAACTAACTTAAGTTTTCTTTTTTTTTTTCCTCACCTATTTCTATAGTCAACCAAACACAAATATGATTTTCCATTTCCTTTTCGTTTCCTCACTAAATTCCTTGAACCAAACACACCATTAGTGTCCCACAACGTTTTCCACCGTACTTATCGAGCTCATCGGACGTTTCCTCGTTAACATCAGGAACATCCCGGGATAAGCAAGAGCGAACGAAAGAGGATCTGCAGACTGATGGACTGTAAAAAGCTGTCTGCCGAGGCATGCATGCACGCGGTGCAGAACGAGCGTCTCCCCTTGAGAGTCGTCGTCCAAGTCCTCTTCTTCGAGCAGGTGCGAGCCTCGGCCTCCTCGGGCAGCACCACGCCCGACCTACCCGGTGCCATAATAAAGGACCTCAACTGCCCGAGCTCGAGGTCGACCAACAACAACGACGAGGATTGGGACAACGTCGCTACTGTCGAGGAGCTTAGGGCTTTGAGGGGTGAATTGGCCGCTCTGAGGGTGGGAAATAATATATGTAATAATTACGGGGAGAAAATTGGGAACGGTGGGAAGATGAAGGGTTTGATTGCTTCGAAGAGGGTTTTTTCGAAGTTTTTTTTTCGGTCGTCGGGCGGGCGGGAGAATAGCGGGTCGGATTCTTCGGGCAGTTTGGGGTCGGGAAATCCCGACGAGGGTTTAAAGTCGACGCCCGCGAGGAAGGGGAGGAGTTCGGTTTCTTAAATAGTCGGTGTTGATTATCAATGATGATTTGCATGGATGGTTTATTAAGTGTAGTCATCTTTTGTCTTAGTTTTTTTCCTCGTTTTGAGGATGATTTGGGGATTTAGTTAAGTGATGGGACGGTGCTAATTGTTATTTTAGTTAAAAAGACAATTTAATTAGCTTAGCAAGCGAAAGGTCTTTTATGTGTGAAAGTAGGTACTTATTACCATTTGCTATATCAGCAGCCCAAATTTAAGAAGCTTATAGATTGCTCTAATATTGAAATTCGTACGGTAAAAACATTAATGTCGTCGTTTTGGGCGTAGGCGAGAAAAAAGAAAATCTATCGACTAGTTTTTGGAGTTTTTCATTGTCTTCACTGTTTAATATTTTGAGAATTTCGGATTGAGTAAAAATTCCCAGCATAACACATCGTATTCATCACTGCCTTTCAATGTGAGCCACGAAGTGTTTTGCGGACTTCTTTGAGTACTCATTGGATAATTACAATTTATCAACCGATTTAAACGCGTCCCTTCCAGAAATAATCACCAATCAGTTTTAGGGACGTATCTATCCACAATTATATTATATCCCTTTTATGTCTCATATTTTAGAATTAACAAAAAAAATTACTCTTATGTAGAATATATGGATATCAATTTAATCATAACGAAACGAAAGATATTTTTCCTAAATATCATATAAATCAAATTTTATGATTTGGCAAAATATGTAACTATAATATATTAGCAAATAATTAAAAATAAACAAAAATATGAACGGAATGATTGAGACCTGTCAAATATCTATGATGTCGGACAAAAAAATGTAACATAAAATTGAGACAGAGGGTCTCATTTCAAATTTTAATATTGAAAACACAGATTTTATTTCACTTCCACCTCATTACACATTACACACATGAGCAACAAACCACCACACTTAGAAATTCCATATTACCTTCCCACATTATAAGCAATAAAATCAAATCTTTTAAATTCCTAATAATCATAACAAAAAACCGTGACATTATACTGAAAGAACGAATCGCCCGTTGACTCGTCGTGGGAAACGGGTCATTATCTCGGTGAGCCCACGGGCCAACCGAAAGGTGCCCGACCCGCCCACGACGGCCATCTCTCTGCGCTCGTGAAGAGAAGGGTTTCGGCCCAAAACATTAAGACCGCTTCCGTTGTATTTTCCGCCCGTGAACACGAAATCGAACGAGTGGTGAAAGACTTGTTCCTCGAGCGAGGAAAAGACGAAAGTGCCCTGGGTCCGCCCGATGATCTCCGACTAGTTAGTGGGCCCGACCCTCACTGGGTGGTCGAAAACGCCCACGAGCCCAAAGAGCATAGGCGAGGTGGAGTTAGCCCTAGCAACCGATACGTATGAAGGAGTGGGGCCCGACGAAATGCCTTGAACGTACACTTGGAATTCGGTTAATTTTTCGTGTCATCAAAATTTGCGGTGGGCCCGAGCATGGGCGTGGCGGGAATGAGAAGATAGGGTTATTATTATTACAAGGATTATTAGAGTTATGCAATGAAGCTTCATGTTTGGGAGGCTAATGATTATATTTGGTAATACGATGGATGAGAATTAGGGTTTTTATAGATGGTAGTGAAATGGATGACGATGGGCTGGCTGACTGCAAAGTAGGCGAGATATATATTTAAATATATATATATATATATGTGTGTGTGTGTGTGTGTGTGTGTGTGTTGAGAAGAGGCACATGCATGCGTGTACGTATTGTTTAGAAGATTCACAAAGTTGATGGGAATTGAAGAAACAGAAAAAACGAAACTTTGTTTTCACTCTTTTTTCTAAGTATGGTTGATGATGGGATCGCTTGTAATCCGTTTGGTATGCGGAATCCAACGCGAAAAAGAAAAGGAAAACGAAAATACGCATCGGATTGTTATACATTACGCATCACGCGTCGTACCATAGTACGTTTTCTTTTCCTTTCCGCACCAAATTCCGCATACCAAACTCACCCCATTTGGTATGCGGAATTCGGTGCAGAAATGAAAAGAAAATGTAACTGTACGCATCGAATAATTGTACGTTATGTTACGTATGTCGTACCAATTACACTTTTCCTTTTATTTTCCACATCGAATTCCGCATACCAAACGCACCCTAATGAACCAACTGGGGGTTGGGGGGACAACGGAGATGAAGCAAAAGAATTTCAAGGGAGAATTTTTTTCTAAACCACTCATTATTGCATTGATAAAAGGGTGAAAGATGAGTCGATTGAAGCTCGTGATTGTCGAGCGCAAGCATTGGAAACCGCCAGATACATCATACATGTCATGAGATTTTTCTGAAAAATAGTTTGATGAAGAGTTCGAAAGTATTGTATAAGAAGTAATCAAGTTCTATCAGAACTAGGCAAAAATATTTTACGACGCCAATTCTTTTACACTCTAATAAGCATTATTCGAGCCCAATTTCAAAAGGATGGTTTATTATCTTATATTAAGTCTGAGTCTGAGAATAGTTTATATACTTGTTGATGTATATACACAATTGATGTGGACTTAACTAAGCTGGGCTGAAAGAAACGAAAATAGAGAAAGGCCCAACAAAGCCCACGAGGAAGAGGAGGCCCATAGTAAAATTCAAACCTGGAAAGAGGATCATCAGGGACCTGACGGACACAAATCTTGACTGGATAAAAGAGGAAAAACCTTTGTATATAAAGGTACATGAACAACAGAAAGGAAGGAAAGCAGTTGCAGGGACGCGTGTCGCTTTATCACAGGAAGATATTACTGAGCACCTCACTGTAACAGTCGCAGAAGTCATTCCATCAAGTAGTCAGCCATCTTTCCTAAGCACCCTAGGAAGTACGTCCCCCGGAAAACCTGGAACCTAGCATCAAACAGGCGGCGGGGAGCTACTATAAAGTGAAGACTTGGCCATATTCTCCAGAGAGATTATCTTTTCTGAAAAAAGCATTTACATAGTATTTTCTCTCTAGATATCTTGAACGTACTTTCTATATTTAAGGAGCGAATGTGAGGATTATCTGAGTGTGTAAAGTATCGTTACTTAGTGAAAGGCAGTTCCCAGCGCCCGTGGACGTAGAATCCAATAGGATTCGAACCACGTAAATCCCCTTGTTCTTCTTGTTTACGTCTCAGCATCAACAACACTTCGCATACCTAAAAAACCTGATAAACGCATTTTCATTCGTTTATCTCCATCATTTTCATGTTGAATATTTGGTTTATGTGAGTTGTCTCGTGCATTTAGTCTTAATTTTTACATATTTTGATGTCAAAGGTATATGAGGCGATTTTTTAGACGAACCGTGTAAACATGGAGCAGAAATTATAATTTTTCAATCAGCACGGCCTTCAACATGGCCATGTCTAGCAGAAGGAAGGAGAACTCTAGCTTCGGCCTCCTAACACGGCCTTTAACACGGTCATGTTTGTCAGCAGAAAAGAAAACACACTTGCGGCCCTTTAACACGGCCGGATACATGGCCGTGTTGACCAACAGTGTTGGGCCTTAAACCCAAGCCCGAAGGATACATGGCCGTGTTTGAAGCCATGTTCACCCTGTTTTCTACTTAAGCCACAATTTCAAGCCCTAAGAGCATCTAAGCCGCCACAACTCATTTGGAATCACCAAAAACACCTCAAGGACGACTCAAGAACCCTAGAGATCAATCTCAAATGATCTCTAGGTGCTAAAGTGAAGATTTGAAGCTCATTTACACCGGAGGATCGAACAAAGTACGAGGGATAAGCTTGAGCTCGCTAAATAGGGAAGAATCTATGTATTTCTCTGCTTTGTTTCGTATACATTTCGTGGCTTCTTCCTTCACTATGAGTAGCTAATCATTTTGTGTGTTTGGGATGAGAAGAACGCTAGATAGCGTCGTAGTTTGGACGTAAAATACTCGTGACCACATGATATGGCTTTGTATCGTTTATGACAGCTTTTATTCGATTCAATATGTCTATGTATTGTTTTGAGAATCACATTTGGCATGTCTATGTGTTGGTGTGATGTTTAGTAGACCGTTAAGGGCGAAAGCTAAATGACGGTTCGTTCTATCGTAAACGTTAGGCGTCGACTATAGGGCGAAAGCAAATAGTCGACCCTCAATTTAGATAAACTACTATATAGTCTCGTTACCAGTTAGGGCGAAAGCTAAGTTGGAAACGAGTTGGAATTATCGTGACATAGTCATTAATCATATGGTAACGGTAGTTACGACTTCATCGACGATATGTAGCGGGATTCGAAATCCCAAGCACATTCCTTTTATTCAAAGTTACTCTTAAATCTTTAGTTGTGTTTTGATCATTTTTCTTTGTTAGTTAAGTTGTTGTGACTTAGTTCAAATTTAAAAATCTAAATCATTTGTTAGGCTAGATATTGAATTGATAGGTTATTACTAGTAATCGAGATTATTCCTCGTGTTCGATACTCGAATACTCGCTATAGCTATTTTACAAACGATAGGTACACTGCCTATCGCGCGTGATGATAGTTATAACATATTCGTTTTAATTATTACTTGACGTACTTGCACGGACATTTATTTAAAACGTACACGCGCGCGATCAAGTTTTTGGCGCCGTTGCCGGGGAATAGATTGATATTAGGAACACCCTAGTTCGGTAATTTAGCTAATTTCCTAGTTTTTGGTTAATTGCGTTATTTGTTTCCTACATTATTATTAGTATCGTTACCTTTCCGACGTATTTGTCTAGTTCTGCGCTAAATTTCGCTTTTACTCATTGAATGTACTGTTTGACAGTGGATGACCCGAAGCCACCCATCAGGCCCCATTGTTGAAGGAGATCCAGATTTCGAGCGGAAATTACGAAGGCAGCTCAGATACAATTCAGAAGGCATGGCTAGTAATTATCAGGAAGCGTTGGTCAGCTATTCAGAGGATAACTCTCAGGAGTCAGCAGATAATTCTCGAACAGAGAGGTCCAAGGATAATCGAGAGATAGAAGTCGAGATGGCAGACCGAAGAGTACTGACCCACCAAGACCAAGAAGAGGAACAATCTCTACAAGATCTTCTTAAGAACGCCTCCCTCGGCGGTACAGAATCGGCGATTGTTATTCCTCCGATCGCGAATAACGATTTTGAGCTGAAGCATGCTTGGCTTCAGATGATCTTTCAGACGGCTCAGTTTGAGGGGAATCCTGATGATGATCCGTACTCCCACCTGAAGGCATTTCTTACAGTAACAGACACCATGAAGATCAATGGGGTCCCGAGTGATGCGATTAAACTAATGTTGTTTCCATTCTCACTCAAGTACAGGGCGAATGATTGGTTGGAGATGTTACCGCCCAGATCAATCACTACGTGGGAAGATTACGAGCAGCATTCATCGGCCATTACTTCCCCCTGTCAAAGGTGTTAAGGTTAAAGACAGAAATCTCCCTTTTTCACCAGAAGGATTCAGAGAATCTTTACGAGGTATGGGAGAGGTACAAGTCCCTATTGAAGAAGTGCCCACAACACGGGATGTCGAAAGCCGCCATGATCAATCGATTTCACGAGGGCCTCAATGATCAAACCGTTCATATGTTAGATGGAGCCGCGGGAGGAGGGCTCGTGAAGCTCAATGCCACAGACGCTTGGAATCTAATCGAAGATTACTCGAGAAACAGCTTCATCAGAGGCAACACGAGGATAAAGACTCCAGGAGTGTTTGGGGTGAGCGAGGAGACTGCTTCAAATGCCAAGTTCGAGGCGTTGCAACAACAAATTGCGACTACCAATTCCCAGCTTTAGACGGTGATCAACACACTACTTCCAAAGGCCGGGCAAACACAGCCAGTACATGCCGTGATGACCACCACATCACCTCAGAAGCCGTACACACCACAATGCAAGATTTGTGGCACAGCTCACGAAACCGTAGAATGCCAACTTGGACAATCACTGGAGCATGTCGACTACATGGGCAATTATCAAGGACAGAGGAGCTTCCAACTTCGTGCACATCCGAATATTTCTTACGGAAATCAAGGCCATCAAGTGCAAAGGCAATCCGGTTTCCAACAAGCGCCACCACCGGGATTTCAAGCCGGAGGATCAAGCAATCACTATTAGAATACGGCCCAGGGTTCAGGATCAAATGACATGAGGGATATGAAGGGTATGATGGAGAGACTCCTCTCGAACTTCGACAAGACTACTCAAGCCCATGAGAGTAGATTAACAAAGATGGAAGAACAATTCCAGTCCATCGATCTTCGAACTCAAAATACAGATGCGTCTGCACGCAAATTGGAGTTGCAAGTTGGCCAAATAGCAAAGCAATTGGCTGAGCGACCCCAAGGTTCACTTCCCAGCTATATCGAGACGAATCTGAGGGAGCATTGCAAGGCCGTCACTTTAAGGAACGGAAAGGAGCTACAAGAACGGGAGCAGACTGTAAGAAAACAATCTTTGGAAAAGACTAACGTCGAGGGCCATGAAGAACAGGTTTTAAAGAAAAATGAAGAAGAGAAGCCCGAAAGAGTGGAAGTTGAAAAAGAGAATGAGAAGGTCATTAGCCAACCAAAGCCATATCAACCCAAGATTCCATATCCAGCTAGACTGAGGAAGGACCGCGATGAGGAACAGTTCGGCAAATTCATGGGTATGTGTAAACAAATGCATGTTAACTTACCGTTTGTTGAAGCCATTACGCAGATGCCTCGTTTCGCGAAGTTTCTAAAGGATTTGCTCACCAATCGAAGGGAGCTTGAGGATGTGTCCACTGTACGCCTAAGAGAAGAATGTTAAGCTATCCTACAAAGCAAGATACCGAAGAAGCTTAAGGATCCAGGGAGTTTTACTATTCCCTGTCTTATTGGCGATGTCGTTATTGAACGTGCTTTAGCCGATTTAGGAGCCAGTATAAATCTAATGCCATACTCCACGTTTAAGAAACTAGGACTCGGCGAGCCCAGACCCACTAGGATGAGCCTCCAATTGGCCGATAGATCTTTAAAATATCCTCGAGGTGTTATCGAGGATGTCCTAGTTAAAGTGGATAAGTTTATTATCCCCGCCGATTTTGTCATCTTGGATATGGAGGAAGACGAAAACATTCGTCTTATCCTAGGTCGACCCTTTTAGCCACCGGTGAATCCATGATAGATGTCAGAAATGGCACTTTGAGTCTAACAGTGGATGATGAGAAAGTAACTTTTAATATGGCAGACTCTATGAAAAGTCCTAGCTCACTCGATGATAAATGTTATTACGTGGATGTGTTTGAGCAAGATGTTCTCTTTTCTTTGGAGGACTTATTGCAGGTTATTGGCGGAAACGATAAGCAAATATCCAGAATGATGGCCAGTGATGAGTATGACGACGACATTGATGAGCCCGTAACGACTGTCCACGAAAGTAAAGAGGAGGATAAGGAGAAAAGCTCGATCGAAGAGCCACCAATCCTTGAACTCAAGCAATTGCCCGAGCATCTCGAATATGTATTTTTAGACGGTGATTCAAACTTATTGGTGATTATATCCTCAAACCTCGACGATGGGCAGAAAGACCAACTATTAGAAGTGTTGCGAGAGCACAAGAAGGCCTTGGCATGGAAGATATCAGACATTCGGGGGATTAGCCCGAGTTTTTGTACGCACAAATTTCTCATGGAGGACGACTTCAAACCTGTAGCCCAACGACAAAGGAGATTAAACCCAAACATGAAGGACGTTGTCAAAAAGGAAGTTATTAAGCTACTAGACGCCGGAGTGATCTATCCAATCTCAGATAGTGCGTGGGTTAGTCCAGTTCAGGTGGTTCCGAAGAAGGGAGGCATGACAGTCGTCCCCAATGAAAAGAACGAGTTGATTCCGACAAGGACTGTAACCGGATGGCGTGTATGCATTGACTACAGGAAGTTGAATGACGCCACAAGAAAATATCATTTTCCTTTACCCTTTATTGATCAAATGCTTGAAAGTTATCTGGGCATGCATTTTACTGTTTTCTTGATGGCCTGTCAGGTTATTTGCAGATTCCTATAGCACCGGAGGACCAAGAGAAGACCACGTTTACTTGCCCGTTTGGAACATTTGCTTATCGGCGAATGCCATTCGGATTGTGCAACGCCCCTACCACATTTCAACGATTCATGATGGCGATATTTGATGAATTGGTTGGCGACATTATGGAAGTGTTCATGGATGATTTCTCAGTGTTGGGTACCTCTTTCAATAATTGCTTAACTAATCTTAAGAGTGTGTTAGAACGTTGTGAGGAAACGAATTTAGCACTTAATTGGGAAAAATGTCACTTTATGGTTCGGGAGGGCATAGTTTTGGGACACAAGATATCCTCTAAGGGGATTGAAGTGGACCGAGCTAAGATCGAGATAATAGAAAAATTACCAATCCCCTCGAACTTAAAGGCTGTTAGGAGTTTTCTAGGTCATGCGGGATTTTATCGAAGATTCATAAAGGATTTTTCAAAAATCGCTCGACCGATGTCTAAGTTATAAAAGATGCTCCGTTCGATTTTAATGATGAATGTATTAATGCTTTCATGTTGCTTAAAGAGAGACTTGTATCCGCACCCATTATGACCGCTCCCGATTGGGGGCTACCTTTTGAACTAATGTGCGATGCTAGTGACTATGCAGTCGGAGCTGTATTGGGGCAGCGAAAGGATAAACATTTTCGACCAATCTATTATGCAAGTAAGACGTTGGATGCAGCTCAAGCCAATTACACTACCACCGAAAAGGAACTCCTAGCTGTCGTGTTCGCCTTCGACAAATTCAGGTCATATCTTATTTTAACGGAAGTTATTGTTTTTACTGATCATTCTGCACTTAAGTATTTGCTAGCGAAGCCGGACAAAGCCTCGACTCATTAGATGGATTTTACTCCTTCAAGAGTTCGACATCGAGATTCGGGATAAGAAAGGTGCAGAAAACGTTGTTGCGGACCACCTCTCTCGACTAGAGGAGCATGAAATACAAGATACCAACAGAAGGACAATCGTTGATACGTTCCCGGACGAGCATTTGTACGCCGTACGAACAGTAAGCGAAGAAACCCCGTGGTTTGCAGATTTAGCTAACTATCTTGTTGCGAGGATTTTACCTAAAGAGTACACGAGTCAACAAAAGAAGAAATTCTTTTCTGACTTGAAGTATTACTTTTGGGAAGATCCTTATCTTTTCAGGAGATGTGCAGACCAGGTAATCCGAAGGTGCGTTGCTCTCCCCGAAACAGTGAAGATTATCGAGCATTGCCACGGCGGACCAACTGGAGGGCATTATGCAGCTAATCGAACCGCCCAAAAGGTACTTGAATGCGGCTTCTATTGCCCGACAATTTTTAAGGATGCTAATATGTACGTCAACACATGTGACCAATGTCAACGAGCAGGTAACATCTCTAAACGCGATGAAATGCCTCAAAACTTTATCTTAGTTTGCGAAGTGTTCGATGTTTGGGGCATAGACTTTATGGGTCCATTTCCTAGCTCGTACAACAACAAATATATTATTGTGGCTGTTGACTACGTGTCCAAGTGGGCGAAAGCTCAAGCTTTACCCACGAACGATGCTAGGGTGGTTGTTAGATTCCTACGAGCATTGTTCTCACGCTTAGGGTCACCTAAATGCATTATTAGTGATAGGGGTACTCATTTTTGCAACATCCAATTCGCACGTACCTTAGAAAGATATGGTGTTAAGCATAGCACTTCTACTCCTTATCACCCACAAGCAAGTGGTCAAGTAGAAGTAGTTAACCGTGAGTTGAAGCGCATTCTAGAGAAAACCATAGATGGGAATCGACGGGAATGGGCGAATAAGCTTAACGACGCACTTTGGGCTTATAGAACATAAAGCCTACTGGGCGATAAAGTCTTTAAACCTCGATTTGGTGCAAGCCGGCGAAAAACGTAAGCTCCAAATCAATGAGCTTGATGAATGGCGTTTGTCGGCATACGACAATGCAAAAATGTATAAGGAACGCTCAAAAGCGTATCACGATAAGAAGATCAAGCAACATAGAGAATTTCGAGAGGGGGATCAAGTCCTCCTTTTCAATTCTCGTCTTAGACTTTTTCCTGGAAAGCTAAGATCTCGTTGGTCTGGGCCTTTTACGGTTACTCACGTTTTTCCATATGGTACTGTCGAAATTTCAAATGTTGAGCAGGGAAATTTCAAGGTTAATGGCCAACGACTGAAGCATTATTATGGTGGAGGAGAAGACACGGGCACAGAGGAGGTCATGTACCTCGATTTCAAGTTACCGTAGAACGAAAAGGTATGTCTGGCTCACGACGTTAAAGAAGCGCTTCTTGGGAGGCAACCCAGGTAATTGCATTAATTTTAAATAAGTGTGTACCTTAGGAAGTAAAAAAAAAATAAAAAATTATAATTGTTTACATACATGGCCACAGACACGGCCGTGCCTAGCCATGTGAGCAATACGGCCTTGCGGCCATCTTACACGGCTCCAAACATGGCCGTGTCTGCCCGTGTAGGAGCAAGACAATCTCACGGCCTATACACATGGCCAACGACATGGCCGTGTTTGGTTATAAAAAAAAAAAGAAAGAAAGAAATGAAAGAGAATGAAAAACTAAAAAAAATAAATAAATAAATAATAATAATAATAATTAAATATAAAAAACAAAAAATTATAATAATAATAAATAAATAAAAAATACAAATAATAATAAAAAAAGAGGCGCTAAAAAAAGAGAATTAATTAAAAAAAACCAAGAAAATTAAAAAATATATTTCTAAATAAAAAAAAACAAAAAAAATATAAAATATATATAAATAAATAAAAATAATCAGATTTAAAAATTAATAAAAAATAAAAATAAAAAAAAAAATAAAAAAATTCAAAAAATAATAAAAAAAACAAAAAAAAAAACGATTCCTACACGGCTACAAACATGGCCGTGTTTTCTCAATAAAATTCTCACGGCAATGCAACACGGCTATCAACATGGCCGTGTATACTCGATTCAATTTAAAAAGAAATAATAATCACTTCCTTCTTTAACATCGCATCTTTCACACATCACACACTTCACTCAACCAAACATCAAACCAAATACGATTCTCCCGACCCGCGACGAGTTCCGGCAACAAGCTTCGGTGAAACTTCCAACATCTATTATCATCGATTTAAGCAAGATAGGTAGAATCATTTACGCCCTCAGTTTCGTTCTTACAAGCTAAACTCGGATTTTGTTCGTTTCGATCCCCATAGCTTATATATTAGGGATATAATATGTAGCTCATGAAGTGGGTCTTGCTAATTTCGCTTCCATTGCATATAAAATTTCGTGTTTAGTAAGAGCCCTAACTTTAAGATTCGGAAATGCATAATTTTCGTTTATGTTGTTGTTTCAATGCGGGTTTTCGGTTTGGGAGAAAATATTTCACTAGAAAACATGATTGGCTAGCTAATTTCAACAATGTTGTTAGTTGAATTCATGTTCATTTTATGCGCATAGCACGTGTTCGATGAAATGCCTCACTTGCGTTGGGGTTGATTTGTTACCTACTTATTTGGAATTGATGAAGAAAAGCTTGTCTCTTTGTATGGATTATGAAGATGATGTTTGATCGAGTTGAGCTAGCTTTGATTTGAACTTTTGCTTCTCGAGAATCACATTCACTTTGTAGGTACGATGTCTCGACGAAACCCCACACGTGCTAGCTCCTCCCGCCACCCACGCAACACCACCTCTAGCCCACCGGCACGCAACCGGCGACGCGGGCCAACGGACACGGTGGATTTGCTAACCTCTATGGCCACTTTCACTAGTGACGATGCCCGTGGACAGCGGTACGATAGGCTCAAACGCATGAAATTCATGCGCACCGATCGACTCCACCGAGAGACCTTTCAACGCCTCGGCATTGTGAACCAGGTCGACCACTATCTTTCAACGAGTAGTTGGGACGCACTTTTCAGCATCGACGAGCCAGCATATGTGGAGCTCACACTGGAGTTCCTCGCAACCTTCTCATTCGATGAGCACGACTACAAAAGGGTCGTCCGTTTCCGTACCTTCAATAAAGATCATGTGGTCAGTCTTGATAATTTGTGTAGAGCGCTCGGTCTCAAAGTCCCAAGCTACGTACATGGTGAACCCGATGCCACTGATCATTACAAGTTCAAGCTCGATGGGACGGCTGTGTGGAATGAAATGTGGCGCGAGATGATACGCCCCCAACTTCTAGGCCAGCCGGAAGCAGATTACAAAAGTACCCAATCGAAGGCTTCCTCGCTAATGATGCCGGGCCTACGATATATCCATCGGCTTTGCACCACCTCTGTCACCGCACGAGGCGAGTCACACGGTGTGGTCACATTACGGGATCTCTGTTACCTCCACCGCATTCGCAATGGATACAAGGTCCATCTCGGACTAGCTATGGCCCACGGATTCCGGCAGCAATCCGAGGGACGCGAGAAGGGAAAAATCACGGTGGGACCGTTTATCACTAAGCTGGTGAAAGGATTGGGTTACTGGCCAGACGAGGAGCCCAACATGACAATATTTAATGGATCGAAGCACTTGGATGCCACGGCACTTCACATGATGAAGATGATCGAAAAGCTGCTTGAGTGGAAGAAGGAGAACTATTTCTATCGATGGCACGAGGACTACCGAGCATACACCGATATCCCGTTGCCTCTTGCCATGGAAGGCCCGTTCCCGCATCCAATTGACGAGAGTGTTGGTAGTCATACTGATTCTGCCGGCCCGTCCACGTTTAATCGTCGAGATTTCTATGGTGTCACAACTTACGTCGACGACCGACTCGCCGCCCTCCGCGAAGAACTAGCCCAACAGCGAGCCGCAGATCGGGAGGAGAAATGCCGCTGCCAATCACCGACGCGAGGAGGCCGAACGGAAACTCCAGAAACGGATGGATCGTCAGGAGAAAGCGCTGAAGAAAGTCCAAGATGCCATGAAGTTGCTTGCGGAGTCCCGCAAGCTGGTTGATCAAGGCGATGAGCCATCGTCCCCCGAGGATGACGCCTAGCATCCTCGTCGGACCCTGATTTCTAGATTTTTGAAGACTTTAATGCTTCGATATGCTACTATATGTTTCTCGACTTACTTTGTTTTAACGTGCTTTGTTTAAATCGTCGGCTTACAGGGAAAACAAAGTTAAGTATGCAAAGCTCGCATGCAACATATTTACTTGGAATCAACCACCCAATCACACCTTCAAGTGTGGGGAGGAGGACTTAACATTTATGCTTCAACCTCGTCACACTTCGCCATCATGCTCACCTAGTATAATCAGGGGAGTTCACGCTTTTCAATAATTTTCCACTCCTTTTGTGCTTATAATTTTCCGTTGGGGACAACGTTTTCCTCAAGTGTGGGGAGGGGGAATTTTGCGTGAACATAATTTTTTTTTGTTTCAAATGTGCGTGATCCGTTGAGAAAATGCATGTTCTTTTAATGTTTGGCATAATTAATTGTTCATTATCTTAAAAATAGAATGCATGCTAGGAAATTATGTGAGAAAATTAGGACATGCACAATGATTGATTTCTTCCGACACGAACGAGTTTGGTGATACTATGAAAGATTCATATTCATGACCCAGTTTGTGAGATTTGTACCTGAAGAGCTTTTTGCTCACCTCTTTGCTTGTGTAAAGTGCATAGTTTAATTCTCTCTTAAACTTTCTCGTGGTGCATGTTGAAAATTACTAAGGTGAGACTGCGTGAAAATGAGGGAGGCATTAGGAGATAAGTCCATAGCCAAAGTTTCTGACCACGTCTGATCACCATAGTTAGCCACTTTGAGCCTGAGCCTTTTTATTTGAGAAACCCCGGGGAATTATAAGCCGCTGACCTACGAAGCTTTCAGATATCATCTTACCCGACTAATAGAAAAAGTGGAGGTTGAGTGCCAATGTCGAAAAGCGTAGCCCGGCCGTTGTTTCAAATATTATCTCCTTTAGATAATCGAGCGTTAAAAACTCCTCCATCGATAATCTCTCACCCGCAAAGGGACTGAGAGAAGAGGGGCTTAGCGACACGAGAAGAGGAGCTTTGATACGTGGAAAAGATGTTAAGAACCCTTCCTTCGATAATCTCTCATACTAAAAAAAAAAAGTCAGAGAGAAGAAGGGCTTAGCATAGGTAAAAAAAAATATAGAAAAAAAAAGTCCAAGACGGCAAGAGCTAACCACGACGTATGCGGCGCGCTATCGAACAATGGCACGACACCGACACGACCGCTTGATATTTTTGATTGAAGTTTACTCTCCAGTATAGTCAGTTGAGCCCTACTATAACCCGAAAAGACCTTCTGATTCACGCCTTATCGCCGAGAGTTGTAGATGTATGATCCACTTGCGATTTATAGTAGGGACTAGACTTTGCATGAATTGAGGGAATTCACCGACATTTAGCCTGCATAGTACGGATCTTGATTAATATTGCTAAAGAAGTTCCTGTTGTTTCGAGGTAGTCATTGTGTCATGTTTCGAATTTCTTGATTAATTCCGTTTCATGTTTTTCTATTTGAACGATGATGTGCAAAGACATGTATTACATGTTTTGATTTGTTAGCCTAAATTGCTTGAGGACAAGCAAAAGCTCAAGTGTGGGGAGGTTTGATAAACGCATTTTCATTCGTTTATCTCCATCATTTTCATGTTGAATATTTGGTTTATGTGAGTTGTCTCGTGCATTTAGTCTTAATTTTTACATATTTTGATGTCAAAGGTATATGAGGCAATTTTTTAGACGAACCGCGTAAACATGGAGCAGAAATTACAATTTTTCAATCAACACGGCCTTCAACATGGACATGTCTAGCAGAAGGAAGGAGAACTCTAGCTTCGGCCTCCCAACACGGCCTTTAACACGGCCATGTTTGTCAGCAGAAAAGAAAACACCCTTGAGGCCCTTTAACACGGCCGGATACATGGCCGTGTTGACCAACAGTGTTGTGTCTTAAACCCTAAGCCCGAAGGATACATGGCCGTGTTTGAAGCCATGTTCACCCTGTTTTCTACTTAAGCCGCAATTTCAAGCCCTAAGAGCATCTAAGCCGCCACAACTTATTTGGAATCACCAAAAACACCTCAAGGACGACTCAAGAACCCTAGAGATCAATCTCAAATGATCTCTAGGTGCTAAAGTGAAGATTTGAAGCTCATTTACACCGGAGGATCGAACAAAGTACGAGGGATAAGCTCGAGCTCGCTAAATAGGGAAGAATCTATGTATTTCTCTGCTTTGTTTCGTATACATTTCGTGGCTTCTTCCTTCACTATGAGTAGCTAATCATTTTGTGTGTTTGGGATGAGAAGAACGCTAGATAGCGTCGTAGTTTGGACGTAAAATACTCGTGAACACATGATATGGCTTTGTATCGTTTATGACAGCTTTTATTCGATTCAATATGTCTATGTATTGTTTTGAGAATCACATTTGGCATGTCTATGTGTTGGTGTGATGTTTAGTAGACCGTTAAGGGCGAAAGCTAAATGACGGTTCGTTCTATCGTAAAAGTTAGGCGTCGACTATAGGGCGAAAACAAATATTCGACTCTCAATTTAGATAAACTACTATATATTCTCGTTACCATTTAGGGCGAAAGCTAAGTTGGAAACGAGTAGGAATTATCGTGACATAGTCATTAATCATATGGTAACGGTAGTTACGACTTCATCGACGATATCTAGCGGGATTCGAAATCCCAAGCACATTCTTTTTATTCAAAGTTACTCTTAAATCTTTAGTTGTGTTTTGATCATTTTCCTGTGTTAGTTAAGTTGTTGTGACTTAGTTCAAATTTAAAAATCTAAATCATTTGTTAGGCTAGATATTGAATTGATAGGTTATTACTAGTAATCGAGATTATTCCTCGTGTTCGATACTCGAATACTCGCTATAGCTATTTTACAAACGATAGGTACACTGCCTATCGCGCGTGGTGATAGTTATAACATATTCGTTTTAATTATTACTTGACGTACTTGCACGGACATTTATTTAAAACGTACACGCGCGATCAAAACCGCAAAACGATTAACCTACCGCTAACTAAGTACCCAGAGCCCACACATAAAAATCTTGTTGATTGGGTTTGCCCCATATCAAATGGCGCCGTCTGTGGGAAAGCGGAGTTAAAGGCGTGAGAGATTCTTGAAGCAAGGTAGGAAGCTGCGTTAAAAGCTGTTAGTGTGTTTTTATCTTGTGTTATAGGAACTGAGCAAGGAGCACGAAAGCGCTGATGGAAGGAGACCCTGCCATACCGAAAAACCTGGACCCGCACTTTGAGGAAGTTGCGGGAGGTGACCCAGTAGGACCAACCTCTACCCCAGCACCCGCGCCTGGTATAATGGCCCCAGAAACACCCATCATCTTAACCGCCGCGCAGCTGGACTTCCTGGTACGCAACTCTGTTAACAGCGCCCTAGCCGAGAGGCGGAAGAAACGGAAACAACGAAAAAAGGCCCAGCCGCGTGCCGAGACTGAGCAGGTGGACGGTCGATTCACATAAGTAACTGGGGAAAATGAGACACGCGCACAACCCCAAGCGACGCCCCCAGAGCACACGGGCATTTCTCTGAGTCGGAGAACGAATCCAGAAAGAAGCAGAGCCTCCCCAACGCCCTGACAGAGCTGGGGAGCAGGCACGAGGGAAGGTAGAGGAGCAAAATAAGGCAGATCAGTCAGAAAAAATGCTAGGGCCCCCACTCTGATCTCCATTGAGTCTGTCAGCAAAGCCCCAGACCGTGCTAATGAAGTAGGGAGCTCTAAGAAAAAGAAAAAGGTTGCGTCACGCCCAGAAGGAGGGGAGGAAGCTTGGGCTAAGAAGGAGCTGCAGGACCAACTCGCGGACCTCAAGCAAGTGGTGGACGGTGTCAAGAACAGGACCATGCCAACGAGGATAGGAGAAGGGCTAGTGGCGGGAACACCCTTAGCAAAGGAGCTACTAGTGGGGGAAGTCTCATCCAACTTCAAACAGCTACCGTACGAGTATGATGGGACGACGGACCCTGTGGAACACGTCCTACGCTTTCAAAACACCATCCTGCTCCACAATTTCTCGGATGGAGTCAAATGTAGGGTGTTCCTGACCACCTTGGTGAGGGCAGCCCAGCAATGGTTTAGCAGTTAGCGCCGGGATCCATCAAGTCCTTTGAAGAATTTCAGCTGATGTTCATTACCCAATTCGCCAGTGCCATAAAACAGCCCAAGTCTGACATGTCGCTCTTCCAAGTGAGGCAGGGGAAAACGAAAGTCTCCGGGCATATATAAGCAGATTCAATATCGCTGCTTTAGAAGTACCAATAGCTACGCCTTCCGTCAAAGTCAGTTCCATATAAATGGACTCCGGGACAGAGACTTCTTCGCTTCCCTTTCCAAGAGACCGCCCCAACTTTCGAGGACCTGTTATTGAGAGCAGACGAGTACATCAACTTGGAAGAAAGCAAGACGGCCAAGGCCCAAGAAGAGAAGTAAATAACCACGCCAAAAAAGGAAGGGGTCGTGAGGAGCCAAGGACATACGAGACCACCCCCGCGACTACACCCCAAAGAACTTTGGGGATCTCCTCCTAGGGCCCTGCGAAGGTTTACGCCGCTACGCACTAACCCAGAAGAGGTCCTAGCTGTAGCAGGACGACATCCTGCCTGGAGGAAGCCTCTCGCGGGATCTTCAGGACCTTCTAGACCATATTCTAGCTTATATTGTCGTTTCCTTAATGAGTATGGGCACAACACTAACAACTGCTATCATTTGAAGGATGAGATAGAAAGACTCATAGAAGCAGGACACCTGAAGGAATTCGTCAGGCAGGGATCTGAGCCGAGCCCCCGAAAAAATGAAAAGGAAGAAGGGGGACCTGCGTCGAACAAAGGAAGGCCGTTACCTCCACCACCAAACAAGGGTGCTCCAGGTCCACCAAGGGCTCCCATCTTAATCATCATAGGCGGACCCAGTGGGGGAGATTCCAACCGGGCTAGGAAGTCCTATGCCAGGGCGACGGGGGAACTCCTACCAGGAGGATTGGTGGGGCACACGGAGGCCATCGCAAACGTACGATTTGGACCAGAGGATGAAACGGTTGTCACTAGGCCACACAATGATGCCCTGGTTATCACGACGGACATTGCCGGGTATGATGTGTCCCGAGTCTTCATAGACGGGGGGAGCTCAGCCGACATTATATTCCTGGACTGCTTTAAGAAAATGGACTTGGGAATGGAGCTCCGACCAGTCTCCACCGCCTTATACGGGTTCGGGGGACCTGGGATACAACCCATGGGAGAAATAATGTTGCCTGTCGGAATGGGAAGAGAGCCGATTCGGGTTGTAAAAATGATCAACTTTCTCGTGGTTGACATCACCTCCTCCTATAATGTCATCTTGGGACGACCCGCTATCAACGAATTCAGGGCAATCCCCTCTACTTATCATTTAAAAATCAAGTTCCCCGTAGGGGAGCATGTTGGGGAAATCCTGGGAGACCAGCAGAGCTCCCGCCGATGTTACGCCAATGAAGTCAAAGCAGTAGCCAGGGAAAAGGAGACTACTAGAGAAGGGAATGGTCGTGACAAGAGGATCAGGATCGAGAGAGGAGGACCCACGAGCTTGCAGCCCGAACCAGACGAAGAACTGGTCGACGTGGAGCTGTACCCCGGCCAATCAGGGAGGACCACCAAAATAGGGACACACTTGGGGGAACAAGCAACAGAAGAGCTAGTAGGATGCCTACAAAGGAATGCGGACTTATTCGCATTTTCTCCAAAGGACATGACAGGGATCCGCCCCGATATAGCCAAACATCACCTGAACGTTCTGCTGGGTGCTAAGCCTGTCAAACAAAGGCTCCGATTATGTGGAGCCGAAAGAGCACAAACCTTGAAAGAAGAAGTGGACAAATTACTCCAAGCGGGGCACATTCAGGAGATCCAATTCCCCACTCTGCTGGCCAATGCTGTCCTGGTGAAAAAAGGAAATGGGCAATGGAGGATGTGTATTGATTTCAGGGACCTCAACAAAGCCTGCCCTAAGGACCACTACCCGCTGCCCAGAATAGATCAACTCGTGGATTCCACCTCCGGGTGTGAGGTCCTTACCATGATGGATGCCTATCAGGGTTACCATCAGGTAAGTCTCGATTCAAACGATTTTGATAAAGTTTGTTTTGTGACGCCAGGGGGAACTTACGGGTACGTCCGAATGCCATTCGGACTCAAAAATGCTGGGGTTACATACCAACGGATGGTGGATAAGGTCTTTAAGTAGCAACTGGGCAGGAACATGGAGATGTACGTCGACGATATGCTCGTAAAATCCATACATCTCGCAGATCATACGAAGGACCTAGAGGAGGCATTCGGAGCAATCAGAAGAAGTGGGATGAAGTTGAATCCCGAAAAATGCGCATTTGGAGTAAAGTCGGGGAAATTCCTCGGTTATATGGTGACCCAGTGAGGCATTGAAGTCAATCCCACGAAGGTGAAAGCTATTTTTGAGATGCAACCTCCCCAGGGAGTCAAGGAGGTGCAGAGGCTCACGGGGCGACTGGCGGCCCTTAGCCGGTTCATCTCCCACTCAGCGAAAAGGAGCTTACCCTTTTTCAAGGTACTACGAAAGAACAAGGAATTCGAGTGGACGAAGGAGTGCCAGCAGGCCTTTGAAGAATTGAAGGAATACCTCCATAACACGCCTCTTTTGACTAAACCCTTGGTAGGGGATGTGTTGGTACTATATTTCTCAGTGGGCGACCACGCGGTGAGCTCCGTCCTATTGAAGGAAGAGGGGACCTCCGAAAAGCCTATCTACTTCGTAAGCAAGGTGCTCCTAGACGCGGAAACTAGGTACTCAGAGGTTGAGAAAGCCGCCCTGGCAGTAATGGTCTCCGCCCGCAGACTACGGCCATATTTCTTGTCACACAAGGTGAACGTGCGGACTAACTTCCCGCTGAAGCAAACACTAAGCAAGCCCGACCTATCAGGGAGACTGGTGAAGTGGGCTATCAAGCTGGGGGAGTATGATGTCGAATTCGACGGAGGGCAGCCATAAAAGCCCAGGCCCTCTCAGACTTTGCCCTTGAGACCACTAAGGGACCGTCGAAACACCAGTGGAAAGTATACGCGGATGGGTCCGCCACCACTCAAAGGTCGGGGGCTGGGGTCCTCATCATCAACCCAGAGGGAGAGGAGTTCCGTTCGCCATCACGTTCCACTTTCAGGCTTCAAACAACGAGTCAAAATATGAAGCCCTCATTCACGGCTTACACATCGCAAAAGAATGGGAGCTCAAGGCATCACGTTGTTCTCAGACTCACAGCTGGTGGTTCAACAAGTAAAAGGGAACTACGAGGCAAGAGATGAAAAGATGGTCGAATATGGTAAGAAAGTGGAGGAGCTAACAAAAGCTTTTAATTATTATGAGATTATGCAAATCCCCAGGGAGGAAAACCACAAGGCCGATTATTTAGCGAAAGCAGCAAGCTCAGGACTGGCTATTAAGGAAGAAGGTATCACATACCTCGCCGCAGACAAGGAGGAAGTGGGGGCGCTAGTGGCAGACATAGAAGAGAGGGATGATTGGAGGGCCCCCATCATAGCCATCTTAAGGGACGTCGACCAGAAAGACAAGAAGGGATACCGACAAAAATTCTGCCTGATAGATGGGTGCTTGTTCAAAAAATCTTTCGCACACGCGTATGCCCGATGTCTGTCCAGAGAAGAAGGCAAAAAGGTACTTGAGGAAATCCACGAGGGATGCGCGACGCAGGATACAAATCCTTAACCCGAAAAGTAGTAAGGGCCGGGTACTTCTGCCAATATCATCAAGGATGCAAGGACCTGGTTAGAAGGTGCAATAACTGCCAGAAATACGGCCCCAAAATCCACGTCCCCGCCGAAGCCTTAGGGACCATGCACTCTCCGTGTCCTTTCGATAAATGGGGAATTGACATTGTCGGCCCATTCCCCCGAGGAAGGGCGCAAAATAAGTTCATTATCATAGCAGTGGATTACTTTAGTAAGTGGATCGAAGCTAAAGCAGTGGCGCGAATAGATGAAGAAAAGGTGATCGAGTTCATATGGAAAAATATCTGCTGCCGTTACGGTGCCCCCCGAATCCTCGTTTCAAATAATGGAACACAGTTCTGCGGAGCTAAAACGAGAAGATTCTGTGAAGGCATGAAGATCACCCAAAGGTTCGTGGCGGTGGGACATCTTCAAGCGAATGGGCAGGCCGAGGTTTCCAATCGAACAATCCTCAAGGGGGTCAAGACCCGGCTCGAGCAAGATGGAAACAAATGGGTGGAGGCGCTAGACGCTGTCCTCTGGGCCTACAGGACTAGCCCCCGTGAGGCGACCGGAGAAATGCCGTTCGAATTAGTGTATGGATCGTCCGCCGCGATACCTGCGGAGATTGGCATTGAGACACACCGAATGATGGCCTATGACGAGCAGGAGAACGCACAGTTAAGAAGGGAGGACCTGGACCTTGTGGAAGGAATGCGAGAAGAGGCCCATGTGAGAACAGAGGGATATAAAAGCCGCATAAAGGCAATGTACGATAAGAGGATTCGACCCAGGGGATTCCAACAAGGGGACCTAGTACTTCGACATGAGATGGCGCTGGCAGATTTGGGCACCCTCAGCTTTCACAATCTCCAGCTCGGCTTTTGTATGAACCTCCGTCATGCGGACGAAGTCCTCATCCCATTTCACTTTTTCCTTAGCAAAGGAGCGCTGAAGCTCATCCTCGCGCTGCTTCAGAAGGGCCGCATGATCTTCCCTCTCCTTTTCTGAAGAGCTGCGCAATTCCTCACACAGCCTAGCCAGCTCAGCCTTCTCCTTCTCCAATCCTTCCTTCTCAAAATCAAACTTGGCCTGAACCTCCCCGGCCTCCTTTTCTCGAGCTAACAAACTGGCCTGAACACTTTCCAGCTGCTCCTGAAGGGACCGATTGCGCTCCTCCAAATCCTGCACTATCGAGCTCGTAGAGGGCCTTGCAGATACCAAGACTATAACCTCAATACCAAAACAAAGGAGCTTAGAGATTAGACAAACAGGGAAAGCATTGACCAAGGGGGTGGTAGGGAGTATACCTTGAGAAGGTGGTGTGCAAGTTCCACCTCATTCTCCGCAGCGGATCTCTGAGAAAATACCTCCTTGTCCTCAGGGGGAACCAGACGGCTCAACCCCTCCATCCCACCTTCAGGCAATAGGTCCCCAGGGGGGGATGTGCCGCCTTGTTGAAATCCCTCCTGAGGAGCTTTCTCCGAAACCTCATCGCCCTCTCCCTCAGATAAGGGCAGTTTCTTCTTAGACTTTTTCGCTGGTTTCGCTAAGGAGCCTGCTTTGCGCTTCGTTTTGGGAGCATCGGCGACCTGGGGCATCTCAGAAGTCCCTGGAGCCTTGGAAGAAAGCTGACGAACTTCTGCGCGGATATCTTGAGCACCCAATAAAGGAAGGAGCTAAAGTCGAAACAGATCCCTCGGCCCCAAGGGGTGGGGGAGCACCTCTTTCCTCTATATTCGCCAGCAAATTGCACCACAAACCTGTCATCCCTTCACCCAACACATGCAAATAAAGGACCGGGAGAACGACAGCCCCAGAGAAAGTTCTAAAAACATGACAAAGACGGTATGATACCCTCAAGAGAAAAGTTGGCTGGAAAAGGCGAGAACCCAAAACGATACAAGACACCGGGAAATTTGGCCAAAGCAAAAGGGTTTAAGGGGCCGTGTTCCCCAGCATACTCGTTCAGAAAGGCTAAGGCTCTTGAATTTCTCTTCGAACACTTGCCGGGATCGCGAGGAGGAGCGCCAGTTATCCATTTCTCACACGAAAAATCCCACGAACCACCCGAGGGCTCCACAAAGAAATATGGACCCTGCCAGTCCTTGTCCATTTTATGATTCTTACCGAAAAAGTGAGTTTTACCTCCCATGCGAGAAGACATGGAAGAGAGGTAGAAAAAATGCCATGACGTTTAAGCGAAAACTGGGAGAGCACCAGATCCGGCGAGGGGACGCCTCCGGCGGCCCGTACCGCCACAAAAAACGCTACAAGAAGACGGATAGAGGAAGGCTGGAATTGGTTCAAGGGGACCTTGAAAGCCCCAGACACTTCAGAGAGAAAACGGGGGACAGGGAAGCGCAGTCCTGCCCTAATTTGGGCCTCTCAGAACGCTAAGCACGGAGGAGGCGGGCGATCAGCCCTCTGGTCAGGCGACACCACTCTCACCGCGAAGCCTTCAAAAACAAAACCCCCCTCCACCAGGCCGTCCAAATTTGCCGGCAGACACGTAGAAGCCTTGAAAGCACTGGGAGGAGTCCACGAAGAAGAAGAAGGAACGGATTTAGGGTTAGGAGGAGGCGGTGACCCAGAAAAAACTACCAAACTCCGGGAATCGGCCGGCGAACCCACAGATTCGGCTCCACCCACAGGAAGAGAGGCCATTGCAGAGGCAGTGGTGGAGCGAGTGCGCGGTCGATGGGCTATTCGCGGCGCGACAGTGCAAGTTGCTGGTTGGGAAGAGGGCTGTAAAGAAGAAGGTGTGGACGACGTATCACAAGAAATCGATTGGTGGGAGCGAGCAGGGGAAGACGAAGGTTTTGCTGAGTCTGAAATAGGAGAAGCCATAGCCACAGAAGACGAAGATGAAATAAAAATGGAGAAAGAGAAAGAGACGCACCTGTGTAGTAACGAAGTAACCCTTCGAAAAAATAACCTAAGGAGCTTCCAGAAGCCACTCTTGAAAAAGAAGCGGTTCCCGAGGTATTGAAGGTAAGTAGCAAAAGACACGTCCTTTCAGAAAATCATGGCAGGAGGTCCTCAAGGGCAGGTAAGATTCGACTTATAATTTTACTCTAATTCACTTTTGTCTCCAAAAATAAATTAGAGTAGGGGAGTGGTTGATGTGGACTTAACTAAGCTGGGCTGAAAGAAACGAAAATAGAGAAAGGCTCAACAAAGCCCACGAGGAAGAGGAGGCCCATAGTAAAATTCAAACCTAGAAAGGAGGATCATCAAGGACCTGACGGACACAAATCTTGACCAGATAAAAGAGGAAAAACCTTTGTATATAAAGGTACAGGAACAGCAGAAAGGAAGGAAACCAGTTGCAGGGACGCGTGTCGCTTTATCACAGGAAGATATTACTGAGCACCTCACTATAACAGTCGCAGAAGTCATTCCATCAAGTAGTCAGCCATCTTTCCTAAGCACCCTAGGAAGTACGTCCCCCGGAAAACCTGGAACCTAGCATCAAACAGGCGGCGGGGAGCTACTATAAAGTGAAGACTTGGCCATATTCTCTAGAGAGATTATCTTTTCTGAAAAAAGCATTTACATAGTATTTTCTCTCTAGATATCTTGAACGTACTTTCTATATTTAAGGAGCGAATGTGAGGATTATCTGAGTGTGTAAAGTATCGTTACTTAGTGAAAGGCAGTTCCCAGCGCCCCGTGGACGTAGAATCCAATAGGATTCGAACCACGTAAATCCCCTTGTTCTTCTTGTTTACGTCTCAGCATCAACAACACTTCGCATACCTAGAAAAACCGCATAACGATTAATCTACCGCTAACTAACAGAGCCCACACATAAAAATCTTGTTGATTGGGTTTGCCCCATATCAACAATATATATATATATATGTGTGTGTGTGTGTGTGTATGTGTGTATGTGTGTGTGTGTGTATCAAAGCACTGTAGTGCTTATATATTGAAACGAATTCTTACTAGTAATGACTTCAATTGAAAGTATACGACCCGTTTTTCAAGGTTTGATTATCAAATACTTTTGAAAAAAAAAAGATTATCAAATACTGAACCAGAGTACTGGCTCATCTTAAAAAAATCAAGAGTGATTAATTAATAAATTACTTAGCAATATCTTCGCATTAATTTGTATACATATAATTAAGGAAAATATTACAAAAAGAAAAGAAGAAATAAAATTACTAAATTACACAGATTCAGTCATAATTCCAATGGATTTAAATCCAAATAATTGCAGAGAAGATAAGATCGTACATGCTATTCTATTAATTTGAAGAAATTTACTAATTCCGGATAAATCGAATCAAAAACTGCAAAAAATAACTCAACCTTCCTGGCCGTGAGCGAGCAATCGTCCTAGGATGGATAAATTTCTTGATTTTATTTCACTTTCATATATTATTATTACACCAAACATCACACATAGGGAGAGAATGACGAAAATAGTGTTATTTTTAAAGTAGAATTGCAAATATAGTTAACTTTTTATAATGTTGCACAACTAAATAACTTTTTCAATTTATTTTATTATTTTTCTATTTTCACATATTTAAAATTACATTCTCCCATCTCATTATTACGTGCAAGCAATGTTTTATTGGTAATTGTATATTTAACCCCAATTAAAAATTTAATCATTTCAATTAAAACATAAACTCAAGTTTCCCTTGCCTTGCACAAGTTTCAAGCAGTTGAGGAGATTCTTTTGCATCATTATTTTATAATAATTATTTTATTACTTAAAAAAAATATAATGAAGATCATAAGAATAAAACCTATTCGAACGTTCCTTAAAGTAAAATAATTTAAAGGTAAGAGAACTTCTAGAAAATGGTGTTGTGTAATATTAACAAAATATGATCAGTCATAAAATATTCAAATATAAGCAATATTTAACAATAATCAATTTTTATAAAGTCGTCACAGTTCATCATCATTAATTTCCATTGAGAGTTTCTTGCGAGACTTTCGATCCATTTCACATGGATATCATCGTGTTCGCTTCCGTCCGACTTTTCTCTCTGGGCGTAGATAAGGATTGTGTACCAGTTGAAAAGGAGGCTTCCAAGAGACTCCTCTAGGGGGTGCTTATTTTGGGTGATCTTCCAAAACATCACCGTAATCCTCTCGTTTATCACTTATCACTGTGTTTGTTTAGTCTAGGTAATAAGTCATCACCGGAATGATGGATCACCTTGGTGATGAAAATGGGGTGATATTTCATATTTCAGATCACCCCAAAAAACCTAGGTGATCCAATATCACGGTGATGGAGTGATCTATCTAACTTTTTAATGGACCAATATACCCCTCATATTTTAACATTATTACTTTTTATGTCATTATAAATATTTTAATTACATGATTACAATAATTAAATCATAAAAGTATTTTAGTTATTTAACAATATTTAAACTTATATTTAAAAAATTATAAATATAAGTAATGCTTATAATTAAATGTTTAATATATTAATGATTATCACATAAAATATCACCTTAAAAAAATTTAATACATTATTTAAATCATATGTATAGGGTCACATATGACATTTATACAACATCACCCTACACACCACATTGATTAGACAAACAGAATACTCCAATATCACGTTGATCTAAAAAATGAAATATCACCTTAAAACAAACACATCGATGACATATCACCTTAATCTACATTCCAGTGATACTCACATCACCGTGATGTGCGTATCACCGTAATGTTGGATCATCTGAAACAAACACCCCCTAATGGACACTCAAATTGATAAGAATATGTTGCCTCCAATATTTAAATTCCAAAGTCATCTGGAACATATTTACATGGATCAACTTTAAAATACTTACACCCCAGAATGAATTATAGCAACAAGTTTTCAATAATATAAACAGTACAAATAATAATAATAATTACAAAATAATAATAAATAATAATAAAAATTATTATCATAATAATAATATGATTTCATCACATACCTATGAAGATATAAATGTGCCTAAGAGAGGGGGGGGGGGGGTGAATTAGGCTTTTAAAAATTTTATGCTTCTTCTTTTCACAAATCCTAAATGTAGTGACTTAGATATGCCCACTGATGCTTGTGACGAGTATGTCTGATATATCCTAGTTATGTCGGATGTGTGTCGGGTCTGTCTCACAGCGATAAGGAAATAACTGAAAAGTAAATGCGATACATGATTTTTATAGAGGTTATATCCCCAACTGGGGTTTACTCATCTCCTTGGGGTTTGCTCCCCAAGAGTTTAACCAATCACTATAATGCACCGTAGTTGGATACAAAACTGATTGATTAGCCCAATACGCAACCGAAACAAGTCGAACACTAGACACACTAGGTTACCACACGTCGAGTTTCGTTCCTCGGAATCTCCTTGATCCCGACAGACACAGCTCGCTACCGAAGGGCCCCTGGAACTCGTCCTTTCCTTCACGTGTGCGTAAACGTCGACCTTGCCTCCTTGGTATTGCTCACGTCCGAAGACAACACGTCCGAAGACAGAATATATGGTGGGAGGTAGGAATAACGGGATGAATCACTCGTGCAGTGATGGAATCGCAAGTTAAAGCTCAGTATGGCAGAACTATCGCAAATGAAGGCTCAGGAATCTCTCAGTATCTTTCTGCTCAAATATCTCTCGTAGGCTTATATTCGTAAATTCTTAGTTCTTCGAAATTCTGAAGTGTGGCTCATATATAATCCTTTTCAGTCAACACTTCACATGGAAAATCATATCATTTAATACTTACCAAATCAAGCATAGTTTCCATGCAATTTTCGAGTCAATCATACCATATAAATCATGCTCTTAATAAATCATCACAACGGTCATATAGCATATTAAAGCATGATTATTTTCCATATAAGAGCTCATTTAAGCATGAATATATTCCACACAAAGCCTCAATTTCGTTCTCAGGCATATTCAATCACTTCGCATATATTTACCATGTCAAGACTTTCCATAAGTGATTCCCTGCTATCTGTTTCTAGTATAAATCAATCCAGATTAACTTTCCAATTATAGCACACGAGATAGCATCATATCAGCACGCTTTCCATATGTAGCTCATAGTATTAGATCAATATATTTATCATGTTTAGCACACAAATCATATCAAAGCATAATTCATTCGATTTATCAATCATGGCAGAACTTTCCTTATTCAGAGATCACATCCGTTTATAGCACATACCATATAATGGCACCTTATCCACAAAGTCAATCAAATCAAATCTTCCCTAAATATAATTCCAATCAGCATAAGGAAAGATATTAATTCAATATTGCACATTAAATTCAGTGGAAATCATGCAAAGAAACGTATAGGTGATTTTCGTAAGGAATAACAGATTTTGAAAGATATATCACTTTCCATATATAAACAGCATATTTTCCTTTTATAACTCAGTAGGATGCATTATTTCCATATATAGCACAGACGATATATCGTATCACATGGGCTATCTATAACATGCGATCACCTTGTCTCAACAACTAATCACCAAATCATATGCGAATCAAATATTTTATCCTTTAATCAATCTATCGCTCATAATCAATGCATGTGTGAATACTTAGACATTATAATTGATCATAGATTGAATTGCTTAATTTATAGATCTAACGTTATTACAGTTACATTGTCCATCAAAACTCTCTAACACACATGGACTAAAAAGGTCAACAACTTGCATTGCATGTGAGCATGAAATTTTGTAAATCAACCACTTGCCACACGTACAAGAACGATATTTGAGATTAACATGATGAATAACAGCCGTTGTGCTAGTTACTGTGTTGTATGTGCGAACTGTATGTTTTGTAGTTTTCCTATCCCAACGACTATATTGAAGATGTACTTTTTCAGGCCATAAATGTCATTCTTGTTTCAAGCGATCTATCTCCCTTCGATGTTCTTGGAAGTAGTCTAGACAACTCAAAAAAGTGGCTTGTACAATAGCCGTGGCAGGTAGACGGCGAGCGCCTATGAGTACACTATTCAGGATTTCAGACCAATTTGATGTGGCTGACCCAAACCTACAATATTGATGTTAGTAAATATATATCACTATGATGAAAATAAAGAAATCAAATAAAACAAATCAGTTACATGGAGCAACATGGAGAAACTAGCATGATAAAAGATGATGTTTGTTCAAAGCTAGTGTACTAGATGGGTGGTGCTGTTGTCTCCATCGTCCATGGTAACTTCAAAGGATTAATGTTCAATAGCTTCTCTTACTCATATGATCTTCTTTATATTTTTAAGTAACAAAATAATGATAATAAAATAAGGTATTCTATATTATGAAAAGATTCTCCTTAGCTTAGACGTGTAAAAGGCAACTTGATTTTAATCAAAATCTTTCAAATGAAAATTAAATTTACTTGGGGTTAAATATATAATTATCAATAAATATTGCTTACTTGTAGTAATAAGAGTGAGGAATTGTAATTTTAAATAGTTTTGTGGTGAATATATAAAAATAATAATAAAAATTGAAAAAGTTGTTTAGTTTTGCAACATTGTTAAAAAGTTAACTATATTGCAATTCCACTATAAGAAAACACTTTTTTTTTGTCATTCTCTCCACACATAGGCAACGCCACACACTTAAAAATTCAAATCACACGTATTACTTCCACAATTTCTTGGCATAAAAACAAGATTCATTAATTCCTAATAATCATAATGAAAAACCGTGACATTGTACTGAAAGAACGCATCGCCCGTCGACCCGTCGCGGGAAAAAGTACTCAGCCCGACGAACCCACGGGCCAACCGAAAAGCACCCGACCTGCCCAAGACGGCCAACTCGCGGTGCTCGCGAAGAAAAGGGTTTTGGCCCAATACGTTCAAAACGCTGCCATTGAATTCCCCGCACGTGAAAACTACATTGAACGAAAGGTGAAGGACTTGTTCCTCGAGCGAGGAAAAGGCCAAAATGCCTTGGGCCCGCCCGATGATCTCCGATTCATTCGTGGGCCGACCCTCACTGGGTCGTCGATGACTCTCACGAGCCCAAAGAGCGTAGGCGAAGCTGAGGTGGAGTTAGCACTTGCGACTTCTACGAACGAAGGAGTGGGCCCTGAGAAAATGTCTTGTACGTACACTTGGAAATTCGGTTATTTTTTCGCATCGGCGAAATCTTTTATCGTGGGCCCGAGCATGGGCGTGGTGGCGGGAATGGGAAGCTAAGGGTGGGAAATAATAATATGCAATATTATGGGGAGAAAAATGGGAACGTGGGAAGATGATGGGCTTGATTGCTTCGAAGAGGATTTTTTCGAAGATTTTTTTTCGGTCGGCGGGCGGCCGGGAGAATAGCAGGTCGGACTCTTCGGGCAGTTTGGGGTTGTGAAACCCCGACGAGGGTTTAAAGTCGACGCCAGCGAGGAAGGGGAGGAGTTCGGTTTCTTAAAAATCGGTGTTGATTATCATCGATATTTTGCATGGATGGATGGTTTATTAAGTGTAG
Source organism: Craterostigma plantagineum (assembly GCA_027422505.1). NCBI lineage: Eukaryota > Viridiplantae > Streptophyta > Magnoliopsida > Lamiales > Linderniaceae > Craterostigma > Craterostigma plantagineum. The sequence goes on along the minus strand of JAPQWV010000290.1, from coordinate 393,182 downwards.
TCATCTTTGTCTTAATTTTTTTCCTTGTTTCGAGGATGATTTAAGGATTTAATTATGTGATGCGACGGTGCTAACTGTTATTTAGTGGGTAAAGGACAGTTAATTAGCTTAACAAGGCCGTTCAAGTTTCATGTGTAAAAAAGTGTAGTAGGTATTTATTTTATCCTATTTAATTTAATTATTTTTATTTAAGATAAGTGGTAAAGTTGTAAAAGTTCAAGCCATTTTTCTTGGGAAAAAAAAAAAGAAAAACAACTTGTGTTAAAAAACAACATTAAAAATCTAAATGAACTTGTATTTAGGAACAGAGGATTATTAAAATTCGCACGGTAAGAGTTGAGATTAGCGGGTAAAAACACTACTGTGTTCATTTTTCGGGCGTAGGGGAGAAAAAGAAAATTTGTCGACTAGTTTTTTGAGTTTTTCATTGTCTTCACTGTTTAATATTTTGAGAATTTTGAATGAGTAGAAAATTCCCAGCATAAATATCGAATTCATCAATGGCTTCTAATGCGAGCCACGAAGTATTTTACGGACTTCTTTGACTACTCATATTGATAAATGATAATTACTATTTATCAACCTATTTTAAACGTGTCTCTTCAGAAATCATCACCAATGAATTTTGGGGAATGCATTATCTATCCCACAATTATATCCCTTTTTATGTCTAATATTTTAGAATTAACTAAAAAAATTCTTTAAAATATCGAAAATATAAATATATAAATATAAATTTAATCATAACGAAAAAACATATAAATAGATATATTTTTCCTAATATCGTATAAATCAAATTTTATGATTTAGCGGAATATGTAATTATAAAATTAGCAAATACTTGAAAGTTAAACAAAATTTATGAACGGAATGATTTAAACCCGTCAAATATCTATGATGTGGTACAAAAAATGAAACATAGAATAGAAAAACAGATGGTCTCGTTCCAAATTTTAATATTGAAAATACAGATTTTATTTCACTTCCACCTCGTTGTTACTCATAACATTACACATGATATGGGGCTCTCCCAATCAACAGAATTTATATGTGTGTGGGTGAATTTATATGGCGGTAGATCGAATATTATGAAGCGTGTAAGGGCGTAAGGTGCTGTTTTTACGATGGGGACGTGATGGGGACCTGTTGGGGGCATATTTGGTACGTCGGGGACCTGTTTGGGACGTATTTGGACGTGTTTGGGACGCGGGGGACCTGTTGGGGACCTTGAGACGTATTTGGGACCTGTTAGGGACCTTGGGACGTGTTTGTTTGCAAAGGACATAAAAGGGGGACGTAAAACAGAAAGAACACAAGATGTACGTGGTTCAGATCTTTGCAGATCCTACGTCCACGGGCGCTCTGAAATCGGTTTTCACTATATTAGAAGATTTACACGCTCATACCTCACTTTCGCTCTAGATATGCTAAGTATCGAATGGAAAATACTTCATACAGTAGAGAGAGAGAGATCTGATGTGTTATTCGTGTGTTGAATGCTTATTGTCGCAAAGAATGGCCAAGTGCCCTTTTTATAGAGGCTCCTGGATATTGCCTGGAGGTACATCCCGAGCTCCCTTGTGATATGACCCTCTGGGACAACGTGAGGAAGTAGGCCGTCCGTCAGAGGTAGCTCCTGCAGCAGTTACAGCTTCTGTGCTGTCAGGGATGTCAGGCGGCTGGAGTGGGACTTGGCTCTGCGCTGTCAGGTACAACAGGTGGATGGAACAGGTTCTGTCAGAACAGCTTTTCAGTATTGTCAGACGTCCTTTCGGGCTTTAGTATGGCTTCCTTATGACTAGAGCTGTCAAATTGGCGGGGCGGGCCGGGCCGGCCCGCCGCCCGCCAAAGCCCGCCGTTTGGCGGGGCGGGGCGGGCTAGCCCGCCATCTGGCGGGCCCTAAAAATAGGAGCCCGCCCCGCCCCGCAGCGGGCCGCGGGCCCGACGGGCCAGGCCCGCCCATTTTTAAAAAATTAATATTATTTAATCTAATTTAAATATTTTAATTTATTAATAGTTTTTCATTAAGTAATGAATTTATTAAAAAAGAAATATGCAATTAATTATTTATTAATTAATAAACATGATATAATTAGACATAATTAATGATTTATTAATTAAATATCTAACTAATTTAATATTTATTATAGATTTAGTATATATTATATAAATTATATATAATACCTTAAATTGGCGGGCCGGCCCGCGGGCTAGCCCGCCCCGCCCCGCCTAAGCCCGCGGCCCGCGCGGGCTGGCCCGCTAGAGCGGGCCTAAAAAATCTCAGCCCGCCCCGCCCTTTTGGCGGGGCGGGGCGGGCCGGCCCGCGGGCCACGGGCCGGATTGACAGCTCTACTTATGACGCTTCCTCGGGACGACAGGACCTGCTTAGCACCATAGGTCCCAAAATACTTCCTAATATATATGTTAGTTCCCCAAAGCGTCTTGGAGGTCCCTATCTCTATTATTTATCATTATTTACTAAGTAGAAATAGGGGTGTTCAAATTAACCGAAACCGAAAAAACCGACCGAACCGTAAAGAACCGAACCGAAAAGACCGGAACCGAAAAAAACCGAACCGAATTGTAGAAAACCGAACCAAACCAAATTAAAATGGTTCAGATATCGGTTTAAGCATACGTAAAACCGAAAAACCGAAAAAACCGAACAAAATTATCATACTACATTAAAAATAGAAAAAATAATAAAAATCATTTGTTTTTCTCTCATAATGTAAACAACACATCAAATATAATTTCATTGGAATATTTTTTTTCCATTTTTAAGCGAATGTTTTCCTCACCAATCAAAAACTATTTTTCTCCCAAGTAATTTATAGTATCTTCATATGAATGTTTTTATATTTTGGGTAGATTTTGTTCCATTTTCATGTTTTTTTTCGGAGCTTTGAATTATTTTGCCATATGTCACGTTCTATAAATCTTCTTTGTTTTTAATAACCATTTGTTTTATGTATTTTCAGTTCATAATATTTTTTTGTTGATATTAAAACCGAAAAACCGAACAGAAAAAAACCGAACCGAATTATAAAAAACCGAACCGAACCAAATTAAAACTGTTCGGATATCGGATTAAGCATACGTAAAACCGAAAACCGAAAAACCGAACCGAAATTTGAAAAAAACCGAACCGAACCGACCGATGAACACCCCTAAGTAGAAATATTTTCCAATGGGCCTACTGGGCTTTTTATCTTTTTATTTTATGGCCCATCTATTTTGGTCCGTATCAACCACTCCCCTACTCTAGTTTGTTTTTTGGGACAAAAAAGTGAATTAGAGTAAAAAGTTGTAAGGCAGACCATAAAATAAAGGGTCATAGGTCATACCTCCCTTACCGAAATCTTTATCCTTTCTTGGGAAATGTGTACTTCTCTTTAGTAAGGGAGCTTTAAAAAGTTCCAGTCGTAGCCCTTGTTTCTCGCATGGGACCCTTGGGACCTTCATCGAGCTAGCTTTCTTCTCCATCACAACATTGATTGGAGTTGACCGTTGGTCAGTGGTGGCCGGATCTCGACTGACCAGTGAGTCGAAGTTCGGGACCGGTCAGGACGTGTGGTGGAATATGATCTCCGTCGCCATTTAATTAGACGCAAGGGCCGACTAAGCTGGTGCAGCGTGACACATCGGAGGTGCATAGTACAGACCTAGCACGGGCTTGGTACGGGCCTGGAAGGGATGAAGATAACTAACCAGACAGAGTTAGTGGAGCAGCACAAGAGGGAACTGCGAAGCTCCCTAGAGAAAAATGAAAATGCGGTGCTTGCGAAAAAGTGCGAGGAGGAGCTCTGGAGTTTCTTCGCTAGGAGAGGGGGATGTCGACTTCGTGCATATGACGGAGGTTCATGTGGCCGAAAGTATTCGCCATTGCCAACACCATCTTCTGTTCGAGGCGGCTGAGAAGTTCTTTATAGGACCTGGCTAAAGACTGGCACCACTTGAGGGACTCTTTCTCTTTGAGGGATCTTTGGGCCTCTAAAGCAACGCTATTTCCTGGGTGGCTTCAGCGCTGGGTCCTCAGGGACTGAGGCCGTGGATGCTCTTCAGGTCCTTTCTTCTCCTGGATGCTTCCTAGGGGACCTCCAGGCCTTCAGGACCTTACTTTTGGCTCCCTGCTGTAGAGCGGCATGCAAAGGTCTCAGTCCGCTGCCGATGAATGTCATCTCCAACTCGTCGTCCTTGGGATCCGGACGGGACCTGTCGGGGACCTTGTGGCGAAGCTCCTCTTCGAGCCTTGCACTTTGAAGGAGGTCCGTTGGTCCTGCTGCACGTCGCTCCTAGTTCCCTGGGACACCCTGCTTGTATAGACCTCTGCTTTTTTCATGGTAATGGCCTGTAAGAAATACTTTGTCATTTCTTCTTTCGAAATACGATGGTAAGGACTTTGGGAGCTTGACTCCCAATGTTCGTAAGTTTCGTCGGAGTTCCCTTTCTCCTTGTATTATATTTTCTTTTGCGGGACCTGATGGATGTTTCTGGGAACATCATTACTGTGGCATGGTTATAGCGTTAGCTATTCAATTCGTAAGCCAAGTACGAATTCACGCCCTTGGTTGCAATGACCGTCGTCATTGTCCTCGGGTGTCGCTTTGCGCTAGGTTCTCTTTGTCATTAGCGAGTTCAGTATCTGGGTAGACATTTAGGTCTACAAAATTATAACCCCGGGGATCCCCTCATCGATTTACCCTGGTTATAGCGCCAGCTTCGCTTTTAGGTACCATTCCTGTACACCGCAGCCCGTCAGCGGCGGCATCTTGTACGCCCTCATGGGCATCTTTCACGTCGCAGACCTGTGGCCTTTGATGTCGGGTAAACCGCCGACCCGTCGGTCTTTGACATCATCTCACGTCATAGACTATCAGTCTTTGATGCCGGGTACACCTTAGGTCCGTCGACCCTCGGCATCGATTATATTATATGGTGCACCTTTTATTATAAGATAGAATGTGTATATTCCGACAAGGCGGATTTTCTTAGGGATATAATTAGTTTACCCTGGTTATAGCGCGAGCTTCGCTTACATGCGTGGTTATAGCGCCCGCTCGCTTACATGTGTGGTTATAGCGCCCGCTCGCTTAGTATCAGGGCTCCTTATTGGAGGCCTGGGATTTGAAAGTGATGGCGAAATGGAGCCCCCTTTCTTCTCGGTTAATAACGAGGTCCTTGGCCCCAGATCTCCGGAGGTTCGGATGTTATCATGGAGCTATCTTCTAGGCCCCCTAGACCTTCGTGTGTTAGCGCAGAGCTTGGCTTCTTTGCCTTCATCCAGCACGGAGCTGCGCTTCAGCTGGTTTGGAGATCCCTTATAACGAACTTCGCACGCTGGCGAGGAGCTCAGCATGGAGATCTCGAACACACGGATCATGTCCTCGTTTTCAGCAAGGAGCTAGTCTTTAGGTCCTGGGGAATTAGGGCCTTCACGTCAGCGCGGAGCTGGACTGTAGGTCTTCATGCCAGCGGGGAGCTGGGCTTTTAAATCCCCGTGGTTGCCAGTGCAGGAGAGGACTATGGCTTCTGGGGGATCTCCAGACGCCAGCATGGGGCTGGGGTCTTATCTCCTCGGGTCCTCGGGCAATGTGGCCCTTTGAATCTTTTATGCAGCCGAGATTATGGATCCCTATTAGAAGCTCCGGGACTTTGCTTCCGGTGCAAAAATGGGGCTTTTTGATTGCTAGTGTGGAGCTTGTGGCAATATGGAGCTTGCTTCGAGGTCCTACGGACCTTCGCACGCCAATGGAAAGCTGGGCATTAAGGTCCCGCGAATCTTTGACTGCTCAGGTGTATGTTTTTTGGCCCTGCTAGAAGTTGGAATCTCCTTTGCCTGGAGCTCCTACTATGACAGGGATACGAGCCTTAATGGGACTGGCTCTTATCTGGAAGATACGGGGGTTGTCTGTCTTTAGTCGGAACATGTCCCCCGAATTCCTTTTCGGCTACCTCCAAACCTTTGTCGAGGCCATGGATGATGAACTTTCTCAGATGTCCCTTTAGGATTTGCCCTTCGATTCATCCTTCAAATGATAGTAGTTATTAGTATGTATATTTGGTAAGGTAACGATAATGTAATTGGGGATGAGATTCAAGGGCCCTGGCATTCCGGCTAAGAGCCGTTCGTGGGGTGTCGGCTAGCTAGGATCTCCTCCCTATTGTTGCATCAAGGTATAAGGTCCCGCAAGGCTCTAAGAAAGGATCCTGACAGCTCCTTGTACTGAGGTTAAGGCAGTACTAGTGGAGATCTAGGGTCATAGGTCCCGACCAGTGCGGAGTTGGTCTCTAAAGATCACCATTTGGTGAATCTGTCTTCCCAGGCCAACGAGGAGCTGGGCTTAGGGACAGCGCGGAGATGGAGCTTCAGTTTTGGGAACCTTCGCATGCCAGCACGGGGTTGGGCTGAATATCCTGATGATCTTCGTATACCAGCACTGAGCTGTCTTTTAGGTCCTACGAACCTTCGCGTGCCAGTGTGGGGCTCGACTTTGCTTTCCCGTGGATCTTTGGATGTCGGCGCGCAGCTGGACCTTCAGGTTCTGAGGTCCTTCAAATGCCAGCGGGGAGCTCGGCTTGTACCTCCCGCGGATCTTCAGAAGTCAGGGTGTAATGTTTTATAAGTTGTTGGTCCGAGATTTCACCAACAATACGACTTCGGACGGATTAAACACGCCTAAAGATCGAGATTTAGGTTCGGGGCGTGTGGGGCTTGGTGGTGTTCTTGAGGAGACTCTCTCACTCTAAAATTGTTTATTTGATCTTCACACACAAGCACACCTAACTATGTGTTAGGGTTTTCCTATTTATACCACAAGTTGGTATATAATAGGTGGGCTTCTTGTGAAGGCCCATTACATGAATAACTAAGAACTAACCCAACTAAGAGCTAGCCCAAAGTTTAATAAAGCTAACCAACAAAGATAATATAATGAAATTGAACACTACAAAATATTTCCTAACAATCTCCCCCTTAGTGTTCAATCTTCAATTCAGTGCGGGATATCTTTGTTGGGCGTATTGGAGGAATCTCGAGTCCTAACAAACTCCCCTACAAGGGATATCTCCTCTTCTTGCGGAGGCATTGATGGCTCGGCTAGGACTCACTTGTTAAGATTCTCCAATCTTCTTCTTCTTGGCGCCGGATTTGTCGTCTTCGAATGGAAGTTGTCTGGTTCAGCCTCGAAGATGACTCGTCTGGCTCCAGAAGAAGGTAGGCGTGGGGCGTAAAAAATGTGCCAAGGCTCCATTGAAATGTGACTTTCAAGAGCAGAGAGCCCGGTCTTCAGAGTGGTCAGCGCAGCGGTGGCGGAATGTGGTGGATGAGATGTGCCCTGGCTCCTTCGAGTGTTCCATTATGAACATAATAGCCTGACACATAAGAATGTGCGCGGAGATAGTGGAAGCCTCCGGCGGGGTGTAGTTGGTGGAGGTGGTGGAGTAGGTGTTGTGAGAGGTGGCATAGGTGGTGTGAGTGGAGGTGGATGATGGTTGCTGCTGATGCTGCTGTACGATCTTCAACTCAGTTCTTCTCCTTTACTCCCCCTTGAGATGATCTCCGTCTTTGGGATCGTCACGTCGTCTGCGGGACGAGTCTGCCTCTGGCGTTGATGGTGGTGATGGTGATGTAGTGTGGCGTTGAGTGAGGCAATCAAGTGGGATTCTCAGGAGTAACAGCAATTGGTGTTCCTCCGGGTTCAGTTTTGAACACTGGAGAGACGGAGCAGCATGTGGTGGCGTAGGCGTACGAGGGTGGAGTGGTGTCGGTGATGGGACCTTTTCCTTCATAGATCTTCGTTGAGCGCGGCATGGAATGTGTAAGTTCCTCGCTGATTGCTATGAGTCGGGGCTCCATCACGAACGGGGTAACTAACCAGACGGGGGTCACAGAGATGCTCCGTCGTCACAACATCGAAACATGTGTCCGATGTGCCACCTGTTTGCACAGGACAAAGGAACCGGAGAGCCACAAAGGCTTTCCGTTCGCACGGACGATGAGACAAGCTCGTATCCGTGGCCCATCGACAGTTGTGGTGAGGGTGGCTGTCTTGGGTCTTCCGCTCTCGGTCACAAGGACGTCATCAAGCGTTCGGGCAAGTTCATGAAGAACCTGCGGTGCGTAAAGAGTGTTTGTGTCCTAGAAAGTGGAAAATTTCGGTGGAAGAGGTGCAGTGAGAGGCGGAGCACTGCATGTTCAACATCAACCGTCTCCAAGTGGGGCGGTGATGGCTAACGTGGTTCCTCTTGTGCGAATGAAACAACTATCTGCGAAAGGATAGCTGAGTGGTTGGGAGGGGTTAATTGCGCGGTGTGACCAGATGCCGCGACTTCTACTCGGGAAACGAACGAGTCGTCTCCTGTACCTATGGGCGAGGTCCGGGTTGTGGTGAGATATGACAGAGGAGTGCGATCATGTTGTCGTTGGTTCGCAACTCCTGCAAGCGACTTACGTCATCCTCCCGAGATCGTTGATTTGATCTTTGCGTGGAGGAGGATGTCGCGCGACCTAGAGCTAGTCTAGAGCGGCTAGGGTAGGCTCGTTCCTGGGTTAGGATCAGGGGGTTTTCACTGATCCATGGGAACTATGGTGGCGTGGCGTGATCGCGTTGAAAGGCGACCACGAGTGATGTCGACGAGGGTGGCCCAAAACTGTTGATCAGACACTTCTGAGACTCGTCAGGTGGTGGTGGTGAGGGCGTAAAGAGGATCACGGTGGCTTAGGACGTCTCCATGTAGCGCACCATGGTGGAATGGATGGCAGTGGGTGGACGGTGGAGTCTGGTACATGAGATCCACATCGCCTAAGCATCGAGATTGGATGGCGCGCCCACTGATGGTTGGTTGAACTTTTGTCAACCCTTATTTGTAGGTTCGGGTTCTGCACGGATTTGTACAGAAGTCATGATGATTGCTCGCTTCTCTGACATCCCTTCATGCACGTGGAGCAACCCGTGTAACGTGCACGATGGGGTTGGTTGCTCGCAGTGCATACCGGTCATGAATGTGGAGCAACCCATGTACCATTCATGCCGGAGTGTGGTTGCTCACGTCGTGTACCAGTCATGTATGTGGAGCAACCCGGGTACCATACATGCTGGGTGAAAATTAGCTGCCCTCGTCGCATACCAGTCATGAGTGTGGAGCAGCTTTCTTAGTACCTACTCATGCTGGGAGGTGAAATTGGCATTTGGAAATTCGGCTCCGAAAAGTTTGGGGGTGACCTAAACTTTTTCCTACAATGTGCCAATACCGTCCTAGGTCGATTGTTGGGTACGGTGATCGTTGCCGCGTTTTGGATTTGCCTTCAAAATTTCACAAAAAAAAAACGTCGTCTATACCGAAAATTTTGGCCCAGAAAAATTTATTTCGGAAAATTTTAAAAGTGTAAAATAGACAAAGTCCAATGGGCTTAGAAAATTTTTCTCTATCCAATGATACAAATTTTCCGTAGACTTAGAAAGAAAATTTCAACCCTTTTTTTTTTTTGCTCCTTAAAACCTTATTTAATCCGAGGGGGGGGGGCAGAAATTTTTGGTGGTCAAAAACGTTTAAGTGTATTTTTTAAAGAGTGATTTTTGCAAGATTTGAAGCTAAAAGGTGTGTTTGGATCAAGTTTAAAGGTTGGTGCAAATTTCTCGGGGGGTGCGAAAAAATGGTGTGAAAATGTGCGAAAAATGTTGTCCCGAGAAATTTCGTTGTGAGAGTGAGTCGCGAAAATAAGGAAATTTCGCATTATGAGGAAATTTTCGCATGTACAGTAAAAGTTTCGCATATCAAGAAGATTGCGTATTCAGAGTAAATTTTCGCATGTGGTGAGAAGTTTTCGCATTCAAGAATTTTCGCATGTAAGGAAAATTTTCGCACGTTAAATCACAAAGACATGTCGTGAGAATTATCGCATTTAGTGTAATTTTTTCGCATGTATTCCAAAAATTTCGCGGAGAAAGTTTGTTCTAAAACCGGTATTAAATTTTCGCAGGTAGAAAAAGTTTTCAAGTTAGCAAAAATTTCGCAAGTTTGAATTTTCTCAAGTGTGTGGAAGTGAAGTGATGATGCGAAATAGTGAAGATGCGAAATTTTGGATCACTGTAGTTGCGAAATAGTGAAGATGCGAAAATATGTATGATGAAGTGAAGTGTATGAGAATTTCGCGGGGCTTCACACGCTGTAGCAGCGAAATTTCTCGGAAAAAAATTTCAGTTTGGCAAAATTTCTCGGATTTGGAAAAATTTCTCGGATTTGAAAAATTTTCTCAGTTTTGCATAATTTCTCGGATTGCGAAAGTTTCTCGGCCAGCGAAATTTTCTCGGCTAAGAATTTTCTCGGGTAAGAAACTTTCTCGGCCAAGAACAGTACTGTTTCATAGGTTGCGCGACTTATACCAGAAAATCAACTCGTTTTTCACTCAAATCTCACTCAAAATCGACGAAACTTGTTCCAAAACTTCAGAAAAATATTCCTAAACACATAATCAACCTTTGGGATGTCTAAAAACAACAAATCGAGGTCGAAATCGCCCAAAAACAGAGAATGGCCGAAAATGATTTTTCAAGCAATTTTTCACTCAAATCTTGCTCAAAACACGCAAATCCGATCGCGTTGGGCTCTGATACCAATTGTTGGTCCGAGATTTCACCAACAATACGACTTCGGACGGATTAAACACGCCTAAAGATCGAGATTTAGGTTCGGGGCGTGTGGGGCTTGGTGGTGTTCTTGAGGAGACTCTCTCACTCTAAAATTGTTTATTTGATCTTCACACACAAGCACACCTAACTATGTGTTAGGGTTTTCCTATTTATACCACAAGTTGGTATATAATAGGTGGGCTTCTTGTGAAGGCCCATTACATGAATAACTAAGAACTAACCCAACTAAGAGCTAGCCCAAAGTTTAATAAAGCTAACCAACAAAGATAATATAATGAAATTGAACACTACAAAATATTTCCTAACATAAGTCCCGCGGACCTTTGCGCATCAGTGCAGAGCTTGGCTCTTAGATCCCAAATATAGGAGCTCGGGTCTCCATGGAGCTGGGCTTTTTAAGCCTTATGCTGGCACGGAGCTAGACTTTTGGGTATTCTGCCAGCGTGCAGCTGGGAGGTCCCGAATGCGTAGCTTTCCCTATTCTTGCCAGCACGGAGCTAGATTTCTAGGTCCCAAATATGGAGCTCCGGGTCTTCTTGCCAGCGGGGAGCTGCGGGGATCCCGAATGCAGAGCTTCAGACCTTCGTGTGCTGGGGAGATCCCAATTGCGCAGCTTCGGGTCTTCGTGCCAGCGGGGAGCTGGACTTTTAGGTCCCGAAGGGGGAACTTCGGATCTTCTCGCCAGCGCGGAGCTGGGCTTTTAGGTCCCGAAGGGGGAGTTTTGGGTCTTCTCGCCAGCGGGTAGCTGGGCTTTTAGGTCCCGAAGGAGGAGCTTCGGGTCTTCTCGCCAGCACAGAGCTGGACTTTTAGGTCCCAAAGGGGTAGCTTCGGGTTTTCTCGCCAGCGGAGAGCTGGGCTTTTAGGTCCCGAAGGGGGAACTTCGGATCTTCTTGCCAGCGCTAAGCTGGGCTTTTAGGTCCCGAAGGGGGAGCTTTGGGTCTTCTCGCCAGCGGGGAGCTGGGCTTTTAGGTCCCGAAGGAGGAGCTTCGGGTCTTCTCGCCAGCACGGAGCTGGGCTTTTAGGTCCCGAAGGGGGAGCTTCGGGTCTTCTCGCCAGCGGGGAGCTGGGCTTTTAGGTCCCGAAGGAGGAGCTTCGGGTCTTCTCGCCAGCACGTAGCTGGGCTTTTAGGTCCCGAAGGGGGAGCTTCGGGTCTTCTCGCCAGCGGGGAGCTGGGCTTTTAGGCCCGAAGGGGGAGCTTCGGATGTTGCTCTGCAATATGGAACGGGACCTCGGACAGACTCCTTTAGGGCAACTGCCTGGATGAGCCTCTCCATTTCGTCTTTCAAATGATAGCAACTGTTCGTATGGTGCCCATATTTGTTATGATAACGATAATATAAATTAGAATGAGGATTAGAAGGCCCTAAAGTTCCGGTCGCCGGCCTTCTCATCGCTGGATGCCTCCATTCTATGGTCAGGATCTCTTCCGGATTTTTGTGTAGTGTCATGAACCTTTATGAGGCCCTCGAAAGAGATCTCCAAGGCTCCCTCCTTTGCGTGACTACTGGCATTTCTCTGTTTGAGGCCTTCCTAGGTGTTTTGAGATCCCTTCACTTTTTATAGGTACAGTCTTGCTTGTCTTCATCATCTCAGGCCTGTATTTCAGGTCCTGGACGTTCCTCAACATATTTGGCAGTTTCTGGAGGTCCACCTCTGCAAATTGTGAGTCTAGGTTCTTCGATATGGACCTATCTTCCTCCATTGACGTCTCGCGCGTTTCGTTTTGCCCCAACAGAATAGAAGAGGGGAAAAGCAGTAAATTCTCAGCACAACTACGCACAATAGCAGTAGAAATTACTCACACCTTCAACTCGGATTTCCCACAGACGGCGCCATTTGATATGGGGCTCTCCCAATCAACAGAATTTATATGTGTGTGGGTTAATTTATATGGCGGTAGATCGAATATTATGAAGTGTTTAAGGGCGTAAGGTGCTGTTTGTACGATGGGGACGTGATGGGGACGTGTTGGGGGCATATTTGGTACGTCGGGGACCTGTTTGGGACGTATTTGGACGTGTTTGGGACGCGGGGGACCTGTTAGGGACCTTGAGACGTATTTGGGACCTGTTAGGGACCTTGGGACGTGTTTGTTTGCAAAGGACATAAAAGAGGGACGTAAAACAGAAAGAACACAAGATGTACGTGGTTCAGATCTTTGCAGATCCTACGTCCACGGGCGCTCTGAAATCGGTTTTCACTATATTAGAAGATTTACACGCTCATAGCTCACTTTCGGTCTAGATATGCTAAGTATCGAATGGAAAATACTTCATACAGTAGAGAGAGAGATCTGATGTGTTATTCGTGTGTTGAATGCTTATTGTCGCAAAGAATGGCCAAGTGCCCTTTTTATAGAGGCTCCTGGATATTGCCTGGAGGTACATCCCGAGCTCCCTTGTGATATGACCCTCTGGGACAACGTGAGGAAGTAGGCCGTCCATCAGAGGTAGCTCCTGCAGCAGTTACAGCTTCTGTGCTGTCAGGGATGTCAGGCGGCTGGAGTGGGACTTGGCTCTGCGCTGTCAGGTACAACAGGTGGATGGAACAGGTTCTGTCAGAACAGCTTTTCAGTATTGTCAGACGTCCTTTCGGGCTTTAGTATGGCTTCCTTATGACGATTCCTCGGGACGACAGGACCTGCTTAGCACCATAGGTCCCAAAATACTTCCTAATACATATGTTAGTTCCCCAAATCGTCTTGGAGGTCCCTAAAGTCTTTTGGAGGTCCCTATCTCTATTATTTATCATTATTTACTAAGTAGAAATATTTTCCAATGGGCCTACTGGGCTTTTTTATCTTTTTATTTTATGGCCCATCTATTTTGGTCCGTATCAACCACTCCCCTACTTTAATTGAGACAAAAAGTGAATTAGAGTAAAAAGCTGTAAGGCAGACCATAAAAGGGTCGTAGGTCATACCTCCCTTACCGAAATCTTTATCCTTTCTTGGGAAATGTGTACTTCTCTTTACTAAGGGAGCTTTAAAAAGTTCCAGTCGTAGCCCTTGTTTCTCGCATGGGACCCTTGGGACCTTCATCGAGCTAGCTTTCTTCTCCATCACAACATTGATTGGAGTTGACAGTGGGTCAGTGGTGGCCGGATCTCGACCGACCAGTGAGTCGAAGTTCGGGACCGGTCAGGACGTGTGGTGGAATATGATCTCCGTCACCATTTAATTAGACGCAAGGGCGACTAAGATGGTGCAGCTTGACACATCGGAGGTGCATAGTACAGACCTAGCACGGGCTTGGTACGGGCCTGGAAGGGATGAAGATAACTAACCAGACAGAGTTAGTGGAGCAGCACAAGAGGGAACTGCGAAGCTCCCTAGAGAAAAATGAAAATGCGGTGCTTGCGAAAAAGTGCGAGGAGGAGCTCCGGAGTTCCTTCGCTAGGAAGTGGGGGATGTCGACTTCGTGCATATGACGGAGGTTAATGTGGCCGCGCAATCGGTGCATGCAGAGGCTGAAAGTATTCGCCATTGCCAACACCATCTTCTGTTCGAGGCGGCTGAGAAGTTCTTTATAGGACCTGGCTAAAGACTGCCACCACTTGAGGGACTCTTCTCTTTGAGGGATCTTTGGGCCTCTAAAGCAACGCTATTTCCTGGGTGGCTTCAGCGCTGGGTCCTCAGGGACTGAGGCCGTGGATGCTCTTCAGGCCCTTTCTTCTCCTGGATGCTTCCTAGGGGACCTCCAGGCCTTCAGGACCTTACTTTTGGCTCCCTGCTGTAGAGCGGCATGCAAAGGTCTCAGTCCGCTGCCGATGAATGTCATCTCCAACTCGTCGTCCTTGGGATCCGGACGGGACCTGTCGGGGACCTTGTGGCGAAGCTCCTCTTCGAGCCTTGCACTTTGAAGGAGGTCCACTGGTCCTACTGCACGTCGCTCCTAGTTCCCTGGGACACCCTGCTTGTATAGACCTCTGCTTTTTTCATGGTAATGGCCTGTAAGAAATACTTTGTCATTTCTTCTTTCGAAATACGATGGTAAGGACTTTGGGAGCTTGACTCCCCATGTTCGTAAGTTTCGTCGGAGTTCCCTTTCTCCTTGTATTATATTTTCTTTTGCGGGACCTGATGGATGTTTCTGGGAACATCATTACTGTGGCATGGTTATAGCGTTAGCTATTCAATTCGTAAGCCAAGTACGAATTCACGCCCTTGGTTGCAATGACCGTCGTCATTGTCCTCGGGTGTCGCTTTGCGCTAGGCTCTCTTTGTCATTAGCGAGTTCAGTATCTGGGTAGACATTTAGGTCTACAAAATTATAACCCCGGGGATCCCCTCATCGATTTACCCTGGTTATAGCGCCAGCTTCGCTTTTAGGTACCAATCCTGTACACCGCAGCCCGTCAGTGGCGGCATCTTGTACGCCCTCATCGGCATCTTTCACGTCGCAGACCTGTGGCCTTTGATGCCGGGTACACCGCCGCCCGTCGGTCTTTGGCATCATCTCACGTCGCAGACTATCAGTCTTTGATGCCGGGTACACCTTAGGTCCGTCGACCCTCGGCATCGATTATATTATATGGTGCACCTTTTATTATATGATAGAATGTGTATATTCCGACAAGGCGGTATTTTCTTAGGGATATAATTAGTTTACCCTGGTTATAGCGCCAGCTTCGCTTACATGCGTGGTTATAGCGCCCGCTCGCTTACATGCGTGGTTATAGCGCCCGCTTGCTTAGTATCAGGGCTCTTTATTGGAGGCCTGGGATTTGAAAGTGATGGCGAAATGGAGCCCCCTTTCTTCTCGGTTAATAACGAGGTCCCTGGCCCCAGATCTCTGGAGGTTCGGATGTTATCATGGAGCTATCTTCTAGGCCCCGTGGACCTTCGTGTGTTAGCGCGGAGCTTGGCTTCTTTGCCTTCATCTAGCACGGAGCTGCGCTTCAGCTGGTTTGGAGATCCCTTATAACGAACTTCGCACGCTGGCGAGGAGCTCAGCATGGAGATCTCGAACACACGGATCATGTCCTCGTTTTCAGCAAGGAGCTAGTCTTTAGGTCCTGGGGAATTAGGGCCTTCACGTCAGCGCAGAGCTGGACTGTAGGTCTCCGTGCCAGCGGGGAGCTGGGCTTTTAAATCCCCGTGGTTTTTCATATGCCAGTGCAGGAGAGGACTATGGCTTCTGGGGGATCTCCGGACGCCGGCATGGGGCTGGGGTCTTATCTCCTCGGGTCCTCGGCACTGTGGCCCTTTGAATCTTTTATCCAGCCGAGATTATGGATCCCTATTAGAAGCTCCGGGACTTTGCTGCCGATGCGAAAATGGGGCTTTTCGGGTGCTAGTGCGGAGCTTGTGGCAATATGGAGCTTGCTTCGAGGACCTACGGACCTTCGCGCGCAATGGAAAGCTGGGCATTAAGGTCCCGCGGATCTTTGACTGCTCAGGTGTATGTTTTGTGGCCCTGCTAGAAGTTGGAATCTCCTTTGCCTGGAGCTCCTACTATGACAGGGATACGAGCCTTAATGGGACTGGCTCTTATCTGGAAGATGCGGGGGTTGTCTGTCTTTAGTCGGAACATGTCCCCCGAATTCCTTTTTGGCTACCTCCAAACCTTGGTCGAGGCCATGGAGGATGAACTTTCTCAGAAGTCCCTTTAGGATTTGCCCTTCGATTCATCCTTCAAATGATAGTAGTTATTAGTATGTATATTTGGTAAGGTAACGATAATGTAATTGGGGATGAGATTCAGGGGGCCCTGGCATTCCGGCTACGAGCCGTTCGTGGGGTGTCGGCTAGCTAGGATCTCCTCCCTATTGTTGCATCAAGGTATAAGGTCCCGCAAGGCTCTAAGAAAGGATCCTGACAGCTCCTTGTACTGAGGTTAAGGCAGTACTAGTTTTCCTATGCCAGTGGAGATCTAGGGTCATAGGTCCCGACCAGTGCGGAGTTGGTCTCTAAAGATCACCATTTGGTGAATCTGTCTTCCCAGGCCAACGAGGAGCTGGGCTTAGGGACAGCGCGGAGATGGAGCTTCAGTTTTGGGAACCTTCGCATGCCAGCACGGGGTTGGGCTGAATATCCTGATGATCTTCGTATACCAGCACTGAGCTGTCTTTTAGGTCCTACGAACCTTCGCGTGCCAGCGTGGGGCTCGACTTTGCTTTCCCGTGGATCTTTGGATGTCGGCGCGCAGCTGGACCTTCAGGTTCCGAGGTCCTTCAATTGCCAGCGGGGAGCTCGGCTTGTACCTCCCGCGGATCTTCAGACGTCAGCGTGTAATGTTTTATAAGTCCTGCGGACCTTTGCGCGTCAGTGTGGAGCTTGGCTCTTAGATCCCAAATATAGGAGCTCGGGTCTTCATGGAGCTGGGCTTTTTAAGCCTTCTGCTGGCACGGAGCTAGACTTTTGGGTATTGTGCCAGCGTGCAGCTGGGAGGTCCCGAATGCGTAGCTTTCCCTATTCTTGCCAGCACGGAGCTAGATTTCTAGGTCCCAAAGATGGAGCTCAGGGTCTTCTTGCCAGCGGGGAGCTGAGGGGATCCCGAATGCAGAGCTTCAGACCTTCGTGTGCTGGGGAGATCCCAATTGCACAGCTTCGGGTCTTCGTGCCAGCGGGGAGCTGGGCTTTTAGGTCCCGAAGGGGGAACTTCGGATCTTCTCGCCACCGCGGAGCTGGGCTTTTAGGTCCTGAAGGGGGAGTTTTGGGTCTTCTCGCCAGCGGGTAGCTGGGCTTTTAGGTCCCAAAGGAGGAGCTTCGGGTCTTCTCGCCAGTGCGGAGCTGGGCTTTTAGGTCCCGAAGGGGGAGCTTCGGGTCTTCTCGCCAGCGGAGAGATGGGCTTTTAGGTCCCGAAGGAGGAGCTTCGGGTCTTCTCGCCAGCGGAGAGCTGGGCTTTTAGGTCCCGAAGGAGGAGCTTCGGGTCTCTCGCCAGCACGGAGCTGGGCTTTTAGGTCCCGAAGGGGGAGCTTTGGGTCTTCTCGCCAGCGGGGAGCTGGGCTTTTAGGTCCCGAAGGAGGAGCTTCGGGTCTTCTCGCCAGCACGGAGCTGGGCTTTTAGGTCCCAAGGGGGGAGCTTCGGGTCTTCTCGCCAGCGGGGAGCTGGGCTTTTAGGTCCCGAAGGGGGAGCTTCGGATGTTGCTCTGCAATATGGAACGGGACCTCGGACAGACTCCTTTAGGGCAACTGCCTGGATGAGCCTCTCCATTTCGTCTTTCAAATGATAGCAACTGTTAGTATGGTGCCCATATTTGTTATGATAACGATAATATAAATTAGAATGAGGATTAGAAGGCCCTAAAGTTCCGGTCGCCGGCCTTCTCATTGCTGGATGCCTCCATTCTAAGGTCAAGATCTCTTCCGGATTTTTGTGTAGTGGCATGAACCTTTATGGGGCCCTCGAAAGAGATCTCCAAGGCTCCCTCCTTTGCGTGACTACTGGCTTTTCTCTGTTTGAGGCCTTCCTAGGTGTTTTGAGATCCCTTCACTTTTTATAGGTACAGTCTTGCTTGTCTTCATCATCTCAGGCCTGTGTTTCAGGTCCTGGGCGTTCCTCAACATATTTGGCAGTTTCTGGAGGTCCACCTCTGCAAATTGTGAGTCTAGGTTCTTCGATATGGAAGAGGGGAAAAGCAGTAAATTCTCAGCACAACTTCGCACAATAGCAGTAGAAATTACTCACGCCTTCAACTCGGATTTCCCACAGACGGCGCCATTTGATATGGGGCTCTCCCAATCAACAGAATTTATATGTGTGTGGGTGAATTTATATGGCGGTAGATCGAATATTATGAAGTGTTTAAGGGCGTAAGGTGCTGTTTTTACGATGGGGACGTGATGGGGACCTGTTGGGGGCATATTTGGTACGTCGGGGACCTGTTTGGGACGTATTTGGACGTGTTTGGGACGCGGGGGACCTGTTAGGGACCTTGGGACGTGTTTGTTTGCAAAGGACATAAAAGGGGGACGTAAAACAGAAAGAACACAAGATGTACGTGGTTCAGATCTTTGCAGATCCTACGTCCACGGGCGCTCTGAAATCGGTTTTCACTATATTAGAAGATTTACACGCTCATAGCTCACTTTCGCTCTAGATATGCTAAGTATCGAATGGAAAATACTTCATACAGTAGAGAGAGATCTGATGTGTTATTCGTGTGTTGAATGCTTATTGTCGCAAAGAATGGCCAAGTGCCCTTTTTATAGAGGCTCCTGGATATTTCCTGGAGGTACATCCTGAGCTCCCTTGTGATATGACCCTCTGGGACAACGTGAGGAAGTAGGCTGTCGGTCAGAGGTAGCTCCTGCAGCAGTTACAGTTTCTGAGCTGTCAGGGATGTCAGGCGGCTGGAGTGGGACTTGGCTCTACGCTGTCAGGTACAACAGGTGGATGGAACAGGTTCAGTCAGAACAGCTTTTCAGTATTATCAGACGTCTTTGATTGAAGTGTTGTTTGGCATTCTAACAATGAAGGTTGTATGCCATGTAAGTGACTAAGCAAGTTAAGTTTGCAACAGATGTTCTTTGAGGCCCCTGAATCTATAATCCAAGAATCTACATTAATTATGTCAGAGGTATTGAATGATTGAACACATACCATCAAACCTGTTAGATGGGATATTGCTGTTTGTGGGGGCTTGTGTTGTCTGACCCCCTTCAATCAGGTTCTTGAGCTGTTCTAATTGTTGGCTCAGTTGTTGAATGAAATTTTCTGTCTTGGACCTCTGATTAATTCCTTCGGTGCGAACAACCATATCTGGTTCTTGAGCTTGAGCATTATGCACTTGATTTACTCTGTTAAACCTGGGTCTGTTTTGTTGCTTGAAGCCTGGTGGAAAGCCATGAATTCTGTAGCAATTGTCCAATGTGTGGCCTGGGTGACTGCAATGTGTACAGAATGGACGCGACCCTTCCTTCTTTGGTATGGATGAGCTTTATTGAATTGACCTTGGTAGGTATCTTGAACCCTTTTGTTCTCAGCTTGCCCATTGCGGCTGGTGAAGGCCATCTGTTGTATTGAATCTTCGGGCGAGATCTTAACATTGATTGAGCTCTGCCTTTCCTCCTGAGAAACCAGCGAGAACACCTTGTGGATTGGAGGAGTCAGATCCATGAGAAGAATCCGACTTCTGATATGAGAGTAGGAATCGCAAAACCCATAAGAAAGGTCAATACATATTCTTTTTCAGATAATTCCTTTGTTTCTTTGACACCTCCGCACAAGCACGTTCCACACGAGCCAGTCGGCCTGAAATTGTTCAATTCATCCCAAGAGCCTTCAATTTCGTGAAATATGCAGCTACAGAAGAATTATGCTGTGATATCCCAAAGAGGTCCTTATGCAACTGATACAGCCTTGGCGCATTCCCTTCTTGAGAGAGTTCTTGATGATCAAGCCAAATTTCTCGGGCTGTTTGAGAGTAAATTATGCTTGCGCTAATTTCTTTTGATACCGAGTTAAAAATCCAAGAGGATACTATATCGTTGTTCCTGTGCCATGCAAGCAACAATTTCGATCATTCCGTGACGAGTAATTGTCACCAAGCGGCTGGTGGACCAGTACCAAGCTAGGACTATCTGTATGATGAATATAGCATGGATGCAGCTGTTGATCATCTAATGCTGTCACCAATTGAGAATTCCGATTAGGTTGGGGCTGCGGATCATCTTCTGTCGCCATTCTCCCGTCTTGAATCGATCAGATTTGAAGAAAAGATTGAAGAACTTCGTATTTTATCAGCTTAAACGCTCTGATACCATGTTGAAATCAAATCTATCTTGACGTTCTCTTGGAAGATGGAGTGAAAAACTGAAAAGAATTAACTGTATTGAATTACACTGAAAACGTCTGCAGGTTTCATATATATACAACATCACTAAGTAGCGCCTATTAACAATTGACGCGTTTCAAGGAAAGAAACCAAACTTCCTTTAATAAGTAAACAGGTCCTTTAAATAAACGAACTGACTGGTTCTGCCGTGCAAGCAAGCTCAAGCAAGCGCAAACTTCCTATGCTGTTCTACTGCCGTGATTTTCTAATACTCGAGCTTAGCATTAGAGTTCAAGCTCGAAAATATAAAGTCAATCGAGCACTTATTATGGGCTCATTTACATCCCTAGGACTATGAATGATAATCGAGAATATTTCATGGGAAAATAGTTTGATGAAGAGCTCGTAAGTTTTTACCGAAAAAAGATAATTCTATCAATTATTGAGAAAAACTAATTTCGAAGCCGATTCCGTCACAAATGTTAGTATTTGAACTCCAGTTTCGAATAGTTTGTAAGTTTTTTTGGTTAGTCTCTCTTATATATCTGTGTTAATTATCAAATACTTCTTAAAATATATGTATAAAGAAACTTTATGGTGCTCATTAATATTCAATGTAGTGCTTTTATGTTGAAATCAATTCTTATAGAAATGACTGGGTAATTCTATTTGCATCCCCTTTTTTTCTATTTATACCCCCTAATTAATATGTAGAGTAAACATTAATTATTTAGCAATTATGTACCCCATATAAAAAGGAAAAGTATTTTATGTTAATAATTTAATTAATATGTAAAGTAATATTCAATAAATATTTGCCGATTAAAAAAAGGCAATTTTTTTCCCAGAGGAGCCGACTAGTGGACTTTTCAAAAGACGCTCTATGGCCTGGTAAAAGAGCCTGTGAAGGACGGGCATGGTAGATGTAGGCCCGTCCCACCGTACTGGCAGGTAGCGGGCCTGGTGGGCCCGGCCCGTAAAAAAATAAAACGAAAATAATTATAAAATAAGAAAAAAACATTAAAATAAACTAATGAAGTTGAATTACTCCTAATCAAATTTAAATTCATTAATAAAATTTTAATGATACTAAGTCTGATTAAATTAAAAATTGGATCTCAAAAATATAAAAAATATATAATACATTTATAAATTAATTTTTTTAAAAATATTTTATGATATTTGGCGGGCCAGCCCGCGGCCCACGCGGGCTTACCCACATAGGCGGCCTCTGACGGTCCTGAGAAATGGCAGCTCGCCGCCCCACTTTGGCGAGCCCGCGGGCCCCGAGCATTTTATTTTCTAAATGTATCATTGGTAAATTGACTTAATTAATAATTTTTGAATAGTCCATGAATTAGTATTATTGATTTAATTTAAATAAGTTAATGAAATAACTTTTTTTGAATCATGTGATTATTTAAAATTATTATTATAAAAATAAAGTGTTTGGGGTAGGGGTGCGTAATTCGGTATACCGACCGAATTTACCGAATTACCGAAAATACGGTACAAAACCGAACCGAAGTTTGATTCGGTATTCGGTTCTTCAGAAAAAAATTCCGTAATTCTGTTAATTTGTTTCGATATAGAATTTGAATTTCGGTAAATTCGGTATACCGAATTACCGAAATTTAAAAATTAAAATATAGTATATTAATATTAAAATTATAATTATATTAAATTGTACTCCCTCGGTCCCAATTATTTTTGGACATTTGGGTGTTGGCACAAGAATTAAGAAACTGAATATTTTAATAATATAGTACAATTAAAAGGTAAAAAAATATATTTTTTGACACGTCTTTTAAAAACATTTAATATTATTATATTGGTTGTTTGTGACAATTTTTTTGCTAAATAAAACTAGGGTTGTATGTTCGTGATCCATACACGACCGTGTTTGTGACAATTATATATACACAACATTTGACTTATGTTATTTCCTCCTATAAATTTTTTGGTGCGGTTGTAACGAACACAATTATATTGGTTGTTTGTGACAATTATATATACACAACATTTGACTTATGTTATTTCCTCCTATAAATTTTTTTAATTCACGTTACATAGAATATATAACCTATATAACAGTGACCAATAAAAATGAGGTTCTCCAAAAAAACCATAAAAATCGTCAAGCGTTTTCCAAAAGACCATGATACACAGACCAAGAACCGATTCTGTATACAAAAAATTATTCAGGAAGTTTTCAAATGGATGTTATTTTATGCTTCTTTGTTCTCTACAACTTTAATCGCGTCTACAGATTTGACACGGACTTTCGCACATTTAGCAACTTTATAGACTGACAGTTTCCATAAAAGTCCATTTTAAACCTAATTTTACAATTAAAAATTTAACAAAAGATCCAACCAATTTACCATGCAACTTTTATGTTATAGTTCGAACAATTTCTTATAACCACTAACTTGAATTAAGGGGCGGAGATAGGAAATAAGTTGAGATTACGCCAAAAGATAAAATAAACCAAAATAAAATGATAATGTAATACATTACAATTACTCTACAGATTTCTTTTCATGATATCATTCATCAGTATCAACTTAAAGAAATATTTCGTTCTCGACATAAAGAGGTTGTTTCATTAATCGTCTAGTCTTCAACAAGTAATAATATGACTACTATGTTCCATCTTTTATATCATACACCCAAACTAATTTCATATTCTAAAACATCTAGCACTGAACCATGAAAGTGTTTTATTCCAAATTTTGAAATAGACCTTTTTCGCAAATATGTTCGTATTGATGCCAACTATTGGTATCATAGTCACACGCAAACTGACCTTCTTAATTAGAGATCTGCTTCTGTTGTGAGAAATTAAATGATTCAATGCTCACATCTCCCATTCTTAGCTCTCCGGGTATAGTAGAAATTCTTTTAAAATATGTTTTGAATAGTGGATATAATGCTATAATTTTTGATCTGTTTTGCTATATTTTTTCTTGTCTAATGATTACGAATTAGAGTTGTGTGGCCATTTATCCCAAATATGGAAAATAAAAAAGTTTCCATCCATCAAAAGACATGATTACAAATCATAAACATAATAGCATATTCCTTAATGATACCGTTTAATCCTAAATTAATGATTTGACTAATATATTACTTATATGTGGTTCACTTAAAAAGAAATACATATATACACTAATATCCTATACAAATACCCACTTAAATTTAAAATACCAAGTCAATAATAAAATTAAAACATTAATAAATCAATCTAACACATCGATCCTAATTAATACATTTCAAATGATCTCATGAAAATTGAATTAAAACATCGTGATCAGAATAGAAGTTGTCACGCCCCTCTCAAGTGACTTAGAATTTTTCTAAGTGTTCCGAGGTTCGTGCGGCCTAACTCCTCGCAAGTTAGTCAGCCCTTCCGTTGATCCGTTCACTCGAATCCTTTCCCACAGAACTCGCGTGTTTTGTGCTAGCGTGTTTGTGTTGTTTACTTTAGTTTGAACGAACAAAGCAAACAAGATTTACGGGCAACGCCCAACCTTTTCTTTTCACCACAAAAAGATACAAGGACTCACAAAGAGCACACTACAGCACTTTCCGGATGCCTCAAATACAAGGCAACATAATCTACTTATAGACACAATCAAGCCAACAATTGGATAAGTACAAATGGGCTAAAACCGCTCCGGGGAGGTTTCCTTGCGGACCGTAACTGCCTATCCGCGCAGGCAGTTTTCTTGCTTGCCAGCTCAGAGAAGTTTTCCTGTCAGGCCGCCTGGAACTGCTCGCCAAGCCAGGCCTAACCGCCCTGGTAACTTCTCACCAGGCCAGGTCAAAACCGCCCTTGAAACCGCCACAACTGCTCACTGCGCCAAGCCGGCCGAGCCATGTTGGGACTTGGCCAAGAACATCGCCCGCATGGATCCGGCGCTGCACCAAGCCAGCGCCAATGTCCGCACACTATGGCCTATGCCGCGCGCGTTCCGCTCGAGGGCCGCGCGCGACGCACATCAGTGTCGTACATGTTTCGCCCGATTCGCGCACGCCATGCCCCAATGTCGTGCGCGCCCTCCGCGCACCGCGTACCTCGCTCATCGAGGTTGAGTCAGCGCGCCTTGCCGCGCGCGCTGCCCGGTCTTGCCCGCGCGCCGCATGCGAGGCGGGCCGTGCTCTTCGCAAGATCTGGCCAGACCCTGGCCAGACAGGGCATTCCACCAAGCAAATGCCCGAGCACCCCACCAAGCAGATGCCCACATGTGCGCGCCCGTTTGCCTCAAGCCGATGGCTAGGCGGGACATTCCACCGCAAATGCCCCCATGTGCGCGCCCGTTCGCCTTAAGCCGATGGCCAGGCGGGACATTCCACCAAGCAAATGCCCCCATGTGCGCGACTCACTCGCGCACGCATACCTCGCCCACCGAGGTTGAGTCAGCGCGCCTCGCACGCGCTGCTCGGTCCTGCCCGCGCGCCGCATGCGATGCGGGCCTTGTGCTTCGCAAAGCTCTGGCCAGACAGGCATTCCACCAAGTAAAATGCCCATGTATGCGCGACCCACTCGCGCACACCTCGCCCACCGAGGTTGAGTCAACGCACCTTGCCGCGCGCGCCGCTCGATTCTGCCCGCACGCCGCATGCAACGCGGGCCGGGGCACTCCACCAAGCAAATGCTCCATATGCGTGGTCCGTGCGTTCTTAGCCCAAGACGACGCACGGCCACTCCACATCATGCCCCAAGTTAGGGGTGTAACAGAAGTCGTGTACTAAACAACTTTATGGCATCTAATGGTTGCCATAACACTATTTATTAGACTTGTATTACCTAATTTAAATAAAAAAAAATGGTTTTATATTATTAAAAGGGGAATTTAGAGATAAATACCTATATGAAGTTTGGCAATAGGATTCAGTCCCTCCACGTTTAGTTTTGGAAATTAATACCTCAAAATTAGTTTTAACTCCCTAAATGATCAATTGACTATAATGCCCTTCCAATTATATAATACACCACATTATAAATTCGTTCTTATTTTATATGTGTTATATGCTATAAATAAATAAACATATCCAATTTATTATTTATTTCATGACGATCAAAATGACACCCATATGTAATATTTTTCGATATGCATAAGAATTATTATCTAATATTTGAAAATTTCGCAATATTGGACATCAAATACTTGAATTTGGGTTAAAATACTCAAATTGAGATAAAAAAGTATCAAACATTCATCAATTCATCAAGTAATACTGATATTAGCTTATAAAGTACCTGTAACGGTGCGTGTATTCACATATAAAAAAGGATGCATAAATTCAATCAAATACATGAATTAATAGTTAAAATACCTTAATCGAGTATTTATGCTCATAATTTAAGTAGTTTTTGTTGGAATTCAGGTATCCGACAGATTATGTAGGGCAAGTAGAAAAAAAAACTAGTTTTTTCAATGTTTTTGGTGATTCATGTCATTAACACTTGACAAGGTTCATTAAAGCAACAATTTTTGTGGAATGTATCTCGCCCCCTTTCAAGAGTATTTTTGTGTGAGAATCGGTATTTATATGGTACATGAAGTATTTATGCTCATAATTTAAGTATTTTTTGTTCGAATTCAGGTTTTCGACAGATTATGTAGGGCAAGTAGAAAAAAACTAGTTTTTTTATGTTTGTGGTGATACATGTCATTATCACTTGACATGGTTCATTAAAACAACAATTATTGTGGAATGTATCTCGTCCGCTTTCAAAAGTATTTTTTGTATGAGAATCGGTATTTTATATGACAAATCGAGTATTTATGCTCATAATTTAAGTATTTTTTGTTGGAATTCAGGTATCCGGCAGATTATGTAGTGCAAGTAGAAAAAAAACTAGTTTTTTCATGTTTGTGGTGATTCATGTCATTATCACTTGACATGGTTCATAACAATTTTTGTGGAATGTATCTCGTCCCCTTTCAAAAGTATTTTTTGTATGAGAATCGGTATTTTATATGACAAATAAAGTATTTGTGCTCATAATTTAAGTATTTTTTATTCGAATTCAGGTATTCGACAGATTATGTAGGGCAAGTAGAAAAAAACTAGTTTTTTCATGTTTGTGGTGATTCATGTCATTAACACTTGACATGGTTCATTAAAACAACAATTTTTTTGGAATGTATCTCGTCCCCTTTCAAAAGTATTTTTTGTATGAGAATCGGTATTTTATATGACAAATCGAGTATTTGTGGTCATAATTTAAGTATTTATTGTTCGAATTCAGGTATTCGACAGATTATGTAGACCAAGTATAAAAAAACTAGTTTTTTCATGTTTGTGGTGATTCATGTCATTATCACTTGACATGGTTCATTAAAACAATAATTTTTGTGGAATGTATCTCGTCCCCTTTCAAAAGTATTTTTTGTATGAGAATCGGTATTTTATAAGACAAATAAGTATTTGTGCTCATAATTTAAGTATTTTTTATTCGAATTCAGGTATTCGACAGATTATGTGGGGAAGTAGAAAAAAACTAGTTTTTTCATGTTTGTGGTGATTCATGTCATTAACACTTGATATGGTTCATAAAACAACAATTTTTGTGGAATGTATCTCGTCCCCTTTCAAAAGTATTTTTGTATGAGAATCGGTATTATGACAAATCGAGTATTTGTGCTCATAATTTAAGTATTTATTGTTCGAATTTAGGTATTCGACAGATTAGGTAGGGCAAGTAGAAAAAAAATATTTTTTTCATGTTTGCGGTGATTCATGTCATTATCACTTGATATGGTTCATTAAAACAACAATTTTTGTGGAATGTATCTCGTCCCCTTTCAAAAGTATTTTTTGTATAAGAATCGGTTTTTTATATGACAAATAAAGTATTTGTGCTCATAATTTAAGTATTTTTTATTCCAATTCAGGTATTCGACAGCTTATGTAGGGCAAGTAGAAAAAAACTAGTTTTTTCATGTTTGTGGTGATTCATGTCATTAACACTTGATATGGTTCATTAAAACAACAATTTTTGTGGAATGTATCCCGTCCCCTTTCAAAAGTATTTTTGTATGAGAATCGGTATTTTATATGACAAATCGAGTATTTGTGATCATAATTTAAGTATTTATTGTTCGAATTTAGGTATTCGACAGATTATGTAGGGCAAGTAGAAAAAAAATAGTTTTTTCATGTTTGCGGTGATTCATGTCGTTATCACTTGATATGGTTCATTAAAACAACAATTTTTGTGGAATGTATCTCGTCCCCTTTCAAAAGTATTTTTTGTATGAGAATCGGTATTTTATATGACAAATCAAGTATTTCTGCTCATAATTTAAGTATTTTTTGTTCGAATTCTGGTATCCGACAGATTATGTAGGACAAGTAAAAAAATACTAGTTTTTCACGTTTTTGGTGATTCATGTCATTAACACTTGATATGGTTCATTAAAGCAATAATTTTTTGTTGAATGTATCTCCCCCCCTTTCAAGAGTATTTTTGTATGAGGATCGGTATTTTATATGGTAAATGAAGTATTTCTGCTCATAATTTAAGTATTTTTTGTTCGATTCAGGTATTCGACGGATTATGTAGGGCAGAAAAAAAACTAGATTATCCATGTGTGTGGTGATTCATGTCATTAACACTTGATATGGTTCATTAAAACAATAATTTTTGTGGAATGTGTCTCGTCCCTTTCAAAAGTATTTTTTGTATATCGGTATTTTATATGATAAATCAAGTATTTCTGGTCATAATTTAAGTATTTGTTGCTCGAATTCAGGTATTTGTTGTATGAGAATCCTTTTTTATATTGGAATAAACGCACCATTACGTGTACTTTTTATGCAAATATCAGTATTACTTGATGAATTTTTGGTACTTTTTATCTCAATTTGAGTATTCAAACCCAAATTCAAGTATTTGAGGTCCAATATTGCGAAATTTTTAAATATTAGATAATAATTCTTATGCATATTGAAAAATATTACATATGGGTATCATTTTGATCGTCATGAAATAAATAATAAATTGGATGTATTTATTTATTTATAGCATATAATCCATATAAAATAAGGACGAATTTATAATGGGTGTATTATATAATTGGAAGGGCATATAGTCAATTGATCATTTAGGGAGTTAAAACTAAGTTTGAGGTATTAATTTCTAAAACTAAACGTGGAGGGACTGAATCCTACTACCAAACTTCATATAGGTATTTAGTAGTAGCATTCAGTCCCTCCACCCCCTATTTCTCTTTCATCATACTAAAGTTCAATAAAATAAGTGAAGCGACGTCGTTTCATGTATATAGGGTATAGGCCATCATTATCCTACATCGTAGATTTCGACTACCAAATTCCCCGTTCATTTCTTCATTCACATTTATAAGCATTAATATATATATATTTAAGAAAATAAGTAAATACCAAAAGGAATTCTTGACCTATTCCAATTATCTCAAGGCTCAAGCAAGCGCTATAATGGGATTCCCTTAATGACTTGTTCTTAATATGTCGTGTTGTGCCACTCAATTGATTGTTAATTAATCCCTTATTTAACACGAATATTATTTATATTTTATTAACAACTTTTCTTGATAAACTCAACAAAGTGTTAGGAATACTAGTTTTTTTGTAGGTTTTTTTATGAGTAGGAGATAGAAAAAACCTATAAATAAATGTTTGTTGCATTGTGAGATGTTGTAGGTTTTGAGAGGTTTAGTAGAATAAATCCGGGTATTTTGGGTGTGTATCAGCTTTTAATATTTATTTATAAAAGGAATATGAGAAAATAGACATTGGAAATAAAATTGATATATAAATAAAATTTAACGTAATTGGAATGCGTTCCCAAACAATTTTCTTTTTAGGTTTAGTGTTGGGGAGAAGTTTTATATTGGAGATATAATTTTTTTACTTGTGATGTCGCGTTGAATTGGCACCCAAAAAACATGCTTTTTAGGTTTATGCATTGAGGATGACCTTATGTCACACCATGCACCAATCAGAATACGTATGCGGACTCAAACAAAGCTATTAACTCTCCTTAATCCCATTGCTTAAAATCAGCGGGCCCTCCATGATTCTTATGTAAACATTGTTTAATTCTCTAACATTAGACAAATCTCTAACATCAGATATAGAATAGTGAATTTAATATGAATCCATCAATTGAGAACATGTTCGCCGTCGCGGCGAGATATCGGTTGTCGCGGCCGATACGATGCGGGGCGGCCCTGACCGCGCCAGAGATACAGGCTGCTGCAGTTTCATTTCCGGCGCTGAAGATTTATCGGTGTCTCGGCGAGAATCGGCGATTCGGGGCGTCGCGGCAGAGGTATCTGCGTCGTGGGCGAGAAGTCGGCGTCGTGGGAGAGAAAAAATTAAATTCGTATATTGAAAACAAATGTCACTGAAAAGATTTGCTTTTGATTGTTTTGGGCGTGAAAATTGTGGTTCCAAGTAGGGGTGTTAAACAGGTCGGGTTGGGTCACCTTCGGGTTCAACCCGTTTAATAAACGGGTTGAAAACTTCAACCCTGACTTAACATGTTTACTTAAACAGGTTGAATAATCAAACTCAAACCCAACATGCTTTAACCCTAACCCAATCCGCTAACCCGCCAACCCGTTTAAAATTAAAAAAAGAGAAAAGGAAAAAACAAAATTGACAGAATTATAAATCTAAATTAAACCAAAGAAGGAGAACTAATGCAGTTTTTTTCTAAAAACATCATGTGTGAACGTGAGAGTGGATAGAGAATTAGGGTTAATCCTTTTATTTTATTTATATGAATAATAATTTATTAATATATATTATTCGGGTTAAATGGGTTGATTGCGGGTTGATTTCGGGTTGATTTCAGGTTCAAAATCCAAACCCTAACCTAACCCACTTAATAATTGGGCCGGGTTCGGGTTTACCCATTTACGTAAACAGGTCAAAAAATGCTAACTCGAACCTGCCATTTTCGGGTGCGGTTCGTGTCGGATTGGCGGGTCGGATCGATCTTTAACGGCCCATAGTTTCAAGGAGTATCTGGTCAACGATGGAGTATTTTATTCTTGTGATTTGCTTATTCTTCTTTTAAGTATTTCTTGTTAATTGAGCTCTACTGTAGGTTGCTGAAGATAAGGCTAAAATTATTAAAATATTAAGGGATAAAAATAGAACAAAAAAATAAAAGCAAAGGTGCAAGTGGCGAACGTGGGAAATGGTCCATAAATGTCTTGTACTTCAATGAAGCCAAAATAAAGAAAAAGTTTGATAATTACACCACCATTATATCAGTTATTCTCGGATCTTGTCTGCATGACTTATGCTTGTATTATAATAATGTGTTTGTTGCAATTTGGTAAGTAGCACGTCCCTATCCAAGAGAATTTGTATTATTTGACTTAGGCTTGTATCTAGATTCATTCATTGGTTATTGTTTCCCCAAATTTCCAATTACACCAAAAACTTTATCTTCTTTATTATATATTTCCTTGGGTTACGTTATTGAGTCCTTTCTTTTCCATATATGTTGCCTATTTTCTAGATCTGCTTTTCGGCAACTTTTTCTGACGGTTGAAATATATAAGAGAAGAAAATTAAGGATTTCTTTGTAAATTGAAAAGTTCCATCGTAATAATTACTCCAAACGCAAAGATGAGTTTTTCGGGCGAGACAAATTAAAATTCCATTTTGGATTTGGTTTTTGCTATCGTTTGGAGTAAATTTAAGAATTTTTTTGGTTTTTCAGTTTGGTTGGAGATACTCTAATGCGAATTGCGAAGATCCTTCAACTACACAGACACAACCCTTTTCTATTAAGGATTCGGATACTATTATCGTGACATCATTTCGTCAGCCATATAAGTCCACTGATGGGTTATCAAGACTTTATCCCAATTTTATCCATGCAGTGAAGATACTAATGACTTGGATCGCCACGTCACTCTTCGTGGAACTAAATGCTTGTAGAAACCTTAGTAATATACGTAATATAATCTTATCATGTATTTTTTACTGTTTCAAATATTATCTGGTATAATTGTAGACAAACTTAAATAATTTACTTTTGTTTGAACAAAAATGTGCATTACCCGCGATCGCGCCGCGATAATACAACGTATCCGCATCGCCGCGATTGAGAACCTGCGCATTAACTGCCTCTTATTATTTTATTAACAGCCTTTCTGGATAAACTCAACGAGTGTTATGTCACCGGACTCAAATAAAGCTATTAACTCTCCTTAACCCTATTGCTTAAAATCCGCGGGCCCCTCCATGATTCTTACCTAAACATTATTGAATTCTCTATCATTAGACAAATTTCTAACATCAAAGAGAAATAAATTAACTAGTATATTGGCACACCCGATGTGTGTGCAAGACTATATAAATTTATAATGTTAATTTATATTTTAAATTTTAATAGGTGAATTTATAATGTTGGATTTAATTTTATATTATTATTAATTTAAAAATGATTTTAGAGCATGTAATGGAGATAAATAAAATTAGGGGTATAATGGTAATTTGGTGGCTGACATACCAATCAATTTAGGAGCAGTTACTATAAGCCCTTATCACTAAAATAGAAAGATATTAATAAGCAAATCCTCTATAAATGTCCATAAGTCTAATTGATCTAATCCAAATTAATATAGAATATCAATTCACATATTATATTAACTTATAAAAATTTATTAATTCCAGAGAAAACGAATCGAATTCTGCAATTTTCTTTAAAAAAAAAAAAAAAACTCTCTCGACCACCTTTCCTTTCCTGAAAAAGACAATATTGACAATATCTTAATTATTTCCAATCCAATACACAAACTACAGATTTCTTGATTAATCATATGATGCACAAGTACTTAACAGATTTTCTTGATTAATAATCATTATTCATCAAATACTATGTTTACTAACCGAGAAAACATCGTCATTCAATTTATAAATCGACACAAGAATTATTTTCTTTCACTTCCACCTTATTACTACACCAAACATCACACACACATGCAACGCCACACTTAGAAATCCAAATCACACATACACCTTCCACAGTTTCCTGGCATAAATACAAGCTTCATTAATTCCTAATAATCACAATGAAAAACCGTGACATTGTACTGAAAGAACGTATCGCCCGTCGACCCGTCGCGGGAAGAGGTCCTTATCCCGATGAACCCGCGGGCCAACCGGAAGGCGCCCGACCCGCCCACGATGGCGATCTCTCTGCGCTCGCGAAGCACAGGGTTTCGGCCCAAAATGTTCAAAACGCTGCCATTGAATTCGCCCCCCGTGAAAACTACATCGAACGAAAGGTGAAGGACTACTTCCGCGAGCGAGGAAAAGACGGAAATGCCTTGGGCCCGCCCGATGATCTCCGATTCGTTCGTGGGCCCGACCCTCACTGGGTCGTCAAAAACGCTCATGAGCCCAAAGACCGTAGGCGAAGCTGAGGTGGAGTTAGCACTTGCAACGTTTACGACCGAAGGAGTGGGCCCCGACAAAATGTCATGGACGTACACTTGGAATTCGGATATTTTTTCGCGTCGGCAAAATTTTTTATCGTGGGCCCGAGCGTGGGCACGGCGGGAATGAGAAGCTAGGGTTATTATTGCAAGGATTATTAGGGCTGTGCAATGAAGCTTCATGATATTGGGAGGCTTTTTTTATAATTATTTTGGTGTAATTATTAGGATGGATGAGAAATTGGGGTTTTTATATATGGTAGTGAAATGGATGAAGATGTAGAGTTGGCTATGAGTAAGCGATATATTATATATACATATATATATATATATATTAAAATGCGTGCAAGAAAAAGAAAAAAATAGGAACTTTTACAATTCAGGCCGTTTCATAGTTTAAACATAGGTTTCAGGCCGCTGTCATAAATTTATTGTTTTAAGGATCCGATTTCTGCAGTACATTTCATTGCTATTTTGTACCACTTCATTGTTCTGCAGTACCACTTCATTATTACGCAGTACCACTTCATTGTTCTGAAATAACACAAAACGATCATCCGATATCATTTCATATACACTTTATAACACGTGTAAATCTAGGTCGATTTTCTCTAAATTTTATAAAAAAATTTGGGTCCTTTAAATAATGGTTTTTTGTGACAGAGTCTAAACATATTTTAAAACATTTTTTAGGGCATGAGACGTAATTATCACAAAATATAACTCCTCCTTTCGTTGCACGAGGAGAATTAAAGAAGTGCATCGCACTGCACGAGGACAATATATAATAAATAATATATATTGTTGACCTGAACTGCGTGCAAGAAAAAGAAAAAAAAATTCCTCCTTGCCCTACCAAGAACTAAAGAATTGTCCCTCGCACGGCAAGGGGACAATTATATAATAAATAATATAGTATAATAAATAGTATTTGTAAGGCTTTTGCCTACCAAGGAACGCATAGAAAGACACCAACAAGAAAAAGTAAGAGAGAAAAGTAGAGAGAAAAAATAGAGGGTAGTATTTCCTTCGAAAGAGAGATACTATAAAGAGAGATAGTGAATATTTTTTTCTTTATAGGTTGAGAGGTTGTAACTCTTGTTTTTACCCCATTAATAAAATATCTACATCGCCCGTGGTGTTTTACCCCAATACAAAAATGGATTTTTGACGTAAATTCATGTGTTCCATTTATCCTCACAGTCACTTCCAATATACTTACGTTGTCCATTTCCCAACAAGTGGTACCAGAGCCAGTCCTGATTGATATTCTAATTATGCTATGTGGTTGCATCTTTGTCTGATATCACATCAGAAAAGATATCGAAAAGGTTTATCGTTACGGAAGGGTTTTTTTTGGCAAGTCATAGCAATAGACTGTATAAGTAAATTCTGTCTAGAGCGGGACCATTGTGACCCCACCATATCTCATCTGGGAATTAACTTAGAAGGATAATTTTTGTCTAGAAAGCTGGTCGCTGCCCTTTCTGCAATTTATCTGATCAATGCTATTTGGTTGGACTGTTGAATTTCGCCGACGATAGCAACATGGGAAAAAGTGGCAGCTAAAAATGAAATTGAGAAATGCAACGGGAGAAACTACTCACTGTGGAAAATGAGGATAAAAGAAATTTTACTCAAAGAAAATTGTTTGGAGGCGATCACTAGCAGACCAACAACTATTACAAGTGATGCCAAATGAAGAAAAATGGACGGGAGGGCCATCGCCAATATTCATTTGACATTAGCTGATGACATATTATCAAGCGTTGAAGAGAAAACTAGTGCGAAAGCAATTTGGGATCATCTGGACAAGTTGTATCAAGTCAAGTCACTCCACAACCAAATTTTTCTGAAAAGAAAATTATATCATCTACGAATGGAAGAATCTTCTTCAGTGACCGAGCACATCAACAAGTTGAATACTCTGTTCTCCCAACTTAAATACTAGGACTATAAAATAGATCTAAATGAACGTGCTGAGCTTCTACTAGAAAGCTTGTCAGACTCCTACGATCAACTCGTCGTCAGCCTGAGCAACAACCAAGCTGCAGGAAAAGATAACTTCAATAATATTGACAGTTGCGGTTCTCGAAGAAGAAAGTCGGGACAATAACAAAGAAAATAAGTTGATAATGTCCCAACAGGCAGAAGCATCAGGTACGCTTTAGGTACACAATGAAGTTCGAGAATCGGGTACGCTTTAGGTAGCTATAAATATTGTGAGACACCTCTAAGGTGCGCCATTCGTCGACACCGTTACTCTGCTATTTTTTCCACACAATTGTCTAAACACTTAACCATTTTTCAGACTCTTCCATTATCATTTAACACCACTTCCTTACTATTGACACCTGAAAAATGGAAATACCCTCCTGTCTAAGGCAAGAGGGTAAACGACCCCCACCCTAACCTCTTTTCAACAGTATTTAGACAAGATTCACGGTAAAAGTAAGGCGGGAAGAAGCTCATCGATCCATAGCGGTAGGTCATTTTTCGACGGCATCACACACACACACACACACACACACACATATATATATATATGTATATATTGTAACGACCCTCACTTTCTAATAGTAATTATGGTGGATTTTTCGCAACGTAAGTCGTGGAAGACCCGACAACGAATTTTTTTTATCAAAATAACTTCTTACAATCTCACACACACGCTTCACTGAATCATATCTTCCAACATACACAACATTCACACACCTTCTACCTTACTAAGGCCATGCCCATTATTTTTTTATTTTTATTTTACAAAGGCCATAGGCCCAACACACTACAAACCCTAACGTCACTCCACAGGTCGCATCCATGTCAGCCTCGCCCTCAAAAGTCCGTGGAGTACCGCCAATAGCCCGCCTAGCCGCGACGTGCATCAGCGTCGGATTCTGTACCTACAACATATAAACCTTGAGCTATTTGTCCAGTAGGTGAAATAAAATGCATGATGCAAACATACATTCAATTCCTAAGTCCCAACTCCTCATATTTCAATGTACATCCTTTCCATTCTCACGTATATATCTCATTTCACTCATACAAAGTTACGATAGCATATAATAACAATATGTCTAATTGTTTACATCAAACATCTCATTCCATTCGCTAATATAACGTATTTATCGGAACGTTCACGTCTGAATAAACAGAATGTTCACATCTATTTTCATACTAACTTTACACCTCTTTGTTCCCCGGAACGTTCACGTCCGAAAAGACAGAACGTTCACGTCTGCCTCCAATCATTACAATTCCTAATCTTGGAACGCTCACGTCCAAATAGGCAAAACGTCCGTGTCTGCCTCTCATCAAATATTCTACAAACACCAACCTCGGAACGTTCACGTCTGTCTCTATACCCACATTGATATCCACTACTATCTAATGCCCCGCTACTCTCATCTCTTCTTCACTTATACAAAGTTCTCATATTCATATATTCAACATTCCTCATGCTGTTATATCGTATGTACTATAACTCATACACATATGTTGAGCACAAATATTAATTTACAGTATTGACGGTGATATCCATTTCCAAAAATACAAACATACATAATCACATAAGGGTTTACGTGTTGTAGATGAAATTGTACCTACCGTCGTCCTTATGTTAGCAACCACGCAACCTCATAAATTTCCTATATTCTCGACCTTCTAGATATGCGAAATACTATCAAGTCAGTGCATTTGCTAAATTAAATGATAATAGGCACTTTCGAATTTCCTAATGTTTAAAATTCTTGTTTCGAAAATGTTATATTGAAAATTTTACTAAATGTTGATATTGGTTTAAAAAATAATGTGTTTCGAAATTCTCTTGAATTTGAAAATTGACTAAGTTTCGAAGTTTGGACAGGTTTCGAAAATGAGTTCGAGATAGTTTTCGAAAATTCTTTTGAATTTGGTTTCGAAATTATTAAACTGTAAATTACACACACACACACACACACACACACATATTCCGAAATGAATTGCAAAATAATTTCAAAACGAATCATTTCGAGCTTAGTTTCGAAAATCTCTTTTGCACTTGATTTCGAAAATCTACTTCAAGTCCTAAGTTAAAATTTCAGCCCGAATTAAAATTTTGAACCTTTTTCGAAATGATGTTTCGAACTTCTCCTTCCCATTTCGAAATTCCCTTCGAACATTATAATTGCTAAAACAACTTCCATTTTGAAATTCTATGTAATCTATTTCGAAATTCATCACTTTCGAAAATTTCATATAAAACTTAAATTCTAAAATCAATCGTGTAAAGACCTAGCTTTCGTGAATCTCATGAAAAACCTTATTTTCATTCGAAAGTCCCTTAGCCTTCAAAAATCAAACTTTGTTAAGATCAATCTTTCAAAAATCAATCCATGAGATTCAATCTTGCAACCACGTAACGTGCAACAATCATAACAAAACATACGAAAAACATTATTTCCTTCAAAGATCTTAAAACTCTTGATCAAAATAATTTTCTCAAGAACACATGAAAGTTCAACAGAACTTTGAAACAATCATTGACTCTCTAAACATCAGAGCCAAAATAAAACATGACTCCATGCAGATTATCGTGCTCACTAAAGATCATAAATACTAAGTTACGAATAAAACGTAACGATCATGTGTTAGAAATTCTTACCCCTCCTAAGCTTAGTTCGATCTTGTTGGGTTTGGGCTCCCAACTTTGTGTCCGAAAGCCCACAGTCCACTAACAACATAACATCTATAGCTGAGATCTCACCTACTACATTGGATAAATCGATCATTCACCCATGTAAAGAAGAAATTTCTGCAACTTTTTCTATCAGCGACAGATTCGGATTTCTCACATTTGGAGGGGCAAACGTTGTCCGATTATCTGAAATTTGGAATGAAGGTAGAAGACTCATTGGTCTTCATTCTGTTCGAAGTGTTTTTCAGTTCGAGGTCTGGTTTGTGAGTTACGAATTTTTGAACTCTGCTGTATTTTTTCTATGCGAATTTGATCTTTATGATCTTGTTTTGAGTTGTGGAGTTTTTGGAGCATTGATTTAGTAACATAGCTCTTTGTGGTTGTGTTGTGGGTGTAATCTTTCTGTAGTTGAAGTGGTGATAATGGATTTTGCATTGTTTGGTCCCGTGGTTTTTAACCCGTCGATTTGAAGGGGGTTTTCCCACGTTATATCGATGTGTATTTTTCCATTATTTCGTTGCGTTGATAATTCTTGGGCTGTCGATATGAGTTCGTTGTCATAATATTCCGTCATTGGTGCCGTCCGATCCTGTCAGAGTGGTATGAGAGCTTTTGGTTGGCTTTGTTGTATTCTTTTCGTCATTGCAGGATGGAGGCGAATTTGAATAGGTTTGTTGAACAGCGTGAATTATCACAAGTGGAAAGGCAAAATGAAGGATCTTTATTTGTGAAGAAATTGCATCTTCCGATTTTCGTTACAGCAAAGCCCGATTCAAAAATTGATGAAGAATGGGAATGTGAGCATCTTCAAGTATGTGGTTTTATTTGGCAATGGGTTGAAGACAAACCGTATTGTGAATGAGACACATGCCAAGATGTTGTGGGAAAAGCTTGAGACGTATGCTTCCAAAACAGGTAACAATAAATTGTTTCTTTTGAGCAAGCGATGAAATCATGAGAGCAAGTCTATTTCTGGCCATATCAATGAGTTTCAAGGATGCTTTGATCAGTTGTTTGGCATGGGCATTAAGTTTGAAGAGGAAGTGCTCGGCTTATGGCTATTAAATACTCTTACTGACTCGTGGGAAAGTTTCAGAATCTCATTAACCAACTCGGCTCCTGTTGGATTGGTAACCTTGGAGTATGTCAAGAGCGGCGTCTTGAGATGAGACGGAAAACGCAAGACTTCGTCACTTTCTGATGTGTTGGTTACTGAAGATAGTGGAGAAGTAGATATGCGGGCCAGAGTTCTAACAACCGAGGCAAGAGCAGAGGAAGAAGCAAGTCAAGATCGAAATATAAGGATCTTGAGTGTCATCATTGCGGGAAGAAATGACATATCAAGAGATATTGCTATAAGTTGAAGAAAGAGCAGTCGAAGAAGAATGTTAACGATGGTGTTGATCGCATGAATACCACCACTACTCATGATAATCTTGTTATTGTCTACGACGACAATGAAATCAATCTTGTGAAAGGTGGGACAAGTTGGGTCTTGGATAGTGGTGCAACTTGTCATGTTACGGCTAATAGGGAATTCTTTGCATCATATACTCCAGACGATTTCGGAGTCTCGAAGATGGGATGATGGTTTTGCGATGTGATAGGCGTTGGCACTATTTGTTTGGACACGGGATTGGGTTCGAAGTTGGTATTGAAGGAGGTTAGACGTGCTCCTGATGTTCGATTACATCTCATTTTTACTGGAAAGCTTGATGATGAGGGTTATTCTTGCCACTTTGGTGATGGACATTGGAAGATCACTCGAGGCTCTTTGATCGTGGCTCGTGGTAAGAAATTTTCTAATTTGTATTGGTTTAACACCAATGTTTCTGCTTGTGGTGTGAATGCAGTTGATAGCGGGAATTCTTTTAGTCTTTGGCATCGAAGATTGAGTCACATCAGCGAGAAAGGGCTCGATTGTTTGGCCAAGAAGAATTTACTTCCCTTCTTGAAAGGCGCTAAGTTAGACAGATGTGTGCATTGCTTAGCTGGAAAGTAGAACGGGTTTCTTTTCATCACCATCCACCTCACAAGGACACTTTGCTTGAGTTAGTTCACTAAGATGTTTGTGGTCCGTTGAAGGTGGGAGGTGCTTCTTACTTTGTGACATTTATTGATGTCCACTCACAGAAGTTATGGGTTCGCGCTTTAAAGTCAAAGGATCAGGTACTTGACACTTTTATTGAGTTTCATGTTTCTGTTGAGCGGGAGACAGGGAAGAAGTTGAAGTGCATCAGAACGGACAATGGAGGTGAATATCGCGGACCATTTGATTCTTATTGTCGACGATATGGTATTCGACATCAGAAACACCTCCTAAGACTCCTCAGTTGAATGGCTTAGCTGAACGGATGAACTGAACATTGATGGAGAGAGTCAGATGTTTGCTGTCAGAAGCAATGTTGTCTCAGCATTTTTTGGGGTGAGGCTTTATATACGGTTACTCATATTATAAATTGACTCCATCAGTTGCCTTGCAGGGTGATGTTCCTAACAAAGTCTGGTATGGTAAGGATGTCTCATATGGCCACTTGAGAGTTTTTGGGTGCAAGTGTTTTATGCATGTCCCAAGAGATGAGAGATCAAAGTTGGATGCCAAAACAAGACAGTGCATTTTTCGTGGCTATGGCGTTGACGAGTTTGGCTACAGATGTTACGATCCCATTGATAAGAAGCTTATCAGAAGCTGTGATGTTATCTTTATGGAGGATCAGACGATTAAGGATATCGAGAAGTCATAAAGCTAGTTATTCAGAATGACTGCTTGGTTGATTTGGATCGCCTACTTACACCAAATCTAGGTGAAGTTGAGAGTCAACCCGATGATCATGTTGTCGATGATATTAATCAGCAGGAGGAGACACATGTTGACTTGCCGGAACCTTCTGTTAGAAGGTCTACTAGAGAGAGACGACCTTCTACTCGTTTTTCATCCGATGAGTTCGTACTTCTTAGTGAAGGTGAGCCAGAGAGTTACGATGAAGCCATTCATAGGTAAAGACAAGTGGATTGCTTCTATGAAAGACGAGATGGATTCTTTACGAGTAAATGACACGTATCAACTGGTGGAGCTTCCTAAAAATAAAATGGCCTTGAAAAACAGGTGGTTTACAAGGTCAAGCATGAAGAGCACTCACTTTCTCCTAGATTTAAATCCAGGTTGGTTGTCAAAGGCTTCAGCCAGAAGCAGGGGATTGATTTTAGTGAGATTTTTTCACCAGTTGTGAAGATGACTTCTATCGTGTCGTTTTGGGTTTGGCAGCGAGTCTTGATTTTGATATAGAATAGATGGATGTCAAGACTGCTTTTTTTCATGGTGATCTTGATGACGAAATTTATATGGAGCAACCGGATGGCTTCGTTCAGAAAGGAAAGGAGAATTACGTCTACAAATTGAAAAAGAGCTTGTATAGCTTGAAACAAGCTCCGAGGCAATGGTATAAGAGGTTTGAGTTGGTGATGATTCAAGAAGGGTATAAGAAGAATGATACTGACCCTTGTGTATTTATGCAGAGATCCCCCGATGATTATATCATCATTTTGTTACTTTATGTTGATGATATGTTTATGGTAGGTTCTTTGCCATCTCGAATTTACAAGTTAAAGAAGAACTTGAGCAAGCATTTCTCGATGAAGGATATGGGGCCGGCTCAATGCATTCTTGGGATGAATATCACACGTGACCAAAAAGAGAACAAGTTGTGGTTATCTCAAGAAAAGTACATCGAAAAGGTACTACATTGCTTTAGCATGGAGAAGCTAAACCGATGAGTACTCCACTTGCCACCTTTATTAGATTGAGCATGACATAGTGCCCTACAGACGAGAAAGAAATAGAAGTTATAGACCGAGTTCCTATTCATCTGCCGTTGGTAGTCTTATGTACGCTATGCTGTATACTCGACCAGATTTAGCTCATGCAGTTGGAGTTGTAAGTAGATTCCTGTCTAATCCAGAAAAAGAGCATTGGAACGCTGTGAAATGGATTTTTTGAGATATCTCCGAGGTACGTCCAACATGAGATTGTGTTTTGGTTCTGACAAGCATATTCTTGTGGTTATACATATTCAAATCTGGGCGGAGATGTGGATAAAAGGATCTACTTCGGGCTATTTGATTACTTTTGCAGGGGGGGCTGTTTCTTGGCTGTCCAGACTTCAAAAGTGTATTGCCTGAGGCAGAACTTATAGCTGCTACGGAAACTTGCAAAGAGCTTCTTTGGATGAAGAACTTCATGAGTGAGCTTGGATTTGATCAGCAAAGGTATGTCTAATCTGTGACAGCCAGAGTGCTATTCATCTCAGTAAGAATCCGACGTTTGACGGGAAATCGAAACATATAGACATGCGGTATCATTGGATTCGTGAGATTTTGGACACCAAGCAGCTTGAAGTTGAGAAGATTCACACGATGATAATGGCGCTGATATGATGACTAAGTCATTGGTGAGATCGAAATTTGAAGCTTGCTTTACGATCGCCGATTGGCGATTTCCTCCATGTAGTTGGGAGGGGGGAGATTTGTTGGGTTTGGACTCCCAACTTTGTGTCCGAAAGCCCACAGCCCACTAACAACATAACATCTATAGCTGAGATCTCACCTACTACATTGGATAAATCGATCATTTACCCATGAAAAGGAGAAATTTCTGCAACTTTTTTCTATCAGCGACAGATTCGGATCTCGCATATTTGGGGTGGTAAACGTTGTCCGATTGACCTAAAATTTAGATTGAAGGAAGAAGACTCATTGATCTCCATTTTGACCGAAGGGTTTTTCATTTCGAGGTATGGTTAGTGAGTTACAAATTTTTTAACTCTGCTGCGTTTTTTATGCGAATTTGATTTATGATATTGTTTTGAGTTGTGGTGCTTTTGGAGCATTTATTTGGTAGCACAACTCTTTGTGGTTGTGTTGTGGGTGTAATCTTGCTGTACTTGAAGTGGTGATAGTGGATTCCGGATCGTTTGATCCCGTGGTTTTTACCCCGTCGATTTGAATGGGGTTTTCCATGTTATATCGCTGTGTTTTTTTCCATTATTTTGTTGCGTTGATAATTCTTGGGCTGTCGATACGAGTTCGCTGCCGTAATATTTCGTTATTGGTGCCGTCCGATCCTAAGAGATCTTTCCTCAGG
Organism: Craterostigma plantagineum; assembly: GCA_027422505.1. Taxonomy (NCBI): domain Eukaryota; kingdom Viridiplantae; phylum Streptophyta; class Magnoliopsida; order Lamiales; family Linderniaceae; genus Craterostigma; species Craterostigma plantagineum. Next base: position 350,535 of record JAPQWV010000290.1, on the reverse strand, counting down.
CTTTTCTCCACACTTTCTCTCTCTTACTAATTCATTTTCGTGTGTTAAATGAGATGAAGAAACATCTTTATAAACTTATCCTGTCTTACGTGTGTGGTTGAACAAATGACAAGGACTTTAACGGTTTAGCTTAATGTTCATCTTTCTCTTATAAAATTCATTTTATCTAAAATACATATCCAACGTTTAGTTAGATTGATTATTATTTCAGTGTTAAGGTTGTTTTCGGCCCCTTGACTAAGTTTTCAAAAGTTTGACAACTAAGCCATGTATAATGCGTGTGATATTAATCAAATGACAAGACCTCAACCTAATCTTTAAATAAAATATTGACCATATATTACTTTAGTGTTTAACCCCTCTTTAGAGAATTTCGAAACTCTCCATGAAATTTCGAAACCCTTCCTTAGGGAATTTCGAAACTAGACCAAACTGTTTCGAACTTTTCTTTATTCATCCCTTACCTAAAGTCTGGCTTAAATTATGTATTAACTATTACTTTAATATTATTTAGGTGTTTCCCTCCATTAAAAAATTTCGAAATCCATCATTATGGAATTTCGAAACCCCTTATTGAAGAATATCGAAACCTAGTGCTTAAGTTTCGAAATTCTCTCCTAATTTTCGAAACCACACATAGGTTTCGAATTTCTCCATCAAAATTTGAAATATACCACTTACTTAAAGTTTCGAACTTCTTTGTACTTATGTTTCGAAATTCACTACCTATCAACATAAAAAATTTCGAATTTCTTCTTATTCGAACTCTCTTCGTGCCAAATTTTCGAAACCATTCACAAGAAAACACTAGGTTTCGAAATTCTGATATTTGAAATTCTCTTTCCCCCACAACTTAATTTCGAAACCTACTTTCGGAAGTTACCTTTTCGAAAATCTCATTTTCTACTCTTCTCGCCTTTCGAAATTCTCCCTACCCAAAATCATCTATATATATAAAAGTTGGATGGACTCTTTCTTGTGCTGACACGTGTGCAACGGTTTCCCCCCCCATCCAATCAGAGTGCGCGAATGTAGTTCTGATTAATATTCTGAGTTTAAGTTATTAGTTTCCGACTTAAATTTGCCTGGAAGTGCTTACGTGGCGTTATAGGAATGAATTTATATTTTATTTCGGGCGATTTCACTATATAAGACGCTATTGTCTGGCCGGAGATATTAATTATGTTACATTAAGTTGCCAGTATTCATGATCCATTAACGATTCATATGCTTGACTGTTCGAATCTTAGATTCATACGTCTATGCTATTAATGGTCTGGCAGGTGTACGGTCATACGATTTCTAGATTGCCTTGTATGTAGTCAAAACCTTTTCAACTCCTGTAACAATAGCCGACTATGGAATGATGGAATAAATGATCCATAAAGACGTTACATACAATAACTTCTTATTCATTGATATTGCAAGACTGTTCATATTCGCGGGTGACCTGAACGGTAATGAGGAATAGTAATGGACGCATTTAACCCCACTATATAATTGTCTGTCCGGTGGGTTGAATTTATTGAAATGTGCTTTGTGTAAAATGAGTCTTCCAACGAAACATTCTGCTTTAGGTGAATTAAAGGCTAGGACCAAATGTGGAACAATTGTGGTGCGCGTCCACCGTTCATGGACCGCAAGAAACACTAAGAAGAATGGAGAGCCCATGAGCCTAGATATGTTGTTGTTGGATGAGAGGGTATTTGTTCAATATGCTTGCGATGTTGTTTCTTTTTGTTCTATATTGTATTTTGGGTTCTTATCGTTTAAATTTTTTTTTATTTGGTGTGGGCAGGATACTGTGATGCAGGCGTCTATCCACGTCGAAAGGGCTGATCGATATGCATCGAAGCTAAAGGATGGCCATATTTATTCAATAACTGACTTTGATGTTGTTGATTCCCCTAGGAGCTACCGTATGACTGATGTTGAGTGTATGGTTAGATTCACTGATCGTACTGTAGTGGCTGAGGTGGATGACAAGTCGCGGTCAATAGGTGTCGACAAATTTCGATTCATGTCGTACGAGGTCTTGATGCAGCTCGCCAACCGCAATAAGGAATTACCTGGTATTCCGTCGTGTTTCGTTCGTTACAATTATATTTTCCTGTTTTGTCTGTGTGTTATACAGTATTTCCTTTATGTTGCCTATATAGATTGGTATCCATGAGTGTTTGCTGACATTTTACAGTGTTGGCTCTGTTTTACAGGCATCCATTTTACTGTCTATCATTCTTTGGTGATGTGTAGCTTATACATGCGTGTTTACTATTAGATTTTACTGTATTATATCTGTCGTACAGTCTTGCAGTCTTTGTAACTGTCTGTTTTACGGTCATGCAATGTAATTTCCCGCGCATGCTCAGTGTTATTCGATGATACAATATTCCTTTGCTATGTTGTCCATGTTGTACTGTCTATCATTCTTTGTTGATGTGTTATACATGCGTGTTTACTATTAGATTTTACTGTATTATCTCTGTCTTACAGTCTTGCAGTCTTTGTTACTGTCTGTTTTACGGTCATGCGATGTAATTTCCGTGCATTTATCCCCGGGCATGTTTACTCCACAGTCATGTCTATTCAGTGCATCGGATTTTTCCATGTGTCCCTTGAATAATTTGTTTGATCCGCCATGTAGATGTTATTGGATTGTTATCTCAAGTGGTAGAGCCAGATGTTGGTGACAGCAGTAGTTCAAGACGTGCAGAATTGAGGATTTTCTTGAAGGGGTACATGCTGCTTCTCTGCTTCATATTAGGTTCTTCCAGTTGGTTGGTAGTTTGGATATTTGAAAATTCCTAAGCGTTACTACACATCGTTCACGCTATTGCAGATATCTTAACGCCACTGTTACTGTTTGGTCCGACAAGGCCGATGAATTTTGCGAGACTGTTCGGTCCAGGATTGGAGAACAAGTGGTTGTTATTGTAACAAGTATTAACCCAAAATTCTTTGGGCGTAAGTGTCTCTGTTTATTTTTATGTCTACTTTTCTCTATCTTCACGTAAAATGTTCGTGCAGAAACCCTTTACTTGAATACCACATCCGCGTCGAAACTGTATGTTGACCCTGAGATTGATGAGGTCTGGCAATTTCGCAAGAGGTGATTGTCTTGGCTAAGACATTGACTCCGCTGTAGTTAAAAGGGTTGTCTGATGTCGTTATTTGCCAATTGCAGCATGTCTGTTTTGGACCGGCCAGTCGCACTGTCCCTTGGCACAAAAATGCCTGATTTGCAATCGTGCCGCATTGCTGACATCTATGAATTTTTGCACAAGGAAGATGAACAGGTGTGGCCTTGTCTGTTTTGCAGTTGGTAGAGGTAGAAGTTGCAAACTCATTGGTGATATATGGTTTGCAGGTCAAAGATTTTATTTGTGTGGCTAGAATAACTGAGATCCTAACCAGAAATGGATGGCATTATATATCATGTTCAAAGTGTTCGAGCAAGGTGGCGAAGACTGGTGGGGCTTTGATATGTAGTAGGTGCTCTGATGTGAGAGCTGTCGGTATTCTGCGGTATTCTACTGCCTTGGTGCATGTCTCTCTATTGTTTGCTTCGTTAATCCATCGATTATCAATTGTTTAAATATTATATCGTAGTTTCCGAATAGAATGCATGGTCGCTGATAACGCTGATACAGCTACGTTCGTTATATTCGATGGGCCTGCAAGAAAGTGTACAAACACTACGGCTGAGGAGATTCTTGGTACTCTGGTATGAGATGTGTATGTTGATTGTGTTCAAACATATTTCTTACAATGGCAACAAATGTTCAGGCTGCAGATTCTAATGTGGAAATACCTGATTGCATATCAAGGTTGGTTGGGAAGACCTTTAAGTTCTTCATAAAGGTTAAGCCTTTTGATTTTCGCAGCATGTTTCGAAGCTTTACTGTCTCGCGCATGTTGGAGCAGACCAGTGAGCATTTGGGCGATACCTTCCTCGATAGTTCAAAGGTAGTTGATTTTTGCACCCTGCATTCGAATTATGTGATACCCTATTTTGTTTGTATGGTGATTTGTTAGGACAGCGCTGTCGGTGGTGATGGGTCAGTCATAGCAGGTGCTATTGATGAAACTGGTAATGTTAATGAAATCTCGGCACTCACGGATGTTGAAAAGGATGTTGACCCCGGCCATGGAGGTAACCGTACGACCGACAAGTTTAGTTCGGAATCGGCTGCTTGCGATCACGTCGACGACGATTCTATTGGGGATGTCGGTAGGCAAAAGGGTGACGGTATCGGGCGTGTTAGTTTAAAAAAGCGGAAGCTGAGTTTTGAATAGTTCGTTGTATGGAACTGCTTATGGGGCATGTGCCTTGGTTTGTATGTCTGCTGAATAAATGGAAGACCTTTCTCTTTATACAATACCTTCGAATCTTATATCTAAGACATGGAATTGTGACATTATATTGTGTTCGCACATTCTACAATATCAAAATTTTCTAACTGTCTCCATGATTATGTGCAATAACACAACGTAAGAAAGTATATTATCATAGTACATAGAATATAATATAATCGATATTCATGTAATATTAATGTATCATGTTAGAATGGAAGACGTAATTCTGTGCTAGGTTTTAAGAAATCTCCGTACATTACATTATTATTAAACATTGTATGGAAGTCTAGGAAACCTACCCACGTTATCAACAGACGGTTAGTAGAAATAATTAGAGGTTTTGTACTGTGTGACTGTTTCTATAATCAACATTTCAATAATTAGATTTGTTGGTCAAAATATACTGCAAAATATAGTTAAATAAGTTAAATACTGTAGTGCCATATAATAGAAATGTAATATAAAATATATAATATAATTATCACTACGTTATAGTATAGCCTAATGTGGTATAAGTAGTATTACTTTGCTATAAATTATTTAGTGCAATATAATTCATTATGCATAATAGTCCTATATAATATGTTTGATATGCGCATTATAACATACAACAATATTCGTTCTTTTCTGTCATATTTCGGTCAATAATATAATGTTCGAAGATACATCATAACATAGTACAATATTATACTATCATTTTATGTTATATTTCTAATCCTTTTGTTATCGCTTATGCAACATACAACGTTATGCATTTTATAGCGTACTGATTTTGGTAAAAAAATAATATTATTTTTTCGCGTCTTCAGTTTCTTGCATTGACTTCACCCCAAAAATATTAACGTTAGGCCCCTTATTAATTATGAAAATGATTTTCCAATTGGGTCAGCCCATTGTGAATTTGAATTGGTTGCCTTCATCCTATGTACCCTAAATTATTATGTCTTTATGCAATCGATGGCCCAGCCCATTCAATGAGAAATTATATTATGTCATTATTGTAATATGCATTTTATAGCGTGCTGATCTTTAGAAGAAAAAGGATTTTTGCATTGACTTGGTCCAAAAAAATTAATCACATTAGGACCGTCACTAATTCAAATCTAAATGATGTATGTGGTTCAGTCGTTTTTATCTTTGCCAGTATTAGATTACTCAGCAATCCTAGCCATTCTGTTAGTAGTAATTGTACGGAAGGCTGTGTCTTGCATGACTGTCACTACAACCAATATTTCACAACTTTAGTCGCGTGACTGTGGTACACATCTCCATTTTTACTACCAAAAGTGAATAACTGCCCGTTCATTGTAAGTTAGCCCCGTTGTATACATGAGGTTTTTTTGTTTTTCCCAATATAAATATAAGGTTTATATTTAAATAAGTGAAATATTTAGTGCCATATAATAGAAATTTAATATAAAATATATAATATAATTATCGGTTTGTTATAGTAATGCCGTACAAGTAGTATCACTGGGCTATAAATTCTTTAGTCCAATATAATTTGTCATGTATAATAATCCTATATAATATATTTGATATGCGCAGTATAACATCCAACAATATTCGTTCTTTTATTGTAAAATTTTAGTCAATAATATAATCTTCGGTAATACAGCATTACGTATTACAATGTTATACTATCATTTTATGTTATATTTTGTAATCCTTTTGTCATGGCATATGCAACGTAAAATGTTATGCATTTTATAACAAGCTGATTTTTACAAGAAAAATAATATTATTTTTTAGTCTACTGATTTTGTTGCATTGACTTGGCACGAAAAACAATTAATCGCGTTAGGATCGTCCCTAATTATGTAAATGATTTCCCTATTGGGCTAGCCCATTGTTAATTTGAATTGATTGCCTTCGTCGAAATTGATGCCTTCGACGTGTGTATCCTAGATCATTATGTCTTATGCAATTGATGGCCCAGCCCATTGAATGACAAATTACAGTGGTTATCAACGAAATAAATAATTCTAAATTTCATCCTCCTTCGTGTAACCTGATTTCAAAAATCGCAGTACCGCATCCTATTTAATTCTTGGTCATACAGTCCACAGGTGGCCTCTAATTCATCATACTATTTAGGAGTTGTTCAAGTTGTTCATTTCAAGTCTGCTACATTTGCCTGTGAGGTATTTCCAACTAATATCCAACGATCGCACAGGCGGCAATGGCGGAAACTGGTTTAGAGGTATTGTCTGTGTTTAACCGTCTGTTCAATGTTTACTGCATAAGTTTCATTTGGCCTGCATATGTCACGTTTGTCCGTCTAAATTGACGGTGCCTTCTCCTTTAAGACAGCCAAATGTTGCATGACCATTGATTTCCCCCTTTATAAGTGGGCTACAGTTCTTTTGTAGAAATATTATGCACCCTATTAGAGACGAATGATCTTCAGATGTTCGTCCATGCTATTCTATATTCTGTGTATATTCGGAATATATCGCTGTGTATATTTCTTATGTAGGTGTTTTATGCAATCTGTTGTATGGCGGTCAAATTTCTGCATACTGCTCTTCCATATTCTTACATATTTTAAGTAATAATACGATTCTTTTTATTTTCAGCCATTGTTAGTCACTCAGCTTCCACAAGACAATATTTTGCCATGCAAACTAACCATATGTGCTGACTATAAAGGAGTCAGCAAACTGATACGGGATGTGCTAAATGCAGCAGAAATTGCGGAGTTTGTTGCACGATCTCCATTTGGCCAGCTCATATCATGTGCAGATAGGTTCTATCTGTCGAACCAGCTCATTTGGTACATGATGCAAGCTCAAACTCCAATAAATCGTAGAGACGAATTGTGGATGGTCATCAATTGCAGGCCTATACGGTTTTCGCCTACGGAATTCTGTTTGATTACTGGTCTGAAATTCTCGGTCGAGCCACAGGTCGTCGAGAATCATGCTTTTGCTAGGAGGCACTTTCCAAGTTCGCAAAAGATCACGCTGCAGGATGCAATTGATAAATTGAGCGAGATGGGGTGTCAGGTATCATCCGGTGTTGATGTTGAAAGATTAAAAATGGCCAGTGTTGTGTTTGTCGCAGGAGTACTCGATCACCGTGCCTGTCGAACAGATGTGAAGATAAATCCAATGATACTTCACTTAGTTGAGGATTTCGACGCCTTCAACAACTATCCCTTTGGAAGTTATGCTTTCAAGACTGTTCTGGAGTCACTGAAAAGGGACTTCTCTTCGTTAAACAATATTCTGCCTGTCAGGGCTTCAAGAAAGTACCATACCTTTTGCTTGGGTGGATTCGTCCACCCAATTCAGGTGATATTACCCGCCTCTACACACGTGATCCATAGCCTTGCTTATTTATGATGTAATGTCAGGTTATTCACTGTTATTTTCAAACAGATCCTTGCGTACGAATGCTTGCCAGGCGTTGCACGGAAATATGCAACGAATTTGGGCGACACGATCGACACAGTCCCCCGTATGTGCCGATGGAAGACAACACCTTGGCTAACGAAGCGAGCACCGCGACTACAAGATATTGATGACGCTGTTAGGAAGTCAGAGGTTGTCAATAATCTCTTTATTGCCGCTGCTGAAGAGGCTGTTGCAGGCTATTTTGCCAATAGCAACTTTGATGTCGTTCCTGGCGGCAGCGGTCTTCAGCAAATGGCTTCATCGTTGTTGAGAAACACCGCTGAAAGTGGTTTGCCACAGACCACCGTGGTGGACAATGAAGATGGGCAAAATGTGGTCATCAATAGCAATGACGAAGGTTCGTATTCCCCAATATTACAAGATTTTGTCGACGGACTCCTGGCCAGCCGCAAGTCCATGCATCACATTGCAAATGTCGGCACAGAGAACAATGCCAACATTGACTCACACCCTGTAGGACAGGTGCAATTACCTTATCATCTGCATTTAGATGTTGTGCCTCATATGAACAGTTCATCACCCGTGTTTCACGAATTGCAGCAACAGGCCACTAATATGGACAATGCGATTGTGCCGTCTCAGACTGCAAACGACGGTATGGACACTCATGATGATTTCGTCGACGTTGTGGAAGTTGACGCAGGTAGGACTTCGCATGTCGAGGCGCCGTATGTTGTACATGAGTTGGATATTGATCAAGGAATGAGCAAGGTTAATTCTCACGCGTCGCAAGGTAAATCAGAAGGAATGGAGAAGGTCTTGCAACAGCTGGAAACGCTGAGTACAGTAGTCGAATACCACACTGAGCAGGTTTTCCGGATGACCACCCAAATGAAAGAAGGTTTTTTTGGATTGAATGTACGGCTGACTGATATTGAGCATTGTCAACCGCTGGAAGATGTTGCCAGATCCTTTGGTGACCAGTTACAGCATCTAACGGAAAAGATAGGGAATATACGAGGCACGGATCCTGGTACAAACATCTTTTTATGCCATTAAAATTTGTATTGTCATTACTCTAAATGCTTCATCTTATACCACGTATAGAGTCAGCCGGGGCCAAGGCAATAGACGAGGGGACTGAGCTTCCACCAACAAAAAGGCAAAAAGCATTGGAAAAGACTGTTCAGCCCTGTTCCGTCGCTCCCAGAATTCCATATGGAAAGGCGAATATTGACGAGCATGTTCTCTACAAACTGAAAATGTGGCCAAAAGCAGCTGAACGTATAGAGCGAATGGCCACGACCCACTACGTCGTGGGGCTTTGTGGGACAGAGCTGAAACAAGATTTCTTCAATGAACTAAAGACGCGTGGCATTTACCTACGAGACGTTGTAAGTTTCAAATTGAGTATTAAATTTTGAGATATTCCTCGCTTAACGAATTTGTGAATATCCGTGTTTTTCTCAACTTTGTAACGCAGCATATTGATGAATGTATGCGCGGATTCATCGAAATGCAAAAAAGGTGTGCCAGCCCTCTTAAGACAGTTGCATTGATGAACACAGTTTTCAGCCAGTTCATCAAGACACTTCCTGTTGTTGATAAAACAGCTGACCTAACAGAACTAATGCCCTATGTTCTTGGACAGTCCATCAATTGGCCGTCGTGTAGTTGGAAACATGCGTCAGAAATTGTGCTGCCCGTGAACGTGAACAACAATCATTGGGTGTTGGCCGTTATCTTTCTTAGGCAAAAAGTATTTTTGGTCATGGATTCGGATAGATCAGTCGATAAACACTTCACACAGACGCGTCTTGCGTTGGGGAACACAATCATTATCACCAAGATGTTGCTACGAGAACTAGACATTGAACGCAATGATTTTCAATTCGACTTTAGGCGTGATAGTCGAATCTCGCAGCAAGGTTACAGGTGCCATTATACAAATTAATCAATTCACGTGCTTTATTGTACACTTTATTTACCTAATCATATGGACATGTTTTCAATGTAGTGGAGAATGTGGCGTACACATGTTGCGGAATGCATTTGGTATCATGTTCCCAGGTGATAATCTATATAACATAAAACCGTGCCAGATAGAAGAGTTCCGAAAATATTTGACGGCTTCTGTGTACTACAGTTTTTGGCATTGGCCTCCTTATAATGAATAGACATGTTGAATACAACTGTTATTTTATGGGTTTTGTCACCAACAATATTAGCTTTCTCGACAAAATGAGCCATGAGGTTAGTCGTTCTCCCATGGAAGGCTGTATGGAAACTACTCACATTAACAAATTACATTTTGTATAAATATTGCTTTTATTGTACGACTCACGCGATAACCTGTATTGCTCATCAGACTGATGCAACGATATGGGCACAACACTTCACAGGATAAGTGAAACAGTTGGTAATGTAACTACTAAGCATATGACTGGTCCTTCTCTCGGCTGACTGTTACAGTATGCAACTCCCTTCTTATTAGTACATTCTCATTGTTGATCTATTTAAAATAATATTCCCAAGACACTTCAAATTTCAATAGGCACCATCATTTTGCAAGACTGTTCAACTAATTTAATTGGATAGTCTGAGGCGTCTGTTGAGCTGCCTATTAAATAAATTCATAGAATAGAATATAACGCAATATAATACAATATTATATAACATAATATAATGTAATATGTAATATAATAGAATATAATGAAAGATATTACAGTCTAATTATATCTGATATAATATCGTCTATAATATGATAGAATAAAATATAATAATATTTTATGATAATGTAGTATAATATAATATAATATAATACAATATAATATAATATAATATAATATAATATAATATAATATAATATAATATAATATAATATAATATAATATAATATAATATAATATATACAATAACATATAATGTAATGTAATATGTTCTGAAGTGAGATAATGTAATATAATATCATATAAAATATTATTTATAGTATAATATAATAGAATCTCATCTAATATAACATAATAGAATATAATATTGCACCTCATGCTCATTTTGACTGTCGTATATGGCTGAATAATATAGAGAACTATATATATAGCACTTATGCATTAATATACCGTTGCCAAAAGACACGCTAATACTTAATGTTATAGTGGCAATCAATCTTCATTCAATACGATTCAATGCAGGTACGATAACTAATTATTTACATATAGATTCATTGAATGTAGGAGTGGCCGTTCAAGTATTCCTTCATTAACAATGTAACATATATTATGCAGCTGACGTATGGACTAACTGTTGCTTCGAAAGTGTTTGCATCAAAGGGTTTCTGGCTGGCGTAGATCATTTATGTTGCACAACACCTTAACCTTGAAAGAAAATACAAATCTGGTGTTATGGACGCAAATCTGTCTAAACTTCTAAAAAAACGTTCTGCCGATCTTCGCGAGACACTTGCCGAATTGTCAGAACGAATTGATCAGAGGATAAATTATTGTATAGGCTATGAAGAGCAAGCATGCAGAAGATCACAGTGGAATTGTGACAGTCTTGCGGTTCACCTTCGAGGGACATTGGCGGGGTTTGACAACCAATGCACTGATGTGAGCTCAATACTTCACAAGATAAATGCAGCAGTTGGTAACGCAACTATAATATTAGTTGATTTTACTCTCCCACTACCATACATGAGCATATGAATATTAGTTTGACATTTTCTTACTGTTTATATTCAGCAACCATTGCCAATGTCCAGCACCAAACCACATGCGTAGATTTTCGTATGTATGCTGCCTCAGGGGTTATCAAGAACGACAAATACCATGATAATATTCAACGTTATCAGCGAGCGAATAAGGAAGCCAACCCGCATTGCCAATCAGACAAAACAAATATTGGTAAATTACTTCAATATAGGTGTTGAGTGCTTTATGTGTTGCAAATATATATTTTCTCTTAATAAAATTAGAACAACTACTCATTTTGATTAGTTCTCTTCAGGTGATATGGTATACGATCAAGCAAAACACGCAAGGCACATCCGCTTCAAACTTTTAAAGAACAAACGTCGTTTAAAGAACAAGCGCCCTGAGCATACAAGTATGGCACAAGGTTGAGCATATTTATACGTGAAATAATTCCCAAGATACCTTAAATAGCAGGTTCATTATGTAACCAAAATTTTAATGCTTTCAGACGACTTTAACACGTCGCGTGCCAAATTATTGAAAACTCGAACCAAAAGGCAAAGACCAGCAATTGCTTCACAAAGAGGTTCGCATGTTTGCAAAATCATTATTCATCGAATAAGTTCTCCAGAATTGCTTGATATATGCTAACTTCTATATTATTTTGCAGAACATCTCGATACACATTACGAAAAAGAAGAACTTATGCAATGCTATTTTTGTAATGCATTGGTTTGGAGAGCTGAGGCAACGAAGGGGACAGGAAAACTTAATAATCGCCAATTTTCTATTTGCTGTAGCCAGGGCCGTGTGTCATTACTCCCAGTACGTCACGCGCCTCAATATCTAATAAACAAGTTCTCAAACCAAAGTTTCCGCCAATATATCAGGGTCTACAATTCAATTCTGGCATTCACGTCTATGGGAGCAAAAGTTGACTCATCGGTTACCCAGAAGTCAGGCGCATATGTTTATCGGATTCACGGTCAAAACTATCATAACATAGGTTCGTTGCTGCCTGCTGATGGCGACAGACCGAGATTCGCTCAGTTATACATTTACGACACCGCAAATGAAGTTTCTAACCGTATGAATACGTTGACACGCACGAGTTCTGAGGCTTTAGATGCAAACGTTGTTGCACAACTAATCAAGATTATGGATGAAAATAACGAACTTGCCAAAGTGTTCAGAATGGCAAGAGACAGGTACGAAGCAGGGGAAGCTGCGGAATTTTCAATTAGGTTGGTAGGTTGTGCGCGCCAGCGCAGACAATACGATCTTCCAGCTTCAGAAGAAATTGCTGGACTTATTGTTGGCGACTTGCCCATGACAAATGGGCAACGCGATGTTATTGTTCAAATGAAGACAGGCCAGCTTCAGAGAATAAGCGAGTTACATCCTTCATTCATGGCAATGCAATACCCGTTGTTGTTCCCGTATGGCGAAATAGGATTCCACAACCAGATTCTATATAATGAGGAAGTCCTTCCGCCATTAAAGAGGAAGTTCGTAACCATGCGTGAATTTTATGCTTACCAGCTACAAACGAGGTTGACTGAAGGGAGAGGAATCATTCAAGGAGGTCGTTTATTTCACCAGTATGTTGTCGACGCATACACGGCCATCGAACAAGAACGATTGCGTTGGGTAAGAAATAACCAACAAACATTGAGGGCGGACGTTTACAACAACATATGGGGTGCAGTATCAAGAGGAGAAACAAACGCAAAAACTGTGGGGAAAAAAATTATTCTGCCATCATCTTTTACAGGATCTCCGAGGTATATGGTAGAGAATTATCATGATGCACTTGCTTTATGCAGATGGTATGGAAACCCTCATCTTTTCATAACCATTACTGCCAACCCAAAATGGGACGAAATTGGTCTCCATTTGCAAAAGTATGGAAACGACATTTCAAATGACAGGCCGGACTTACAATGCAGATTATTTAAGATAAAACTGGAGCAGTTAATAGAAGATATCAGACGAGGACGTTTCTTCAAAAGTTGCAAAGCAGGTTTGTAATTCAAATATGTTTAACATTCATTTGATTTATACACGTCTTTTTTACCACCATGCTTAAAGTCATGCATGTTTATTGCCAATTCTTTTCACGTGTTTCTTTGCTTGCACGTGAAATGTTGACAACGTTTTCCACTGTTTTTATTTTTCCAAAACAATGCAGTTTTGTATACAATTGAATTCCAGAAACGTGGATTGCCCCATGCACATATATTGGTATGGTTGAATCGAATTGGAACAGAACCGACTCCAGCAGAGGTCGATGAAATAATTTCCGCAGAAATCCCTGACCGTCAAGTTGATGAAGAAGGTTATGCTTTAGTTGAACAGTTTATGATGCATGGACCCTGCGGTTTTGAAGGCCTGAACTCGCCTTGCATGGAAAATAACAAGTGCAAAAAACATTTTCCAAAACAGTACAGCAGCCGTACGACTGTTGATGATGCTGGGCATATCTGGTACAAGCGAAGGAGAAATGAAAGCAGGTATGTAATGAAAAAGAATGTTGTCATGGACAACAGATATGTAGTCCCACATAATATACAGCTACTGAAAAAATACAAGGCGCACATTAATGTAGAGTGGTGCAACACGAGTAGAGCTATTAAGTATCTATTCAAGTACATCACGAAAGGGGTAGACAAGGCCACAATGATAATTGAACATCTGGTGAATCCAATTCAGTCTCCTGCTGAACCGACTGCGCAGAAATGTGATGAAATAGCGAGATACCTTGACTGTAGATATCTGTCGGCCTGTGAAGCTATGTGGAGAATATTTAAATTTGACGTCCACTACAGAACGCCAGCAGTACAGAGATTAGCACTCCATTTGGAGGGTGAACAAAGTTTAGTATATGATGAGTCTGTTGATCTCAGCAATATGTTGACCAGAGATGGCGTACACAAAACAATAATGACGCAATGGATGGAAATGAACAAGCACAGTGAAGAGGCTAAAAACCTTACGTATATTCAATTCCCATCAAAATTTGTATGGAACGCCTCGACGAAGAGCTGGACACCCCGGAAGAAAGGTTTCGTCATTGGAAGGGTAGTTAACATACATCCCACTGCCGGTGAGATATATTACATGAAGATGTTATTAACAATTGTTAGGGGACCCACGTCGTATGAAGATATACGTACGGTAAATGGTGAAGTCTTACCAACTTTCAAAGAAGCATGCTATAGGAGAGGATTATTAGATGGAGACTCAGAGTGGCATCATGCCATGGATGAATCTGCGCAATGGGCTACTCCGAATCAGCTTCGGCAACTTTTTGTTACGTTACTGATTTTCTGTGAAGTAACCAACCCTCTGAATTTGTGGAATAGCTTTTGGAAAACTCTATCAGAAGACATACCAATGCGCCAAAAACGTCTATTTGGGTTCACAGAAATGCATCTTACAGACGACCAAGTCAAAAACTATGCGCTGGCTGAGATCGAAAAACTAATGATACAGAACTCGAAGACTCTTTCTGACTTCCCTCCAATGCCACTGCCGTCAAAGAACGTGCTAAAAGATCTCAACAACAGGTTACTAATGGAAGAAAGCTATTACAACACTGAGGAGAACGACGTTGAACATCAGCGTCTTATTGTGACCTTGAATGAAGAGCAGCGTAACATATTCAACGAAGTAATCGACTCGATTGCAAACGACAGTGGACACCTGTTCTTTCTATATGGGCCTGGAGGAACAGGGAAGACACATGTTTACAAGACAATCATTGCCAAATTAAGGTCTGCAAATCAGATTGTAATACCAGTTGCATCATCGGGTATTGCAGCTTTGCTGCTGCCAGGTGGAAGAACTGCGCATTCAAGGTTCAAGATCCCTCTTATACTACAAGAGAATTCCATGTGCGACATAAAGCAAGGGACGATGTTGGCTGAACTGTTGGCGCAGGCAAAATTGATAATCTGGGATGAAGCGCCGATGACAAACAAGCATGCTTTTGAGGCATTGGACAGAACTATGAGGGACCTGATGTCCAGAAACTCTGAGAGCTGTGAGGGCAAACCGTTTGGTGGAAAGACCGTGCTGTTAGGAGGCGATTTCAGACAATTACTTCCAGTTATACGTAATGGTTCCAGACAAGATACGGTTGAATCAGCCATAAACAGGTCATACTTATGGCAACATTGTCGTGTGCATACCCTTACACAGAACATGAGATTACATCGTTCAGAAATAGAATTTGCAGATTGGATTTTGCAAGTGGGCAATGGAAATGTGCAAGCTGCTGCAGAAACAGACGTTGAGACTATTAAAGTTCCAAAAAACATGGCTATTGATTCTCAGGGTGATACGATCCGTAGCATATGTAACTACGTATATGTTGACTTCGAAGACAATATGACTGACCGAAATTATATTAAGGAAAGAGCCGTCCTGACACCCCGAAACAAAACAGTTGACGAAGTGAATGACTTCATGCTCTCCATAGTACCAGGGCATGAGACAGAATACTTAAGTTCAGACAGCTTGGAATTGGAAGCCGACGTGGAAATCAGCGCAACAACGATCTATCCAGTTGAGTTTTTAAACATGCTTGAGATTTCAGGCGTCCCAAACCACAAACTCATCCTTAAGCATGGAATTCCAGTAATGTTATTGCGGAACTTAAACCAGAGAGACGGACTGTGCAATGGAACAAGACTCATTGTATCGCGCCTTGGAACAAACGTTGTTGAAGCAGAAATCTTAACTGGAACGCACGTTGGCAATAAGGTTCTCATACCAAGGATAATTATGTCACCCTCCGACACAACCTGGCCATTCAAACTGCGCCGTAGACAATTCCCACTTAAAGTCTGCTACGCAATGACAATAAATAAAAGTCAAGGTCAGAGCCTAAGAAGGGTTGGAGTATATCTTCCCAGTCCAGTTTTCACGCATGGCCAACTGTACGTAGCACTATCTAGAGTTACATCACCTATGGGAATCAGAATATTGAGCATAAACGAAGGAGACATAGAAGACAACGAGGTTGTAAACATGGTTTTCCATGAAGTTTTCAACAATGTTTAAGTGCCTAAAAAATAACAAAGTATTCTGTAATAGCCTCGCTAAAATCTGTAGACAATTGTTGTATGCTGGTATTGTTTAACATATTTTGTTACAATGTTTACCATAAAACAAGCAGTAATTCATACAGTCATACTATTCAATATGGGGGATGTCGGTAGGCAAAAGGGTAACGGTATCGGGCGTGTTAGTTTAAAAAAGCGGAAGCTGAGTTTTGAATAGTTCGTTGTATGGAACTGCTTATGGGGCATGTGCCTTGGTTTGTATGTCTGCTGAATAAATGGAAGACCTTTCTCTTTATACAATACCTTCGAATCTTATATCTAAGACATGGAATTGTGACATTATATTGTGTTCGCACATTCTACAATATCAAAATTTTCTAACTGTCTCCATGATTATGTGCAATAACACAACGTAAGAAAGTATATTATCATAGTACATAGAATATAATATAATCCGATATTCATGTAATATTAATGTATCATGTTAGAATGGAAGACGTAATTCTGTGCTAGGTTTTAAGAAATCTCCGTACATTACATTATTATTAAACATTGTATGGAAGTCTAGGAAACCTACCCACGTTATCAACAGACGGTTAGTAGAAATAATTAGAGGTTTTGTACTGTGTGACTGTTTCTATAATCAACATTTCAATAATTAGATTTGTTGGTCAAAATATACTGCAAAATATAGTTAAATAAGTTAAATACTGTAGTGCCATATAATAGAAATGTAATATAAAATATATAATATAATTATCACTACGTTATAGTATAGCCTAATGTGGTATAAGTAGTATTACTTTGCTATAAATTATTTAGTGCAATATAATTCATTATGCATAATAGTCCTATATAATATGTTTGATATGCGCATTATAACATACAACAATATTCGTTCTTTTCTGTAATATTTCGGTCAATAATATAATGTTCGAAGATACATCATAACATAATACAATATTATACTATCATTTTATGTTATATTTCTAATCCTTTTGTTATCGCTTATGCAACATACAACGTTATGCATTTTATAGCGTACTGATTTTGGTAAAAAAATAATATTATTTTTTCGCGTCTTCAGTTTCTTGCATTGACTTCACCCCAAAAATATTAACGTTAGGCCCCTTATTAATTATGAAAATGATTTTCCAATTGGGTCAGCCCATTGTGAATTTGAATTGGTTGCCTTCATCCTGTGTACCCTAAATTATTATGTCTTTATGCAATCGATGGCCCAGCCCATTCAATGAGAAATTATATTATGTCATTATTGTAATATGCATTTTATAGCGTGCTGATCTTTAGAAGAAAAAGGATTTTTGCATTGACTTGGTCCAAAAAAATAATCACATTAGGACCGTCACTAATTCAAATCTAAATGATGTATGTGGTTCAGTCGTTTTTATCTTTGCCAGTATTAGATTACTCAGCAATCCTAGCCATTCTGTTAGTAGTAATTGTACGGAAGGTTGTGTCTTGCATGACTGTCACTACAACCAATATTTCACAACTTTAGTCGCGTGACTGTGGTACACATCTCCATTTTTACTACCAAAAGTGAATAACTGCCCGTTCATTGTAAGTTAGCCCCGTTGTATACATGAGGTTTTTTTGTTTTTCCCAATATAAATATAAGGTTTATATTTAAATAAGTGAAATATTGTAGTGCCATATAATAGAAATTTAATATAAAATATATAATATAATTATCGCTTCGTTATAGTAATGCCGTACAAGTAGTATCACTGGGCTATAAATTCTT
The DNA here is from genome assembly GCA_027422505.1 of Craterostigma plantagineum. NCBI lineage: Eukaryota > Viridiplantae > Streptophyta > Magnoliopsida > Lamiales > Linderniaceae > Craterostigma > Craterostigma plantagineum. The sequence goes on along the minus strand of JAPQWV010000290.1, from coordinate 332,291 downwards.
TAGTGCACTATAATTTGTCATGTATAATAATCCTATATAATATATTTGATATGCGCAGTATAACATCCAACAATATTCGTTCTTTTATTGTAAAATTTTAGTCAATAATATAATCTTCGGTAATACAGCATTACGTATTACAATGTTATACTATCATTTTATGTTATATTTTGTAATCCTTTTGTCATGGCATATGCAACGTAAAATGTTATGCATTTTATAACAAGCTGATTTTTACAAGAAAAATAATATTATTTTTTAGTCTACTGATTTTGTTGCATTGACTTGGCACGAAAAACAATTAATCGCGTTAGGATCGTCCCTAATTATGTAAATGATTTCCCTATTGGGCTAGCCCATTGTTAATTTGAATTGATTGCCTTCGTCGAAATTGATGCCTTCGACGTGTGTATCCTAGATCATTATGTCTTATGCAATTGATGGCCCAGCCCATTGAATGAGAAATTACAGTGGTTATCAACGAAATAAATAATTCTAAATTTTAACATTTTCAGATACATGTACATTTTGCATGCGTTTGGTCTCCATTGTAATTCCATTCTGTACAGTCATACCAGATTGGCTGTTATATTGTAGTTTGTTTTATCTGTTGTACAGTCTTCATTTTTTTTACAATATAAATATACTTCCATTTACTATATAGTAAATATTTTGTTATTGTTTTTATATAATAATAATGGTATTTTTAGTAAATAACTATTGGCAAACATGAACTCAATTATATTATCTATTGATTTATAAAATAAACTGTTGCATTCAAACCGTATAATAATAATGAAATTAAGGGTGGCAAACCAAGAATAGGTATTAATGAAAAACAAATATACCATTATGGATGGTTACGTCTGTTTGAATCGCCTCAATACTATTCAGGCAAAACACCAACCCTTATGAAGAAGACCTTTCAACTGCTGAAATACTTATTAAAGATTCACTCATTAACTCAGTAATTGCTCCATAATAATTGTGGCCATTGGAATCGCCCCAGCCCCAGACATAAATTAAATACACGAAACGAAGCAACCTATGCAAAGCAATTGAACACATTCATTTTAGAGCCACGTTCTTCCGCAAATATTTGTGACTTTACGGTTTTCTATGCAGCATTGTACATTATATAAGTCCTCAAAAACTGAATTTCATAAACAATTAACTGCACAGCAATTTCAAATAACTCAAATGACGAATGAAATGACAAATTATTTTGACAACATCGTTGCGGATCTTCGTCGAGCTGCGAGCCAATTTGCTGAGAAGATAGAACATAAGATAGATGCCTATGTGCAATCTGCTGCCGAAAGGTTCAACGATCTACATGCAAGGCACAATCAGCAGATTGCTATCCTAAATGAATTGACAGCAAAGATCAACAAGAATTACTCAGAAATGCAACAGAGGCTATCACATATAGAGCAGGCGCTTGGTATGTCAGTATTTTCCCAACAACCTTACATAACTGTTACAACGTACAAATCGCCCTGCAATTGTTTTGGCAGGAAAAATCGCCACAACACTAGGCGACGTCCAGGCGACAGAAAAGGTAACAACCATTCATTCAAATAAGGAAACGCCGCCTTCAGGAAAAAGAAAGCGTTCAAACCTTCCCAAGGAACCTACACAGACAACATTGCAGAAAAGCCTAAGAGCAAAATTACACCGCCATTAGACCAAGACCATTCGAAGGCGAAAAAGGTTCCGAAAGACAAAACCCTTGCGACAACTGTCAAGAAACTCTCAAAATTGTTTCCCCGCGTAGCAGCAGCTATAGGGACAATGACCCAGGATGACTCTATCAGTACCATATTAGGAGAGGAGCGTGGCTACCAATTCTTCGAAGATCTCATGACAAAAGGAACTTGGCTAACTGATGAGGTACAACATCATATTATTAAATGTAAAGTATCTAAGCATATTTTTACAAGATATTGTTATCTGAAACAGCACATAGACGAATGCCTGCGTGGGTTTATCGAGAGACAGGCCCATGCAAAGTTCCCCAAGGCAAAGGTTGCTTTTATGAACACAACATTCAACCAGATAATTACAACAGAATTTCGACCCGACGGCCATACTGACCTGACAGCCATACGTCCATATGCTAATGGTACTGTTGACAATTGGCCATCTCTTCCATGGCAAGATTCGGACCTCATAGTTATCCCAGTCAACATTAATGAATGTCATTGGGTACTATGCATCGTGGACTATAAAAAGCAATCAATCGCAGTACACGATTGTGACCCTTCAGTAGACAAGGATATGAGGTTCTTTGTGCATGCGTTTAATAAAACACGGCTTACAATTCCCTATATTCTTCAAGACCTGAGAATGACTGACTCCATCGTCGACTTCACTGTTTATAGGGATCCTGACTTCCCCCGTCAATCCTTCAGGTAATTCTAATCTCTCCATGTATTCAGTTTGAGCAATATCATTCAGTAACATAATAATTCATAATATCTTCTCCTTGTGTGTACTAGCGGGGACTGCGGCGTATACATGCTACGATCCGCATTTTCGCTTATGTTTGCCGAAGACGATGTCCACACTGTCTTGCCTGATATGATCCAAGAATTTAGAGAATATCTGACCGCATCGATATTCTTCAATAACTGGTCGTAGCTCTTGGACACTGTTCTAATCAATCTTTGATGAGTGCATTTTTATATTACTGTTTACCTATCGTTTATTGGGAAGTTATTACGGCAATAAAACTTATGGATCATTTTACAATATTCACATTACAATAATATGACCCAGACCTCGGGCACAACATATACTACCAATTTATTGAATACAATGAAAAACACCAGGCTCAAAGACTCTAGAAATTAGTGCCTGAGTAACGTAGTAAGGCCGATAATATAATCTTATATAATATAACATAACATCGTATAATATAACAATATTTATAAGATAGTATAATTCTATATTTGTGTAATCATATTAATAGAGAGAGCTAAATATGACTTATACTAATATACCATGTTACTTTGTTGTTTATTCCCCTTATATTGGACCTTATTATGTTCATTTTTTTATTGTTGGGCCAGCCCGTTTCAGCGTTTCAATGCATTTGTGGGATTGTGCCCTAAATTATCATGAATTGTGTAATTGGCGGCCCACGCAAGACTTCAAAAAAGCATTACACCTGATTCCAAATTACAAAATTCCTTCCCCATCGTTTAAGCTGATTCCAAATTTTCCAGAATTGAACTTGCTTATTCCGTGGTCATACAGTCCAGAGGTGACGCGTATTCCACTGAATACTAATGGCGGAATCTGGTTCAGAGGTATTCACTGTGCTTTAACAATTTGTACGATCATTAATCAGTATGGAACATTTAATCTCCATATTCTGAGCTTTACTGGGTTACCAGACTGTGTCTTTTGCATTAACATAGTAAATTGGCGAATGGTAATTTTTCCCTCTTTTACAAGTGAGCCATATTTTTTTGGACGGGCGTAATATGCAATTTGGTGGAGATGTTATTGCAGGCTTCTCTATGGTCCACTGCGTATTATTTGTATATTTCTGTGTATATTTCTTATGCGATCTGTTTGACACGAACGGTTCTCGAATATTAGTGCATACTGTTGTTGGATATAGTCCTATGTTTTGTGTAACAGCATTGGTTTTCCATTTCCAGATGTTTACCACTCAGCTTCCACAAGAAAATATTGTTCCCTGCAAATTAACCTTATGTGCTGACTATAAAGGGATTAGCAAACTTATTCGGGACAATCTAAACGAAGCAGAGTTTGCAGAAATGCTTGCACGATCTCCGTTCGGACGTCTCATAGCCTGTGCAGAAATGTTCTATTTGTCGAGCCAGCTAATCTGGTACATGATCCAAGCACAGACTCCGCTACGAAATAGGGATGAACTGTGGATGATTATCAATTCGAAGCCTATACGGTTTTCACCTCAGGAATTCTGTTTGATGACCGGTCTCAGATTTTCTGCTGAGCCAGAGGTGGACGAAGATAATTCGTTTATTATAAGACACTTTCGAGGCGAGGAAAAGGTCTCGCTGCAGGACGCAATTGATAGGTTGACGGAAATGGGTTGTAACTCATCGTCATCTGTTGACGTTGAAAAATTAAAAATGGCCAGCGTGGTTTTTGTCGCTGGAGTTCTTGATCAGCGTGGATGCCGGACGAATGTTAAGATAAACCCGATGATTCTTCACTTAGTAGAGAATTTCGGCGAGTTCAATAGCTATCCTTTTGGAAAGTATGCATATGACATTGTTCTGACGTCGGTGAAAAGAAACCTCTCTTCTTTTAAAAACAGTCAGGGTACAAGCAGTTCGAGAAGATACCAGACGTTGTGCTTGGGTGGCTTCGTGCACCCAATTCAGGTAAATCTTACACAACTCTACCATCAGGATTCGTATCCTTGCATATTTATACTAAAATGTATTGTTACCCACTGTTGTTTTCAAAACAGATCCTTGCTTATGAGTGCCTGCCAGGTGTTGCAAGTAAATATGCAACGTACTTGGAAGAAATAGTCGAGCCGGTTCCCAGAATGTGCAGATGGAAGACAAATGCATGGTCAACAAAGCGAGCTCCAAGGTTGCAGGACGTTGCCAATACTGTTAAGAATTCGGCAGTTGAGAATAATAAAGTGTTCTTACCTACGGCTCAAGAGGTTGTTGCAGGGTATTTTGCCGAAAGCAGATTTGACGGACGTCCCCACAACAGATGCCTTCAGCGTGACAGGTCGTCACCGTCGAGAAGCACCAGTGGAACTGGGTCGCCGAATTCTCCCGTATTAGTAGATGGAGACACCGAAATGCAAGGCGAAGGTAGCAGTGAGAGAGTTTTGCCATCTCCAACATTACGAAGTTTCGTGGACAACCTCCGGACAAGTCGCAAAGCTATGCATCAGATCCCAAATGTTGTTATCGAGGATAATGTCTGCATCGAAACAAATCATGAAGAACGTATACAATCACCTCCTCAGTCGCATGTGGATGTCGTTGCTGATATGAACGATGCGTCGCCGGTAGTTGACAAAATTCTGCAGCAGCCAACTGATTCGCATGATAGTGCAAATGGGTTCCGTTTTGATGGAAATAATGGTATAGATACCCATGATGAGTTTGTCAACGACGTGGAAAATGAGGTTCGTGGAACTTCTCATGTTGAGGAGCCGTTCGTTGAAGGGCAGTTGGAAAGGGAGCAAGAGAAAAGGAAGGTTAATTCGCGGTCGTCGCGTCGTAGGTCGAGAGGAGCTAAGAAGGTCTTGCGACAACTTGGAAATCTCAGTACTGTTGTCGAACGCCACACTAAGCAGGTCGTGCATTTAACCAGACAGGTTAAAGCAGGTTTTGATGGTTTGAACGTGGGACTGGCTGATATTGAACGTGCTAAACCACTGGAAACTATGTTGAGAACTATTGGTGACCAGTTACAGCAGCTGACGGGAAAGATATCGAGCATACAAGCCACTGAGCCTGGTAAAATACTTTTTCTTCCAGGTAAATTTTGCAATATATTCCCTCTAATTATCTCACATCTTATTTGCCTTAGGGTTAGCTGGCCGAAACGCAACAGACGATGGAGATGGAATTCCACATGCGAAAAGGCCAAAATCAATAGGGCAGAGTGCCAAGCCGTCTTCTAACCCTGCCAGAATTCCTTACGGAAAGCCGAATGTTGATGAGCACGTTCTGTACAAGATGCAAATGTGGCCAAAAGCAGTTGCGTCCATAGAACGCATGGCCACCAATCACTCCGTAGCAGGTCTTTGCGGGACAGTTCTTAAAAAAGAATTCTTTGTTGAATTAATGAGTCGCGGCACCTGTCTTCGAGCTGTTGTAAGCCTACGTTTGAGCATTAAATCATGAGCTATCCCTCAGTGAATTGGTGTGAGGCAGACGTTTATTAATATCCATTGTTTTTCCTGACTTTGGTTACGCAGCATGTCGACGAATGTATGCGTGGGTTCATTGAAATGCAACTGAGGTGTGCCAGCCCTGTGAAGACGGTCGCATTCATGAATACAGCTTTCAGCCAGTTGGTGAAATCGCTCCCAATTGTTAGTGGAAAAGCTGATTTGACGAAAGTGATTCCGTTTGTTCTTGGCAACTCTGCCCAATGGCCGTCCGCTAGCTGGAAAAATGCGTCGGTAATTGTGCTACCAGTGAATGTCAACGAGAATCGTTGGGTGCTGGCCACCATTCATCCTAGGAAACGATCATTTGCGATTCTTGATTCAGACATATCCGCAGATCCAGGGCTCACAGCAACCCGTGCAGCGATGGGCAACACAGTTTGTATCACAAAATTGTTGCTGCGACGCCTGGGCATTGAACGTTCTAATTTTCAGTATAACTGTACACGCGACGGGCGGATCGCGCAGCAGGGATACAAGTGACGTTATACAAATGAAATGATTCGTATACGTCATAGCCTTCTTTATTAGTTAACCATATTATGAGATTTTCGTTGCAGCGGAGAATGTGGCGTCCATATGTTGCGGAATGCCTTTGGCATGATGTTCCCAGGTGACAATCTGTCTTGCATTAAACCATGCCAAATTGAAGAGTTCAGGAAATATTTGGCAGCATCTGTCTACTTTAATTATTGGCATTGGCCTCCGTATAATGAATAGGCATGTTGAAGAACATTTAGCTATTATTTCCGTACTATTTGCGATGTGTCTTTGAGGCTGACGTCGGAGCCTCTGAACATGCTTTTGTGGGTGTTTTTATTGTTTCAGACCTTTACAGTAGTAGGTTACTCAGGCGTCTTAGACATGATGGTAGCATTTACCGTATGACAAGGTTGCTAGAAATTTTCAACATTGTCAGATAATATTTAGTGCAATTAATTACAAGCTGAATACTGGATGACTGACCCTATAATCAGTAGTCGACCAATTCAATTTAGCAGGCTGCAAACAGTCTGGTCCGCTAAATGTATAACTGTAACACAACGTAAAGCTGTAGTATGTTTTGCAATTTGTTTGTTTGCAAAAAGGTAAGGATGATCATGCATTAATCTTATATTAAAAATTCAAAGACTAATGTATCGTGGTATGTTTGATTTTCGCCTTATTTTTATTAATAATACTTATGCAACATATGCAAATTAACAAAAGTTTAAACAATTTCCGTTTATTAATTTCCTTGCATCGATTAGGGGGGTAAAAAACCTTTAGCTAGGGCGTATAATTTTCAATGTATTCTTCCGCAACTGATTTTCGGTCTTAATGCGACAATATATATCACTATATTATGTACTTTTCAAAATGTTTACCATACAATAGCTTCGACATAAGAACTTACGAATTATGCTTGACTGCTCATGTTACAAATATGGCCACAGCAATCCAGCACTACTCATACAACAAATACGGTGCAGTCATACCAATCTCTCACACTGTATGTCAGTATAAATGGGCTTGGTTGCAATTTTAATAATGAAATTGTACTCCATACGGCCCATCGTTTCATATCACTGGACCAAGCATCAACTGTCAAACAAAGTATTTGACCATATATCTTCAGACGCAGGCGACCAAAAAACCCCAAATCTAAACAAAATCAATCGTCGGGTCGCAGAACAACGCGCCCTACATAGACAGTCAGTTGGTATTCACCTCGCTTGAGTTCTTGCGGGAGAGGGGATTGTATTCTGAGGAAAACATGCTGATGGCGAAGATAGAATTGCTGAATCATAACGGCATAATTGACTACGACATGGACGTTCTCAAGTCGCTGGATTGCTCCGAAGCAATTCGACAGGGTATGTTTAGTCTAAGATCAATCAGTTGAACTTAATTTCATATACTGTTTTGAAAACGTGTTTGCAGAGCTCTTTAAATTCGGCTTTAGGGTTTGATTTCGAACTGGTTCGTGCTTTAATAAATAAATCTCAAATCTGCCTTTTGTTTGTTCGATTACGCCCTCTCTTAGGGTGTTGTGCACGATAATGCCCACTGTGGCGAAGATGCTGACGCCCCCAATATATTCGATAAAATGCGCAGGCCAATCCAATCCTTCCTCTACATATGCACCATTTGAATATGCCTGAAAACATGCTGCCCTTCAACTCAGGAGTCTGTGATGACACAGTCTCCTTGCACATGCGGAGAAGTACATGGAGTCAACGAGCCTAACTTCAAAAGGAAACCATTCCTAAATCAGTTCAGTTAGAGGCAAAATTCGTAGACTGCGTGTACTTCTCCGCTGTGCAAGGAAACGTGGACGTCCTATATTCTGACAGCACGTCCCGCAAGGAAGTCCCTCTACCTAACTTCAGGCCATCTCCTGCATATGAACTGAAAAAGTCTGCACTTCAACCCAAGAGCCTGTTATCACTCAGTTTCGTTGCGCATGCCAACAAATACATGGTGTCAACGAGCCTAACTTCAAATGAATCCATTCCTAAATCAGTTCAGTTAGAGCAGAAATTCCTGGACACCGCGTGCTTCAATGCTGTGCAGGATGCCGTCGGTGCGACCTATACTGTGACAACACCTCATCAAAGGGAGTTCTTCTACCCAATATGATTTCACATACATGGATATTTTGGCATTTACAATTGTTTCCATATTCTTTCAGGTGAGATATGAGCCTTTACCGTAGTTTAAGTGAGAAGCAGACAACGGTCGCTCTTACTGAAAACGATATTTTGGTAGCACCAGCGGAAGAGTTCTCAACTCCCAAGTCTTTTAGAGATCAGTTTCGTTGCACTAGATGGAGTCTCGGAATCGTCTATGTAGAATGTAAGAATAAAACGTAAACATGATTAGACACAACATGGATGGAAAAATGTCGAATTCAGGTACCAATGTCACGATATTCTTGTTATGAGATGTTCTTGCACTCATGCAGTCTTATGAGATGTTCTTGCTTCCACAGTATGACAATATTGCAAATGCTTACACTACATCCACCCAGTCCTTAGGTTAAATTGTTTCACATGATAATCCTACAATGACACAAAGTTCCAGTTCCACATTTCGAATGACAATTACAAATTAGCAGTATTACAAATTGTAACAGTTGTCTTATACGAGAATTTCGTTGCACTAGCATCATCGCTGCAAAACTCAATTGATAGATTGATAGGTAAGAAACAGATTTCCATTATATGAACTATTTACCACTAAGAAGCAGTCGTACAGTTCTTGAATAAAACATATCTGTTGATATGGATGATTTATGAAAAGATAACGGGTTAACATAGGTTACGGCAGTGTTTCCAACACCATCGACCAACATACGGGGTCGTTGTATTACTTTAAAGATAATTGAATAATAATACACTATTAATCGCAACAAACTACCCCGTGCATCGCACGGGGGCAAACCTAGTAATTATGAAAGTCTCATAAAATTATCATACATGTCACGTAAGACACCAAAGAAATTTTAACATGTAAGACACAAAATAATTTACGTGTTATAAATAATTCACTTACAGTCCTAACTCCTTTATTTAATTCATCTAGCAAATCTCTAATTAAAACATTATACCACTATTATATTGTAGATCCCGTAGTTAATTTTACGGGTATTACATACTCCATCCGATTTTTTTTAGGTGTCGTTTTAGCTCTTTAATTTTGTTTCTAATTAGTTGTGGTTTTACGGATTTCAAGACAAATATTTATCATATTTCCACTTTTATCCTTTTAAATATTATTAAATAGAATATATTAAATAGTCCTAAGCAATTAATTAGGGATATATTAGACATTTTATTCTATTTCTTAATATGAGTGCAAAAACCTTAAACGACACCTAAAAAAAATCGGAGGGAGTATATCATATTTTCTGGGTCTCAAACTCAGCGCAATACAGTTATGAGGGACGACTTATCATAAGCACGAAATCATGCTTTGACCATAAAAGGAAGAAGAAGGCGAACTCCTCAATTTGAGCGATTCACAATCAGTTGCTTTGCCTTTTTATTTAAAAAACACGCGATTTTCGTCACGTAAAATCGAATCTGAACAAAGATAAAGTGTACTACAGTGCGCTTATTTAGGGCGATCAAATGCGCGAATAATTCGTTACTTAATGGTTGAATATAATTTAAGTCTATAGACATAATATGCTGATTTATTTCCTAGTAATGGAATAGCGATGGTGATGTGATGATTTACGACTGCGTTTCTTGATACGGATTGCACCAAGATCACCACGTGAGCTTGAAAGAGATAATTCAATAGAGATAATTTTTATTCGACTTAGCCCCCTTACAACGATTATTGGATTGAATATAAAGACCAACATTATTTAATAATAATAAATGATAGCTAGTTGAACGTTGAGCAGTTTGAAGGACTTTGCTTGAGCTTTTGGGTCTTCGCATTTATACGGTAGTTTGACTGTCCTCATCAGTTTTCCCCACCGAAGCTCGACGTGTCCACGCGTCGGGGTATAACGGAGCTCTTCGGCAGCGACAGTACGAAAGGCGGCAACCTGTGTTAGTTTCTGATGGACTTCCTGAACCGTAACAGCGTCAACGGCCGTTCGCTGTGCTGTCTTATTTCCAGAATTGTTTCGTAGCACACCAACCATATCGAACACCATCTTTGGAGGACTGGTACGAACAACTGAGAACGATGACCTCCCCGTCGAAGAATGCACGGCAGAATTGTATGCGAATCCAGCTCGGGCGAGGGCGAGGTCCCACTGTTTAGGCTTGTCGTAAGTATTATATCGGGCCTGCTCGGATATGACGGGATCAAGTAGTCGTAGAACAGCAGGGTTAGTGGGGGATGATGCTTGACAGCGGAAATTCATTGTACCCCGTCGGCCGCCATGAAATCAACAGACAGTGAAAGCCGAGTAAGAAATATGCGACCCAGTCCCTCTTTCGCACAATCTTGTTTCGTTTAAAGGGAGGGCCTGTCGAATGAAGAATAGCTTCCTTCTCATGCACCGTGAAGTTCACAACTCCGTCTACGTAATCAGCGCCTTTACGCCCTAAGTCACACGTCAGAAATCGTTGAGGAGGGTGAGGATATTGCGGTTCCTGAAACTTCTTGGCCTCCACGAAGTTGTGCACATTAGAGTCTCCGCGTTTAGCTAAACTTTCTGGTGGAAGGCTCTCAGACAGATGTAATTTGGGGGGACCGCTTTTAGAGGCAGAGGCGAATTCTTTAAAGATAATGAAATCGAACTCTTCAGATTGCTTCGCATCCTCCTCCAATGAACTCAAAACAGTCAAGAAAGAGGCCTTTGCACGGGTAGGTGTATGAGATCTAGGACGCAACAGGTACTTGACGTTTCCTCGGGTGACTTCGTAAGTATTGCTTCGACCCAAATGACGAGCATCGGAATCGAATAACCATGGTCTTCCTAGCAAGATGTGACAAACGTCCATGTCGACGACGTCACAATACACCTCGTCTTCAAACTTGCCGATAGAGAACGAGAGTTTGCACCTTTCGGTCACCCGAACCTTTTCCGCTTCAGATTTAAGCCACCGGAATGCGTAAGGCGTAGAAATCTTCTCACGTGGCAGCTGTAGTTTATCGACTACCTTCATCCCGATGACGTTCTCGCAGCTCCCGCCATCGATAACTAAATCACAGAGATGACCATTAACGACGCAACGCGACCGGAAAATGGTATTTCGTTGGCTCGTATCTTCACTCTTAGGAGCAATGAGAAGCTTTTGAAGGACCAAGCTCCCTTGCGCCTCTTCACCTCCCTCGTCAGTGTCTTCGGGATCGCAAGCCACCTCTTCAACGTCGGTTTCTTTATCAACGAGTCCAGCGGTTCTCCTCTGATACGGATTGCACCAAGATCACCACGTGAGCTTGAAAGAGATAATTCAATAGAGATAATTTTTATTCGACTTAGCCCCCTTACAACGATTATTGGATTGAATATAAAGACCAACATTATTTAATAATAATAAATGATAGCTAGTTGAACGTTGAGCAGTTTGAAGGACTTTGCTTGAGCTTTTGGGTCTTCGCATTTATACGGTAGTTTGACTGTCCTCATCATTTCTCCTTATAGAAAAAAGGGATACGCTTTACTTAAAACACAGCAGTAAATATTTACGTTTTATTAATCACTAGAAAAATTCGTATGGTAAGAGTTAAGGTTAGCGGGTGTACTTATTTCTTTTTCGTCTTTCGTTTTAGGTGTAGGTGAGAGAATATAGGAAAATTTGTCAGCTAATATTTCTACAGATTTTTCGAGTTTTTCATCTGTGTCTTCGCTGTTTTATATTTTCGCTACACATATTGTGAAGGAATTTCGGATTGATTAGACATTCCCAATATAAATGTCAATTTCGTAATATTATCTTCCATTTATTATAATCTTCCACAATTTCTTGGCATAAAAAAACAAGCTTTAATGAAGGACCGTGAAATCGTACTAAAAGAATGCATTGCACGTTCGAGTCCTCAGCCCGATGAACCCGCGGGCCAACCTAAAGGCGCCCGACCCGCCCACGACCGCCAACTCGCGGCGCTCTTGAAGAAAAGGGTTTCGGCCAATACGTACAGAATGCTACCATTGTATTTCCCGCCCGTGAACACCAAATCTAACGTAAGTTGAAAGACTTGTTCGTCGAGCGAGGAAAAGACGAAAGTGCCCTGGGCCCGCCCGACGATCTCCGACTCATTCGTGGGCCCGGCCCTCATTGGGTCGTCGATAGCGCCCACAAGCCCAAAAAACGTAGGCGAAGCTGAGGTGGAGTTAGCCTTCGCCGCCCCTACGAACGAAGGAGTGGGCCCCGACGCAATGTCTTGAACGTACACTTGGAATTCGGTTACTTTTTTCGCGTCGGCGAAATTTGTGGTGGGCCCGAGCGTGGGCGACGGGAATGAGAAGATAGGGTTATTATTATTATTATTATTACAAGGATTATTAGTATTGTGCAATGAATTAGCTTCATGTTTGGGAGGCTTGGTTTTATTATGTGGTGTAATTATTAGGAAGGATGGGACTTAGGGTTTTTCTAGATATGGTAGTGAAAATTGATGAAGAGCTGGTGAGTTTTTCTATATATATATATATATATATTATATATATATATATAGAGAGAGAGAGAGAGAGAGAGAGAGAGAGATTTGCTATGGTGCACACCTACCGTGGCAACTACCGTGAGCACCATAAGCAAATCTCTCAATTTTTTGCTTTTTTTTTTCGATTCTCAACACCGTCAACACCTCCGTTGACTCTCTCGTATCATTGCTAACCTAAATCGACATGTCCAACATGTTAATTTTTAAGAAAATCATCACATCGGTACGTCGTCCACATGTGAATAATAAATAATGAATTTCATAAAAATTAACGTTTGGACATGTCGATTTAGGTTAGCAATGATACGAGAGAGTATACGGAGGTGTTGACGGTGTTGAGAATCGAAAAAAATGCAAAAAAATTGAGAGATTTACTTATGGTGCTCACGGTGGTTGCTCATGGTAGGTGGGCACCATAGCAAATCTCTCTATATATATAGATAATGCGTGCATGCATGCATGTGTATGTGTATTGGTTTTGGAAGATTAACAAAGTTGGATGTGGATTGAAGAAACAAAAAATCAAACTTTGTTTTCACCCGCATTGTCGTTTCAACGTATGGTTGACGATGAGATCGCTTGTTTATACACTAGAAAATGAGCCAACTTGGGGAAGAAACAACGAAGATGAAGCAAAAAATTTCAAGGGTGTTTTTTTCCAAAGGCACCCATTAATGCATTGATTGGGGTGAAAATAAGAAAAAAAATACTAAATCAAGCAAAAATCCTCATTAATTAGTGCAAAAAGAAAAGAAGAAATAGATTACGAAATCAAGCAAAAATATCCTCTTTAATAGTCCATAACTCCAATTGATTTAAAACCAAATTAAAACATTATCGAGAAGATAAGATCATACATGCTATTCCATTAATATTAAGAAACTCATTAATTCCTGGAATATCGAATCAAATTCTGCAAAAAATAAGTCTCTCGACTACCTTTCTGATACGGACATAAATTAGGCAGGCTAAACCTAGGAATTAAGGAAATAATTAGCTTATGATAATTATTAAGAGAAATTAGTAAAAAATATGAGTTTCCTTTGAAAATACAAAGTTAGATTACGAAGGAAGACTTTTAGGGACCTCAGACGGGTTTTAGGGACCTTCAACACACTTTAGGGAGCTAACAACAGGAAATAAGGGTTCTAGGGACCTCCAAAAGACTTTAGGGACCTAACGCCCATACTAGGGAACTATTTTGGGACCTATTGTGCTAATCATGTCCTGTCGTCCCGAGTGAGGAAGCTTCACCAAACGGTCAGAAGTCTGAAAGGACGTCTGACACCACTGAAAAGCTGTTCTGACAGAACCTGTTCCATCCACCTGTCGTACCTGACAGTGCAGAGCCAAGTCCCATCTCCAGCCGCCTGACATCCCTGACAGCACAGAAGCTGTAACGGCTGCAGGAATGACTCTGACAGACGGCCTGCCATCCTGTAGCATCACAGTGTCCCAGGAGGTCATATCAGCAGGAATTTGGGCAATATCCAGGAGCCAGGGACGTACCTCCAGGCAATATCCAAGAGCCTCCTATATAAAGGGGACTTCACCATTTTCACGAGACAACTCTCATTCTAACACTTCTTAACACTTAGAAAATTCTCTCTCTGCGGCGCCCCTAACTCCTACCGCCATTCTTACTACTAATATATGTGACTGCATGTGATATAATTAAAATCTATATACGAAGATACGTACAAAATTTTTCCTTTTATATAAGGAAATTCTTCTGTACAGTGCAAAATAGTTTTAGGACGTAAATACATAGGTGAGTGCGCATGCGTGTTCAAAATAATCTATTGGCCCGCCAATCAGGTCGCATCCATGTACACACTGTCACCTCAAAAGTCCTCCGGAAGCTTCAAAATTTGGCCTCGCCTTCGTAAAGGTCACGTACCGTGATCCCGTGAACCTACAACACATAAATACGTGGAATGAGCTTATAAAGCTCAGTAAGTGAAAGCCATGCATGCCGTGCACGTGTCCTAATTTCGCAAAGGCATCCGCGCCAATGCTTCCTAGACCTCATATTTTTCCTTGTCTTGTCTTGTCATATAGGGCCCTCGGCTATCTTGCTATGCACCATCATGGAGCTCGAATCCACTAGGGATAAATAAATATAAGTGGCAATACCCACTCAAGGGAGGCTAACCCTAGGGCGCCTTTTCTGTCCCAAGGTGGTTTCATACGCCACGCGGACGCTCCACACTGGTAGCCTAATCTGAGGTAGTCGACACCAGAGGTACCCTCGGTGTCGCTTACTCCCTCAGCTCGCACCCTCCAGGTTTCACGACCCGCCATGAGGGCATTAGCCCTAAAATCATGTCTTGCCTTGTACATGTCATGTCATAACGGTAGCGCCATACGACGTCACCATGGTAGCATAGAAGAGCCGTGACTCAACTGTGAGTCGACATCAGACGCCCATATCGGCGAATCTTTATCGCTCTCAGACGATCGTATATTATGCACGCTCTCATATCATGCCTTTTGTACTAAACGTGCGTGCATATGATCATGTCGTGAATATGCATGTCATGCCATAATATTATGTAATTAAATCATGCGTGTCGTATAACGCAAATAATTCACGTAGGAAGTCACATAAATTCACATAAACATATAACACATAATTTTATGCACATATAATTATGTGTTGTAGTTGGGACTTCCACTTACCTGATATCCTTAGCTACTTAGCGTATCGTACGGTATGTCGCTAAACTTCAGATCCTAAGTATAGAAGCATATAAAGTTAGGTTTGTTAGTCTAGTTATAATTTCACTAAAATGGTTTAATTTAGAAAACCCTAGTTTTGATTTTTATAAATTTCGAAACCCTAAAATTTAGAACTTAATCCTAAATTAAGAAATACAATTTTAGAAATAGATCTCGACATGTTTATAATAAATCTCGATATCACTTAAGAGTAGCTGTGGATTAAATTTCGATATGATATACAAGGGTTGATATTTAGATACTATATAAAAATCTCGATACACATAGATCTCGACATAGTATTTTCATGATCTCGAAGCTGGTATTTAAATGAATCTCGATATGTATGTGTCGAGTATTGTATATGAGAGGTATGTCGACATTGAACTAAAATGTCGAGGTGTAATCATATAAGATGTCGAGATGTGCGTTGGGTTTACCAATAAAATGTCGAGGTTACATATTAACATTATAACACTATAATAAATTTTGAGATGTGTATAGATTTCGATATGGCTTTGGTGAATCTCGAGTTTGGTGGTGGCCCCAAGGTCTCGACATTATTTAATTAGCTAACATGGTTTCGACATTGAACCTATAAAATTCTTCAAGATAAATTATTATATTATATTATATGATTTGGTTATATTCATCAGACATAAATGTCGAGTCCTACTTCGAGATTTCGTATAACGTTTTAAAACTAGTATCGATGTAAGGTTTCGACATCTACTATATTACCTTTTCTAGACATCATTTAGATAATTTTAGATAACCATGTTAGCATATTTTTGTACTTAAAATAAGGTTAATAGCTAAGATCAAGATCGAAACCCTCTTTTAAAGATATATTAACCTAGAAGAGAATACACCCTAGTTCGATCCTAAGTCTCTCCAAATTAAAATTCGTATGAATCCTAACTCTTGATATTCTGATGCCTAGAATTTCATTAAGGCAGGCCATTACTTAGGTAAAACATAGGATCATACCAAAAATTATTCTTACATCTAGGCTTTATAATCGTGACTATCAAAACCCTAATATTCAAAATTCTCATTAAATCTACTAGCCTTAATCAATGATATGTTCATTCTAGACCACGATTATAACATGGTATTATTTGGATAAAAACATAAAATCATAGCAAACGAATTAAACTTACTGAAATTCGAGCTCCTTATACTAATTCTATTTTAAGGAACAAAACCCTTGAAAACTAGATCTACACAAGCTTAATCATAGATATAGCTTCCCGTGCCTAGTTCCATTAAATCTATCCTAAAATAAGAACATTATAGATGAAGATCCGTACCTTTCCTTGCTTGGTATTGTAACTGTTCGAGTTTTTCTATCTCGAGTGTTCGATAGTTCTTGAGATTTTTTTTTTCTTTTCTCATGTGTTATTGATAGGCATATTGATAGGCCATCCCAACGTGTCCTAATTTCACCCACATTTGATTGTGACTTATCTTTACTTTTCTTTACGTGTTGTAGTTATTAAATGACGTTAGTTTCCTTACTTTATTCATGCTTATCAAACCCCTAAGTCACAATCATTATAATATTAGTTTAATGGTTCCCTTCTAGCTAAATAATTAATTTGTATGATACTTCTAGGTTCTAATATTCAAATATCGATTTTTTTGTAGTACTATTATGTAACTAAGTAGTCGAGTTTATTTATATAAGTCAAACATTTTATTCCCATCTAGCCTCTTCGAACTCTATTCCTACCAATTCGTGTTTTCTAAAACGTGGTATTAGCACCTAATTATACTACATTAAATTTTCTAGGTTAGCATGTCATGTACTAGAAACCCTAAAGTCAATAACTAACCTAAATTAAATTAATTCCTCTAATTTCTAATTCATATATGTCATGTTAGCACATAGCATAAAATTATCTAGGCATATAAAAGTCACAACACATAACTCATGCAGTCATGTAAGCCATATAATATGTATGCATATTTATTGGCCGACTTACTTACGGGACTCGGGTATTACATCCTCCCCCCCTTAAAAGGGATTTCGCCCCCGAAATCAGGTAGGGAGAAATAACTCAGAGTAGTGGTTTCTCATGTCATCTTCCGCGTTCCCACGTCGCTTCTTCCGTGGATTGATTCCGCCACAATACCTTAACTAATGGAATTTCTTTATTCCGTAGTCGTTTCATATCGTACATAAGGATTTCCACTGGTTCTCCTCGTAGCTCAAATCTGGCTTAAGTTGTTGCTGAAGATTTTCAGTATTCAGCACATGGCTTGGGTCTGCGACGTATTTTCGTAACGTCGATACGTGAAAAATATCATGTACTTGAGCTAGCGAATTCGGTAATTCTAGTTGATAAGCAACTTCGCCAACTTTTCGGACGATTCGGAACGGTCCAATATATCTCGGGCTTAGCTTACCTTTCTTCCCAAATCGCCTCACGCCTTTCATTGGGGACACCTTCAGAAATACAAAGTCATCTACTTGGAACTCCAGTGGTCTACGCTTTTGGTCTGCGTAGCTTTTCTGTCTACTTTGAGCCGTCTTCATCCGTTCACGTACCTTTGATATTGCTTCCGTGTTGCACTAGATCAGGGCCTAATATTGCTCGTTCTCCGACTTCATCCCAGTGAATTGGAGATCTGCATTTGCGTCCATACAGAGCTTCATATGGAGCCATTCCGATAGTCGCATGATAGCTGTTATTATATGAGAACTCAATCAGTGGAAGATATCTGCTCCAGTTTCCTTTAAAATCGAGCACACAGGCTCTTAGCATATCTTCCAACGTCTGGATTGTTCGTTCAGACTGCCCGTCTGTCTGAGGATGGTAGGCAGTACTGAATGATAGCTGGGTTCCCATGGCCTTTTGCAAACTCATCCAGAACTTGGATAAGAATCTCGAATCACGATCGGAAACGATCGAAATTGGAACTCCGTGCAGTCGTACTATTTCTTGAATGTATAGTTCCGCGTATCGTTCCATTGAGAATGTTGAACTGATAGGCAGAAAGTGAGTGGACTTAGTCAATCGATCAACGATGACCCATATAGCGTCGTGGCCTTTCACAGTCTTAGGCAAGCCAACAACGAAGTCCATGGTAATGTGGTCCCACTTCCATTCAGGTACTGGCAGAGATTGTAAGGTTCCTGCCGGTCGTTGATGTTCTGCCTTAATTTGCTGACACGTTAAGCATTGGCTCACAAAAGTTGCGATTTCTCTTTTCATCCCTGGCCACCAGTAGTTGGCTCGTAGATCTCTGTACATTTTGTTGCTCCTGGGTGAATAGAATATACAGTGGTATGAGCTTCCATCATGACAGTCTTGCGAAGTTCGGGGTCGCTAGGAACATAGAGGCGTCTTCTATAGTATAAACTTCCGTCGTCTCGTATGGTGAAGTCTGCTGATCTTTGCTCTATAGGAGTTTCTTTGATTTTCAGATATAATTCGTCATTCTCCTGGGCTTTCGTAATTTGTTCCATCAGTGTAGGTCGAAGTGTTAACGCCGCTAATCTCGCTTCGATTTCGCCCATTGGTATCACTTCTATTTCGAGTTTCTGTAACTCCGTATTCACAGTCTTGCGGCTTAGTGCATCAGCTACCACGTTCGCCTTTCCTGGGTGATAACTGATTACACAGTCGTAATCCTTAACCAATTCAAGCCATCGCCGTTGTCGCATGTTCAACTCCTTCTGGGTGAAGAAGTATTTCAGACTCTTGTGGTCTGTGAAAATTTCGCATCGCTCGCCGTATAAGTAGTGCCTCCAGATCTTGAGAGCGAATACTACAGCGGCAAGTTCTAGGTCGTGAGTCGGATAGTTCTTCTCATAATCCTTTAGCTGTCGGGAAGCATATGCAACTACGTTTCCATTTTGCATTAGAACGCATCCTAGGCCATTCTTGGATGCATCACTATAAACAGAAAACCCTCCAGTGCTAGTAGGGATAGTTAGCACTGGAGCCGTAGTGAGTCGTCGCTTAAGTTCCTGGAAACTTTGCTCGCAAGCGTCGTCCCATTGAAATGGAGTATTTTTCTTCGTTAGCTTCGTCAGGGATGATGCGATTTTGGAGAAATCTTTGATGAATTTTCTGTAGTATCCGGCTAGTCCAAGAAAACTCCGTATTTCTGTCACGTTCGTCGGTTGCGGCCAGTTGTTAATAGCCTCGATTTTGCTGGGATCAACAGAAATTCCAGCTCCTGAGATAACGTGTCCAAGAAATGCGACTTGATCGAGCCAGAATTCGCATTTCTTGAATTTTGCGTACAACTGCTTTTCTCGTAATATCTCTAATACCGTCCTCAGGTGTTGTTCATGCTCCTCCCGGGTCTTCGAATAGATAAGAATGTCATCAATGAATACGATAACACACTTATCTAGGAATGGCTTGAATACCCGGTTCATCAGGTCCATGAATGCTGCTGGCGCATTAGTCAGCCCAAAAGGCATGACTAAGAACTCGTAGTGTCCATAGCGGGTACTAAAAGCAGTCTTCGGAATATCCTCTTCTCGAATCTTTAATTGGTGATATCCCGACCTCAGGTCTATCTTCGAAAAGACGGTTGCCCCTTGTAGTTGGTCAAATAAGTCGTCAATTCGAGGGAGTGGGTACTTATTCTTGATCGTAATCTTGTTCAGTTCCCTATAATCGATGCAGAGTCGCATCGATCCATCCTTCTTCTTAACGAATAAGACTGGTGCTCCCCAGGGTGAGAAACTCGGCTGAATGAACCCTTTTTGCAACAGTTCATCCAGTTGCTCCCTCAATTCCTTCAATTCTGCTGGAGCGAGTCTGTATGGTGCCTTAGAAATCGGTGCCGCTCCTGGCACTAGGTCAATCGTGAATTGAATCTCCCGATCCGGCGGAACTCCGGGTAAGTCTTCAGGGAATACACCGGGAAAGTCTTGTACGACTGGGACTTCTTCTAATTTCGGAAGTAACCGTTCTTCGGATGATATCGCAAATACTAAATAAGCTTCACATCCTGTCTTGAGTAAACGATGGGCCTTCATTGCTGAAATCTTTGGAATCTTATTACTCTTGCTAGTTCCCATGAATGTGAAGGGTTCGCCGTCTTCTAGATTAAAGGTCACTTGCTTACGATTACAGTCAATAACTGCTCCGTACTTCGATAGCCAATCCATTCCGAGAATTACTTCATAGTCGTTCATTGGAATGACTATCAGATCAACGGGTAAGGTCCTATCGTTTACTATTACTGGGCTATCTCGTAAGATTTGGTTGGTTCTCGTAGAGGTACCGTGAGGTATGGTAACATTGTATTCATAGTTAACTAGGTTAGGTGTAACCCGAGTCTCGCCACGTAGTTAGTAGATGCAAATGAATGCGTGGCTCCTGAATCAACTAATATGCATGTCGGGGTTGAATGGATAAGGAGAGTACCTGCCACCACAGACGGATTGTTCTCCGCCTCTTCAGATGTCAGCGTGTAAACCCTAGCAGGTACCGTAGGTGGCCTAGTTTGAGCAGGGGCTTGACTTCCAGATGCCACTTCCGGGCATGCCTTGGAAAAGTGGCCTGTCTTGCCGCACTTATAACAGATAGCATTCTGAGAATAGCACACGCCCAGATGTCGACGTGTGCACCTGGGACATGGGGGTATGCTCATTGGAGGTCTCCACTGATTAGGATTGAATGGTTGGGGAGGTCCAGTCGATTCTGGAAGTTAGGTCTGACATTCCTATGGTTAAAGGGCTTCTTTGGGTTGCCTCCACTCCACTTTGGCCCTTGGATAAACTTCCTCTTTGCTTCATGGGCGCGCATAATTCGGAGTTCGGCTTGCTCCGCCATCAACGCGCGTTCAGCCACCTGAGCATAGGTAGCTCCTTGGGATCCGGCCATATTCACGTCTCTGTATAGTTCAGGCTTCAGGCCTTCCAAGAAACGCTCCACCTTTAACGCGTCTGTGCTCACCATGTGAGCTGCGAATCGAGACAGTTGCTCGAACTTCCTTATATATTCTGCTACGGTCATCGGGCCCTGGCGTAAATTGATGAATTCGTTCATCCTTTGGGCTCGTCCGGGCAGTGAAGTATTTGCTTCGAAAAAGCTCCTTGAATCGATCCCACGCCATTGTAATAGGATCTTCAAAGGCGAGAATGGTATCCCACCAGTGGCCTGCACTTCCTCTTAGTAGGAAGGCGGCACATAACACCCTTTCTTCTTCGGGAATGCGGCTGTATTGAAACATACTCTCCAGAGTTCGAAGCCAATCTTCAGCCGCTGTAGGGTCAACGGCATCTTCAAAAGTCGGGGGATTGAGTTTGCGAAATCTTTCCCCAACTATTTCAACTCTTTCGCCTGAGAGAGATTATTACTAGATTGTCCGCCCGCATTTCGCTGTTGCATCATTTCTTGAATTTGTGCGGATTGCTGGCGAACAAGTTCGGTGAGCTGAAGAATCGCCGTATCGCGATTATCGGTTGATGTTTCGGGCTCTTTACCTTTGCTAACACTTCCGCTACCCTCACTTCTTGTTCTACCCATTCTTGTCCTGATACCCTAATAGTCCCTATGACCAATAAATTACGCACATACAACCTTCATAGAAACATAAAACTTACTAGCAAGGCCGCTTCCGTGCTTTTGAGTGTGTGTACATGGACAGTCTACAGAACTTGTAACCGAAAGCTCTGATACACCTGCGGCGCCCCTAACTCCTACCGCCATTCTTACTACTAATATATGTGACTGCATGTGATATAATTAAAATCTATATACGAAAATACGTACAAAATTTTTCCTTTTATATAAAGGAAATTCTTCTGTACAGTGCAAAATATTTTAGGACGTAAATACATAGGTGAGTGCGCATGCGTGTTCAAAATAATCTATTGGCCGCCAATCAGGTCGCATCCATGTACACACTGTCACCTCAAAAGTCCTCCGGAAGCTTCAAAATTTGGCCTCGCCTTCGTAAAGGTCACGTACCGTGATCCCGTGAACCTACAACACATAAATACGTGGAATGAGCTTATAAAGCTCAGTAAGTGAAAGCCATGCATGCCGTGCACGTGTCCTAATTTCGCAAAGGCATCCGCGCCAATGCTTCCTAGACCTCATATTTTTCCTTGTCTTGTCTTGTCATATAGGGCCCTCGGCTATCTTGCTATGCACCATCATGGAGCTCGAATCCACTAGGGATAAATAAATATAAGTGGCAATACCCACTCAAGGGAGGCTAACCCTAGGGCGCCTTTTCTGTCCCAAGGTGGTTTCATACGCCACGCGGACGCTCCACACTGGTAGCCTAATCTGAGGTAGTCGACACCAGAGGTACCCTCGGTGTCGCTTACTCCCTCAGCTCGCACCCTCCAGGTTTCACGACCCGCCATGAGGGCATTAGCCCTAAAATCATGTCTTGCCTTGTACATGTCATGTCATAACGGTAGCGCCATACGACGTCACCATGGTAGCATAGAAGAGCCGTGACTCAACTGTGAGTCGACATCAGACGCCCATATCGGCGAATCTTTATCGCTCTCAGACGATCGTATATTATGCACGCTCTCATATCATGCCTTTTGTACTAAACGTGCGTGCATATGATCATGTCGTGAATATGCATGTCATGCCATAATATTATGTAATTAAATCATGCGTGTCGTATAACGCAAATAATTCACGTAGGAAGTCACATAAATTCACATAAACATATAACACATAATTTTATGCACATATAATTATGTGTTGTAGTTGGGACTTCCACTTACCTGATATCCTTAGCTACTTAGCGTATCGTACGGTATGTCGCTAAACTTCAGATCCTAAGTATAGAAGCATATAAAGTTAGGGTTTGTTAGTCTAGTTATAATTTCACTAAAATGGTTTAATTTAGAAAACCCTAGTTTTGATTTTTATAAATTTCGAAACCTAAAATTTAGAACTTAATCCTAAATTAAGAAATACAATTTTAGAAATAGATCTCGACATGTTTATAATAAATCTCGATATCACTTAAGAGTAGCTGTGGATTAAATTTCGATATGATATACAAGGGTTGATATTTAGATACTATATAAAAATCTCGATACACATAGATCTCGACATAGTATTTTCATGATCTCGAAGCTGGTATTTAAATGAATCTCGATATGTATGTGTCGAGTATTGTATATGAGAGGTATGTCGACATTGAACTAAAATGTCGAGGTGTAATCATATAAGATGCCGAGATGTGCGTTGGGTTTACCAATAAAATGTCGAGGTTACATATTAACATTATAACACTATAATAAATTTTGAGATGTGTATAGATTTCGATATGGCTTTGGTGAATCTCGAGTTTGGTGGTGGCCCCCAAGGTCTCGACATTATTTCATTAGCTAACATGGTTTCGACATTGAACCTATAAAATTCTTCAAGATAAATTATTATATTATATTATATGATTTGGTTATATTCATCAGACATAAATGTCGAGTCCTACTTCGAGATTTCGTATAACGTTTTAAAACTAGTATCGATGTAAGGTTTCGACATCTACTATATTACCTTTTCTAGACATCATTAAGATAATTTTAGATAACCATGTTAGCATATTTTTGTACTTAAAATAAGGTTAATAGCTAAGATCAAGATCGAAACCCTCTTTTAAAGATATATTAACCTAGAAGAGAATACACCCTAGTTCGATCCTAAGTCTCTCCAAATTAAAATTCGTATGAATCCTAACTCTTGATATTCTGATGCCTAGAATTTCATTAAGGCAGGCCATTACTTAGGTAAAACATAGGATCATACCAAAATTATTCTTACATCTAGGCTTTATAATCGTGACTATCAAAACCCTAATATTCAAAATTCTCATTAAATCTACTAGCCTTAATCAATGATATGTTCATTCTAGACCACGATTATAACATGGTATTATTTGGATAAAAAACATAAAATCATAGCAAACGAATCAAACTTACTGAAATTCGAGCTCCTTATACTAATTCTATTTTAAGGAACAAAAACCCTTGAAAACTAGATCTACACAAGCTTAATCATAGATATAGCTTCCCGTGCCTAGTTCCATTAAATCTATCCTAAAATAAGAACATTATAGATGAAGATCCGTACCTTTCCTTGCTTGGTATTGTAACTGTTCGAGTTTTTCTATCTCGAGTGTTCGATAGTTCCTGAGATTTTTTTTTTCTTTTCTCATGTGTTATTGATAGGCATATTGATAGGCCATGCCAACGTGTCCTAATTTCACCCACATTTGATTGTGACTTATCTTTACTTTTCTGTACGTGTTGTAGTTATTAAATGACGTTAGTTTCCTTACTTTATTCATGCTTATCAAACCCCTAAGTCACAATCATTATAATATTAGTTTAATGGTTTCCCTTCTAGCTAAATAATTAATTTGTATGATACTTCTAGGTTCTAATATTCAAATATCGATTTTTTGTAGTACTATTATGTAACTAAGTAGTCGAGTTTATTTATATAAGTCAAACATTTTATTCCCATCTAGCCTCTTCGAACTCTATTCCTACCAATTCGTGTTTTCTAAAACGTGGTATTAGCACCTAATTATACTACATTAAATTTCTAGGTTAGCATGTCATGTACTAGAAACCTAAAGTCAATAACTAACCTAAATTAAATTAATTCCTCTAATTTCTAATTCATATATGTCATGTTAGCACATAGCATAAAATTATCTAGGCATATAAAAGTCACAACACATAAAGTTTATGGGTTCGCGCTTTAAAGTCAAAGGATCAGGTACTTGACACTTTTATTGAGTTTCATGTTTCTGTTGAGCGGGAGACAGGGAAGAAGTTAAGTGCATCAGAACGGACAATGGAGGTGAATATCGCGGACCATTTGATTCTTATTGTCGACGATATGGTATTCGACATCAGAAACACCTCCTAAGACTCCTCATTTGAATGGCTTAGCTGAACGGATGAACTGAACATTGATGGAGAGAGTCAGATGTTTGCTGTCAGAAGCAATGTTGTCTCAGCATTTTTTGGGGTGAGGCTTTATATACGGTTACCTCATATTATAAATTGACTCCATCAGTTGCCTTGCAGGGTGATGTTCCTAACAAAGTCTGGTATGGTAAGGATGTCTCATATGGCCACTTGAGAGTTTTTTTGGGTGCAAGTGTTTTATGCATGTCCCAAGATGAGAGATCAAGTTGGATGCCAAAACAAGACATGCATTTTTCGTGCTATGGCGTTGACGAGTTTGGCTACAGATGTTACGATCCCATTGATAGAAGCTTATCAGAAGCTGTGATGTTATCTTATGGGAGGATCAACGATTAGGATATCGAGAAGTCATAAAGCTAGTTTTTCAGAATGACTGCTTGGTTGATTGGATCGCCTACTTACACCAAATCTAGGTGAAGTTGAGAGTCAACCCGAGGATCAGTTGTCGATGATATTAATCAGCAGGAGGAGACACATGTTGACTTGCCGGAACCTTCTGTTAGAGGTCTACTAGAGAGAGACGACCTTCTACTCGTTTTTTCATCGATGAGTTCGTACTTCTTAGTGAAGGTGAGCCAGAGAGTTACGATGAAGCCATTCATAGGTAAAGACAAGTGGATTGCTTCTATGAAACGAGATGGATTCTTTACGAGTAAATGACACGTATCAACTGGTGGAGCTTCTAAAAATAAAATGGCCTTGAAAAACAGGTGGTTTACAGGTCAAGCATGAAGAGCACTCACTTTCTCCTAGATTTAAATCCAGGTTGGTTGTCAAAGGCTTCAGCCAGAAGCAGGGGATTGATTTAGTGAGATTTTTTTCACCATTTGAAGATGATTTCTATCGTGTCGTTTTGGGTTTGGCAGCGAGTCTTGATTTTGATATAGAATAGATGGATGTCAAGACTGCTTTTTTTCATGGTGATCTTGATGACGAAATTTATATGGAGCAACCGGATGGCTTCGTTCAGAAAGGAAAGGAGAATTACGTCTACAATTGAAAAAGAGCTTGTATAGCTTGAAACAAGCTCCGAGGCAATGGTATAAGAGGTTTGAGTTGGTGATGATTCAGAAGGGTATAAGAAGAATGATACTGACCCTTGTGTATTTATGCAGAGATCCCCGATGATTTATCATCATTTTGTTACTTTATGTTGATGATATGTTTATGGTAGGTTCTTTGCCATCTCGAATTTACAAGTTAAAGAAGAACTTGAGCAAGCATTTCTCGATGAAGGATATGGGGCCGGCTCAATGCATTCTTGGGATGAATATCACACGTGACCAAAAAGAGAACAAGTTGTGGTTATCTCAAGAAAAGTCATCGAAAAGGTACTACATTGCTTTAGCATGGAGAAGCTAAACCGTGAGTACTCACTTGCCACCTTTATTAGATTGAGCATGACATAGTGCCCTACAGACGAGAAAGAAATAGAAGTTATAGACCGAGTCCTATTCATCTGCCGTTGGTAGTCTTATGTACGCTATGCTGTATACTCGACCAGATTTAGCTCATGCAGTGGAGTTGTAAGTAGATTCCTGTCTAATCCAGAAAAAGAGCATTGGAACGCTGTGAAAGGATTTTTTTGAGATATCTCCGAGGTACGTCCAACATGAGATTGTGTTTTGGTTCTGACAAGCATATTCTTTGGTTATACATATTCAAATCTGGGCGGAGATGTGGATAAAGGATCTACTTCGGGCTATTTGATTACTTTTGCAGGGGGGCTGTTTCTTGGCTGTCCAACTTCAAAGTGTATTGCCTGAGGCAGAACTTATAGCTGCTACGGAACTTGCAAAGAGCTTCTTTGGATGAAGAACTTCATGAGTGAGCTTGGATTTGATCAGCAAAGGTATGTCTAATCTGTGACAGCCAGAGTGCTATTCATCTCAGTAAGAATCCGACGTTTGACGGGAAATCGAAACATATAGACATGCGGTATCATTGGATTCGTGAGATTTTGGACACCAAGCAAGCTTGAAGTTGAGAAGATTCACACGATGATAATGGCGCTGATATGATGACTAGTCATTGGTGAGATCGAAATTTGAAGCTTTCTTTACGATCGCCGATTGGCGATTTCCTCCATGTAGTTGGGAGGGGGGAGATTTGTTGGGTTTGGACTCCCAACTTTGTGTCCGAAGCCCACAGCCCACTAACAACATAACATCTATAGCTGAGATCTCACCTACTACATTGGATAAATCGATCATTTACCCATGAAAAGGAGAAATTTCTGCAACTTTTTTCTATCAGCGACAGATTCGGATCTCGCATATTTGGGGTGGTACGTTGTCCGATTGACCTAAAATTTAGATTGAAGAAGAAGACTCATTGATCTCCATTTTGACCGAAGGTTTTTCATTTCGAGGTATGGTTAGTGAT
This sequence comes from Craterostigma plantagineum, assembly GCA_027422505.1. NCBI lineage: Eukaryota > Viridiplantae > Streptophyta > Magnoliopsida > Lamiales > Linderniaceae > Craterostigma > Craterostigma plantagineum. The sequence goes on along the minus strand of JAPQWV010000290.1, from coordinate 304,197 downwards.
TAACAAATTTTTAAACTCTGCTGCGTTTTTTATGCGAATTTGATTTATGATATTGTTTTGAGTTGTGGTGCTTTTGGAGCATTTATTTGGTAGCACAACTCTTTGTGGTTGTGTTGTTGGTAATCTTGCTGTACTTGAAGTGGTGATAGTGGATTCCGGATCGTTTGATCCCGTGGTTTTTACCCCGTCGATTTGAATGGGGTTTTCCATGTTATATCGCTGTGTTTTTTTTCCATTATTTTGTTGCGTTGATAATTCTTGGGACTGTCGATACAGTTCGCTGCGTAATATTTCGTTATTGGTGCCGTCCGATCCTAGAGATCTTTCCTCAGGCTTTTCTCCACACTTTCTCCTCTCTTACTAATTCATTTTCGGTGTTTAAATGAGATGAAGAAACATCTTTAAACTTATCCTGTCTTACGTGTGTGGTTGAACAAATGACAAGGACTTTTAACGGTTTAGCTTAATGTTCATCTTTCTCTTATAAATTCATTTTATCTAAAATACATATCCAACGTTGTTAGATTGATTATTATTCAGTGTTAAGGTTGTTTTCGGCCTTGACTAAGTGTTCAAAAGTTTGACAACTAAGCCATGTATAATGCGTGTGATATTAATCAAATGACAAGACCTCAACCTAATCTTTAAATAAAATATTGACCATATATTACTTTAGTGTTTACCCTCTTTGAGAATTTCGAAACTCTCCATGAAATTTCGAAACCCTTCCTTAGGAATTTCGAAACTAGACCAAACTGTTTCGAACTTTTCTTTATTCATCCCTTACCTAAAGTCTGGCTTAATTATGTATTAACTATTACTTTAATATTATTGTAGGTGTTTCCCTCCATTAAAAAATTTCGAAATCCATCATTATGGATTTCGAAACCCCTTATTGAAGATATCGAAACCTAGTGCTTAAGTTTCGAATTCTCTCCTAATTTTTCGAAACCACACATAGGTTTCGAATTTCTCCATCAAAATTTGAAATATACCATTACTTAAATTTCGAACTTCTTTGTACTTATGTTTCGAATTCACTACCTATCAACTATAAAAATTTCGAATTTCTTCTTATTCGAACTCTCTTCGTGCCAAATTTTCGAAACCATTCACAAGAAAACACTAGGTTTCGAAATTCTGATATTTGAATTCTCTTTCCCCCACAACTTAATTTCGAAACCTACTTTCGGAAGTTACCTTTTCGAAAATCTCATTTTAACTCTCTCGCCTTTCGAATTCTCCCTACCCAAAATCATCTATATATATAAAAGTTGGATGGACTCTTTCTTGTGCTGACACGTGTGCAACGGTTTCCCCCCCATCCAATCAGAGTGCGCGAATGTAGTTCTGATTAATATTCTGAGTTTAAGTTATTAGTTTCCGACTTAAATTTGCCTGGAAGTGCTTACGTGGCGTTATAGGAATGAATTTATATTTTATTTCGGGCGATTTCACTATATAAGACGCTATTGTCTGGCCGGAGATATTAATTATGTTACATTAAGTTGCCAGTATTCATGATCCATTAACGATTCATATGCTTGACTGTTCGAATCTTAGATTCATACGTCTATGCTATTAATGGTCTGGCAGGTGTACGGTCATACGATTTCTAGATTGCCTTGTATGTAGTCAAAACCTTTTCAACTCCTGTAACAATAGCCGACTATGGAATGATGGAATAAATGATCCATAAAGACGTTACATACAATAACTTCTTATTCATTGATATTGCAAGACTGTTCATATTCGCGGGTGACCTGAACGGTAATGAGGAATAGTAATGGACGCATTTAACCCCACTATATAATTGTCTGTCCGGTGGGTTGAATTTATTGAAATGTGCTTTGTGTAAAATGAGTCTTCCAACGAAACATTCTGCTTTAGGTGAATTAAAGGCTAGGACCAAATGTGGAACAATTGTGGTGCGCGTCCACCGTTCATGGACCGCAAGAAACACTAAGAAGAATGGAGAGCCCATGAGCCTAGATATGTTGTTGTTGGATGAGAGGGTATTTGTTCAATATGCTTGCGATGTTGTTTCTTTTTGTTCTATATTGTATTTTGGGTTCTTATCGTTTAAATTTTTTTTTATTTGGTGTGGGCAGGATACTGTGATGCAGGCGTCTATCCACGTCGAAAGGGCTGATCGATATGCATCGAAGCTAAAGGATGGCCATATTTATTCAATAACTGACTTTGATGTTGTTGATTCCCCTAGGAGCTACCGTATGACTGATGTTGAGTGTATGGTTAGATTCACTGATCGTACTGTAGTGCTGAGGTGGATGACAAGTCGCGGTCAATAGGTGTCGACAAATTTCGATTCATGTCGTACGAGGTCTTGATGCAGCTCGCCAACCGCAATAAGGAATTACCTGGTATTCCGTCGTGTTTCGTTCGTTACAATTATATTTTCCTGTTTTGTCTGTGTGTTATACAGTATTTCCTTTATGTTGCCTATATAGATTGGTATCCATGAGTGTTTGCTGACATTTTACAGTGTTGGCTCTGTTTTACAGGCATCCATTTTACTGTCTATCATTCTTTGGTGATGTGTAGCTTATACATGCGTGTTTACTATTAGATTTTACTGTATTATATCTGTCGTACAGTCTTGCAGTCTTTGTTGCTGTCTGTTTTACGGTCATGCAATGTAATTTCCCGCGCATGCTCAGTGTTATTCGATGATACAATATTCCTTTGCTATGTTGTCCATGTTGTACTGTCTATCATTCTTTGTTGATGTGTTATACATGCGTGTTTACTATTAGATTTTACTGTATTATCTCTGTCTTACAGTCTTGCAGTCTTTGTTACTGTCTGTTTTACGGTCATGCGATGTAATTTCCGTGCATTTATCCCCGGGCATGTTTACTCCACAGTCATGTCTATTCAGTGCATCGGATTTTTCCATGTGTCCCTTGAATAATTTGTTTGATCCGCCATGTAGATGTTATTGGATTGTTATCTCAAGTGGTAGAGCCAGATGTTGGTGACAGCAGTAGTTCAAACGTGCAGAATTGAGGATTTTCTTGAAGGGGTACATGCTGCTTCTCTGCTTCATATTAGGTTCTTCCAGTTGGTTGGTAGTTTGGATATTTGAAAATTCCTAAGCGTTACTACACATCGTTCACGCTATTGCAGATATCTTAACGCCACTGTTACTGTTTGGTCCGACAAGGCCGATGAATTTTGCGAGACTGTTCGGTCCAGGATTGGAGAACAAGTGGTTGTTATTGTGACAAGTATTAACCCAAAATTCTTTGGGCGTAAGTGTCTCTGTTTATTTTATGTCTACTTTTCTCTATCTTCACGTAAAATGTTCGTGCAGAAACCCTTTACTTGAATACCACATCCGCGTCGAAACTGTATGTTGACCCTGAGATTGATGAGGTCTGGCAATTTCGCAAGAGGTGATTGTCTTGGCTAAGACATTGACTCCGCTGTAGTTAAAAGGGTTGTCTGATGTCGTTATTTGCCAATTGCAGCATGTCTGTTTTGGACCGGCCAGTCGCACTGTCCCTTGGCACACAAAAATGCCTGATTTGCAATCGTGCCGCATTGCTGACATCTATGAATTTTTGCACAAGGAAGATGAACAGGTGTGGCCTTGTCTGTTTTGCAGTTGGTAGAGGTAGAAGTTGCAAACTCATTGGTGATATATGGTTTGCAGGTCAAAGATTTTATTTGTGTGGTGGCTAGAATAACTGAGATCCTAACCAGAAATGGATGGCATTATATATCATGTTCAAAGTGTTCGAGCAAGGTGGCGAAGACTGGTGGGGCTTTGATATGTAGTAGGTGCTCTGATGTGAGAGCTGTCGGTATTCTGCGGTATTCTACTACTGCCTTGGTGCATGTCTCTCTATTGTTTGCTTCGTTAATCCATCGATTATCAATTGTTTAAATATTATATCGTAGTTTCCGAATAGAATGCATGGTCGCTGATAACGCTGATACAGCTACGTTCGTTATATTCGATGGGCCTGCAAGAAAGTGTACAAACACTACGGCTGAGGAGATTCTTTGTACTCTGGTATGAGATGTGTATGTTGATTGTGTTCAAACATATTTCTTACAATGGCAACAAATGTTCAGGCTGCAGATTCTAATGTGGAAATACCTGATTGCATATCAAGGTTGGTTGGGAAGACCTTTAAGTTCTTCATAAAGGTTAAGCCTTTTGATTTTCGCAGCATGTTTTCGAAGCTTTACTGTCTCGCGCATGTTGGAGCAGACCAGTGAGCATTTGGGCGATACCTTCCTCGATAGTTCAAAGGTAGTTGATTTTTGCACCCTGCATTCGAATTATGTGATACCCTATTTTGTTTGTATGGTGATTTGTTAGGACAGCGCTGTCGGTGGTGATGGGTCAGTCATAGCAGGTGCTATTGATGAAACTGGTAATGTTAATGAAATCTCGGCACTCACGGATGTTGAAAAGGATGTTGACCCCGGCCATGGAGGTAACCGTACGACCGACAAGTTTAGTTCGGAATCGGCTGCTTGCGATCACGTCGACGACGATTCTATTGGGGATGTCGGTAGGCAAAAGGGTGACGGTATCGGGCGTGTTAGTTTAAAAAAGCGGAAGCTGAGTTTTGAATAGTTCGTTGTATGGAACTGCTTATGGGGCATGTGCCTTGGTTTGTATGTCTGCTGAATAAATGGAAGACCTTTCTCTTTATACAATACCTTCGAATCTTATATCTAAGACATGGAATTGTGACATTATATTGTGTTCGCACATTCTACAATATCAAAATTTTCTAACTGTCTCCATGATTATGTGCAATAACACAACGTAAGAAAGTATATTATCATAGTACATAGAATATAATATAATCGATATTCATGTAATATTAATGTATCATGTTAGAATGGAAGACGTAATTCTGTGCTAGGTTTTAAGAAATCTCCGTACATTACATTATTATTAAACATTGTATGGAAGTCTAGGAAACCTACCCACGTTATCAACAGACGGTTAGTAGAAATAATTAGAGGTTTTGTACTGTGTGACTGTTTCTATAATCAACATTTCAATAATTAGATTTGTTGGTCAAAATATACTGCAAAATATAGTTAAATAAGTTAAATACTGTAGTGCCATATAATAGAAATGTAATATAAAATATATAATATAATTATCACTACGTTATAGTATAGCCTAATGTGGTATAAGTAGTATTACTTTGCTATAAATTATTTAGTGCAATATAATTCATTATGCATAATAGTCCTATATAATATGTTTGATATGCGCATTATAACATACAACAATATTCGTTCTTTTCTGTAATATTTCGGTCAATAATATAATGTTCGAAGATACATCATAACATAATACAATATTATACTATCATTTTATGTTATATTTCTAATCCTTTTGTTATCGCTTATGCAACATACAACGTTATGCATTTTATAGCGTACTGATTTTGGTAAAAAAATAATATTATTTTTTCGCGTCTTCAGTTTCTTGCATTGACTTCACCCCAAAAATATTAACGTTAGGCCCCTTATTAATTATGAAAATGATTTTCCAATTGGGTCAGCCCATTGTGAATTTGAATTGGTTGCCTTCATCCTATGTACCCTAAATTATTATGTCTTTATGCAATCGATGGCCCAGCCCATTCAATGAGAAATTATATTATGTCATTATTGTAATATGCATTTTATAGCGTGCTGATCTTTAGAAGAAAAAGGATTTTTGCATTGACTTGGTCCAAAAAAATTAATCACATTAGGACCGTCACTAATTCAAATCTAAATGATGTATGTGGTTCAGTCGTTTTTATCTTTGCCAGTATTAGATTACTCAGCAATCCTAGCCATTCTGTTAGTAGTAATTGTACGGAAGGCTGTGTCTTGCATGACTGTCACTACAACCAATATTTCACAACTTTAGTCGCGTGACTGTGGTACACATCTCCATTTTTACTACCAAAAGTGAATAACTGCCCGTTCATTGTAAGTTAGCCCCGTTGTATACATGAGGTTTTTTTGTTTTTCCCAATATAAATATAAGGTTTATATTTAAATAAGTGAAATATTTTAGTGCCATATAATAGAAATTTAATATAAAATATATAATATAATTATCGGTTTGTTATAGTAATGCCGTACAAGTAGTATCACTGGGCTATAAATTCTTTAGTCCAATATAATTTGTCATGTATAATAATCCTATATAATATATTTGATATGCGCAGTATAACATCCAACAATATTCGTTCTTTTATTGTAAAATTTTAGTCAATAATATAATCTTCGGTAATACAGCATTACGTATTACAATGTTATACTATCATTTTATGTTATATTTTGTAATCCTTTTGTCATGGCATATGCAACGTAAAATGTTATGCATTTTATAACAAGCTGATTTTTACAAGAAAAATAATATTATTTTTTAGTCTACTGATTTTGTTGCATTGACTTGGCACGAAAAACAATTAATCGCGTTAGGATCGTCCCTAATTATGTAAATGATTTCCCTATTGGGCTAGCCCATTGTTAATTTGAATTGATTGCCTTCGTCGAAATTGATGCCTTCGACGTGTGTATCCTAGATCATTATGTCTTATGCAATTGATGGCCCAGCCCATTGAATGACAAATTACAGTGGTTATCAACGAAATAAATAATTCTAAATTTCATCCTCCTTCGTGTAACCTGATTTCAAAATCGCAGTACCGCATCCTATTTAATTCTTGGTCATACAGTCCACAGGTGGCCTCTAATTCATCATACTATTTAGGAGTTGTTCAAGTTGTTCATTTCAAGTCTGCTACATTTGCCTGTGAGGTATTTCCAACTAATATCCAACGATCGCACAGGCGGCAATGGCGGAAACTGGTTTAGAGGTATTGTCTGTGTTTAACCGTCTGTTCAATGTTTACTGCATAAGTTTCATTTGGCCTGCATATGTCACGTTTGTCCGTCTAAATTGACGGTGCCTTCTCCTTTAAGACAGCCAAATGTTGCATGACCATTGATTTCCCCCTTTATAAGTGGGCTACTGTTCTTTTGTAGAAATATTATGCACCCTATTAGAGACGAATGATCTTCAGATGTTCGTCCATGCTATTCTATATTCTGTATATATTCGGAATATATCGCTGTGTATATTTCTTATGTAGGTGTTTTATGCAATCTGTTGTATGGCGGTCAAATTTCTGCATACTGCTCTTCCATATTCTTACATATTTTTAAGTAATAATACGATTCTTTTTATTTTCAGCCATTGTTAGTCACTCAGCTTCCACAAGACAATATTTTGCCATGCAAACTAACCATATGTGCTGACTATAAAGGAGTCAGCAAACTGATACGGGATGTGCTAAATGCAGCAGAAATTGCGGAGTTTGTTGCACGATCTCCATTTGGCCAGCTCATATCATGTGCAGATAGGTTCTATCTGTCGAACCAGCTCATTTGGTACATGATGCAAGCTCAAACTCCAATAAATCGTAGAGACGAATTGTGGATGGTCATCAATTGCAGGCCTATACGGTTTTCGCCTACGGAATTCTGTTTGATTACTGGTCTGAAATTCTCGGTCGAGCCACAGGTCGTCGAGAATCATGCTTTTGCTAGGAGGCACTTTCCAAGTTCGCAAAAGATCACGCTGCAGGATGCAATTGATAAATTGAGCGAGATGGGGTGTCAGGTATCATCCGGTGTTGATGTTGAAAGATTAAAAATGGCCAGTGTTGTGTTTGTCGCAGGAGTACTCGATCACCGTGCCTGTCGAACAGATGTGAAGATAAATCCAATGATACTTCACTTAGTTGAGGATTTCGACGCCTTCAACAACTATCCCTTTGGAAGTTATGCTTTCAAGACTGTTCTGGAGTCACTGAAAAGGGACTTCTCTTCGTTAAACAATATTCTGCCTGTCAGGGCTTCAAGAAAGTACCATACCTTTTGCTTGGGTGGATTCGTCCACCCAATTCAGGTGATATTACCCGCCTCTACACACGTGATCCATAGCCTTGCTTATTTATGATGTAATGTCAGGTTATTCACTGTTATTTTCAAACAGATCCTTGCGTACGAATGCTTGCCAGGCGTTGCACGGAAATATGCAACGAATTTGGGCGACACGATCGACACAGTCCCCCGTATGTGCCGATGGAAGACAACACCTTGGCTAACGAAGCGAGCACCGCGACTACAAGATATTGATGACGCTGTTAGGAAGTCAGAGGTTGTCAATAATCTCTTTATTGCCGCTGCTGAAGAGGCTGTTGCAGGCTATTTTGCCAATAGCAACTTTGATGTCGTTCCTGGCGGCAGCGGTCTTCAGCAAATGGCTTCATCGTTGTTGAGAAACACCGCTGAAAGTGGTTTGCCACAGACCACCGTGGTGGACAATGAAGATGGGCAAAATGTGGTCATCAATAGCAATGACGAAGGTTCGTATTCCCCAATATTACAAGATTTTGTCGACGGACTCCTGGCCAGCCGCAAGTCCATGCATCACATTGCAAATGTCGGCACAGAGAACAATGCCAACATTGACTCACACCCTGTAGGACAGGTGCAATTACCTTATCATCTGCATTTAGATGTTGTGCCTCATATGAACAGTTCATCACCCGTGTTTCACGAATTGCAGCAACAGGCCACTAATATGGACAATGCGATTGTGCCGTCTCAGACTGCAAACGACGGTATGGACACTCATGATGATTTCGTCGACGTTGTGGAAGTTGACGCAGGTAGGACTTCGCATGTCGAGGCGCCGTATGTTGTACATGAGTTGGATATTGATCAAGGAATGAGCAAGGTTAATTCTCACGCGTCGCAAGGTAAATCAGAAGGAATGGAGAAGGTCTTGCAACAGCTGGAAACGCTGAGTACAGTAGTCGAATACCACACTGAGCAGGTTTTCCGGATGACCACCCAAATGAAAGAAGGTTTTTTTTGATTGAATGTACGGCTGACTGATATTGAGCATTGTCAACCGCTGGAAGATGTTGCCAGATCCTTTGGTGACCAGTTACAGCATCTAACGGAAAAGATAGGGAATATACGAGGCACGGATCCTGGTACAAACATCTTTTTATGCCATTAAAATTTGTATTGTCATTACTCTAAATGCTTCATCTTATACCACGTATAGAGTCAGCCGGGGCCAAGGCAATAGACGAGGGGACTGAGCTTCCACCAACAAAAAGGCAAAAAGCATTGGAAAAGACTGTTCAGCCCTGTTCCGTCGCTCCCAGAATTCCATATGGAAAGGCGAATATTGACGAGCATGTTCTCTACAAACTGAAAATGTGGCCAAAAGCAGCTGAACGTATAGAGCGAATGGCCACGACCCACTACGTCGTAGGGCTTTGTGGACAGAGCTGAAACAAGATTTCTTCAATGAACTAAAGACGCGTGGCATTTACCTACGAGACGTTGTAAGTTTCAAATTGAGTATTAAATTTTGAGATATTCCTCGCTTAACGAATTTGTGAATATCCGTGTTTTTCTCAACTTTGTAACGCAGCATATTGATGAATGTATGCGCGGATTCATCGAAATGCAAAAAAGGTGTGCCAGCCCTCTTAAGACAGTTGCATTGATGAACACAGTTTTCAGCCAGTTCATCAAGACACTTCCTGTTGTTGATAAAACAGCTGACCTAACAGAACTAATGCCCTATGTTCTTGGACAGTCCATCAATTGGCCGTCGTGTAGTTGGAAACATGCGTCAGAAATTGTGCTGCCCGTGAACGTGAACAACAATCATTGGGTGTTGGCCGTTATCTTTCTTAGGCAAAAAGTATTTTTGGTCATGGATTCGGATAGATCAGTCGATAAACACTTCACACAGACGCGTCTTGCGTTGGGGAACACAATCATTATCACCAAGATGTTGCTACGAGAACTAGACATTGAACGCAATGATTTTCAATTCGACTTTAGGCGTGATAGTCGAATCTCGCAGCAAGGTTACAGGTGCCATTATACAAATTAATCAATTCACGTGCTTTATTGTACACTTTATTTACCTAATCATATGGACATGTTTTCAATGTAGTGGAGAATGTGGCGTACACATGTTGCGGAATGCATTTGGTATCATGTTCCCAGGTGATAATCTATATAACATAAAACCGTGCCAGATAGAAGAGTTCCGAAAATATTTGACGGCTTCTGTGTACTACAGTTTTTGGCATTGGCCTCCTTATAATGAATAGACATGTTGAATACAACTGTTATTTTATGGGTTTTGTCACCAACAATATTAGCTTTCTCGACAAAATGAGCCATGAGGTTAGTCGTTCTCCCATGGAAGGCTGTATGGAAACTACTCACATTAACAAATTACATTTTGTATAAATATTGCTTTTATTGTACGACTCACGCGATAACCTGTATTGCTCATCAGACTGATGCAACGATATGGGCACAACACTTCACAGGATAAGTGAAACAGTTGGTAATGTAACTACTAAGCATATGACTGGTCCTTCTCTCGGCTGACTGTTACAGTATGCAACTCCCTTCTTATTAGTACATTCTCATTGTTGATCTATTTAAAATAATATTCCCAAGACACTTCAAATTTCAATAGGCACCATCATTTTGCAAGACTGTTCAACTAATTTAATTGGATAGTCTGAGGCGTCTGTTGAGCTGCCTATTAAATAAATTCATAGAATAGAATATAACGCAATATAATACAATATTATATAACATAATATAATGTAATATGTATATAATAGAATATAATGAAGATATTACAGTCTAATTATATCTGATTAATATCGTCTATATATATAGAATAAAATATAATAATATTTTATGATAATGTAGTATAATATAATATATTATAAATATAATATAATATAATATAATATAATATAATATAATATAATATAATATAATATAATATAATATAATATAATATAATATAATATATACAATAACATATAATGTAATGTAATATGTTCTGAAGTGAGATAATGTAATATAATATCATATAAAATATTATTTATAGTATAATATAATAGAATCTCATCTAATATAACATAATAATATAATATTATATTGCACCTCATGCTCATTTTGACTGTCGTATATGGCTGAATAATATAGAGAACTATATATATAGCACTTATGCATTAATATACCGTTGCCAAAAGACACGCTAATACTTAATGTTATAGTGGCAATCAATCTTCATTCAATACAATTCAATGCAGGTACGATAACTAATTATTTACATATAGATTCATTGAATGTAGGAGTGGCCGTTCAAGTATTCCTTCATTAACAATGTAACATATATTATGCAGCTGACGTATGGACTAACTGTTGCTTCGAAAGTGTTTGCATCAAAGGGTTTCTGGCTGGCGTAGATCATTTATGTTGCACAACACCTTAACCTTGAAAGAAAATACAAATCTGGTGTTATGGACGCAAATCTGTCTAAACTTCTAAAAAAACGTTCTGCCGATCTTCGCGAGACACTTGCCGAATTGTCAGAACGAATTGATCAGAGGATAAATTATTGTATAGGCTATGAAGAGCAAGCATGCAGAAGATCACAGTGGAATTGTGACAGTCTTGCGGTTCACCTTCGAGGGACATTGGCGGGGTTTGACAACCAATGCACTGATGTGAGCTCAATACTTCACAAGATAAATGCAGCAGTTGGTAACGCAACTATAATATTAGTTGATTTTACTCTCCCACTACCATACATGAGCATATGAATATTAGTTTGACATTTTCTTACTGTTTATATTCAGCAACCATTGCCAATGTCCAGCACCAAACCACATGCGTAGATTTTCGTATGTATGCTGCCTCAGGGTTATCAAGAACGACAAATACCATGATAATATTCAACGTTATCAGCGAGCGAATAAGGAAGCCAACCCGCATTGCCAATCAGACAAAACAAATATTGGTAAATTACTTCAATATAGGTGTTGAGTGCTTTATGTGTTGCAAATATATATTTTCTCTTAATAAAATTAGAACAACTACTCATTTTGATTAGTTCTCTTCAGGTGATATGGTATACGATCAAGCAAAACACGCAAGGCACATCCGCTTCAAACTTTTAAAGAACAAACGTCGTTTAAAGAACAAGCGCCCTGAGCATACAAGTATGGCACAAGGTTGAGCATATTTATACGTGAAATAATTCCCAAGATACCTTAAATAGCAGGTTCATTATGTAACCAAAATTTTAATGCTTTCAGACGACTTTAACACGTCGCGTGCCAAATTATTGAAAACTCGAACCAAAAGGCAAAGACCAGCAATTGCTTCACAAAGAGGTTCGCATGTTTGCAAAATCATTATTCATCGAATAAGTTCTCCAGAATTGCTTGATATATGCTAACTTCTATATTATTTTGCAGAACATCTCGATACACATTACGAAAAAGAAGAACTTATGCAATGCTATTTTTGTAATGCATTGGTTTGGAGAGCTGAGGCAACGAAGGGGACAGGAAAACTTAATAATCGCCAATTTTCTATTTGCTGTAGCCAGGGCCGTGTGTCATTACTCCCAGTACGTCACGCGCCTCAATATCTAATAAACAAGTTCTCAAACCAAAGTTTCCGCCAATATATCAGGGTCTACAATTCAATTCTGGCATTCACGTCTATGGGAGCAAAAGTTGACTCATCGGTTACCCAGAAGTCAGGCGCATATGTTTATCGGATTCACGGTCAAAACTATCATAACATAGGTTCGTTGCTGCCTGCTGATGGCGACAGACCGAGATTCGCTCAGTTATACATTTACGACACCGCAAATGAAGTTTCTAACCGTATGAATACGTTGACACGCACGAGTTCTGAGGCTTTAGATGCAAACGTTGTTGCACAACTAATCAAGATTATGGATGAAAATAACGAACTTGCCAAAGTGTTCAGAATGGCAAGAGACAGGTACGAAGCAGGGAAGCTGCGGAATTTTCAATTAGGTTGGTAGGTTGTGCGCGCCAGCGCAGACAATACGATCTTCCAGCTTCAGAAGAAATTGCTGGACTTATTGTTGGCGACTTGCCCATGACAAATGGGCAACGCGATGTTATTGTTCAAATGAAGACAGGCCAGCTTCAGAGAATAAGCGAGTTACATCCTTCATTCATGGCAATGCAATACCCGTTGTTGTTCCCGTATGGCGAAATAGGATTCCACAACCAGATTCTATATAATGAGGAAGTCCTTCCGCCATTAAAGAGGAAGTTCGTAACCATGCGTGAATTTTATGCTTACCAGCTACAAACGAGGTTGACTGAAGGGAGAGGAATCATTCAAGGAGGTCGTTTATTTCACCAGTATGTTGTCGACGCATACACGGCCATCGAACAAGAACGATTGCGTTGGGTAAGAAATAACCAACAAACATTGAGGGCGGACGTTTACAACAACATATGGGGTGCAGTATCAAGAGGAGAAACAAACGCAAAAACTGTGGGGAAAAAAATTATTCTGCCATCATCTTTTACAGGATCTCCGAGGTATATGGTAGAGAATTATCATGATGCACTTGCTTTATGCAGATGGTATGGAAACCCTCATCTTTTCATAACCATTACTGCCAACCCAAAATGGGACGAAATTGGTCTCCATTTGCAAAAGTATGGAAACGACATTTCAAATGACAGGCCGGACTTACAATGCAGATTATTTAAGATAAAACTGGAGCAGTTAATAGAAGATATCAGACGAGGACGTTTCTTCAAAAGTTGCAAAGCAGGTTTGTAATTCAAATATGTTTAACATTCATTTGATTTATACACGTCTTTTTTACCACCATGCTTAAAGTCATGCATGTTTATTGCCAATTCTTTTCACGTGTTTCTTTGCTTGCACGTGAAATGTTGACAACGTTTTCCACTGTTTTTATTTTTCCAAAACAATGCAGTTTTGTATACAATTGAATTCCAGAAACGTGGATTGCCCCATGCACATATATTGGTATGGTTGAATCGAATTGGAACAGAACCGACTCCAGCAGAGGTCGATGAAATAATTTCCGCAGAAATCCCTGACCGTCAAGTTGATGAAGAAGGTTATGCTTTAGTTGAACAGTTTATGATGCATGGACCCTGCGGTTTTGAAGGCCTGAACTCGCCTTGCATGGAAAATAACAAGTGCAAAAAACATTTTCCAAAACAGTACAGCAGCCGTACGACTGTTGATGATGCTGGGCATATCTGGTACAAGCGAAGGAGAAATGAAAGCAGGTATGTAATGAAAAAGAATGTTGTCATGGACAACAGATATGTAGTCCCACATAATATACAGCTACTGAAAAAATACAAGGCGCACATTAATGTAGAGTGGTGCAACACGAGTAGAGCTATTAAGTATCTATTCAAGTACATCACGAAAGGGGTAGACAAGGCCACAATGATAATTGAACATCTGGTGAATCCAATTCAGTCTCCTGCTGAACCGACTGCGCAGAAATGTGATGAAATAGCGAGATACCTTGACTGTAGATATCTGTCGGCCTGTGAAGCTATGTGGAGAATATTTAAATTTGACGTCCACTACAGAACGCCAGCAGTACAGAGATTAGCACTCCATTTGGAGGGTGAACAAAGTTTAGTATATGATGAGTCTGTTGATCTCAACAATATGTTGACCAGAGATGGCGTACACAAAACAATAATGACGCAATGGATGGAAATGAACAAGCACAGTGAAGAGGCTAAAAACCTTACGTATATTCAATTCCCATCAAAATTTGTATGGAACGCCTCGACGAAGAGCTGGACACCCCGGAAGAAAGGTTTCGTCATTGGAAGGGTAGTTAACATACATCCCACTGCCGGTGAGATATATTACATGAAGATGTTATTAACAATTGTTAGGGGACCCACGTCGTATGAAGATATACGTACGGTAAATGGTGAAGTCTTACCAACTTTCAAAGAAGCATGCTATAGGAGAGGATTATTAGATGGAGACTCAGAGTGGCATCATGCCATGGATGAATCTGCGCAATGGGCTACTCCGAATCAGCTTCGGCAACTTTTTGTTACGTTACTGATTTTCTGTGAAGTAACCAACCCTCTGAATTTGTGGAATAGCTTTTGGAAAACTCTATCAGAAGACATACCAATGCGCCAAAAACGTCTATTTGGGTTCACAGAAATGCATCTTACAGACGACCAAGTCAAAAACTATGCGCTGGCTGAGATCGAAAAACTAATGATACAGAACTCGAAGACTCTTTCTGACTTCCCTCCAATGCCACTGCCGTCAAAGACGTGCTAAAAGATCTCAACAACAGGTTACTAATGGAAGAAAGCTATTACAACACTGAGGAGAACGACGTTGAACATCAGCGTCTTATTGTGACCTTGAAGAAGAGCAGCGTAACATATTCAACGAAGTAATCGACTCGATTGCAAACGACAGTGGACACCTGTTCTTTCTATATGGGCCTGGAGGAACAGGGAAGACACATGTTTACAAGACAATCATTGCCAAATTAAGGTCTGCAAATCAGATTGTAATACCAGTTGCATCATCGGGTATTGCAGCTTTGCTGCTGCCAGGTGGAAGAACTGCGCATTCAAGGTTCAAGATCCCTCTTATACTACAAGAGAATTCCATGTGCGACATAAAGCAAGGGACGATGTTGGCTGAACTGTTGGCGCAGGCAAAATTGATAATCTGGGATGAAGCGCCGATGACAAACAAGCATGCTTTTGAGGCATTGGACAGAACTATGAGGGACCTGATGTCCAGAAACTCTGAGAGCTGTGAGGGCAAACCGTTTGGTGGAAAGACCGTGCTGTTAGGAGGCGATTTCAGACAATTACTTCCAGTTATACGTAATGGTTCCAGACAAGATACGGTTGAATCAGCCATAAACAGGTCATACTTATGGCAACATTGTCGTGTGCATACCCTTACACAGAACATGAGATTACATCGTTCAGAAATAGAATTTGCAGATTGGATTTTGCAAGTGGGCAATGGAAATGTGCAAGCTGCTGCAGAAACAGACGTTGAGACTATTAAAGTTCCAAAAAACATGGCTATTGATTCTCAGGGTGATACGATCCGTAGCATATGTAACTACGTATATGTTGACTTCGAAGACAATATGACTGACCGAAATTATATTAAGGAAAGAGCCGTCCTGACACCCCGAAACAAAACAGTTGACGAAGTGAATGACTTCATGCTCTCCATAGTACCAGGGCATGAGACAGAATACTTAAGTTCAGACAGCTTGGAATTGGAAGCCGACGTGGAAATCAGCGCAACAACGATCTATCCAGTTGAGTTTTTAAACATGCTTGAGATTTCAGGCGTCCCCAAACCACAAACTCATCCTTAAGCATGGAATTCCAGTAATGTTATTGCGGAACTTAAACCAGAGAGACGGACTGTGCAATGGAACAAGACTCATTGTATCGCGCCTTGGAACAAACGTTGTTGAAGCAGAAATCTTAACTGGAACGCACGTTGGCAATAAGGTTCTCATACCAAGGATAATTATGTCACCCTCCGACACAACCTGGCCATTCAAACTGCGCCGTAGACAATTCCCACTTAAAGTCTGCTACGCAATGACAATAAATAAAAGTCAAGGTCAGAGCCTAAGAAGGGTTGGAGTATATCTTCCCAGTCCAGTTTTCACGCATGGCCAACTGTACGTAGCACTATCTAGAGTTACATCACCTATGGGAATCAGAATATTGAGCATAAACGAAGGAGACATAGAAGACAACGAGGTTGTAAACATGGTTTTCCATGAAGTTTTCAACAATGTTTAAGTGCCTAAAAAATAACAAAGTATTCTGTAATAGCCTCGCTAAAATCTGTAGACAATTGTTGTATGCTGGTATTGTTTAACATATTTTGTTACAATGTTTACCATAAAACAAGCAGTAATTCATACAGTCATACTATTCAATATGGGGGATGTCGGTAGGCAAAAGGGTAACGGTATCGGGCGTGTTAGTTTAAAAAGCGGAAGCTGAGTTTTGAATAGTTCGTTGTATGGAACTGCTTATGGGGCATGTGCCTTGGTTTGTATGTCTGCTGAATAAATGGAAGACCTTTCTCTTTATACAATACCTTCGAATCTTATATCTAAGACATGGAATTGTGACATTATATTGTGTTCGCACATTCTACAATATCAAAATTTTCTAACTGTCTCCATGATTATGTGCAATAACACAACGTAAGAAAGTATATTATCATAGTACATAGAATATAATATAATCCGATATTCATGTAATATTAATGTATCATGTTAGAATGGAAGACGTAATTCTGTGCTAGGTTTTAAGAAATCTCCGTACATTACATTATTATTAAACATTGTATGGAAGTCTAGGAAACCTACCCACGTTATCAACAGACGGTTAGTAGAAATAATTAGAGGTTTTGTACTGTGTGACTGTTTCTATAATCAACATTTCAATAATTAGATTTGTTGGTCAAAATATACTGCAAAATATAGTTAAATAAGTTAAATACTGTAGTGCCATATAATAGAAATGTAATATAAATATATAATATAATTATCACTACGTTATAGTATAGCCTAATGTGGTATAAGTAGTATTACTTTGCTATAAATTATTTAGTGCAATATATTCATTATGCATAATAGTCCTATATAATATGTTTGATATGCGCATTATAACATACAACAATATTCGTTCTTTTCTGTCATATTTCGGTCAATAATATAATGTTCGAAGATACATCATAACATAGTACAATATTATACTATCATTTTATGTTATATTTCTAATCCTTTTGTTATCGCTTATGCAACATACAACGTTATGCATTTTATAGCGTACTGATTTTGGTAAAAAAATAATATTATTTTTTCGCGTCTTCAGTTTCTTGCATTGACTTCACCCCAAAAAATTAACGTTAGGCCCCTTATTAATCATGAAAATGATTTTCCAATTGGGTCAGCCCATTGTGAATTTGAATTGGTTGCCTTCATCCTGTGTACCCTAAATTATTATGTCTTTATGCAATCGATGGCCCAGCCCATTCAATGAGAAATTATATTATGTCATTATTGTAATATGCATTTTATAGCGTGCTGATCTTTAGAAGAAAAAGGATTTTGCATTGACTTGGTCCAAAAAAATAAATCACATTAGGACCGTCACTAATTCAAATCTAAATGATGTATGTGGTTCAGTCGTTTTTATCTTTGCCAGTATTAGATTACTCAGCAATCCTAGCCATTCTGTTAGTAGTAATTGTACGGAAGGTTGTGTCTTGCATGACTGTCACTACAACCATATTTCACAACTTTAGTCGCGTGACTGTGGTACACATCTCCATTTTTACTACCAAAAGTGAATAACTGCCCGTTCATTGTAAGTTAGCCCCGTTGTATACATGAGGTTTTTTTGTTTTTCCCAATATAAATATAAGGTTTATATTTAAATAAGTGAAATATTGTAGTGCCATATAATAGAAATTTAATATAAAATATATAATATAATTATCGCTTCGTTATAGTAATGCCGTACAAGTAGTATCACTGGGCTATAAATTCTTTAGTGCCTATAATTTGTCATGTATAATAATCCTATATAATATATTTGATATGCGCAGTATAACATCCAACAATATTCGTTCTTTTATTGTAAAATTTTAGTCAATAATATAATCTTCGGTAATACAGCATTACGTATTACAATGTTATACTATCATTTTATGTTATATTTTGTAATCCTTTTGTCATGGCATATGCAACGTAAAATGTTATGCATTTTATAACAAGCTGATTTTTACAGGAAAAATAATATTTTTTTTAGTCTACTGATTTTGTTGCATTGACTTGGCACGAAAAACAATTAATCGCGTTAGGATCGTCCCTAATTATGTAAATGATTTCCCTATTGGGCTAGCCCATTGTTAATTTGAATTGATTGCCTTCGTCGAAATTGATGCCTTCGACGTGTGTATCCTAGATCATTATGTCTTATGCAATTGATGGCCCAGCCCATTGAATGAGAAATTACAGTGGTTATCAACGAAATAAATAATTCTAAATTTTAACATTTTCAGATACATGTACATTTTGCATGCGTTTGGTCTCCATTGTAATTCCATTCTGTACAGTCATACCAGATTGGCTGTTATATTGTAGTTTGTTTTATCTGTTGTACAGTCTTCATTTTTTTTACAATATAAATATACTTCCATTTACTATATAGTAAATATTTTGTTATTGTTTTTATATAATAATAATGGTATTTTTAGTAAATAACTATTGGCAAACATGAACTCAATTATATTATCTATTGATTTATAAAATAAACTGTTGCATTCAAACCGTATAATAATAATGAAATTAAGGGTGGCAAACCAAGAATAGGTATTAATGAAAAAAATATACCATTATGGATGGTTACGTCTGTTTGAATCGCCTCAATACTATTCAGGCAAAACACCAACCCTTATGAAGAAGACCTTTCAACTGCTGAAATACTTATTAAAGATTCACTCATTAACTCAGTAATTGCTCCATAATAATTGTGGCCATTGGAATCGCCCCAGCCCCAGACATAAATTAAATACACGAAACGAAGCAACCTATGCAAAGCAATTGAACACATTCATTTTAGAGCCACGTTCTTCCGCAAATATTTGTGACTTTACGGTTTTCTATGCAGCATTGTACATTATATAAGTCCTCAAAAACTGAATTTCATAAACAATTAACTGCACAGCAATTTCAAATAACTCAAATGACGAATGAAATGACAAATTATTTTGACAACATCGTTGCGGATCTTCGTCGAGCTGCGAGCCAATTTGCTGAGAAGATAGAACATAAGATAGATGCCTATGTGCAATCTGCTGCCGAAAGGTTCAACGATCTACATGCAAGGCACAATCAGCAGATTGCTATCCTAAATGAATTGACAGCAAAGATCAACAAGAATTACTCAGAAATGCAACAGAGGCTATCACATATAGAGCAGGCACATGGTATGTCAGTATTTTCCCAACAACCTTACATAACTGTTACAACGTACAAATCGCCCTGCAATTGTTTTGGCAGGAAAAATCGCCACAACACTAGGCGACGTCCAGGCGACAGAAAAGGTAACAACCATTCATTCAAATAAGGAAACGCCGCCTTCAGGAAAAAGAAAGCGTTCAAACCTTCCCAAGGAACCTACACAGACAACATTGCAGAAAAGCCTAAGAGCAAAATTACACCGCCATTAGACCAAGACCATTCGAAGGCGAAAAAGGTTCCGAAAGACAAAACCCTTGCGACAACTGTCAAGAAACTCTCAAAATTGTTTCCCCGCGTAGCAGCAGCTATAGGGACAATGACCCAGGATGACTCTATCAGTACCATATTAGGAGAGGAGCGTGGCTACCAATTCTTCGAAGATCTCATGACAAAAGGAACTTGGCTAACTGATGAGGTACAACATCATATTATTAAATGTAAAGTATCTAAGCATATTTTTACAAGATATTGTTATCTGAAACAGCACATAGACGAATGCCTGCGTGGGTTTATCGAGAGACAGGCCCATGCAAAGTTCCCCAAGGCAAAGGTTGCTTTTATGAACACAACATTCAACCAGATAATTACAACAGAATTTCGACCCGACGGCCATACTGACCTGACAGCCATACGTCCATATGCTAATGGTACTGTTGACAATTGGCCATCTCTTCCATGGCAAGATTCGGACCTCATAGTTATCCCAGTCAACATTAATGAATGTCATTGGGTACTATGCATCGTGGACTATAAAAAGCAATCAATCGCAGTACACGATTGTGACCCTTCAGTAGACAAGGATATGAGGTTCTTTGTGCATGCGTTTAATAAAACACGGCTTACAATTCCCTATATTCTTCAAGACCTGAGAATGACTGACTCCATCGTCGACTTCACTGTTTATAGGGATCCTGACTTCCCCCGTCAATCCTTCAGGTAATTCTAATCTCTCCATGTATTCAGTTTGAGCAATATCATTCAGTAACATAATAATTCATAATATCTTCTCCTTGTGTGTACTAGCGGGGACTGCGGCGTATACATGCTACGATCCGCATTTTCGCTTATGTTTGCCGAAGACGATGTCCACACTGTCTTGCCTGATATGATCCAAGAATTTAGAGAATATCTGACCGCATCGATATTCTTCAATAACTGGTCGTAGCTCTTGGACACTGTTCTAATCAATCTTTGATGAGTGCATTTTTATATTACTGTTTACCTATCGTTTATTGGGAAGTTATTACGGCAATAAACTTATGGATCATTTTACAATATTCACATTACAATAATATGACCCAGACCTCGGGCACAACATATACTACCAATTTATTGAATACAATGAAAAACACCAGGCTCAAAGACTCTAGAAATTAGTGCCTGAGTAACGTAGTAAGGCCGATAATATAATCTTATATAATATAACATAACATCGTATAATATAACAATATTTATAAGATAGTATAATTCTATATTTGTGTAATCATATTAATAGAGAGAGCTAAATATGACTTATACTAATATACCATGTTACTTTGTTGTTTATTCCCCTTATATTGGACCTTATTATGTTCATTTTTTTATTGTTGGGCCAGCCCGTTTCAGCGTTTCAATGCATTTGTGGGATTGTGCCCTAAATTATCATGAATTGTGTAATTGGCGGCCCACGCAAGACTTCAAAAAAGCATTACACCTGATTCCAAATTACAAAATTCCTTCCCCATCGTTTAAGCTGATTCCAAATTTTCCAGAATTGAACTTGCTTATTCCGTGGTCATACAGTCCAGAGGTGACGCGTATTCCACTGAATACTAATGGCGGAATCTGGTTCAGAGGTATTCACTGTGCTTTAACAATTTGTACGATCATTAATCAGTATGGAACATTTAATCTCCATATTCTGAGCTTTACTGGGTTACCAGACTGTGTCTTTTGCATTAACATAGTAAATTGGCGAATGGTAATTTTTCCCTCTTTTACAAGTGAGCCATATTTTTTTGGACGGGCGTAATATGCAATTTGGTGGAGATGTTATTGCAGGCTTCTCTATGGTCCACTGCGTATTATTTGTATATTTCTGTGTATATTTCTTATGCGATCTGTTTGACACGAACGGTTCTCGAATATTAGTGCATACTGTTGTTGGATATAGTCCTATGTTTTGTGTAACAGCATTGGTTTTCCATTTCCAGATGTTTACCACTCAGCTTCCACAAGAAAATATTGTTCCCTGCAAATTAACCTTATGTGCTGACTATAAAGGGATTAGCAAACTTATTCGGGACAATCTAAACGAAGCAGAGTTTGCAGAAATGCTTGCACGATCTCCGTTCGGACGTCTCATAGCCTGTGCAGAAATGTTCTATTTGTCGAGCCAGCTAATCTGGTACATGATCCAAGCACAGACTCCGCTACGAAATAGGGATGAACTGTGGATGATTATCAATTCGAAGCCTATACGGTTTTCACCTCAGGAATTCTGTTTGATGACCGGTCTCAGATTTTCTGCTGAGCCAGAGGTGGACGAAGATAATTCGTTTATTATAAGACACTTTCGAGGCGAGGAAAAGGTCTCGCTGCAGGACGCATTGATAGGTTGACGGAAATGGGTTGTAACTCATCGTCATCTGTTGACGTTGAAAAATTAAAAATGGCCAGCGTGGTTTTTGTCGCTGGAGTTCTTGATCAGCGTGGATGCCGGACGAATGTTAAGATAAACCCGATGATTCTTCACTTAGTAGAGAATTTCGGCGAGTTCAATAGCTATCCTTTTGGAAAGTATGCATATGACATTGTTCTGACGTCGGTGAAAAGAAACCTCTCTTCTTTTAAAAACAGTCAGGGTACAAGCAGTTCGAGAAGATACCAGACGTTGTGCTTGGGTGGCTTCGTGCACCCAATTCAGGTAAATCTTACACTCTACCATCAGGATTCGTATCCTTGCATATTTATACTAAAATGTATTGTTACCCACTGTTGTTTTCAAAACAGATCCTTGCTTATGAGTGCCTGCCAGGTGTTGCAAGTAAATATGCAACGCACTT
Organism: Craterostigma plantagineum; assembly: GCA_027422505.1. Lineage (NCBI taxonomy): Eukaryota > Viridiplantae > Streptophyta > Magnoliopsida > Lamiales > Linderniaceae > Craterostigma > Craterostigma plantagineum. The sequence continues at coordinate 281,130 of JAPQWV010000290.1, read as the reverse complement.
GGAAGAAATAGTCGAGCCGGTTCCCAGAATGTGCAGATGGAAGACAAATGCATGGTCAACAAAGCGAGCTCCAAGGTTGCAGGACGTTGCCAATACTGTTAAGAATTCGGCAGTTGAGAATAATAAAGTGTTCTTACCTACGGCTCAAGAGGTTGTTGCAGGGTATTTTGCCGAAAGCAGATTTGACGGACGTCCCCACAACAGATGCCTTCAGCGTGACAGGTCGTCACCGTCGAGAAGCACCAGTGGAACTGGGTCGCCGAATTCTCCCGTATTAGTAGATGGAGACACCGAAATGCAAGGCGAAGGTAGCAGTGAGAGAGTTTTGCCATCTCCAACATTACGAAGTTTCGTGGACAACCTCCGGACAAGTCGCAAAGCTATGCATCAGATCCCAAATGTTGTTATCGAGGATAATGTCTGCATCGAAACAAATCATGAAGAACGTATACAATCACCTCCTCAGTCGCATGTGGATGTCGTTGCTGATATGAACGATGCGTCGCCGGTAGTTGACAAAATTCTGCAGCAGCCAACTGATTCGCATGATAGTGCAAATGGGTTCCGTTTTGATGGAAATAATGGTATAGATACCCATGATGAGTTTGTCAACGACGTGGAAAATGAGGTTCGTGGAACTTCTCATGTTGAGGAGCCGTTCGTTGAAGGGCAGTTGGAAAGGGAGCAAGAGAAAAGGAAGGTTAATTCGCGGTCGTCGCGTCGTAGGTCGAGAGGAGCTAAGAAGGTCTTGCGACAACTTGGAAATCTCAGTACTGTTGTCGAACGCCACACTAAGCAGGTCGTGCATTTAACCAGACAGGTTAAAGCAGGTTTTGATGGTTTGAACGTGGGACTGGCTGATATTGAACGTGCTAAACCACTGGAAACTATGTTGAGAACTATTGGTGACCAGTTACAGCAGCTGACGGGAAAGATATCGAGCATACAAGCCACTGAGCCTGGTAAAATACTTTTTCTTCCAGGTAAATTTTGCAATATATTCCCTCTAATTATCTCACATCTTATTTGCCTTAGGGTTAGCTGGCCGAAACGCAACAGACGATGGAGATGGAATTCCACATGCGAAAAGGCCAAAATCAATAGGGCAGAGTGCCAAGCCGTCTTCTAACCCTGCCAGAATTCCTTACGGAAAGCCGAATGTTGATGAGCACGTTCTGTACAAGATGCAAATGTGGCCAAAAGCAGTTGCGTCCATAGAACGCATGGCCACCAATCACTCCGTAGCAGGTCTTTGCGGGACAGTTCTTAAAAAAGAATTCTTTGTTGAATTAATGAGTCGCGGCACCTGTCTTCGAGCTGTTGTAAGCCTACGTTTGAGCATTAAATCATGAGCTATCCCTCAGTGAATTGGTGTGAGGCAGACGTTTATTAATATCCATTGTTTTTCCTGACTTTGGTTACGCAGCATGTCGACGAATGTATGCGTGGGTTCATTGAAATGCAACTGAGGTGTGCCAGCCCTGTGAAGACGGTCGCATTCATGAATACAGCTTTCAGCCAGTTGGTGAAATCGCTCCCAATTGTTAGTGGAAAAGCTGATTTGACGAAAGTGATTCCGTTTGTTCTTGGCAACTCTGCCCAATGGCCGTCCGCTAGCTGGAAAAATGCGTCGGTAATTGTGCTACCAGTGAATGTCAACGAGAATCGTTGGGTGCTGGCCACCATTCATCCTAGGAAACGATCATTTGCGATTCTTGATTCAGACATATCCGCAGATCCAGGGCTCACAGCAACCCGTGCAGCGATGGGCAACACAGTTTGTATCACAAAATTGTTGCTGCGACGCCTGGGCATTGAACGTTCTAATTTTCAGTATAACTGTACACGCGACGGGCGGATCGCGCAGCAGGGATACAAGTGACGTTATACAAATGAAATGATTCGTATACGTCATAGCCTTCTTTATTAGTTAACCATATTATGAGATTTTCGTTGCAGCGGAGAATGTGGCGTCCATATGTTGCGGAATGCCTTTGGCATGATGTTCCCAGGTGACAATCTGTCTTGCATTAAACCATGCCAAATTGAAGAGTTCAGGAAATATTTGGCAGCATCTGTCTACTTTAATTATTGGCATTGGCCTCCGTATAATGAATAGGCATGTTGAAGAACATTTAGCTATTATTTCCGTACTATTTGCGATGTGTCTTTGAGGCTGACGTCGGAGCCTCTGAACATGCTTTTGTGGGTGTTTTTATTGTTTCAGACCTTTACAGTAGTAGGTTACTCAGGCGTCTTAGACATGATGGTAGCATTTACCGTATGACAAGGTTGCTAGAAATTTTCAACATTGTCAGATAATATTTAGTGCAATTAATTACAAGCTGAATACTGGATGACTGACCCTATAATCAGTAGTCGACCAATTCAATTTAGCAGGCTGCAAACAGTCTGGTCCGCTAAATGTATAACTGTAACACAACGTAAAGCTGTAGTATGTTTTGCAATTTGTTTGTTTGCAAAAAGGTAAGGATGATCATGCATTAATCTTATATTAAAATTCAAAGACTAATGTATCGTGGTATGTTTGATTTTCGCCTTATTTTTATTAATAATACTTATGCAACATATGCAAATTAACAAAAGTTTAAACAATTTCCGTTTATTAATTTCCTTGCATCGATTAGGGGGGTAAAAAACCTTTAGCTAGGGCGTATAATTTTCAATGTATTCTTCCGCAACTGATTTTCGGTCTTAATGCGACAATATATATCACTATATTATGTACTTTTCAAAATGTTTACCATACAATAGCTTCGACATAAGAACTTACGAATTATGCTTGACTGCTCATGTTACAAATATGGCCACAGCAATCCAGCACTACTCATACAACAAATACGGTGCAGTCATACCAATCTCTCACACTGTATGTCAGTATAAATGGGCTTGGTTGCAATTTTAATAATGAAATTGTACTCCATACGGCCCATCGTTTCATATCACTGGACCAAGCATCAACTGTCAAACAAAGTATTTGACCATATATCTTCAGACGCAGGCGACCAAAAAACCCAAATCTAAACAAAATCAATCGTCGGGTCGCAGAACAACGCGCCCTACATAGACAGTCAGTTGGTATTCACCTCGCTTGAGTTCTTGCGGGAGAGGGGATTGTATTCTGAGGAAAACATGCTGATGGCGAAGATAGAATTGCTGAATCATAACGGCATAATTGACTACGACATGGACGTTCTCAAGTCGCTGGATTGCTCCGAAGCAATTCGACAGGGTATGTTTAGTCTAAGATCAATCAGTTGAACTTAATTTCATATACTGTTTTGAAAACGTGTTTGCAGAGCTCTTTAAATTCGGCTTTAGGGTTTGATTTCGAACTGGTTCGTGCTTTAATAAATAAATCTCAAATCTGCCTTTTGTTTGTTCGATTACGCCCTCTCTTAGGGTGTTGTGCACGATAATGCCCACTGTGGCGAAGATGCTGACGCCCCCAATATATTCGATAAAATGCGCAGGCCAATCCAATCCTTCCTCTACATATGCACCATTTGAATATGCCTGAAAACATGCTGCCCTTCAACTCAGGAGTCTGTGATGACACAGTCTCCTTGCACATGCGGAGAAGTACATGGAGTCAACGAGCCTAACTTCAAAAGGAAACCATTCCTAAATCAGTTCAGTTAGAGGCAAAATTCGTAGACTGCGTGTACTTCTCCGCTGTGCAAGGAAACGTGGACGTCCTATATTCTGACAGCACGTCCCGCAAGGGAAGTCCCTCTACCTAACTTCAGGCCATCTCCTGCATATGAACTGAAAAAGTCTGCACTTCAACCCAAGAGCCTGTTATCACTCAGTTTCGTTGCGCATGCCAACAAATACATGGTGTCAACGAGCCTAACTTCAAATGAATCCATTCCTAAATCAGTTCAGTTAGAGCAGAAATTCCTGGACACCGCGTGCTTCAATGCTGTGCAGGATGCCGTCGGTGCGACCTATACTGTGACAACACCTCATCAAAGGGAGTTCTTCTACCCAATATGATTTCACATACATGGATATTTTGGCATTTACAATTGTTTCCATATTCTTTCAGGTGAGATATGAGCCTTTACCGTAGTTTAAGTGAGAAGCAGACAACGGTCGCTCTTACTGAAAACGATATTTTGGTAGCACCAGCGGAAGAGTTCTCAACTCCCAAGTCTTTTAGAGATCAGTTTCGTTGCACTAGATGGAGTCTCGGAATCGTCTATGTAGAATGTAAGAATAAAACGTAAACATGATTAGACACAACATGGATGGAAAAATGTCGAATTCAGGTACCAATGTCACGATATTCTTGTTATGAGATGTTCTTGCACTCATGCAGTCTTATGAGATGTTCTTGCTTCCACAGTATGACAATATTGCAAATGCTTACACTACATCCACCCAGTCCTTAGGTTAAATTGTTTCACATGATAATCCTACAATGACACAAAGTTCCAGTTCCACATTTCGAATGACAATTACAAATTAGCAGTATTACAAATTGTAACAGTTGTCTTATACGAGAATTTCGTTGCACTAGCATCATCGCTGCAAAACTCAATTGATAGATTGATAGGTAAGAAACAGATTTCCATTATATGAACTATTTACCACTAAGAAGCAGTCGTACAGTTCTTGAATAAAACATATCTGTTGATATGGATGATTTATGAAAAGATAACGGTTAACATAGGTTACGGCAGTGTTTCCAACACCATCGACCAACATACGGGGTCGTTGTATTACTTTAAAGATAATTGAATAATAATACACTATTAATCGCAACAAACTACCCCGTGCATCGCACGGGGGCAAACCTAGTAATTATGAAAGTCTCATAAAATTATCATACATGTCACGTAAGACACCAAAGAAATTTTAACATGTAAGACACAAAATAATTTACGTGTTATAAATAATTCACTTACAGTCCTAACTCCTTTATTTAATTCATCTAGCAAATCTCTAATTAAAACATTATACCACTATTATATTGTAGATCCCGTAGTTAGATTTTACGGGTATTACATACTCCATCCGATTTTTTTTAGGTGTCGTTTTAGCTCTTTAATTTTGTTTCTAATTAGTTGTGTTTTACGGATTTCAAGACAAATATTTATCATATTTCCACTTTTATCCTTTTAAATATTATTAAATAGAATATATTAAATAGTCCTAAGCAATTAATTAGGGATATATTAGACATTTTATTCTATTTCTTAATATGAGTGCAAAAACCTTAAACGACACCTAAAAAAAATCGGAGGGAGTATATCATATTTTCTGGGTCTCAAACTCAGCGCAATACAGTTATGAGGGACGACTTATCATAAGCACGAAATCATGCTTTGACCATAAAAGGAAGAAGAAGGCGAACTCCTCAATTTGAGCGATTCACAATCAGTTGCTTTGCCTTTTTATTTAAAAACACGCGATTTTCGTCACGTAAAATCGAATCTGAACAAAGATAAAGTGTACTACAGTGCGCTTATTTAGGGCGATCAAATGCGCGAATAATTCGTTACTTAATGGTTGAATATAATTTAAGTCTATAGACATAATATGCTGATTTATTTCCTAGTAATGGAATAGCGATGGTGATGTGATGATTTACGACTGCGTTTCTTGATACGGATTGCACCAAGATCACCACGTGAGCTTGAAAGAGATAATTCAATAGAGATAATTTTTATTCGACTTAGCCCCCTTACAACGATTATTGGATTGAATATAAAGACCAACATTATTTAATAATAATAAATGATAGCTAGTTGAACGTTGAGCATTTGAAGGACTTTGCTTGAGCTTTTGGGTCTTCGCATTTATACGGTAGTTTGACTGTCCTCATCAGTTTTCCCCCCGAAGCTCGACGTGTCCACGCGTCGGGGTATAACGGAGCTCTTCGGCAGCGACAGTACGAAAGGCGGCAACCTGTGTTAGTTTCTGATGGACTTCCTGAACCGTAACAGCGTCAACGGCCGTTCGCTGTGCTGTCTTATTTCCAGAATTGTTTCGTAGCACACCAACCATATCGAACACCATCTTTGGAGGACTGGTACGAACAACTGAGAACGATGACCTCCCCGTCGAAGAATGCACGGCAGAATTGTATGCGAATCCAGCTCGGGCGAGGGCGAGGTCCCACTGTTTAGGCTTGTCGTAAGTATTATATCGGGCCTGCTCGGATATGACGGGATCAAGTAGTCGTAGAACAGCAGGGTTAGTGGGGGATGATGCTTGACAGCGGAAATTCATTGTACCCCCGTCGGCCGCCATGAAAATCAACAGACAGTGAAAGCCGAGTAAGAAATATGCGACCCAGTCCCTCTTTCGCACAATCTTGTTTCGTTTAAAGGGAGGGCCTGTCGAATGAAGAATAGCTTCCTTCTCATGCACCGTGAAGTTCACAACTCCGTCTACGTAATCAGCGCCTTTACGCCCTAAGTCACACGTCAGAAATCGTTGAGGAGGGTGAGGATATTGCGGTTCCTGAAACTTCTTGGCCTCCACGAAGTTGTGCACATTAGAGTCTCCGCGTTTAGCTAAACTTTCTGGTGGAAGGCTCTCAGACAGATGTAATTTGGGGGGACCGCTTTTAGAGGCAGAGGCGAATTCTTTAAAGATAATGAAATCGAACTCTTCAGATTGCTTCGCATCCTCCTCCAATGAACTCAAAACAGTCAAGAAAGAGGCCTTTGCACGGGTAGGTGTATGAGATCTAGGACGCAACAGGTACTTGACGTTTCCTCGGGTGACTTCGTAAGTATTGCTTCGACCCAAATGACGAGCATCGGAATCGAATAACCATGGTCTTCCTAGCAAGATGTGACAAACGTCCATGTCGACGACGTCACAATACACCTCGTCTTCAAACTTGCCGATAGAGAACGAGAGTTTGCACCTTTCGGTCACCCGAACCTTTTCCGCTTCAGATTTAAGCCACCGGAATGCGTAAGGCGTAGAAATCTTCTCACGTGGCAGCTGTAGTTTATCGACTACCTTCATCCCGATGACGTTCTCGCAGCTCCCGCCATCGATAACTAAATCACAGAGATGACCATTAACGACGCAACGCGACCGGAAAATGGTATTTCGTTGGCTCGTATCTTCACTCTTAGGAGCAATGAGAAGCTTTTGAAGGACCAAGCTCCCTTGCGCCTCTTCACCTCCCTCGTCAGTGTCTTCGGGATCGCAAGCCACCTCTTCAACGTCGGTTTCTTTATCAACGAGTCCAGCGGTTCTCCTCTGATACGGATTGCACCAAGATCACCACGTGAGCTTGAAAGAGATAATTCAATAGAGATAATTTTTATTCGACTTAGCCCCCTTACAACGATTATTGGATTGAATATAAAGACCAACATTATTTAATAATAATAAATGATAGCTAGTTGAACGTTGAGCAGTTTGAAGGACTTTGCTTGAGCTTTTGGGTCTTCGCATTTATACGGTAGTTTGACTGTCCTCATCATTTCTCCTTATAGAAAAAAGGGATACGCTTTACTTAAAACACAGCAGTAAATATTTACGTTTTATTAATCACTAGAAAAATTCGTATGGTAAGAGTTAAGGTTAGCGGGTGTACTTATTTCTTTTTCGTCTTTCGTTTTAGGTGTAGGTGAGAGAATATAGGAAAATTTGTCAGCTAATATTTCTACAGATTTTTCGAGTTTTTCATCTGTGTCTTCGCTGTTTTATATTTTCGCTACACATATTGTGAAGGAATTTCGGATTGATTAGACATTCCCAATATAAATGTCAATTTCGTAATATTATCTTCCATTTATTATAATCTTCCACAATTTCTTGGCATAAAAAAACAAGCTTTAATGAAGGACCGTGAAATCGTACTAAAAGAATGCATTGCACGTTCGAGTCCTCAGCCCGATGAACCCGCGGGCCAACCTAAAGGCGCCCGACCCGCCCACGACCGCCAACTCGCGGCGCTCTTGAAGAAAAGGGTTTCGGCCCAATACGTACAGAATGCTACCATTGTATTTCCCGCCCGTGAACACCAAATCTAACGTAAGTTGAAAGACTTGTTCGTCGAGCGAGGAAAAGACGAAAGTGCCCTGGGCCCGCCCGACGATCTCCGACTCATTCGTGGGCCCGGCCCTCATTGGGTCGTCGATAGCGCCCACAAGCCCAAAAAACGTAGGCGAAGCTGAGGTGGAGTTAGCCTTCGCCGCCCCTACGAACGAAGGAGTGGGCCCCGACGCAATGTCTTGAACGTACACTTGGAATTCGGTTACTTTTTTCGCGTCGGCGAAATTTGTGGTGGGCCCGAGCGTGGGCGACGGGAATGAGAAGATAGGGTTATTATTATTATTATTATTACAAGGATTATTAGTATTGTGCAATGAATTAGCTTCATGTTTGGGAGGCTTGGTTTTATTATGTGGTGTAATTATTAGGAAGGATGGGACTTAGGGTTTTTCTAGATATGGTAGTGAAAATTGATGAAGAGCTGGTGAGTTTTTCTATATATATATATATATATATTATATATATATATAGAGAGAGAGAGAGAGAGAGAGAGAGAGAGATTTGCTATGGTGCACACCTACCGTGGCAACTACCGTGAGCACCATAAGCAAATCTCTCAATTTTTTGCTTTTTTTTTTCGATTCTCAACACCGTCAACACCTCCGTTGACTCTCTCGTATCATTGCTAACCTAAATCGACATGTCCAACATGTTAATTTTTAAGAAAATCATCACATCGGTACGTCGTCCACATGTGAATAATAAATAATGAATTTTCATAAAAATTAACGTTTGGACATGTCGATTTAGGTTAGCAATGATACGAGAGAGTATACGGAGGTGTTGACGGTGTTGAGAATCGAAAAAAATGCAAAAAAATTGAGAGATTTACTTATGGTGCTCACGGTGGTTGCTCATGGTAGGTGGGCACCATAGCAAATCTCTCTATATATATAGATAATGCGTGCATGCATGCATGTGTATGTGTATTGGTTTTGGAAGATTAACAAAGTTGGATGTGGATTGAAGAAACAAAAAATCAAACTTTGTTTTCACCCGCATTGTCGTTTCAACGTATGGTTGACGATGAGATCGCTTGTTTATACACTAGAAAATGAGCCAACTTGGGGAAGAAACAACGAAGATGAAGCAAAAAATTTCAAGGGTGTTTTTTTCCAAAGGCACCCATTAATGCATTGATTGGGGTGAAAATAAGAAAAAAAATACTAAATCAAGCAAAAATCCTCATTAATTAGTGCAAAAAGAAAAGAAGAAATAGATTACGAAATCAAGCAAAAATATCCTCTTTAATAGTCCATAACTCCAATTGATTTAAAACCAAATTAAAACATTATCGAGAAGATAAGATCATACATGCTATTCCATTAATATTAAGAAACTCATTAATTCCTGGAATATCGAATCAAATTCTGCAAAAAATAAGTCTCTCGACTACCTTTCTGATACGGACATAAATTAGGCAGGCTAAACCTAGGAATTAAGGAAATAATTAGCTTATGATAATTATTAAGAGAAATTAGTAAAAAATATGAGTTTCCTTTGAAAATACAAAGTTAGATTACGAAGGAAGACTTTTAGGGACCTCAGACGGGTTTTAGGGACCTTCAACACACTTTAGGGAGCTAACAACAGGAAATAAGGGTTCTAGGGACCTCCAAAAGACTTTAGGGACCTAACGCCCATACTAGGGAACTATTTTGGGACCTATTGTGCTAATCATGTCCTGTCGTCCCGAGTGAGGAAGCTTCACCAAACGGTCAGAAGTCTGAAAGGACGTCTGACACCACTGAAAAGCTGTTCTGACAGAACCTGTTCCATCCACCTGTCGTACCTGACAGTGCAGAGCCAAGTCCCATCTCCAGCCGCCTGACATCCCTGACAGCACAGAAGCTGTAACGGCTGCAGGAATGACTCTGACAGACGGCCTGCCATCCTGTAGCATCACAGTGTCCCAGGAGGTCATATCAGCAGGAATTTGGGCAATATCCAGGAGCCAGGGACGTACCTCCAGGCAATATCCAAGAGCCTCCTATATAAAGGGACTTCACCATTTTCACGAGACAACTCTCATTCTAACACTTCTTAACACTTAGAAAATTCTCTCTCTGCGGCGCCCCTAACTCCTACCGCCATTCTTACTACTAATATATGTGACTGCATGTGATATAATTAAAATCTATATACGAAGATACGTACAAAATTTTTCCTTTTATATAAGGAAATTCTTCTGTACAGTGCAAAATAGTTTTAGGACGTAAATACATAGGTGAGTGCGCATGCGTGTTCAAAATAATCTATTGGCCCGCCAATCAGGTCGCATCCATGTACACACTGTCACCTCAAAAGTCCTCCGGAAGCTTCAAAATTTGGCCTCGCCTTCGTAAAGGTCACGTACCGTGATCCCGTGAACCTACAACACATAAATACGTGGAATGAGCTTATAAAGCTCAGTAAGTGAAAGCCATGCATGCCGTGCACGTGTCCTAATTTCGCAAAGGCATCCGCGCCAATGCTTCCTAGACCTCATATTTTTCCTTGTCTTGTCTTGTCATATAGGGCCCTCGGCTATCTTGCTATGCACCATCATGGAGCTCGAATCCACTAGGGATAAATAAATATAAGTGGCAATACCCACTCAAGGGAGGCTAACCCTAGGGCGCCTTTTCTGTCCCAAGGTGGTTTCATACGCCACGCGGACGCTCCACACTGGTAGCCTAATCTGAGGTAGTCGACACCAGAGGTACCCTCGGTGTCGCTTACTCCCTCAGCTCGCACCCTCCAGGTTTCACGACCCGCCATGAGGGCATTAGCCCTAAAATCATGTCTTGCCTTGTACATGTCATGTCATAACGGTAGCGCCATACGACGTCACCATGGTAGCATAGAAGAGCCGTGACTCAACTGTGAGTCGACATCAGACGCCCATATCGGCGAATCTTTATCGCTCTCAGACGATCGTATATTATGCACGCTCTCATATCATGCCTTTTGTACTAAACGTGCGTGCATATGATCATGTCGTGAATATGCATGTCATGCCATAATATTATGTAATTAAATCATGCGTGTCGTATAACGCAAATAATTCACGTAGGAAGTCACATAAATTCACATAAACATATAACACATAATTTTATGCACATATAATTATGTGTTGTAGTTGGGACTTCCACTTACCTGATATCCTTAGCTACTTAGCGTATCGTACGGTATGTCGCTAAACTTCAGATCCTAAGTATAGAAGCATATAAAGTTAGGGTTTGTTAGTCTAGTTATAATTTCACTAAAATGGTTTAATTTAGAAAACCCTAGTTTTGATTTTTATAAATTTCGAAACCCTAAAATTTAGAACTTAATCCTAAATTAAGAAATACAATTTTAGAAATAGATCTCGACATGTTTATAATAAATCTCGATATCACTTAAGAGTAGCTGTGGATTAAATTTCGATATGATATACAAGGGTTGATATTTAGATACTATATAAAAATCTCGATACACATAGATCTCGACATAGTATTTTCATGATCTCGAAGCTGGTATTTAAATGAATCTCGATATGTATGTGTCGAGTATTGTATATGAGAGGTATGTCGACATTGAACTAAAATGTCGAGGTGTAATCATATAAGATGTCGAGATGTGCGTTGGGTTTACCAATAAAATGTCGAGGTTACATATTAACATTATAACACTATAATAATTTTGAGATGTGTATAGATTTCGATATGGCTTTGGTGAATCTCGAGTTTGGTGGTGGCCCCCAAGGTCTCGACATTATTTAATTAGCTAACATGGTTTCGACATTGAACCTATAAAATTCTTCAAGATAAATTATTATATTATATTATATGATTTGGTTATATTCATCAGACATAAATGTCGAGTCCTACTTCGAGATTTCGTATAACGTTTTAAAACTAGTATCGATGTAAGGTTTCGACATCTACTATATTACCTTTTCTAGACATCATTTAGATAATTTTAGATAACCATGTTAGCATATTTTTGTACTTAAAATAAGGTTAATAGCTAAGATCAAGATCGAAACCCTCTTTTAAAGATATATTAACCTAGAAGAGAATACACCCTAGTTCGATCCTAAGTCTCTCCAAATTAAAATTCGTATGAATCCTAACTCTTGATATTCTGATGCCTAGAATTTCATTAAGGCAGGCCATTACTTAGGTAAAACATAGGATCATACCAAAAATTATTCTTACATCTAGGCTTTATAATCGTGACTATCAAAACCCTAATATTCAAAATTCTCATTAAATCTACTAGCCTTAATCAATGATATGTTCATTCTAGACCACGATTATAACATGGTATTATTTGGATAAAAACATAAAATCATAGCAAACGAATTAAACTTACTGAAATTCGAGCTCCTTATACTAATTCTATTTTAAGGAACAAAACCCTTGAAAACTAGATCTACACAAGCTTAATCATAGATATAGCTTCCCGTGCCTAGTTCCATTAAATCTATCCTAAAATAAGAACATTATAGATGAAGATCCGTACCTTTCCTTGCTTGGTATTGTAACTGTTCGAGTTTTTCTATCTCGAGTGTTCGATAGTTCTTGAGATTTTTTTTTTCTTTTCTCATGTGTTATTGATAGGCATATTGATAGGCCATCCCAACGTGTCCTAATTTCACCCACATTTGATTGTGACTTATCTTTACTTTTCTTTACGTGTTGTAGTTATTAAATGACGTTAGTTTCCTTACTTTATTCATGCTTATCAAACCCCTAAGTCACAATCATTATAATATTAGTTTAATGGTTTCCCTTCTAGCTAAATAATTAATTTGTATGATACTTCTAGGTTCTAATATTCAAATATCGATTTTTTTGTAGTACTATTATGTAACTAAGTAGTCGAGTTTATTTATATAAGTCAAACATTTTATTCCCATCTAGCCTCTTCGAACTCTATTCCTACCAATTCGTGTTTTCTAAAACGTGGTATTAGCACCTAATTATACTACATTAAATTTTCTAGGTTAGCATGTCATGTACTAGAAACCCTAAAGTCAATAACTAACCTAAATTAAATTAATTCCTCTAATTTCTAATTCATATATGTCATGTTAGCACATAGCATAAAATTATCTAGGCATATAAAAGTCACAACACATAACTCATGCAGTCATGTAAGCCATATAATATGTATGCATATTTATTGGCCGACTTACTTACGGGACTCGGGTATTACATCCTCCCCCCCTTAAAAGGGATTTCGCCCCCGAAATCAGGTAGGGAGAAATAACTCAGAGTAGTGGTTTCTCATGTCATCTTCCCGTTCCCACGTCGCTTCTTCCGTGGATTGATTCCGCCACAATACCTTAACTAATGGAATTTCTTTATTCCGTAGTCGTTTCATATCGTACATAAGGATTTCCACTGGTTTCTCCTCGTAGCTCAAATCTGGCTTAAGTTGTTGCTGAAGATTTTCAGTATTCAGCACATGGCTTGGGTCTGCGACGTATTTTCGTAACGTCGATACGTGAAAAATATCATGTACTTGAGCTAGCGAATTCGGTAATTCTAGTTGATAAGCAACTTCGCCAACTTTTCGGACGATTCGGAACGGTCCAATATATCTCGGGCTTAGCTTACCTTTCTTCCCAAATCGCCTCACGCCTTTCATTGGGGACACCTTCAGAAATACAAAGTCATCTACTTGGAACTCCAGTGGTCTACGCTTTTGGTCTGCGTAGCTTTTCTGTCTACTTTGAGCCGTCTTCATCCGTTCACGTACCTTTGATATTGCTTCCGTGTTGCACTAGATCAGGCCTAATATTGCTCGTTCTCCGACTTCATCCCAGTGAATTGGAGATCTGCATTTGCGTCCATACAGAGCTTCATATGGAGCCATTCCGATAGTCGCATGATAGCTGTTATTATATGAGAACTCAATCAGTGGAAGATATCTGCTCCAGTTTCCTTTAAAATCGAGCACACAGGCTCTTAGCATATCTTCCAACGTCTGGATTGTTCGTTCAGACTGCCCGTCTGTCTGAGGATGGTAGGCAGTACTGAATGATAGCTGGGTTCCCATGGCCTTTTGCAAACTCATCCAGAACTTGGATAAGAATCTCGAATCACGATCGGAAACGATCGAAATTGGAACTCCGTGCAGTCGTACTATTTCTTGAATGTATAGTTCCGCGTATCGTTCCATTGAGAATGTTGAACTGATAGGCAGAAAGTGAGTGGACTTAGTCAATCGATCAACGATGACCCATATAGCGTCGTGGCCTTTCACAGTCTTAGGCAAGCCAACAACGAAGTCCATGGTAATGTGGTCCCACTTCCATTCAGGTACTGGCAGAGATTGTAAGGTTCCTGCCGGTCGTTGATGTTCTGCCTTAATTTGCTGACACGTTAAGCATTGGCTCACAAAAGTTGCGATTTCTCTTTTCATCCCTGGCCACCAGTAGTTGGCTCGTAGATCTCTGTACATTTTTGTTGCTCCTGGGTGAATAGAATATACAGTGGTATGAGCTTCCATCATGACAGTCTTGCGAAGTTCGGGGTCGCTAGGAACATAGAGGCGTCTTCTATAGTATAAACTTCCGTCGTCTCGTATGGTGAAGTCTGCTGATCTTTGCTCTATAGGAGTTTCTTTGATTTTCAGATATAATTCGTCATTCTCCTGGGCTTTCGTAATTTGTTCCATCAGTGTAGGTCGAAGTGTTAACGCCGCTAATCTCGCTTCGATTTCGCCCATTGGTATCACTTCTATTTCGAGTTTCTGTAACTCCGTATTCACAGTCTTGCGGCTTAGTGCATCAGCTACCACGTTCGCCTTTCCTGGGTGATAACTGATTACACAGTCGTAATCCTTAACCAATTCAAGCCATCGCCGTTGTCGCATGTTCAACTCCTTCTGGGTGAAGAAGTATTTCAGACTCTTGTGGTCTGTGAAAATTTCGCATCGCTCGCCGTATAAGTAGTGCCTCCAGATCTTGAGAGCGAATACTACAGCGGCAAGTTCTAGGTCGTGAGTCGGATAGTTCTTCTCATAATCCTTTAGCTGTCGGGAAGCATATGCAACTACGTTTCCATTTTGCATTAGAACGCATCCTAGGCCATTCTTGGATGCATCACTATAAACAGAAAACCCTCCAGTGCTAGTAGGGATAGTTAGCACTGGAGCCGTAGTGAGTCGTCGCTTAAGTTCCTGGAAACTTTGCTCGCAAGCGTCGTCCCATTGAAATGGAGTATTTTTCTTCGTTAGCTTCGTCAGGGATGATGCGATTTTGGAGAAATCTTTGATGAATTTTCTGTAGTATCCGGCTAGTCCAAGAAAACTCCGTATTTCTGTCACGTTCGTCGGTTGCGGCCAGTTGTTAATAGCCTCGATTTTGCTGGGATCAACAGAAATTCCAGCTCCTGAGATAACGTGTCCAAGAAATGCGACTTGATCGAGCCAGAATTCGCATTTCTTGAATTTTGCGTACAACTGCTTTTCTCGTAATATCTCTAATACCGTCCTCAGGTGTTGTTCATGCTCCTCCCGGGTCTTCGAATAGATAAGAATGTCATCAATGAATACGATAACACACTTATCTAGGAATGGCTTGAATACCCGGTTCATCAGGTCCATGAATGCTGCTGGCGCATTAGTCAGCCCAAAAGGCATGACTAAGAACTCGTAGTGTCCATAGCGGGTACTAAAAGCAGTCTTCGGAATATCCTCTTCTCGAATCTTTAATTGGTGATATCCCGACCTCAGGTCTATCTTCGAAAAGACGGTTGCCCCTTGTAGTTGGTCAAATAAGTCGTCAATTCGAGGGAGTGGGTACTTATTCTTGATCGTAATCTTGTTCAGTTCCCTATAATCGATGCAGAGTCGCATCGATCCATCCTTCTTCTTAACGAATAAGACTGGTGCTCCCCAGGGTGAGAAACTCGGCTGAATGAACCCTTTTTGCAACAGTTCATCCAGTTGCTCCCTCAATTCCTTCAATTCTGCTGGAGCGAGTCTGTATGGTGCCTTAGAAATCGGTGCCGCTCCTGGCACTAGGTCAATCGTGAATTGAATCTCCCGATCCGGCGGAACTCCGGGTAAGTCTTCAGGGAATACACCGGGAAAGTCTTGTACGACTGGGACTTCTTCTAATTTCGGAAGTAACCGTTCTTCGGATGATATCGCAAATACTAAATAAGCTTCACATCCTGTCTTGAGTAAACGATGGGCCTTCATTGCTGAAATCTTTGGAATCTTATTACTCTTGCTAGTTCCCATGAATGTGAAGGGTTCGCCGTCTTCTAGATTAAAGGTCACTTGCTTACGATTACAGTCAATAACTGCTCCGTACTTCGATAGCCAATCCATTCCGAGAATTACTTCATAGTCGTTCATTGGAATGACTATCAGATCAACGGGTAAGGTCCTATCGTTTACTATTACTGGGCTATCTCGTAAGATTTGGTTGGTTCTCGTAGAGGTACCGTGAGGTATGGTAACATTGTATTCATAGTTAACTAGGTTAGGTGTAACCCCGAGTCTCGCCACGTAGTTAGTAGATGCAAATGAATGCGTGGCTCCTGAATCAACTAATATGCATGTCGGGGTTGAATGGATAAGGAGAGTACCTGCCACCACAGACGGATTGTTCTCCGCCTCTTCAGATGTCAGCGTGTAAACCCTAGCAGGTACCGTAGGTGGCCTAGTTTGAGCAGGGGCTTGACTTCCAGATGCCACTTCCGGGCATGCCTTGGAAAAGTGGCCTGTCTTGCCGCACTTATAACAGATAGCATTCTGAGAATAGCACACGCCCAGATGTCGACGTGTGCACCTGGGACATGGGGGTATGCTCATTGGAGGTCTCCACTGATTAGGATTGAATGGTTGGGGAGGTCCAGTCGATTCTGGAAGTTAGGTCTGACATTCCTATGGTTAAAGGGCTTCTTTGGGTTGCCTCCACTCCACTTTGGCCCTTGGATAAACTTCCTCTTTGCTTCATGGGCGCGCATAATTCGGAGTTCGGCTTGCTCCGCCATCAACGCGCGTTCAGCCACCTGAGCATAGGTAGCTCCTTGGGATCCGGCCATATTCACGTCTCTGTATAGTTCAGGCTTCAGGCCTTCCAAGAAACGCTCCACCTTTAACGCGTCTGTGCTCACCATGTGAGCTGCGAATCGAGACAGTTGCTCGAACTTCCTTATATATTCTGCTACGGTCATCGGGCCCTGGCGTAAATTGATGAATTCGTTCATCCTTTGGGCTCGTACCGGGGCAGTGAAGTATTTGCTTCGAAAAAGCTCCTTGAATCGATCCCACGCCATTGTAATAGGATCTTCAAAGGCGAGAATGGTATCCCACCAGTGGCCTGCACTTCCTCTTAGTAGGAAGGCGGCACATAACACCCTTTCTTCTTCGGGAATGCGGCTGTATTGAAACATACTCTCCAGAGTTCGAAGCCAATCTTCAGCCGCTGTAGGGTCAACGGCATCTTCAAAAGTCGGGGGATTGAGTTTGCGAAATCTTTCCCCAACTATTTCAACTCTTTCCGCCTGAGAGAGATTATTACTAGATTGTCCGCCCGCATTTCGCTGTTGCATCATTTCTTGAATTTGTGCGGATTGCTGGCGAACAAGTTCGGTGAGCTGAAGAATCGCCGTATCGCGATTATCGGTTGATGTTTCGGGCTCTTTACCTTTGCTAACACTTCCGCTACCCTCACTTCTTGTTCTACCCATTCTTGTCCTGATACCCTAATAGTCCCTATGACCAATAAATTACGCACATACAACCTTCATAGAAACATAAAACTTACTAGCAAGGCCGCTTCCGTGCTTTTGAGTGTGTGTACATGGACAGTCTACAGAACTTGTAACCGAAAGCTCTGATACCACCTGCGGCGCCCCTAACTCCTACCGCCATTCTTACTACTAATATATGTGACTGCATGTGATATAATTAAAATCTATATACGAAAATACGTACAAAATTTTTCCTTTTATATAAAGGAAATTCTTCTGTACAGTGCAAAATATTTTTAGGACGTAAATACATAGGTGAGTGCGCATGCGTGTTCAAAATAATCTATTGGCCCGCCAATCAGGTCGCATCCATGTACACACTGTCACCTCAAAAGTCCTCCGGAAGCTTCAAAATTTGGCCTCGCCTTCGTAAAGGTCACGTACCGTGATCCCGTGAACCTACAACACATAAATACGTGGAATGAGCTTATAAAGCTCAGTAAGTGAAAGCCATGCATGCCGTGCACGTGTCCTAATTTCGCAAAGGCATCCGCGCCAATGCTTCCTAGACCTCATATTTTTCCTTGTCTTGTCTTGTCATATAGGGCCCTCGGCTATCTTGCTATGCACCATCATGGAGCTCGAATCCACTAGGGATAAATAAATATAAGTGGCAATACCCACTCAAGGGAGGCTAACCCTAGGGCGCCTTTTCTGTCCCAAGGTGGTTTCATACGCCACGCGGACGCTCCACACTGGTAGCCTAATCTGAGGTAGTCGACACCAGAGGTACCCTCGGTGTCGCTTACTCCCTCAGCTCGCACCCTCCAGGTTTCACGACCCGCCATGAGGGCATTAGCCCTAAAATCATGTCTTGCCTTGTACATGTCATGTCATAACGGTAGCGCCATACGACGTCACCATGGTAGCATAGAAGAGCCGTGACTCAACTGTGAGTCGACATCAGACGCCCATATCGGCGAATCTTTATCGCTCTCAGACGATCGTATATTATGCACGCTCTCATATCATGCCTTTTGTACTAAACGTGCGTGCATATGATCATGTCGTGAATATGCATGTCATGCCATAATATTATGTAATTAAATCATGCGTGTCGTATAACGCAAATAATTCACGTAGGAAGTCACATAAATTCACATAAACATATAACACATAATTTTATGCACATATAATTATGTGTTGTAGTTGGGACTTCCACTTACCTGATATCCTTAGCTACTTAGCGTATCGTACGGTATGTCGCTAAACTTCAGATCCTAAGTATAGAAGCATATAAAGTTAGGGTTTGTTAGTCTAGTTATAATTTCACTAAAATGGTTTAATTTAGAAAACCCTAGTTTTGATTTTTATAAATTTCGAAACCCTAAAATTTAGAACTTAATCCTAAATTAAGAAATACAATTTTAGAAATAGATCTCGACATGTTTATAATAAATCTCGATATCACTTAAGAGTAGCTGTGGATTAAATTTCGATATGATATACAAGGGTTGATATTTAGATACTATATAAAAATCTCGATACACATAGATCTCGACATAGTATTTTCATGATCTCGAAGCTGGTATTTAAATGAATCTCGATATGTATGTGTCGAGTATTGTATATGAGAGGTATGTCGACATTGAACTAAAATGTCGAGGTGTAATCATATAAGATGCCGAGATGTGCGTTGGGTTTACCAATAAAATGTCGAGGTTACATATTAACATTATAACACTATAATAAATTTTGAGATGTGTATAGATTTCGATATGGCTTTGGTGAATCTCGAGTTTGGTGGTGGCCCCCAAGGTCTCGACATTATTTCATTAGCTAACATGGTTTCGACATTGAACCTATAAAATTCTTCAAGATAAATTATTATATTATATTATATGATTTGGTTATATTCATCAGACATAAATGTCGAGTCCTACTTCGAGATTTCGTATAACGTTTTAAAACTAGTATCGATGTAAGGTTTCGACATCTACTATATTACCTTTTCTAGACATCATTAAGATAATTTTAGATAACCATGTTAGCATATTTTTGTACTTAAAATAAGGTTAATAGCTAAGATCAAGATCGAAACCCTCTTTTAAAGATATATTAACCTAGAAGAGAATACACCCTAGTTCGATCCTAAGTCTCTCCAAATTAAAATTCGTATGAATCCTAACTCTTGATATTCTGATGCCTAGAATTTCATTAAGGCAGGCCATTACTTAGGTAAAACATAGGATCATACCAAAATTATTCTTACATCTAGGCTTTATAATCGTGACTATCAAAACCCTAATATTCAAAATTCTCATTAAATCTACTAGCCTTAATCAATGATATGTTCATTCTAGACCACGATTATAACATGGTATTATTTGGATAAAAACATAAAATCATAGCAAACGAATCAAACTTACTGAAATTCGAGCTCCTTATACTAATTCTATTTTAAGGAACAAAACCCTTGAAAACTAGATCTACACAAGCTTAATCATAGATATAGCTTCCCGTGCCTAGTTCCATTAAATCTATCCTAAAATAAGAACATTATAGATGAAGATCCGTACCTTTCCTTGCTTGGTATTGTAACTGTTCGAGTTTTTCTATCTCGAGTGTTCGATAGTTCCTGAGATTTTTTTTTTCTTTTCTCATGTGTTATTGATAGGCATATTGATAGGCCATGCCAACGTGTCCTAATTTCACCCACATTTGATTGTGACTTATCTTTACTTTTCTGTACGTGTTGTAGTTATTAAATGACGTTAGTTTCCTTACTTTATTCATGCTTATCAAACCCCTAAGTCACAATCATTATAATATTAGTTTAATGGTTTCCCTTCTAGCTAAATAATTAATTTGTATGATACTTCTAGGTTCTAATATTCAAATATCGATTTTTTTTGTAGTACTATTATGTAACTAAGTAGTCGAGTTTATTTATATAAGTCAAACATTTTATTCCCATCTAGCCTCTTCGAACTCTATTCCTACCAATTCGTGTTTTCTAAAACGTGGTATTAGCACCTAATTATACTACATTAAATTTTCTAGGTTAGCATGTCATGTACTAGAAACCCTAAAGTCAATAACTAACCTAAATTAAATTAATTCCTCTAATTTCTAATTCATATATGTCATGTTAGCACATAGCATAAAATTATCTAGGCATATAAAAGTCACAACACATAATCATGCAGTCATGTAAGCCATATAATATGTATGCATATTTATTGGCCGACTTACTTACGGGACTCGGGTATTACACTCTCTACGTTAAACACAACAACTTTAACGTCCCATTAGCTATTTCCTTATGTGTTCTTGAGATAAATGTGAGAGAGTGAGTTGTTTGAGTGTGTAAATCATTCAAAGTATAGTGAAAGAGGTTTTAGAGCGCCCGTGGACGTAGGATCTGCAAAGATCCGAACCACGTACATCTTGTGTCCTTTTTGTTACGTCCCTTTCGCGTTCCAACACATCCCAACACGTCCCCAGACATCCCGACATGTCCCTACACGTCCCAACACGTCCCGACATGTCCCTACACGTCCCAGACATATCCCCAAACATGACCCAACGTCCTAAGCACGTCCTAAACAAGTCCTAAGATCCCAATACGTCCCTTTCAGTTCCTTTATTAACAAGCACCTTATGCACGTCTAAAACTTTGAGATATCTTATTTACCGGCTATATAAATTTCCCTTCCCCACACATATAAATCTCTTTGATTGGGATTGCCCCACATCAAATGGCGCCGTCTGTGGGAAAGTTCGGAGTTGAAGGCGTGAGTAATTTTGCCTATGTTGTGCGAAGCTGTGCTTAACGTTTTCTCTTTCTCTTTTCTTCTCCTTATTTCTACTGGGACGAGGCAAAAGATGCAAAAAACCGAGGGAGGAAGACCCTCTCTGCAGAAGAATTTGGACTCATAACCCGCAGGAGCTGCCAAAGCACAACCGAAGTTCCTGAGACGTAAGGCCATCTGCACCACCTTGACCGAGTGGAAGAAAGGGCGAAGACCCGAAGCTCCACATTCGGAACCTTCCAGCTCCTCGCTAGCATGTGAAGCTCAGTGGAACCTAGAAGGAATCTCCAAACCAAGTCCACAGATCCGTGGGATCTAGAAGACAGTTCCCCGCTGCCGTCCGAACGTCCGCGGAAGATACAAGCCAAGCGTCGCGCTGACACATGAAGATTCTAAGGACTCGGAAGCCAGCTCCGCGCTGGCGTACGAAGATCCGTGGGAGATCAGAGTCCAGCTCCGCATGGGCTTACGAAGATCCGTTGACCTAGAAGTTAGCTTCGCGCCGACACTTGAAGATCAGTGGGAGAAAGCCCTTCCATGCGGGCACATGAAGATCCACGGAAGACATCCCGCGTTGATAAGGCTCTTCGCCGGGACTTCAGGACCTTCTAAAATCTTATTCTCTATTATATGTTACTGTTATCAAAATAAATATGTGCGCCGCACTAACAATTGTTATTATTTGAAGGATGTGATCGAGGGGTTTATTCCAGACGGGATCCCTGAAAAAGGTGTTAGCCGCGGCAGCGAACTTGATTCGAAGGTGATCGATAAGGACTTCCGGGGATCTATGTCGCATGAAGGACTTAAAGGACAGCTCTGTGCTGGAGTACGGAGATCCTCGGGACCTCAAAGCCCAGCTCCGTGCTGGTATACAAAGATCCACAGAAGATCAAGCCCAACCCCGCACTGACACGTGGAGGTCCAGGAGGTCCAGGGGACCTAGAAGAAAGCTCCACGTTGACATCCAAAAATCCGTGGGAGATGCAAGCCAAGCTCCGCGCTGGCGCGCGAAGGACTATGGGACCTAAGAGACATCTCCGTGCTGGCATACAAAGATCTGACAGGGGATAAAAGTCCTGCTCCGCGCTTGCGCTCAGACCCGAATCTCCATATTCGGGACCTACAAATCGAGCTCCGTGCTGGTCTGAGGAGCCTAGTTACCACATGTGGAACCTAGAAGCCAGTTCCGCGACGACGCCTAAAAATCCACGGGAGACATCCTGAGTTAATAAGGCTCTTAGCCAAATTCCAGGGACCTCTAAACCTTATTCTCATTTATATCGTCGATACCATAATAAATACACACATTATACTAACAACTGATATCATTTGAAGGATTAAATAGAAGGACTCATCCTCGTATGACGTCTAGGGAGGTTTGTTGGGCATAAGCATTGACCAAGGTCGGAAGGCAGCGAGAAGGAGTCCGGGGGATCTATGCTGACCAAAGGCAGATAACCCCCACTTCCTCTAGATAAGGGCCAACTCCATAAAGCTTACGCCCCTATCATAATAGGAGCTCCAGGCCAGGGGAATTCCAATTTCCAGCAGAGCCCGAAATTGTACACCTGAGCAGTCGAAGGTCCAAACCTCCGGAGATCTGGGACCAGGGACCTCACCACTAACCAAAAATAAAGGAGCTCTGTTTCGCTATTACTTCAAATTCCAAGTCTCTGACAAGGAGCCCGGATACTAAGCGAGCTGGCGCTATAACCACGCACTTAAGCGAGCTGGCGCTATAACCATGCATTTAAGCGAGCTGGCGCTATAACCACGCATGTAAGCGAGCGGTCGCTATAACCACGCATTTAAGCGAGCGGGCGCTATAACCACGCATGTAAGCGAGCGGTCGCTATAACCACGCATGTAAGCGAGCGGGCGCTATAACCACGCATTTAAGCGAGCGGGCGCTATATCCACGCATTTAAGCGAAGCTGGCGCTATAACCAGGGTAAACTATTGATGTCCCTAAGGAATACCGCCTTGTCGGAATATAAATATATTATTATACAAACGGTGCACCGTATAATATAATCGATGCCAAAGGTCGACGGACCTGCGGTGTACAGGACGCCAAAGGTGATATATCTACGGTGTGATTTGATGCCAATGGTCGACGGACCTGCGGTGTACAGGACGTCAAAGATAATCAATCTGCGATGTGAATGATGCACATAAGGGTGTATAAGATGCCGCCGCTGACGGGCTGCGGTGTACAGGACATCAAAGGCTCTCAGTAAGCCTGCGACGTGAATGGTACCGAAGCGAAGCTGGCGCTATAACCAGGGTAAACAAATGAATGGGGATCCCCGGAATTAAAATTTATAGACCTAAGTGTCTACACAAATACTGAAATCGCTAAGGACATAGAGAGCCTAGCGCAAATGACACCTGAGGACAATGACGACGATCATTGCAACCCAGGCGTGAATTCGTACTTGGCTTACGAATTACTAAGCGAGCTGGCGCTATAACCATGCATCTAAGCGAGCTGGCGCTATAACCATGTCACGATAATGATGTTCCCAGGAACATCCATCAGGTCCCGAAAGAGTGCAAAGAATAAAAACATGAAATACAGGAGAACGGGAACTCCGAGGAAACATGCGAACATGGGGAGTTAAGCTCCCTTATCCCGAAAGAAAAAGATAATGACAATATGTTTTACAGGCTATCACCATGGTGGAAAAAGGAGAGGTCTATACAAATATGATGTCCCAGAAGCTAGTAAGGACGTACAGTAGGGCCTCAGGATCTCCTTCAAAATGCAAGGTCCGAAGAGGAGCTCCACCATCAGGTCCCTGCTAGGTCCTAAGATGTTCGAAAAGGCCTTCCACCAAGTTCCTTGAAGAGTTGGAGACGACGGATCAACAACACCAGCAATGGGCCAGGACCTCTGGATGCTTCTTTGCAGCAGGGAGCGAAAAATGAGGGTCCTCGGAGACCTGTAGATCTCTCTGGAAGCACACAAGAAAAGGAAGGTCCCGAAGAGCATACACGGCCTCAATTCTCGAGGACCCATCGCTGAAGCCGCCCATGAGGTAGTGTCACGTCGGAGGCCCAAGATCCCTCAGAGGGAATGAAAGTCCTTCAAATAGGCTTGGTGCTAGTCTTCAGCCAGGCCCTATAAGAATGCCACCGGGGACAAGAGACGGTGCTGGCAAAGGTGAATATCTTCAGCCTTCGTAGCCACCAACTGGGCAGCCACATGCACCTCTGTCATGCCCTCGGAATCAGCATCCCACAGAGAATGAGCTCCAGGGATCCTCGTGCTATTTCACGAGAGTTACATTTTTGTCCTTCTTTCTCCAGGGAGCTCCGCATTTCTCCCTCGGGCTGTTCCACCAACTCTGTCTGTTAGTTATCTCCAGGTCCTGGATTGAAGAATTTGCAGACAGTCCAGAAGCTACGAAGAAACCTCGGAGAGATGGCCCTCTGATCATCTGGGAGCACCCAACAGCTTAGCAGGCTCATCTGTTCATGTCTATTCAGATGGTCCACAGAAGCAGGGAGCTCACTCACTGAGGTCCCTATAGGTTCAATAAGAGGCTCAGCACCAACGCCTCAAAGGGAGTAACTTCTTTTTTGCTTTTTCTTCTAACCGTTTGGATGGAGTTGTTTTCCTTTTAACACCAGGACACGGGCCGTGATGGGAGCCACTTGAGCTCCCCTGACAGGGGAAAGAGCCGCGGGAGCATCCTCTATCCTCACAGAAGGAAGGACCTCCTCGCGAACAGCCTTGGCTGAAAGGACCTGAGGGAGCAAGGGAGCTACTGACAGTGCACTAGCTTGGAGAGTCCAAGGCACTTGATCGAAAACGCTAGCTCCAAAAAAAAAATGAAGAAAAGGAAACGTGCCTTTCCAAAGACAGAATAAAGGTTTTTCGGTAGGGAGGTATGACCTACTATCCCTTATTTTATTTATGGCCTGCCTTACAATTTTTACTCTAATTCATTTTTGTCCCAAAAGACAAATTAGAGTAGGGGGTGGTTGATACGGACATAAATTAGGCAGGCTAAAACTAGGAATTAAGGAAATAATTAGCTTATGATAATTATTAAGAGAAATTAGTAAAAAAATATGAGTTTCCTTTGAAAATACAAAGTTAGATTACGAAGGGAGACTTTTAGGGACCTCAGACGGGTTTTAGGGACCTTCAACACACTTTAGGGAGCTAACAACAGGAAATAAGGGTTCTAGGGACCTCCAAAAGACTTTAGGGACCTAACGCCCATACTAGGGAACTATTTTGGGACCTATTGTGCTAATCATGTCCTGTCGTCCCGAGTGAGGAAGCTTCACCAAACGGTCAGAAGTCTGAAAGGACGTCTGACACCACTGAAAAGCTGTTCTGACAGAACCTGTTCCATCCACCTGTCGTACCTGACAGTGCAGAGCCAAGTCCCATCTCCAGCCGCCTGACATCCCTGACAGCACAGAAGCTGTCACGGCTGCAGGAATGACTCTGACAGACGGCCTGCCATCCTGTAGCATCACAGTGTCCCAGGAGGTCATATCAGCAGGAATCTGGGCAATATCCAGGAGCCAGGGACGTACCTCCATGCAATATCCAAGAGCCTCCTATATAAAGGGGACTTCACCATTTTCACGAGACAACTCTCATTCTAACACTTCTTAACACTTAGAAAATTCTCTCTCTACGTTAAACACAACAACTTTAACGTCCCATTAGCTATTTCCTTATGTGTTCTTGAGATAAATGTGAGAGAGTGAGTTGTTTGAGTGTGTAAATCATTCAAAGTATAGTGAAAGAGGTTTTAGAGCGCCCGTGGACGTAGGATCTGCAAAGATCCGAACCACGTACATCTTGTGTCCTTTTTGTTACGCCCCTTTCGCGTTCCAACACATCCCAACACGTCCCCAGACATCCCGACATGTCCCTACACGTCCCAACACGTCCCGACATGTCCCTACACGTCCCAGACATATCCCCAAACATGACCCAACGTCCCAAACACGTCCTAAACAAGTCCTAAGATCCCAATACGTCCCTTTCAGTTCCTTTATTAACAAACACCTTATGCACGTCTAAAACTTTGAGATATCTTATTTACCGGCTATATAAATTTCCCTTCCCCACACATATAAATCTCTTTGATTGGGATTGCCCCACATCACTTTCTATTTCTGAAAAAGAATAGCATCTCAGTTATTTTCCAATACACATAAACTCCCTTCATATTGGAAAACGAGCTACAACAAAAATACACGAATTAGAAAACCCTAATGGCACCGCCCACTGCGCACCATGACCCACAACCAAAAACCCACGCCGGCGGAGCACAGCGCAAGAAATAGTTCCTTTGCATGAGCGAGCCATCGTATTGAATTTGGGCACATCAGAACCATCGTCACCGCCCAAGTTGTCTGAGTTTGGGTTGTGTTTGTTGTTGTTTTTGGCAAGGAATGGTTCCTTTGCGTGTTCCACTTTCTGTTTCAATACGGCGTGTTGTTGTTTTGCTACTGTTGCCGTGCGAGTTTGTTCATTTTGATTGTATTTTCTATTTCATTTGTTTGTTGTCGTAGTCTGTGTTTGTTTGGATGTGCTAGTTGTAGTCTACCCGTGTTGGGAGTTTGTGTTTGCCACAGCCGCCTGCCAGCCGTCACCCACCACCACTCATGAGTCTCCCGTGCGGAGCCCCTTCCGATGAAGACGAGGGCCTCGAGTCGTTGGAGAAGCTTCATGTCTGGGAGGCTTTTTTTATTATTAGGATGGACGAGAAATTAGGGTTTTTATAGATGGTAAGTGAAAAATGGATTGAAGAAGAGGTGAAGTATATTTGTGTAGAAGGGGCACATGCATGCATGGCATGTGTATGTATGTGTTGAGTATGGAAGATTTTACGAATAAGTTGATGTTGATTGAAGAAACAAAAGAAAGGGGAACTTTGTTTTCACTCATCATTTTCACTAATGGTTGACTATGAAGGTTACTACACTGCAATGTGCCAACCTGGCGGAAAAACCAATGGTGATTATGAAGCCAAAAAAAAAATTCTAGTGATTTTTTTTTCTGGACACCCATTATTGTGTTGATTAAAGGTCGTGAAAAATGAGTTGATTGAAGCTCGCTCTAGCTCGTGATTGTCGAGGGTAAGAAATTGGAAAGCGCAAGATATATATCTCATGAGATTTTTTTTTTGAAATAAAGTTTAATGAAGAGTTCGAAAATGTTATACGAGAAATAATCAAGTTCTATCAGAACTACGGGGCAAAAAGTTATTTCGACGCCGATTCTATTACAAACACTAATAAGTATTTCGAGTCCAATTTTTAAGGGATAGTGGTTGAAAAGTTAAAGTTTATTCGCGCTAATGGTTTATCTTATAATAAATCTGAGAATACTTACTGATACGGACCAAAATAGATGGGCCATAAAATAAAAGATAAGAAAGCCCAGTAGGCCCATTGGAAAATATTTCTACTTAGTAAATAATGATAAATAATAGAGATAGGGACCTCCGTAAGACTTTAGGGACCTCCAAGACGCTTTGGGGAGCTAAGAACAGGAAATAAGGGTTTTTAGGGACCTCGAGGGACCTCCAATAGGTAGGTAACGATCCCAAGAAGAATAAGGCTTCTTCAATACGCTACAAGGGGACTTCATAAAGCTGGAGGATGTGACTGATGGCTATGACTGCTGCAAAAAGGACCTCTGACAGACTGCAAAGGCTACACGTTGTCCCAGAAGATCAAATCACCAGGGAGCTCGGTTTAAACCTTCAGACAATGTCCAAGAGCTAGGGACGTACCTTCAGGCAATATCCAAGAGCCTCCTATAAAAGGAGGACTTCACCATTTTCACCCACAATTCTCATTCCACGCTTCTTAACACATAATATTCTCTCTCTATATTAAACACCATATCTTCAACGTCCCAATAGCTATTTTATTAAGTGTTCTTAAGATAAATGTGAGGTAGTGAGTTGTTTGAGTGTGTAAATCATTAAAGTATAGTGAAAAGAGGTTTTAGAGCGCCCGTGGACGTAGGATCTGCAAAGATCCGAGCCACGTAATTCCTTGTGTCATTTCATTTACGTCTCAACATGTCCCAGCACGTCCCCAACGTCTAAAACAGGTCCCCAATGTCCCAAACAGGTCCCCCAAAGCCCCGGACACGTCTCAAATTGTCCCAGACAGGTCCCCAATGTTCCAAATTGTCCCAGACAGGTCCACAAACACGTCTGGACTTCCCCAACACGTCCCAATACCCCAAATACGTCCTTAACACGTCCCTTTCAATTCCATCACAAATAAGCACCTTACGCACGTAACTTTATCGATTCTCCAGCTCTATAAATTCCTTTCCCCACACATATAAATCTCGTTGATTGGGATTGCCCAATATCAAATGGCGCCGTCTGTGGGAAATTTCGAGTTGAAGGCGTGAGTAATTTTGCCTATGTTGTGCGAAGTTGTGCTTAATGTCTTCTTTTTCTCTTTTCTTCTTCTCATTTCTACTGGGACGAGACAAAATATGCAAAGAAACTGGGGGAGGAAGGCCCTCTATGTCGAAGTATTTGGACTTATAACCCGCAGGAGCTGTCAAAGGGCGACTGAAGCTCCTGAGACGTAATACCATGTGCACCACCTTGGCCGAGAAGAGGAAAGGATGAAGACCCGAAGCTCCCCCTTCGGGACCTAAGAGCCCAGCTCCGCGCTGGCACGAAGACCCGAAGCTCCCCCTTCGGAACCTAAAAGCCCAGCTCTCCGCTGGCAAGAAGATCCGGAGCTCCCCCTTTCGAACCTAAAAGCCCAGCTCCGTGCTGGCAAGAAGGCCGAAGCTCTCCCTTCGGGACCTAAAAGCCCAGCTCCGTGCTGGCAAGAAGACCCGAAGCTCCCCCTTCGGGACCTAAAAGCCCAGCTCCGCGCTGGCAAGAAGACACGAAGCTCCCCCACTCGAAGCTCCCCCTTCGGGACCTAAAAGCTCAGCTCTCCCCTGGCAAGCAGACCCGGAGCTCCCCCTTTGGGACCTAAAAATTCAGCGCCACGCTGGCAGGAATACGAAAAGCTACGCATTCGGATCTCCCCAGGTCTGCGCTAGCACAGGGACCCAAAGCTCCGCATTCGGGACCTCCCAGCTCTGTGCTGGCAGAAGACCCAAAGGCCCAGCTCCGCGCTGGCAGAAGGCTTAAAAAAGCCCCGCTCCATGAAGACCCCAGCTCCTATATTGGGGATCTAAGAGCCAAGCTCCTTACATAGCACACGAAGGTCCGCGGGGACCTACAAGGCAGCTCCACGCCAACGTCCAAAGATCCGCAGGAGATACAAGCCAAGCTCCTCAACTAGCAAATGAAGGTCCGCGTGGACCTACAAGGTAGCTCCACGCTAACGTCCATAGATCCGCAGGAGATACAAGCCAAGCTCCTCGCTAGCACGCGAAGGTCCGTGGGACCTAGAAGCCAAGCTTCACACTGATGTCCAATGATACGTGGGAGTTACAAGCCGAGCTCCGCGCGAGCACGTGAAGATCCGTGGGACCTAGAAGCCAGCTCCGTGCCAACAGCTGAAGATCCGCGATAGATATTAGCCCCGCACTCTTAGCCGGAACTGCAGGGCCCACTGAATCTCATTTTCATTTACTTTACCAATATTATTATAAGTACATACATCACACAAACAACTTCTACTGTTTGAAGGACCGAATAGAAGGACCCATCCTCGTATGGCGTCTAGGGAGGTCCATTAGGCATAGCCTCACCAAGGTCTGAAGGCAGCCAAAAAGGGGCCTGGGGGATCTGTGCCGACTGAAGGCAGACAACCCCCGCGTCTTGCAGATAGGAGCTAGCTCCATTTAAGGATCCTCTGCTTTGGCACGTGAAGGTCCGTAGGACCTCGAAGGGAGCTGTGCATTGCCACTAGCTCCGCACTAGCACCCGAAAGCCCAATCTCCTTTTCGGTAGCAAAGTCCCTAAGCTTCTGATAGGGATCTATAGCCTTAGCTACGCGCCTGCATAAAAGATCCAAAGGGCCGCAGCGCCTGAAAACCCGAGGGAGATAAAACCTGAGCTCCATGTGGCACATAAAGCTCTGCTGGAAGACAATTCCCAGCTCCCCTCTGGCAGAGATACGCATGACCTCAAAGCCCAGCTCCTCGCTGGTAATATTCGTGGGACCTAAGAGACAGCTCCGTGCTACCCGAATCTCCGCATCTGGGACCTGCAAATCCAACTCCGCGTTGGTCTGAGGAGCCTAGTTACCAGATTTGCCAATTCCGCGACAACGCTGATCCACGGGAGACATCCCGCATTGATAAGGCTCTTAGCCAGAATTTCAGGGCCCTCTAAACCTTATTCTCATTTATATCATCGATACCATAATAAATACATGCATCATACCAACGACTGCTATTATTTGAAGGATGAAATCGAAGTGCCCCATAGTGGGACAATTGAGGAAGTTCCTTGACCGTGGCATCAACCAAGGTCGAGGAGTCTGGGGGATCTGTGCCAATCAAAGGCAGACAACCCCCACCTCCTCTAAACAGGGGCCATCTCCATTTAAGCTCAAGTCCCTATAGGAGCTACAGGGCAGAGGAATTCCAATTTCCAACAAAGCCCAAAATTGTTCACTTGAGCAGTCGAAGGTCCGAGCCTCTGGAGACCTGGAGCCAGGGACCTCATCATTAACCAAGGACAAAGGAGCTCCGTTACTTCAAATTTTAGGCCTCCAACAAGGAGCCCGGATACTAAGCGAGCGGGCGCTATAACTACGCATCTAAGCGAGCGGGCGCTATAACCACGCGTTTAAGCGAGTTGACGTTATAACCACGCGTTCAAGCGAAGCTGGCGCTATAACCAGGTAAACTAATTACATCCCTACGAAAATACCGCCTTGTCGGAATATACACATTCTATCATATAATGAAAGGTGCACCATATAATATAATCGATGCCGAGGGTCGACGGACCTAAGGTGTACCCGACATCAAAGACTGATAGTCTGCGACGTGAGATGATGCCAAAGACCGACGGGTCGGCGGTGTATCCGACATCAAAGGCCACAGGTCTGCGACGTGAAAGATGCCCATGAGGGCGTACAAGATGCCGCCGCTGACGGGCTGCGGTGTACAGGACATCAAAGGCTCTTAGTAGGCCTGCGACGTGAATGGTACCTAAAAGCGAAGCTGGCGCTATAACCAGGGTAAATCGATGAGGGGATCCCGGGGTTATAATTTTGTAGACCTAAGTGTCTACCTAGATACTGAACTCGCTAAAAAGAGAGACTAGCGCAAAGCGACACCCGAGGATAATGACGACGGTCATCAACCAAGGGCGTGAATTCGTACATGGCTTACGAATTGTATAGCTAACGCTTTAACCCTGACACAGTAATGATGTTCCCAGAAACATCCATCAGGTCCCGCAAAACAAAATATAATACAAGGAGAAAGGGAACTCCGATGTAATATGCGAACATGGAGAGTTAAGCTCCCGCACACCATTATGCCTCGAAAGAAAAACATGACAAAGTATTTTTACAGGCTATCACCATGATGAAAAAGAGGAGAGGTCTATAGGATGTCCCAGGGAGCTAGAAGCAACGTGCAGCAGGACCTGGGATCTCCTTCAAAGTACGAGGCTCGAAGAGGAGCTCCCCCATCAGGTCCTTGCCAGGTCCCTTACAGATTCCAAGGACGATGGATGCAACGGCGACGATAAAAGCCCAAGAAAAAACGAGCTCCAACAGAGACACACAAACATAGGGGAGTTAAGCTCTTTTAAAACATTGCAGGTCCTAAGATGTCTGGAAAGGCCTTCCACTAAGTCCCCTGGGGAGCTGCAGATGATGTCTGGGAGAGCATAGCTTGGGCCAGGCCCTCCACATGCTCCTTCAGGATGCCAACCCAGAAACAAGGACTCTCGGGAGCTTGGGGACCTCACTCAAAGCAATCAAAGATGGCAGCTCTTGAAGATGAGCCAAATGCACCTCCGTCATACGCGCGAAATCGACATTCCACCCTTCCTTCACCTCAGCGAAGGAGCTCCAGAGATCCCCTTCGCGCTATTTAATAAGAGCTACATTTTATCTTTCTTTCTCCAGGGAGCTCCGCAGTTCCCTCTCGTACTAATCGGTTGACTTTGTCTAATTAACTATCTCCAGGTCCCGGGTTGACGACTTGGCAGACGGTCCGGCAACTACATAGCTCACCACCCGAGAGATGACCCTCTAAACGTCTGGGAGCACCCAACGACCTAACAAGCTCATCTTTTCACCTCTGTTCAGATGATCCACAGAAGTAGGGAGCTCAGCCACTGAGGTCCCCATAGGTCCCATAAGTGGCTCAGCATATTCACCGCAAGGGGAAGAAGGACGGACGTCCATCAAAGGAGGAATCTCCTTGCAAACATCCCTTGCCACCAAGACCCGAGGGAGCAAGGGAGCTACATAGGGTATGTTGACTTGGGGAGTCGGAGGAACTAAGGAGCTGTTCCCTTCTCATGATCGCTCAACATAACCGACCATGAGGATGTCATACATGCTCAGGAAACCGAGACACAAAATGTACTAGCTCAAAGGCAAAAAAGAAAAGAAGAAGAAAGGGAAGCACACATTTGCAAAGAAAGGATAAAGATTTTTCGGTAAGGAAGGTATGACCTACGACCCTTTATTTTATTTATGGCCTGCCTTACAGTTTTTTACTCTAATTCACTTTTTGTCCCAAAAAACAAATTAGAGTAGCGGAGTGGTTGATACGGACCAAAATAGATGGGCCATAAAATAAAAGATAAAAGCCCAGTAGGCCCATTGGAAAATATTTATACTTAGTAAATAATGATAAATAATAGAGATAGGGACCTCCGAAAGACTTTAGGGACCTCCAAGACGCTTTGGGGAGCTAAGAACAGGAAATAAGGGTTTTTAGGGACCTCCAGGGACCTCCAATAGGTAGGTAACGATCCCAAGAAGAAGAAGGCTTCTTCAATACGCTACAAGGGGACTTCATAAAGCTGGAGGATGTGACTGATGGCTATGACTGCTGCAAAAAGGACCTCTGACAGACTGCAAAGGCTACACGTTGTCCCAGAAGATCAAATCACCAGGGAGCTCGGTTTAAACCTTCAAACAATGTCCAAGAGCTAGGGACGTACCTTCAGGCAATATCCAAGAGCCTCCTATAAAAGGAGGACTTCATCATTTTCACCCACAATTCTCATTCCACGCTTCTTAACACATAATATTCTCTCTCTATATTAAACACCATATCTTCAGCGTCCCAGTAGCTATTTTATTAAGTGTTCTTAAGATAAATGTGAGAGAGTGAGTTGTTTGAGTGTGTAAATCATTAAAGTATAGTGAAAAGAGCTTTTAGAGCGCCCGTGGACGTAGGATCTGCAAAGATCCGAACCACGTAATTCCTTGTGTCATTTCATTTACGTCTCAACATGTCCCAGCACGTCCCCAACGTCTAAAACAGGTCCCCAATGTCCCAAACAGGTCCCCCAAAGCCCCGAACACGTCCCAAATTGTCCCAGACAGGTCCCCAATGTTCCAAATTGTCCCAGACAGGTCCACAAACACGTCTGGACTTCCCCAACACGTCCCAATACCCCAAATACGTCCTTAACACGTCCCTTTCAATTCCATCACAAATAAGTACCTTACGCACGTAACTTTATCGATGCTCCGGCTCTATAAATTCCTTTCCCCACACATATAAATCTCGTTGATTGGGATTGCCCCATATCACTTACATACTCTTCTTGATGTATATACATATATATAATTTAATGTAGCGCTTTTATATTGAAACGTGACCGTCAATTCTTATAAAAATGACTTCAGTATACGAACTCGTCTTTCAACATTTGATTATCAAATACTCAACCGACTCATCTTAAAAATTCAAGATTGATTAATTGATAAATTACTTGGGCATATCTTCGCATTAACTTTTAATATACATATAATTAAGAAAAATACTACAAAAAAAAAAGAAAAGAAGAAGTCATTACTAAATTACGCAGAGTCGGTCATGATTCCAATTGATTTAAATCCAAAATAGTGCAAGATAAGATAAGATCGTATATGAATCGAATCAAAAGCTGCAAAAAATAACTCTTAACCTTCCTTGTTTTGGAAAAGAAGATAACCTCTCTATCTTCTTCCATACATAACTCCGTTCATACGGAAAACAAGCAACAACCACGAATCAGAAAACCCTAATGGCACCACCCACGGCGTACCATGACCAACAACAAAAAACCTTGCCGGAAAAATCGCTCCTCCGAGAACCAACGGCTGTGGACCAACGGCCATAATGAAGTGAACCCATCATCGATTCTTGGCCGTGAGCGAGCCATCATCATAGGAGTGAACAAGTAATTTACAGATTTTCTAGGTTAATAAAATCATCCATCAATCAAATCAAACAGAAAGCATGTACTATCATTCAATTTAAGATTTTATTTCACTTCCACATCATTATTACACCAATATTAACACATAGGCAGCAAACACAACACTTAGAAATTTACCTATTGCCTTTCCACATTTTTTTGATACATAAAAACAAAGCTTTAATTTATTCCTAATAATGAAGGACCGTGACATTGTACTGAACGAACGCATCGCCCGTCGACCCGTTGAAGTACACGGTTCTCAACCCAATGGACCCGTGGCCCAACCGAAAAGCACCCGGCCCGCCAACGATAACCATCTCACGGTGCTCGCGAAAAATAGGATTTGGCCCAATACATTCAACACACTGCCCTTATATTTCCCGCCCATGAACACCAAATTGTACGGAAAAGGTGAAGGACTTGTTCGTCGAGCGACGAAAAGACAAAAATGCCCTGGGCCCGCCCTACGATCTCCCGATCCCTTCGTGGCCCGGCCCTCACTGGGTCGTCGAGAACGCCAACAAGCCCAAAGAGCGGGCGAGGTGGAGTTAGGCCTGGCCACCGATACGTATGAAGGAGTGAGCCCCGACGCAACGTCCTGAACGTACACTTGGAATTCGGTTACTTTTTCGCATCGACGAAATTTTTTATCGTGGGCCTGAGGCTGGACATGGCGGGAATGAGAAGCTAGGGTTATTATTACAAGGATTATTAGGGTCGTACAATGAAGCTTCATGTTTGGGAGGTTTTTTGTTTGTTTTATGTGGCATTAATTAGCATGGATGGGAATTAGGGTTTTTATAGCTCGTAGGTAAAATGGATGAAGAGGTACGAGTCAGGTGTTGAGTGACCAATTTTCCTAAAAGTGTTAACCTTGAAGCGGAAGTGTATCACTTTCTAATCTTATATATATTATATTTACAACATGCCCCTCTTGTCAAGGCTGATTTCTTTATTATCTAGCCTTGGACGTGTAATTCTCTCAAATGGGTGGTTGTGGGGATTCGTACCCAGGACCTTGGCCCCTGTGCTCTGATATCATGTTGATGTTGTTTCGTCGGTTGCGTCTGGTCGGCGGCAGAGAGCTTTGGCAATAGATACACTTCGGCAGTAGATAGTCGGAAGATGGAGTGTCTTCAAGCACATGTGCAGTTCGCTAGTACCCAGATGATGATGAGGGCATAGGTGATAACTATTATACACAACATGAAGAATAAATAGGCTTGGAGTTGATGAAGACTATCCATGACCATAGACGTAGTCGAGGCGTGTGTTGGACACACTGTCCGTAAGACGAAATTGTCCCGATATACAGTGCTTTCGGTTAGCAACGACCGTCCCCAAGATACAACGACATTTTCTTAATTCATAATCGCAGCACAACGAATAGAATTTTTAGACGAATCGTACTCGAAACTGAGTTTTTCTTGCTTCAGAAAACTGGGGAGTATGTGAGTGAAAGTATGCAAATTCGTGGATTGGAATGAATCAACTTTTCCAATTCATATAAGGTCTATTTATAGATTTTTTCACGCAGTGACTTATTTGCAAATTCCAGAACTTGATGCACTGCTTCTGTCATTTTCCAGGGGTCAGAATGAGATATTCTGAAACTTTTGGACTGTCGGTCTATTTACTGGCCCGCGACAGGCCCCATTCTCGGGACGACAGCCCGAATATTTGGCATGTCCCACCGACGGCGGCCCGATTCTCCGACCGACGGCCCGAGGCGGCTACCGACGCCTCTCCTTGGGCCGACCGACAATTTCTAGTTGGGCCGGATCAGGCCAACAGCCCACTGCTTCAATTTGATCCAATGCATCATACCATCTCATCTGGACTGCCCTATCAGCTTCACATCGACTGCCATGTCACCGGCACCGTCGCCGCCCACCGGAGCAAAAATTTTAATAAGCTCCTCAATGCTCCTCGCTCCGATGCGTCGCCGCCCACCGGAGGAAAAATTTAAATAAGCTCATCAATGCTCCTTGTTCCGATGCGTCGTGCGAAGTGCAAAGTGCGCGCCTCAAAGCGCCCTATTGCGCACTTTGGCACGGCTCGGCCTCGGCCTCGGGCACGGGCACGGGCTCGGTGCTCGGTGCTTGTCGGTGTGAGGCACCGACTCGCACCCCGGCTATTATTTGGGCCAAAACTCACTTAAGCTTCTCAAGCCCACTAAGCCAACTTAAGCCCACTTAAGCCCATTTAAGACCATCCACATGGCAAGCCCTTTGGAATAAACCCACATGGGTTTCTATATTTATAGTGAAGATTTCCTTGGTGTCTAACCAATGTGGGACACTAAAATCCCACACTCACACTATCAACCATTTTAATCATTATTGGGCCAACTTCGAAAATTAATTTCTCATTCATCGAATTCGGTTTTGAGTCTATTAATAATTTCCCGTGAAACATAGATTCGTAATCTTTCAACGATTTCTCGTTTCGACATTCGATGGCTTCCCAATTTCCATTTGCATTAATTTCCATTCAAATGCTATGCATGCTGACTCTTGCAAGAAAAACTCAACGACCCGTCACCGCATCGAGATAGGTAGCTTGTGGCTTTGAACCTTCCCTAGTGAAATGCAGTCGAATTTACTCGTTGTTCAGTGAACATGATGTCTTGAACTGACAGTTTTGTATAAATTAAGACAACAGCGTACGCACAGTGACGTATCTTATTTCTTTCGATTCTCACGTTGTGTCCATTTTGGCCTTCTTGGATTCATAAGTGTTACTATTGAAGCGGCCCCACTTCTCACTTATATAGGTGATCGACTATTAGGATTTTAATCCTAGAGTATCCCGAAATACTCCACCATCAGGTATAGCCATCATTAAAAACAAAATTGCTTACCCTTTACCACATGTCTTCGGGTAATTACTTGGACAGGTTATGAGAATGAGCTTCTTTGAATATCCCAAGTAAACCACTGAACTACACTCATCTTAGTTGTCTCATTGAACCAGGTTTGTGGGATCTCCACTCATCATAGTTGAGTTACCACCGAGCTTGTTCTTAGGTGTGTGGTTTTTAAGCCCCATTCCCCTTACTGCATTATAATGCTGATCTCTAGCAATGCCTTTCGTCAAAGGATCTGCTATGTTCTCTTTAGACTTCACATAGTCAATAGAGATAATTCCACTAGAGATCAATTGTCTTACGGTATTATGTCTTCGATGAATGTGTCGAGACTTACCGTTATACCTACTATTCTGTGCCCTACCAATTGCGGCCATACTGTCGCAATGTATCATCATAGGCGGTACAGGCTTATTCCAACATGGAATGTCCTCCAAAAAATTCTGAAGCCATTCTGCTTCTTCACCGGCTTTGTCTAGTGCAACAAACTCCGATTCCATCGTAGATCGAGCTATGCACGTTTGTTTTGAGGATTTCCAAGAGATTGCTCCACCACCAATGGTAAATACATAACCACTCGTGGATTTGGAGTCTTTGCTGTCAGATATCCAGTTAGCATCGCAATATCCTTCAAGAACTGTTGGATACCTCGTATAGAGTATGCCATGATTAATATTGTGCTTCAGATATCTCAACACCCTTCTCAAGGCTATCCAATGATTACTCCCAGGATTACTCGTAAACCTGCTGAGTTTACTTATTGAATATGCTATATCAGGTCGAGTGCAGTTCGATAAATACATTAGACTGCCAATCACTCGAGCATATTCATGCTGTGATATGTGTTCTCCTATGTTTTTAGCCAGATGTAGATTTATATCTACAGGAGTCTTAGCCGGAGGATCATCGAAGGCATTAAATTTCTTTAACACGTTCTCAACATAATGATTGTGTCAACACAATTCCTTCGGAAGACGTTTATCCCTATTATGACTTTCGCCAAACCCATATCCTTCATATCGAAATGATTTTTCAGCATAGTTTTCGTGTTTACAATCATTTTCTGATTGCTTCCCGTGATTAACATGTCGTCTACATAAAGAGAGACAATCACGAATTCATCGGGTGTACCCTTAATGTAAACACATTTGTCACACTCATTGATTTTGAATTCATTCGATAACATAGTCATATCAAATTTTTGGTGCCATTGTTTCGGTGCTTGTTTAAGCCCGTAAAGCGACTTCACGAGTCGGCACACTTTGTTTTCCTGTCCAGGTATTACAAACCCTTCAGGCTGATCCATGTAGATTTCTTCTTCAAGATCTCCATTTAGGAATGCCGTTTTTACATCCATTTGATGTACCTCGAGATCATGCAATGCTGCAATAGCAAATAGAACCCGTATTGACGTAATTCTCGTCACGGGTGAATAGATATCGAAGAAATTATATCCTTCCTTTTGGGAATATCCCTTGGCTACTAAACGAGCCTTATATTTTTTAATTGATCCATCGGTTTTATATTTCCTTTTAAGGACCCACTTGCATCCTAAAGGTTTACACCCCTTAGGGAGATCTACTAACTCCCAAGTGTGATTCTGCATGATGGATTCAATTTCACTATTTACAGCTTCTTTCCAGAATGGAGCTTCTGGAGTCGACAGAGCTTCTTGCACTGTCCTCGGTTCGTCGTCTAACATATATGTTAGGAAATCAGGCCCAAATGATTTGGCCACTTTTTTACGCTTACTTTCCCGTTGTTCCTCAACTTCTGGAGGCGAAACTTCAACGGCTTCATAATTTCTTTTACAACTTATTTCATTTCTTTCTTTCGTTGGAAAGATGTTCTCAAAGAAAACAGCATTTCTCGATTCAATAATCATCCCAGAATTCATGTCGGGAATTTTGGACTTATGGACCAGAAATCTGTATGCATTACTATTTTCTGCATATCCAATGAAAATGCAGTCAACCATTTTCGGTCCTATCTTGACCTGTTTTGGTTTAGGTACTTCGACCTTTGCTAAACACCCCCACACTTTAAGATATTCGTAGGAAGGTTGTTTACCTTTCCACAATTGGTACGGTGTTTTATCCCGTTTCTTGTGTGGCAACATATTTAGAATGCGATTTGATGACAGTATGGCTTCCCCCCACAAATTCTGAGGTAGTCCTAAACTGATTAGCATCGCATTCATCATCTTCTTAAGAGTTCTATTTTTTCGTTCAGCAACGCCATTTGATTGAGGGGAATATGGCGCCGTTGTCTGGTGAATAATACCATGTTCTCGGCAAAATTCCGCAAACGGTGCCACGTATTCTCCTCCTCTGCCACTTCTTATTATTTTGATCTTAGAGTTAAGTTGATTCTCAACTTCAGTCTTATATATTTTGAAGGTATCAAGAGCTTCGTCTTTACCACTTAAAAGATACACGTGAAAGTACTTCGTGCAATCGTCGATAAACGTAATAAAGTATTTCTTTCCACCTCTTGTTTGCACGAATTTCAGATCGCATATATTAGTATGGATCAATTCTAGAGATGAACTATTTCTTTCGACAGAGAAAAATGGTGCCTTAGCATTTTTGATTCTACGCAGATTTCACACTTATGTTGTGAATCAATTTCCATTTGTGGAAGAAGTTTAAACTTATTAACTTTTTCAGTTTGTTTAAACTCACGTGTCCTAATCTACCATGCCATAAATTAGACAACTCAACCATGTAAGAAGAACTGGCTTTATTATTATCAGCCATCTTAATATCGCGTTTTACAGGCATTACAGATAACTTAAAAAGTCCCTTCTCGAGGTAACCTTTGCCAATAAAATGACCATTCTTGGTCAGTACATATTTTTCAGCTTCAAACACTTGTCGAGATCCAGCGTTACTAAGCAGAGCACCGGACACCAAATTCTTGCGGATGTTTGGGACATGCAGCACGTCCACAAGCGTCACTTCCTTGCCTGAGGTCATCTTCAGCACCACCCGTCCCAATCCTACGATGTTGGACATCGCCGCGTTCCCCATATATAGCGTCCTACCCGAAATAGGCGTGTAAGTGGAGAACATTTCTTTGTCGGAGCAGATGTGGCGCGTTGCTCCGCTATCGATGTACCAATAGTTCGGATTTTCCACAACGTTTGCCTCGTACACGACGGCAGTCAAGTCTAGCTCCGACATGTCTGCCGCCGGCTGCTTCTCTTCAGTGAGATGCGGCCGAGTATTATTAACTCTCTTCTTTTTACGACAATGCTTGGCCATATGCCCTGGTTTATCGCAGTTATAACAGTTGCCCTTAATTCTTTTGGAATTCGGGTCTTGCTTCTTTTGCGGCGGACCTGGCCTTTTACGCTTGTTTCCATAGCTCGGCTCGGCCAAGTTGGCTCTCGCCTCCATACTGCCCCTCTTGTTCTTGGCTTCACTCTTTCGGTTATCTTCCTCGATCCGAAGCCGCACAATCAGGTCCTCAAGCCCCATCTCCTTTCGTTTGTGCTTGAGGTAATTCTTGAAATCCTTCCACAGAGGCGGCAGCTTCTCGATAATTGCAGCTACCTGGAATGTTTCGCTGATCTGCATATTTTCAGCATGAATATCGTGAATAATCAGCTGCAGATCACCGACTTGGTCACCGGCTTAGAGTCGGTCATCTTATAATCCAGGAATTTGCCGACGATGAACTTCTTTAGTCCGACATCGTCGGTCTTATACTTCTTGTCCAACGAGTCCCACAACTCTTTCGCAGTCGTAGCCACTGCATAGACGTTGTACAGGGAATCGTCCAGGGTGTTCAGAATATAGTTGCGGCACATGAAATCATATGATTCCATGCGTCTAACGCAGCCTTTTCTTGCTCAGATTGAGCGACACGAGCAGCATAGTCTGCGTCGTTAGGGTTTTCATCCTCAGTTAGTGGGGCGACTTCTGTCACCGTAGGGGCGGTTTCCTTCAGGAATCGGACGAGATGGAGGGTAGTCAGATAGAACATCATCTTTTGCTGCCAACGTTTGAACTCCGTCCCATTGAACTTAGCAGGACGTTCGACGTGGCTGCTGGCAGGGATCGTTGGTACGTTGGTGGCCATCGATCAGATCACGAACAGAGTTTTGTCTTACGATTGTTGTTTCGTCGGTTTCGTCTGGTCGGCGGCAAAGAGCTTTGGCAATAGATACACTTCGGCAGTAGATAGTCGGAAGATGGAGTGTCTTCAAGCACATGTGCAGTTCGCTAGTACCAGATGATGATGAGGGCTTAGGTGATAACTGTTATACACAACATGAAGAATAAATAGGCCTGGAGTTGATGAAGACTATCCATGACCGTAGACGTAGTCGAGGCGTGTGTTGGACACACTGTCCGTAAGACGAAATCGCCCCGATATACATTGCTTTCGGTTAGCAGCGATCGTCCCCGAGATACAAGGACTTTTTCTTGATTCATAATCGCAGCACAACGACTATAATTTTCAGACGAATCGTACTCGAAACTGAGTTTTTCTTGCTTCAGAAAACTGGGAAGTATGTGAGTGAAATATGCAAATTCGTGGATTGGAATGAATTAATTTTTCCAATTCATATGAGGTCTATTTATAGTTTGTTTCACGCAGGGACTTATTTGCAAATTCTAGAACTTGCTGGACTGCTTCTGTCATTTTCCAGGGGTCAGAATGAGATATTCTGAAACTTCTGGACTGTCGGTCTATTTACTAGCCCGCGACAGGCCCGATCTCGGGCCGACAGCCCGAATCTTTGGCATGTCCCACCGGCGGCGGCCCGATTCTCCGACCGACGGCCCGAGGCGGCTACCGATGCCTCTCCTTGTGCCGACCGACAATTTCTAGTTGGGCCGGATCAGCCCAACAGCCCACTGCTTCCATTTGATCCAATGAATCATACCATCTCATCTGGGCTGCCCAATCAGCTTCACATCGACTGCCATGTCACCGGCACCGTCGCCGCCCACCAGAGGAAAAATTTAAATAAGCTCCTCGCTCCGTGCGAAGTGCAAAGTGCAAAGTGCGCGCCTCAAAGCGCCCATTGCGCACTTTGGCACGGCTCGGCCTCGGCCACGGCCACGGGCTCGATGCTCGGTGCGAGGCACCGACTCGTACCCGGGCTATTATTTGGGTCAAAACTCACTTAAGCTTCTCAAGCCCACTAAGCCCACTTAAGCCCCATTTAAGACCATCCACATGGCAAGCCCTTTTGAATAAACCCACATGGGTTTCTATATTTATAGTGAAGATTTCCTTTGTGTCTAATCAATGTCGGACACTAAAATCCCACAGTCACACTATCAACCATTTTAATCATTATTGGGCCAACTTCGAAAATTAATTTCTCATTCACCCGAATTCGGTTTTGAGCCTATTAATATTCGTTAGATTCCCCGTGAAACATAGATTCGTAATCTTTCAACGATTTCTCGTTTCGACATTCGATGGCTTCCCAATTTAATAAAATCCAAAACTGATTTTATTAATGAGTTAATACCCATTTGGGCCCAAAGCCCATTTAGCTTAATAAAATCCAACAGTTGAGTGGCTTCTTTTTCTAAAAGGTTAACCTTGAAGGGAGTGTTTACTTTCTAATTTTATATATTATATTTCCAACTGTTGTTAATGCTAAAGTGAGGAGGCACATGCATGCATGTGTATGTGTATTGGTTGGAAGATTTTACGAAGTTGATGTGGAGTGAAGAAACAGAAAAAGTGGAT
Organism: Craterostigma plantagineum; assembly: GCA_027422505.1. Classification (NCBI taxonomy): domain Eukaryota; kingdom Viridiplantae; phylum Streptophyta; class Magnoliopsida; order Lamiales; family Linderniaceae; genus Craterostigma; species Craterostigma plantagineum. Next base: position 237,623 of record JAPQWV010000290.1, on the reverse strand, counting down.
CTTTGTAATCACTCACTTTTCACGTATGGTTGACGATGGGATTATTTTCAACAAAATGTGCTAACTTGGCGGAAAAATATCAACGGAATTTGAAGCAAAGAATTTTCTAAGGTTTCTTTCCCCAAAAGCACCCATTATTGCATTTATTTAATTTTACTATATATTTCGTCATATATTTCTTTTGAACTTCGAGCTCGACAAGTAAACAATGACATATATATATGCGATTAATTATATACTTCTTGATATATATATATATATATATAAATATACATTATATATGCGATTAATTATATATACATTTTATATTACTAAGGAAATGTAGGTGTTCTTATATGACACGTGTCCCTAATAATTAATTATAATATATAAAAAATATAATAAAAATATGAAAAACTACCCAATCACACTATTCACTAAAAATAGTTATTTATTAATATAAAATAGTTATAGATAATTAACCCGTGCAATGCACGGCTAATAAACTAGTATATATATATATATATGTTTCAATTCAAAGAAGTGCTTTAATACTGAAATTTGAAACATGACGGTCAATCTTACAGAAATGACTTCAATTGAAGGTATACGATCCCTTCTTTCAAGGTCCGATTATCAATGGTACTCAATCGACTCATCTTAAAACTCCAATATTCAATTAATTGACAGATTACTTGGGCATATATCTTCGCATTAATTGTTTTCCATATAGCCATAATTAAGAGAAATAACTACAAAACGAAAAATTCCTAAATCAAGCAAAAATCCTCTCTTGAATAGTCCATAATTCGAATTAATTTTAATCCAAATTAATATACAGAAGATAAGATCATACATGCTCTTCCATTAATTCCAAAAAAGTCGAATCAAATTCTGCCAAAAAAAAACGACCTTTCTTTTTCTGAAAAGTGATAATTTGTCAATTCTTAATACACATCGAACTACGTTCATAATTCATATGGAAAACAAGAAATTACGAACGCGAACCAGCAAACCCTAATGTCACCGCCCACGGCGCACCATGACCCACAACCAAAAACCCACGCTGCCGGAAACAACGTCTCCGCAGCCGCCGACGCTCCTCAGCGAACCAACCCCGGCGGAGCACAGCGCAAGAAATCAGCACTAATCGTTCGCGGGTGGCTCGTCTTGGACCAAACCGGCCAATCCCAAAAGATCGAAGCTGGGAAACACGCAATCATGAAGCGAACCGGCCTGCCGGCCCGAGATCTGAGGAATCTCGACCCGGTTCTGTCGAACCCATCCTCGATTCTCGGCCGTGAGCGAGCCATCGTTTTGAATTTGGAGCACATTAGAGCCATCGTCACCGCCCAAGAAGTCATCTTCTTGAATTACGCCGATCCTTTGGTAGCTCCCTTCATCGAGAAGTTGCAGGGGATTGTCAGGCATCGTCCGATTGTTATATCATCTCAGGTCTTTCTATTTGTACTTGTCGATATGATATATATGTTTTGCTTCTGTTTGTAGTAAGAGCGATAGGTGTGGCATATGCCTTTGTTCTCATGATTGAATGATGATCTCCTTGCATCAAGGCAAAAAACTCAGAATAAGAGTAGCTATTTAACCTTTACATATATATAAACATTTTCGAATCGAGGGTTATGCGTTTACTTTGCTTGGATGTTGCTTCTGTTTGTAATATTAACGATGTGTGCCAATATACCGCCTTTGTTCTCATGATTGATTGGTGATCTCCTTGCAAGAACGCAAAAACTCAGATTGTTTCCTATGGCATTGATCTTTACATTAATAACATTTTTCGAATCGAGGGTTTTGCTTTTTTTGCCTTGATTGGGATGAAGATTTCATTTCATGGGCTTTGAAGGAAAACGAAGGGGCGATCAGCGGCCAAGCTTCTAGAAACTTCCCGAACAAATCCAACGAAGAAAACAACCACGTCGGGGAGAACCAACTCGCCTTGAAGAGCCTTCCCTTCGAATTCGTCGTGCTCGAGGCTTGCCTCGAAACCACTTGTAGCAACCTCGATAACGAGGTAATAAATTAGCCATTTGGCTTCGATTTTGATCCTCAATTTTTTATGGATTTTCTTCGGTTGTAATAATTTTTTTAAATAGGCGAGAACGTTGGAACGTGAGGCTCATCCCGCCTTAGATAAGCTGACAACGAAGATCAGCACTCTCAACTTAGAACGAGTTCGTCAGATCAAAAGTCGATTGGTTGCGATAACGGGGCGCGTCCAAAAGGCGAGTTCGAATATATATATACGTATTTTTCACATTTCTTTATTCAAATCATTGGCTCGACGAACGAGCGATTAATTCTAAAAATCGCAGGTGAGAGACGAATTGGAGCATCTGCTCGACGACGACGATGACATGGCGGAGATGTACTTAACCGAAAAGCTCGAGCAACAAAAGGAGCTCGAAAATTCCTCTATATCGTCAGTAGAAGATCCTAGCGACACCGAGAACAAGTGACGCCGACCTTTTTTCTTACCATTTTATCTAATTATCTCGACATGTTTGGAATTTGCCGACCAGTATTGTTTTTTTTTTTTATATATTATTTTAGGGTAAACGACGCTAATTCGGGCAAGTCGTCTGACTCTGAGGGCGCCGATCATATCACTAAGACGTTGAGCGTCAAGAGGATTCATAGCCATAGAACGGACGCGAGCTCGCAAAGCGCAGTCGTCGCCAAGCCCGACGTCGTCGAGCTCGAGATGATTTTGGAAGCCTACTTTGTTCAGATCGACGGCACGCTCAATCGATTGTCCAATGTAAGAGTTTTTCTTTTTCTTTCTGAATTCGTAGTTGTTTACCTGTGGGAAATCACTATTATTATTTCTATTACTATCACCCATTTTTATTAATGACGCTGCGCATCTAAAATCTTAAGCTTGCATTTTATAGCAATTTATATTTCGTTATACGTCCCATCACGTCTATCTTGACTATCTTGAAGTGGTTGCGACAATTTGTATTTTTGGTCTTTTGGCATGATCTTCGATATCATGTTACATTACCACGTCACCTATAAAGCTTAAACGTAAAGGGGATGTATTATATTTTAACTTTATATAATCTATTAGCTGCATGCCCATCAAATCAAGTTTAATTTGACCTTTTCTTCTCATATTTAGCCTTAGATTGAAATTTTCCTGTTCTATGTTAAATGACCACCTTCACCAGTAAAAGCTTAAAATTGTAAGAAGATATATTATATTCTAACTATATATATTATTGACACACCTCATCACGCACTGGCTGATTTATTTCCATATCTATACTTAGAGCCCGATTTTCTTTAATTCGTTTTAATGACATCTCGACATGAGCACTGATATATATCACTGTTAAATGACTGCACTTCGCCTAAAAACTTGAACAAGACCATAATTACTTCAACGACTTTTTCCCGTGCAGTTGAGGGAGTACGTCGACGACACGGAAGATTACATAAACATAATGCTTGACGACAAGCAAAACCACCTCCTACGAATGGGCGTTCTTCTAACGACTGCGACCCTAGTCTCGAGCGCATTTGTGGTGCTGACGGGAATTTTCGGGATGAACATAACCATCGACCTGTTCGACTCCAAAAAGGCGGGAATGAAGGAATTTATGTGGACCGTCGCGGGCGGGACGATTGGGTGCGTCTTTCTGTTCTTGTCGGCCATCGCTTGGTATAAGCGCCGGCGACTGGTCGAATGATTATCACTATTGTCTTTGAAAAAAAAAGGGACTTAAGATTGCTTACTGAATTTTCCTCATGGCTATGGATCATGTTACGATTTTGTGTTCGGTATGGTAATGAAGGTTTTTTCACTGATTTATTTGTGGGTTTTGGTATTTAGCTGTTGATTAGGGTTTCTAGGGTTTTGTGTTGGAGTGGGGGTGTTGGTGTATATTTACGATAATGCCCCTGTGGATAAGTAAACTAGATTTATTCTTCCCTATACTACAAATTCATACAAGTTTTGCCTTGTTTTGTATTGAAGGAGTTTTGGAATGGTTAATTTTGTGGTTTTTTACATTAGCTGTTGACTAGGGCTTTCTAGTGTTTTGTTTGGGCCTTTGCAGTGAGGAGTGCTTGGTATTTACGGTAATGCCCTGATGAAGAAGTAAGATTTGTTCTTACATCCGTAGCCCATCACAAGTAAAATTAATTTGTGAGCTTTATTTTAACGTAACCCAACCATATTTATCACATATGCTAAATATGGTCTGAATCAAATGTGAATTTCATTGTCTATTTGGGAGACACGACCTTGGATTTAAGCGGGATTGAAGTCTACACAGAGTACAGACTGCGATAATAACAAATTCAAAAGCGTTTTTTAAGGTTTTATTGTGTGGTTGTAATCTATACTATTATATAATTTGGCTGCCTTGGTGTGTAACTTATTTGCAATTTAGTCATCATTTGTAATTTAATTGGTAATTAAGTATTTTCGTGTCACTCCTAATTTTTTATTTACTGTACTTATGCCTCTACAACTAAGTTTTTTTTTTATATATATTTTAAAAAATATATTTCATCTTGAACACTACAAATTATAATTTTAGAATTTAAAATAAATTTCAATAATTAATTTTAAGTACACACATCGGGTGTGCAAAAAAATACTAGTATCAAGAATCGGCAAATGTTCCTAAATGTAAAAATATTTTCTCGTCTTTTTTTATACGTTTTTCTGTTTCATGTTTTCGTAAGTATTATACCCTACTTACATGTTTGTGTGTACATATGTACATATATCTTAGTCATAGGTAAAATGTTCAATGATAATTTGATAAAATGATAATAGAAAAAGATTTATAAGTCTACGTCAAAGGTATCCACTAAATCATCGTCGCAGACAAGAACGAACTATTAAGTTTGGCTAATTAATTTTATTATCTCTACCGAAGCCACATCAATTATCTATCGTTGTTTGTGGGTAATCTTTTTGCAACTTTGCAGACAAAGAAGGTGGAGGTTTTCTATATAAATATGTATATTTTACTATGAGGAATTTCATGGTGTTCACCTATGTGAGCACCGTGGGCAGCTGATGTGGCATCGATTCGTGCCATGTCAACACCTCACATCGACATCTGAGGTTGTGTCGTCTTAATTGACACCTTTTTAGGTGCCATTAGTCGACATTTCGAATATTGTTGTGGCATATTACCGCCTTACATAACACATGTTACGTGTCAATGAAATATAGTGCAACAATATGCCACATCAGCATCCGAAATGTCGATTAGTGACACTTAGAATGCGTCAATTAAGACGACATAACCTTGGATGTCGATGTGAGGTGTTGACATGACACAAATCGATGCCACATCAACAAGTGCCCACATAAGGTGTTCAATAAGGTGAGCCATAAAATTCCTCTCTTTACTATTATATAAAAGTTCAGGATGGATACAAACCGTTCAAATCCAAATTGATTTGGTGTGTAAAATTTCTCATTATTAGAATAATAATAATAATATAAATTAAACTCAACACCCATTAAGCACTACATACTAATTAAACATAAAAAAACTACCCATTACTATTTTCTGTTAATTATTATTCTCTTTAATTTAATGCACTATATTTAATTACTGTTTTAAGATAATTATTGTTCTAACTCTAATTTTATGATATAATATATTTATTTATAGAACACGCATCTGACTTCTGAGTGTGCAAGTAGTACTAGTATAAATAATTCCTTAGACCTGCATTTATGAATTATTACATTAACGTCGAAAGGAGTAATATTATTTTTTAGTTTTAGCTTGACACTTCCTAAGTACATAAATTTGAAATTATGCTAAATAAATAGAAAATGGGAATTCCCTCGTGTTCCACGAACTTTATTTTTTCCATTTCCTACAGTCTTCACCTCGAAGTATCCTTCAAAACACCCCCACCTAGGTTTCATACATATAGACTATGGAAAAACTCGTAAAAAGGTACAAGTTTTTAATAAAGTAAAGCTGATATTGAGTTGAATTCTACGTGCAAAAAGTTAGGTATCGATTTCAATTAAAATTTACGACATGAATAAAATTATTATTCGTATATTCATCTGTATCCATAATCTTCATGTCTAGTGCATACAATATCATTAATTTAGGAAATTACAGACTAAATATACATGAAAATGACGGACGAGGCACCTTGAAATTACATCACTCATAGACTAATAGCCCCGGAAAACACAAAGAATAATATATATTTAGTATATAATCCACAGCTAATTACATTACATTTGATTTTATTTCCTCTGTATGGTAAAAACGTTGAAACTCCTATGTATACTTCTATCGATATGACCTAACTATTGTTCTTTTGATAATATTAATCTATGGATTATGACCACTAATCACGTTAATTATGTACTAATTAATCATGCTTTTTAGGCAATATGACTTCGTAATGTTTTGTTAATTTCAATTTGCCACTAATCAATTGTAATTTATTACGTACCGTATTGGCTCCTGTGGAATCACTTCATGTAGTCATGTTATCGATGAACTTACATTTCTTAATATACAACTTTTAATAAATCATAAGTATATATATGTACTCTTATATTAATGGTGGGGTGAATTCAAAACTGTTTTTGGTGTATTTATTAACCAATCAGAAATTTTCTCAAACTGAAAATTGACATAAAATAAAAAATAAATACTAGATCACGTTCCTTTAAGGGCTCGTTTGATACCCATGTTTTGGATTTGATGTGTATAAGTTATTTGTGTATGGCTATACATGGATTCCGTTGATAGAATAATTTTAATGTGTTTGATACGTGTGTTTTAATTATTTGGGTAATGGTATATATATTGTTTGATAGGTATGTTTGAAATGTGTATAAAATTATAAAGGATACTTAAAAGACAATTTTGCCCATTAAAAAAAACAATTAAAAAAATAAACAGAAAACGTCATCGTCCCCAGTTACCCCAATTACAGAGTTCTTCCCCAATCATCATCTTCACAAATTCCCCAATTACAGAAGAGTTCTTCCCAAGTTACAAAGCTTCTCCACGCATCTGCCGGCCTGCTTTGTCGTCACTGCTGTACAATTCCCGGTGGCAGGAAGCGACGGCGAAGGAAGACGAAGCTTCTCCACGCCACCATCGCCAGCTTCAGTTGGGGATGGTTCTCAGTCGACAGCAGTCTAATGACATCCCACCACTGCCGGCAAGTCGTCTAATGAAAACCCTAATTCGTAGGTCCACCCCCTCCTCCGTCTCCGCCGGCACAACCAAACCGCCGCCTCCACGACCACCACCTACCAGTCACAGGAATCTCCGAACAGTTGGTGAAGATGGGGGCAGAATTGGTATTGAGAAAGTGTGTATCAGTATAACCACGTCTAGGATGGGCCTAGTTAAACAAGGCCCACAAATGGTTTGTGTGTAATGAGTGTGTATATCTATACAAGCCGGGTATTAATTTACATGGATACCAAAAGCTATTTTTTCCTATACCCATTTGATACCCATGTATACATGGGTATCAAACGAGCCCTTAGCGTAATGAAACTCCATATTCTATTTTTAGTAAAATGCTTATTTTTTAACTAAATATTAAAATCAAAATTAAAAAAAAAAAAATCTTGTCAATTTTTATTGTCATGCACACGTGATATATATAAGTTATGACAATATATTATAAGTTAAGTGGCATAAGAATTTTTTATTTTGAATTTGAATCATTAATATCTGTGCTCTTATATTAATTGTAGGGTCTTTTAAAAACTGTCGTGATTTGGTGTATCAATTAGCCAAAATATTTTTCTCAATTAATAATTATTGAGAAACACTTAAGTTAATAACCATCCATTATCTATTACTAGTAAACGGTGCACAGTCTACACCCGTGCAACCAACATTTTGTTTTTTTTGAAACTACAATAAATATGAATGTTACCAACACGACCTAGAGGTAAGTGATAAGATGAAAGTATTCACGTCATCAAAAGTATAAAGATTTCATTACAGTTTTATGAATTTAGAAAGCAAGCCAAACAATAGAAAATTTTAAGTAAAAACCAGATCAACAATATTAACTCCAAATGCGACATATAGTAACATAAACCAATAGATCAACGATACGAGCACGAATCCAGCAAATTAAACCAATTAAATCCTAAACAAACACTGAGTCCCTAAATTTCCTACGTTTGCTTAAACGGATGAATACAATCAGAAGTATTTAGATTAACTTCCCAAGCGCCTAACAAAATGAATTCAATGTAAGGAAAAAGATCACTTCAGATGAATTAGAGCAAAAGTAAGACCCGTGAAGAATGCTAAAAACAACTAAGGATTTCAACAATTTTATCAAGGACTACCTGTAAGTTTGTTTGACATCAAAAGGAATTGTTATATGATGATCCCTCGAACCTACATGGATAATAACATAGAGATAACATGAGATATCTGTAAATAAAACAAACATAAAACGTAGAAAACAAAGCAACGGAGATGAGGAAAAAAAAGTAAAGGAATCTTTACGGAAGGATAATTAGATCACTCACGGATCATTACATAACTTTGTTATTCTGCATAAGCACTACCTTCTTCGTCATTATATATACGAAGTCGACTTCCAACACTGTAAAACTGAAATAACAGAAAAGCCAAACAGTAAAAAACATGTATTATATAGTTATAATTAGATTGACATCATCTTGAGACCTTATTTTTTTTTTTTTCTGAATAATGAAAAAGATTATGTGATTTATTCATATATAAGAAAATAATATCTAATAACATTCAGAGTTCAATTATGTGTTACCGTCGTTCTCTTACACCTCTTTGCTGCATTTATATAGTAATACAAGTACGGATGAAAAAAATTGATATATTTATTATAAAGAATTCTGCGAATATTACGAATGAATTGCATACCTCACTTAAATCCCATCCTTAAATCCATGAAATTCGTTCGGTTCGATGTTGTAGTTGTTTCCTCAATCTATTAATTGACTAATTGATATCCTGCAATCATAGAAGAAAATAAATTTGATGAATTAGGTACACATATGTATAAAAAAATTAAATATAAAGTTAGGTTGCACACAAATATGATTTCAACGATTGGAAGACAATAGACCTTCTCTGTAGACTACATTTCTTGTGCGTACAGCAGCTCGGCTATCTCTCTTGTCGCACTTGACTAAAACCTTTGTCGAATCATTAGAAACGCTTCTGGATATTGCAACGTATAGTTGCCCATGACTAAAAACATGATCTCTTAAAAAAATTCCAACATTTGGAATAGTTTGACCTTGAGCCTTGTTTATCGTAAGTGCAAAACTCAATCTTACAGGAAACTGTCCACGCGTCATAACAAATGGAAGTCTGGAGTTCTCTTAAGTCTTCAAAGGGATTCGATGTATGAATATCGAGTTCCCTTAAAAGGACATGTCATGATTTCTGAATCAATGAAATTTGCACAAAAGATTACGACATATTAGTCGAGTGCCATTGCATAGTCCAAGCTCGGGTGCGACATTCCTTAAGAGCATAATAGGAGAACCCTTTTTAAAATAAGTCTAGGTGGCGGCAAACCGCTCGGTCGTAGGGAGTTGAGAAACTCAACCGTGTAAAGATTATGAGTATCATCATCAACAGAATCCCATAATGTGTATAATTTTTCATCTCCAGGGGAAAAAACCAATAAGTATTTCGTTGATTTTATCAACATTCAAATTCTTAGGCGTAATAATAGCCCTGCCTACCATATAATTAACGTCATTTGCATGAGCAGACATATTCGGGAAAACAGCATCAATCAATTGATAGAGTGAATGTTCACCTTCCCACGGTATAACCATCGATGGAGGTAGTTCAATGAGGTCACCATTATATACCTGTTGCACAACATCACCAATTTACTTTAGAAAATGTGAAAATTCCTCGTCGTGATTGAATTATTATATCCCTGTCGTTTAAGTTTTTGATTCTTCATCATCGACAATGATTTCTAAAAATTCGAATTAAAAAACAAAGAAAAAGAAAAAATAGCTTTCCGGGTCTGGCGGGTCGGACCCGGTTCGTTCGGGTCTGGCCCGAGGTGGAGCGGGTCCCGGGTCCCCATAAAGATGATTGGGGCGGGTCCCGGGTCTGGCCGAATCCGACCCATACCTGCCCCGTTACCATTCCTTTTGACCAATTTTGATATTAAATATTATTCATCAATTAGCGCCTTCCAGGCTCAAGTCACAGCGTGTGAGACGGCACATTAAGATAATTTGAAGCCCAAACACGATGAAAGTAAAAATATATTTAAGAAAGTTATTATATATAAAACTAGTAACAAAGCGTTCTTAACTACATATTAAAATTGTATTTGGCAAAAAACCTGAGATGGACTTTTAAAATAAGTTACTTCTATAAAAGTCAATTTGAGAGAAACAACTTTTAATCAACTACTTCCTGCCGTTTTTTAAAAAATTCGTTCTCACCAACACTACAAAAAAAAATAATTTTGCACTTACAAAACTACATTTAAAAAAAGTTTGTTACCAGATGCACTTATCATTCAGAAGTCCAACCACACTAGCCCTAAATACTTTGGCTTGCTTTAAACTTAATTAATTTACATAAATATTTATCTACGTATCTCAAATTACATTCGCTAAAAAAAACGAAAGGGATTACATATAACGAGTTCTATTTTCTAATTTAAGAGGTGTTCCAATTGCTCGTGTTTGTGGATTGTATACCCTCGTATACTAAGTCAACTTATCCTTTAAGATGAATAAAAAGTTTTAGGGTTTTTAGAGAGTTGGGAGGAGAGTTTTTTCTAGAGAGATTTAGTCATCTTATCCTTCACACTTTCACAAAAGAAGAAAAAGAACACTCTCATGCAACAGTTGACGAAGAACAGACACATAAAATGTCTCATATCGCAGCATTTCAAAGAAGATATCATCGCAAACTCAGAACCAAGAACAACGAAAAACCCATCCAATTATTGACTGTAAAGAGCCAAACAATCAAGGAACTAATATTCAAAACCGTATACCGCACCCCTTTGATGGGGCTTTATAGAACCGAAGACTAAAGAAGTGCCATTCACCTCATCAAAAAAGACTTTGAAACTCAGTAGCTCATCAACAGTTGGCCTGTTATTGGCATCCATCTCCAAACATTTCATCACCATTTCCTCAAAATTCTTCCATCTCTTCTTCTCTCTCTTGTAAGCTTCTGCCGATTTGCTCAGCCAAGAAGGCATATACTGCTCTATGAACTGCTTCTTCTTGGTCTTTTCCTTCGAATCCTTCTTATAGGGCTTGAAAGGAAGCTTCTTTTTCGCACGAATCTCATTGATTACCCTAGCAAGCTGTTGTCTGTTAACTGCTTTGAACCCACCTTCCCAAACCAACTCCATTGCTGCTAATCCAATCAGCCATACATCAGATTTTTCCTCATAATACTCACCGCCCGATACAAACACTTCAGGCGCTGAACCCCATTCGTAGATTCTCGATAAGGGATGCGTCGAAATCAACGAAGAAGAAGACCCTACTTCAGGCGGCGAGCCACGGTCGTCTACAGTAGCAGAAAACCCTAATTTGATTTGATTATTGTCTCCCAAGAAAATCTGACCTGCAATTATCTCTCTGTGAAACAGTCCGCTTCGGTGGATCTCAGACAAGCCATTCAGCGCCTCCCTCAGACAAACTACGACGTGGGCCCAGGGCATTCCCTTGTCGGGGGGGGGGGGGGGGGAATATACCCCCAATAGTCCTCTAAGCGATCTCATAGAGTGGCCACCGTTGCAATTTTTGAAGCACACGTAGAAGCTCGTTGTTCCTCTAATACCATGACAGTAGGTGAAAGATGACTTCACTCCTACTATGTTGGGATGATCCCTGACTCGCCTGATAACTTCGACGCGTCTCTGAAGGTCTTCCACGGCGGCTTGAGATGGTTCTTGGATCACGACTTCCTTGGCGACGACGGTCGACGACCTTGAAGGATCATTTATGTGTTTGTGTTCGTCACCGAGTAAGACCATGGATGCCTGGCAGTATTTGATCCTCCCATTGAAGGACGATCCAAGGGAGAAGGGATCAAGATTAACGTAAAACGTGGTTTGGGTACTTTCATCGTAGAACGTAAATGAGGATTCGTCTTCTGTATTCGCCAGAGGGTCATTCGCTCTGCTGCGTTCATGATCTGATGATGATGAACTGCCAAACATCATCGTTTTGCAGCATGTTTTTATTATACTCAGAGAGAGAAGAGAAAAAGGAAAAAGGAAAAGGGAAAAAAGGAAAAAGAAAGGAGTTCCTCGTCTGAGTGCGAGCCTATGGAAGTATGATTTTGATCAATGAAGGTTTGATTCTTTATGAGTGAATAATGGCGATGATGACTGACGAGAGTGTGTGCTTTATGAGTTTAAATATCTGCGATTTGATGGTAAACAGATGAGTGACGGTTATTGAAGTTGGCTTTAAACGTCTTGAAGTGAAGCGTTCTTTTAATAAAAATTGGGCCTCGGCCCGATAAGAAGTTACCACGATTTGTATCGGGTCAAATGATTGAAGCCCATTTATTGTTGCTGCCATCGCAGAAAATTATATTTGTAATCCCGTTACAGCTTATTTACCCGTTCGAATTGTGAATCGACAGTTTGGATTGGACCATTAAAATTATAGGTACTAGAAACCCATGCACACCTTATGTGTGTGCAACTATCATAATTAAATCTAACTAAAACTAAAACATAACAAACTACATGATCTTCTCATGACTATGAAATTTAAAAGCAAGGAAAAGTCTAGCATCAGGATGGTTCTAAATTCCTAAACAAATTAACTATGAAAAGTTTAAGTACTTGTTAGCAAAGCCCGATGCCAAGCCACGGCTAATCAGCTGGATCCTACTACTGCAAGAGTTCGATATAGAGATCCGGGACAAGAAGGATGTGGAGAATCTAGCGGAGGATCACCTCTCTCGACTGGAGGAGTGTAAAATATACCACAAGGACGGAAGACCGATACAAGATAGGTTTCCCGACGATCATCTTTATTCGATACATGTGGTAAGCGACGACACTCCTTGGTTTGCAGATTATGCTAACTACCTTATTGCGAGGGTCCTACCTAAGGAGTACACTAGTCAGCAAACGAAGAAATTATTTTCTGACCTGAGGTACTACTTTTGGGAAGATCCATATCTTTTCAGGCGATGTGCAGACCAGATGATACGACGATGCGTGGCTGCTCCAGAGACGACGCAGATCCTTAGGCACTGCCACAACAGACCGACCGGAGGGCACTACGCAGCCAACAGAACCGCTCAGAAGGTGTTAGAAAGCGGATTCTACTGGCCCACGATCTTCAAGGACGCCCAAAGGTACGTTGACACTTGTGATCAGTGTCAGCGCGCAGGCATGAAGCAGGGTACCTTCAAGGTGAACGGCAACAGGTTGAAGCACTATCACGCAGGCGAGGAAGACGTGAGCAAAATGGAAGTGCTCTACCTGGACTTCCAAACTTGAGCGAACGAGAAGACGTCCGACTAAAGACGGTAAAGTAAGTGCTTCTTGGGAGGCAACCCAGGTATTCTCGTTTATGTTTTAGCCATTAGTATAAAAAAAGGGTCACGGCCAACGGCTTAAGCCGTCCGGCCGTGACATACCCACATATGCGCACTGCCACACGTCACGGCCTGAGGCTTAAGCCTTCACGGCCGTGACGAACCAGAGGCACTCACTGCCCACTGTCACGGCCAGACACATAAGTGTCACGGCCGTGACGTTCCCCATAGGCCCCCTCTGCCTCTTGTCAAGGCCAATGGCTTAAGCCATCACGGCCGTGACATCCCCGGGAATAATTAAAAAAAAGAGAAAATATTATTATTATTATTTAGTTCATTAAAAAACAATGTCCCGATTGTGTCACGGCCAGTGACTCGAGTGTCACGGCCGTGACGGGCTACAGAGGCGGACACTGCCAAAGTTCACGGCCAAGACCTCTAAAGGTCACGAACGTGACTTACGCGATTTTAAGTAGAAAATTTTCTTTTTTTTCCTTTCTTCTCTATCTTCCCCTCTCTCCCTTGCGATTTCTCCTCTCCCTTCACCATCACCACCAAAATCTCACCATCACCGCACTAAAACGCCGCCCTCCACCACCTAACGCCGCCGCAACCCCCCCCAAATCCGGCGAACCACCACCCAAACCACAGGGATTCTTCTCTAGTCTAGTCTAAAACTCCAAAGTATGAAATTTCTTTTACCCTATTTCGTTTTAAATTGGGGATCTCGTCAAATTTGCTACTCCCATAGCATGAATATCCTTCTACCATGTTCTTTACGCATTATTATCGTTATGAGCATGCTTGTTTTTTTTTTTTTTTAAATTAGCCACGGATTTTCGAAATTGATTACGACGAACCCTAATTTCGAATTTGGGGCTTTTCAAAATTGGAACTAATATCGTGTTTGCCTTGCTCTCTTATGAATAGATACATGCTAATAACACGTTGGGTAGGTTTATCGGCTTGATTTCGTTCCTTAGTTGTGAATTTTGGTTTAAAGAACCCTAATTTCACATATTGGGGATTTTGAAATTTGTTTGTAAAATTTGTTACGTTGATGATGTTGGCGAGCCTTGAGTTCTAGTATGACTTCTGTGGGTATTCTAATTGTTCAATTTGGACTTAGATTGAGTGATTTCGATTGCACGCCAGGTGTTCGACAAAATGTCAACTTGAGTTTTTCATGGGTTATTGAACACTATATGTCTTTTGTCGCTACTTTGGTCGAGTCGAACTGCTTGCATTTAATTGTTATTCTCCGCGAGCTCACATGCATTTTCTAGGTACTATGGGTAAAAGTCGCTCCTCAGCTTAGCGTGACCCGGCCTCGCGCTCGCCGGTTCGTCAAAGGCGACGAGGGTCCCGTCGACACTGCTAGAAGCCATGGGTCAATTCAATGACGAGGCCTAGACTGCACGCTACAATAGGCTGAAAGGGATGGAGTTCATCCTCATGGACCAGATCAACTACGATACGCTGGCGAAGCACCACATCGATCAGTAGGTCGCGCAGTACCTCTCACTCAGTGGATGGACCACTTTCGTGGGCATTGACGAACCGGCGTACAAGGAGCTCACCCTGGAATTCTTATCCATGCTCTCCTACGATGAATACGGTGACCGCACAATCAAATTCCAGGCATTCAACGAAGATCACATAGTAAGGGTCGACAACCTATGCCACGCACTTGGAGTACCAGTGCTAGTCCCGCAACGGTCCTATGCGACCTACTTTGATCAACCGGGAGGTAGACAGGATTGCTGGGCTGACATCGCTCGACCAGACGAACCCGAATTTAGCCCGAAGACTTCGAAGGGGTCTGCGCTGAGGAGCCCAGGACTGTGCTACATCCACCGCCTCCTCACGACCTCGCTCTCAAAGGGGCGAGTCGCACGGAGCAATCACTCTCCGCGACCTCTTCTACCTAACTAAGTTGCGGCGAGGCGAACGAGTCCTTTGGGGATGGTAGTGGCCCACGCCTTCAGTGCTCAGGCGGAAGCAAGAAGCCATGGCAAGATCGCCGTAGGAGCAACCTCGAGGGCCCTTACCCAGTGGAGACGGACACGACTGCCGGGCCCTCCTACTCCTCCGGTTACCACCGTGGCAAGTCATCAGGCGTCGCCCCCTACGCATCGATAGCGGACCTCGAAGCGCTGCGCCAGGACATGATGCGCATGAACGCCGAGGCGCTGCAGCGGGACGAGGAAGCCCAGCGGTATAACGAAGAGACTCGGCGCAGACAGAAAGAATACGAGCGACGGAACGAGGAAGCCCCCCGTCGGTACCAGGAAGAGCTAGACCGCTACAACCAGGCCCTGCAAGCCATGGACACCGCGCTCAAGTACTCCCAGCAGTCGATGTCCCTCCTTCGCCCAAGGCAACCGTCGCCAACGCCGCCGCCACCACCTTAGGGATTTTTCCTTCTATTTTCTATTATGACATTTCGTTTGGTTGAGTAGTCACGTATGTTTATTATTTGTTATGTTTCTAACTTTGATGCTTATAACTATGTTTACAGTTAATCTATGACTACTTTCTTTTTTTTTTTCCGTCTATTGCTCTCCATAGCAGGCCGGGATACGTATAACGAGTTACGACACGACCTTCACGCGTTCAGTCACGATAACTTCTCGACCACGTCAATTATTCGTTAGGAAAGTCCCGTTCTTTTTACCTTTTTCCCTTCCTTTGATTCTTTTTTTACGTTGAGGACAACGTTGGACTTAAGTGTGAGGAGGGGAATTTAGGTTAAGAATGCACATAAATTTTTTTTATGACGTGTCCGTGAGTGGTTAAGTTCGTTGGAAAGGCATGAATCACTGAATTCAGGCATGAGTGTTTGCGATTATCTCGAGTTGGTCTGCATTGTATGAAATTTTGTGAGCAATTAGGATATGCATGACTGATTGAATCGTGTTTGCCTGAATCGATATAGCACTGTTCTGAGAGACTCGTACACATAATCCTGTTTCGTTGTGAGAGTTTGAGCCTGACGAGCTGATGCTCATTTTCTTGATTGTGTGACGTGCCTAGTCTATATCTCTCTAGAACTTGCCTGTCTGATACGTGCTGAAACTGTTTGGGTGCGTTAGTGTGAACATGATTAGGGCATTAGGAATTAAGTCAAGGGCCATATTTCTCCACCATGACTAGGCCCCTTAGTAGCCACTTTGAGCCTGAGCTTATCTGTTTGCTTTCCTCGTAAATCATATAAGCCACTGACCCGAATAAACCTCCAGAGATTATATGAACCTGAGTTGATTAGAATAGAGCAGAAGTCGAACTTGAGAGTTACTGTTTCAGTGTATGATTTGATGTTCTTTTCTACTATTCGTGAAATGACTCGTCCCTTACTTGACTGTTTTCTGAAATGACCCGATCCCTGGCATAAGCCTGCCCATAACCCTTTTGCAAGATATAGGTTTTGGTAATAAGTATTCTTAGGTACACGACATTCGCTGTGACGATGTATTCTTTGCGACAAAAGTCAAACCTTGATGTTTTTAGGGAATAAGGCAGTGCACAAAAGTAGAGCGTAACTAAGGTAAAACGGCAGAAAATGAAAGGGAACTGAGTCGAGAGGGTCGGGCAGAAAAGTCTAGGATTTTAGAGCGAGAGCGGTGAGTCTTATGTTGGAACGTGTGACTGTCTGTTTGATCATGCTATGTTCTTTGATATTTTTCGCTTACGTGTCCTAACTCTAAGGTTACGTGTTCGTTACATGCTTGTCACTTCATGATTACTCGACCCGTTTCCCCCCAAAAAGACCCTCAGATTTATGTACGTGGCCGTGACATCGAGCAGAGAGCGAGAAGCTACAATACAAGCTCGTCATGGCCGTGACACCTAATGCACGTGGCCGTGACACTTGGCAGAGAGTTGGACTGAAGATGGTAACGGCCGTGACGCCCAGTGCACCTAGCCATGACACTTGGCAGAAAATGCGAGAAGTAAAACGACGCCTGTCACGGCCGTGACGGCCCATGTCCCAGGCCGTGACCGTTACGAAATTTTTTATAAAAGTCCGAATTCGAATCAGAAAGAGGGACACCTATCAGATATCAACCCTATTCATAAGAGACGAATTACAGACGCCAGAAACGCAAAAATTCCACTGGAGAAACGCGAGAACGGATCAACGACGCAATCACGCCAAATTGAACGCAGAACAACGATTCATCTGCGCTACCACCCCAGATCATCAGTATTCAAGATCATGAGTTCTTCATCTTCCTTTCTTATTTCTTTCGTTGTTTTCCCGTCTATTATGCGTAGCTAAATTCCCTGTGTTTGGGATTAGATGAACGCTAGGATATTTCGTAGTTAAGATATATGATTATCGTGACTCCGTGTTTCGACTATTTATCGTTCTATGAATTTGTTTCGTTGCTTTAATATGTCTATGTGTTAAAGTAATCGTGTGGAAAATCGTTTAGGGCGACAACTAAATAACGATTAGGCCGTTCGCAGATGATAGGATTCAAGTATAGCGCGAAAGCAAATACTTGATCCTCGCCGTTAGTAATTACAGAATTTAGATCCCCGCGAGCGTTTAGGGCGACAACAAACTCATGAGCGGGTAGGAAATTACTGCGATCTAGTCAGAACCACGGAGCGATAATTCATTGTCTTAGCCGATAGTACCTAGCGGGATTCGAAACCCGAGCAGATCTTTACTATCTGAAAGTTCTCACATCAGTTAGGCATGTTCTTTGAATCTCTCGTTGATTTAGGAGTAATCTGTTAGGATAGTTCGTACAAAAATCTGTGCACTTTATTTAGGGTAGATATCGAGTCGATAGGTTAATACTAGTAATCAGTTTCTTCCTCGTGTTAGATACTCGTTTACTCACTTTACTGCACTACACACGATAGGTCCACTGCCTATCGCACGTTGGTGATAGTAACTAGGTATTCGTTTTATATTATCACTTGCCGCACTTGCAATTTACATTAGCACACCACGTGTCGATCAAGTTTTTGGCGCCGTTGCCGGGGAGTAAATTGATATTAGAAACACTGTAGTTCGGTACTTTAGCCACTTTATTTGACGTTTTTCTTAGTTTTAGTTTTGTCGTTTCTATTTGCGTTACTTGTGTTATTTGCATGATTCGTTTTCCTACGTCACTATTAGTCTCATAATCTGTTCGACATATTTATTTATTTCATTGCTAATTTTTGTTCGCACTTATTGAAGGTACGATTCAGCAGTGAATGACCCGAAGCCATCCAATGGGTCCCATTGTTGAAGCAGACCCAGATTTCGAGCGAAAGTTACGAAGGAAACTTAAGTACGACACCGAAGGAGCTTCCACTAGCTCTCAGGACCATCTAGTTAGCTATTTAGAGGATAGTTCGCAGGAGTCGACCCAAAACTCTCGTGTAGAGGCATCCGTAGACAGCCAAACACGGAAGTGACGATGGCGGACCACCGAGTGCCCGTCCATCACATTCCAGAAGAGGAGCCATCACTACAAGATCTCCTCAAGAATGTCGTGCTAGGTGGTACTGAGTCGGCGATTGTCATCCCGCCGATCGAGAACAACAATTTCGAGCTGAAGCACTCTTGGCTTCAGATGATCTTCCAGAAGGCCCAGTTTGAGGGAAATCCCGACGACGATCCCTACTCCCATCTGAAGACCTTCTTGACGGTGACTGACACCATCAAGATCAACGGGGTCTCGGGCGATGCGATCAAGCTGATGCTATTCCCGTTCTCGCTCAAGTTTAGGGCGAAGGACTGGTTAGATATGTTGCCGCCCAGATTGATCACTACCTGGGAGGAGATACGAGCGGCCTTCATCAACCACCACTTCCCACTGTCGAAGGTGCTCATACTAAAAACGGAGATCTCCCTGTTTCGTCAGAAGGATTCAGAAAACCTCTACGAGGTTTGGGAGCGAAGGCGCTATTGAAGAGATGCCCACAGCACGAGATGTCGAAGGCAGCCCAGATCAACCGATTCCATGAGGGGCTGAATGATCAGACTGTCCATATGTTAGACGGAACCGCAGGAGGAGGACTGGTGAAGCTCAATGCCACCGATGCTTGGAATTTGATTGAGGACTACTCGATAGGGGTGAGCGCGTTGCGGTTTGGGCGGTCTTTATAAAAAATTTAACCCGACCCAATATATTTCGTTTTTCTAAAATGTACCCCAAACCCGATCATAAAAATCTTAACCCGATAGATTGCGGTTTGCTTATGTGCGGTTGGATTGGGGCGGTTTTCGCGGTTTTAATATTTATTTTTATCATAGCGAAAATTAAGGTAATATTCTAAAGTATAGATAGAGCACAAAGGTATATCATTAACCTATTTACAAATATAAAAGTTTATATACAGAAATGTTATGATCATAGTAATAAGTAATAGTAACAGATAATAAAAGTCCGATAAGAAGCTTGATTAGAAGCTCATATTCATTGTTCACGGTCGGCTTTGGTAAAGCAACTAAAGCAGGTGCCTCATTTTGATTTAAAATTTCTCGTACAAAAAGTAAATTTTTGATTTTAAAATTTTAACTTGCCTTCTATAAACATCTAAGTGTTGTAGTTCTTGATCTCACCGAATAAAGAAGAGAGTTGTATTGGATAGACACGTAATTTTTTACTACATAATATTTAATTTTTTTTTAAAAAAATCATCATTTAGAACTTAGCTTTACGCAATACGAGGATGAAGACAACAGACGTATTTGAGTGAGCGAGGAGACGACTACAAATGCTAAATTCGAGGCGCTTCAGCAACAGATCGCTGCGACGAACTCTCAATTGCAGACAGTCATCAGCGCACTACTCCCGAAATTCGGGCAGACTCAGCTCGTGAACGCCGTGACGACCACCACACCGATACAACACACGCCATCCGTTCCATTGTGCGGGATCTGTGGCGCAACCCACGAAATATCTGAATGCCAACTTGGGCAATCGCTGGAGCACGTAGACTATATGGGCAATTACCAAGGTGGCCAGCGAAGCTTCCAACCTCGAGCGCACCCCAATCTGGCATACGAGAATCAGAACCACCAGGGGCAAGGATCGCCTGGATTTCAGCCTAGGCCGTCCGGTTTCCAAAACGGCGTGCCACGCCAGCCAGAACGTGCTCGCAGGAAGATCCGATGACATGAGGGAGATGAAGGATATGATGAAGGCACTCCTCACGAATTTCAGCAGCACACACCGCAGCCCACGAGAGTCGAATGACGAAGATGGAGGAGTACATGGAAGCGGACGACGTGCATGCCCAAAACACGGATGCCTCTCTCAAGAAGTTAGAGCAACGGGTGGGGCAGATGGCGAAGTAGTTGGCGGGGCGTAGTCAGGGATCGCTCCCAAGCTACACCGAGCCGAACCCAAAGAAGTACTGCAAGGCGGTGATGCTGAGAAATGGGCGAGAACTGCAAGAAGTGCCCGCCAAGAAGAAGGCCAAGGAGAACGCCAACTTCGAGAGCCACGACGAGCCCGAAGTTGAGGAGATTCGAATCGATGATGTCGAGAAGGCCGACGCTGAGAAGGAGAAGGTCGAGCCCGAAAAGGAAAAGGCGAAGGAGATCCAGCGGCCACCGGTGAAGCCATACCAGCCAAAGATTCCTTACCCGGCTCGACTGAAGAAGGACAAGGACGAGGCACATTTCAGTAAATTTATGGGTATGTGTAAGGAATTGCATATTAACTTACCTTTTGTTGAAGCTATTACGCAAATGGCCAAGTTTTTGAAGGACCTACTGACGAACAGAAGGAAGTTCGAACACGTCTCCACCGTATGCCTGCGAGGAGAGTGTTCGGCGATACTCCAAATCAAGACCCCGAAGAAGCTTAAGGACCCAAGGAGTTTTACTATTCCCTGTCTTATAGGAGATTTAGTGATTGAGCGTGCGTTAGCTGACTTAGGCGCTAATATTAATCTCATGCCATATTATATGTTTAAGCGTATAGGACTAGGTGAACCACGACCCACTAGGATGAGTCTACAATTACCTGATAGATCATTAAAGTATCCTCGAGACGTTATCGATGACGTCCTAGTTAAGGTCGATAAATTTGTTATGCCGACCGATTTTGTTATTCTAGACATGGAGGAAGATGAAAATGTCCCCTTGATCTTAGGTAGACCGTTCTTAGCGACGGGGGAGACCATGATAGACGTTAGGAATGGGACATTGACCTTGACAGTAGACGGCGAGAAAGTCACCTTTAATATGGCTGACTCGATGAAAAAGAGTAGTGAGCAAGATGATAAATGCTATTTTTTAGACGTATTTGAGCACGACTTTCTCTTTTTTGTGCAAGGTCTTTCCCAGGTCGGCGAACAGGACATGCATATGCTTATGGAGATCGATGAGTGTGGGGAGGAGGTCGACGAGCCTATCATAACCATCGATGAGAGCAGCGAAGAGGACAAGGAAAAGAGCTCAGTCGAGGAGCCACCGGTCTTGGAATTGAAGCCGCTGCCCGACCACCTCGAGTACGCGTTCTTAGCAGCAATGGAGGGCTGCCGATCATCATCTCGTCGAGCCTCGACGACGGATAGAAGGGTCAGCTTTTGGATATGTTGAAGGTCCACAAAAAGGCCTTGGCGTGAAACATATCTGACATAAGGGGTATCAACCCGAGCTACTGTACGCACAAGATCCTCATGGAGGACGATTTCAAGCCAGTCGCGCAACGCCAAAGGCGCCTCAACCCCAATATGAAGGATGTGGTAAAGAAGAAGGTGATTAAATTGCTAGATGCAGGGATGATCTATCCTATTTCAGACAGCGCGTGGGTCAACCCGGTCCAAGTAGTCCCAAAGAAGGGAGGCATGACGGTCGTCACCAACGATAAGAACGAGCTGATTCCAACGAGGATGGTGACTGGATGGCGCATCACATCGACTACAAGAAGTTGAACGATGTGACGAGAAATGATCACTTTCCTTTACCTTTTATTGATCAAATGTTAGAAAAGTTAGCCGGTCACTCATTTTATTGTTTTCTTGATGGTTTGTCAGGTTATCTGCGTATCCCCATAGCACCCGAGGACCAGGAGAAGACCACATTCACGTGCCCGTTCGGGACATTCGCGTACCGAAGGATGCCATTTGGTCTCTGCAATGCTCCAGCCACCTTCCAGCGATGCATAATGGCCATATTCGACGAACTGATAGGTGAGGTAATGGAGGTATTTATGGATGACATTTCTGTGTTCGGTTCGTCGTTTGATGTATGCTTATCCAATTTGAAGCTCGTACTCGCACGATGCGAGGAAACGAACTTGGCACTTAATTGGGAAAAGTGCCACTTTATGGTTCGAGAAGGCATAGTTCTGGGCCATAAGATTTTCTCTAAGGTAATCGAAGTGGACCGAGCTAAGTTGGAAACGATAGAAAAGCTGCTCGTTCCCTCGAACGTAAAGTCAATTAGGAGTTTTCTAGGACATGCTGGATTTTATCGTAGGTTTGGACTTTCTTAATATCGCTCGACCCATGTCTAAATTACTTGAGAAAGATGCTCCTTTTTATTTTAATGACGAGTGCTTGCATGCGTTCAATCTACTTAAGGAGCGACTCATCGCAGCACCTATGATGGTCGCCCCCGACTGGGGGCTACCCTTTGAACTAATGTGCGATGCTAGTGACTATGCAGTGGGGCCCGTGTTAGGGCAGCGAAGGATAACCATTTCAGGCCAATCTACTACGCGAGTAAGACGCTAGGCGCAGCCCAGGCCAATTACACGACCACCGAAAAGGAGTTGTTGACCGTCGTGTTTGCTTTCGAAAAGTTCAGGTCATACCTTATCCTATCCAAAATTATTGTTTTTACTGACCATTATGCTCTTAAGTCCTTGTTAGCAAAGCCCGATGCCAAGCCACGGCTAATCAGATGGATCCTACTACTGCAAGAGTTCGATATAGAGATCCGGGACAAGAAGGGTGCGGAGAACCTAGCGGCGAATCACCTATCTCGATCGGAGGAGTCCGAAATATACCACCAGGACGGAAGGCCGATACAAGATAGGTTCCCCGACGAACATCTTTACTCGATACAGGTGGTAAGTGACGACACCCCTTGGTTTGCAGATTAAGCTAACTACCTTGTTGCGAGGGTCCTACCTAAGGAGTACACTAGTCAGCAAAAGAAGAAATTCTTTTCTGACTTGAGTACTACTTTTGGGAAGATCCATATCTTTTCAGGCGATGTGCAGACCAGGTGATACGATGATGCGTGGCTGTTCCAGAGACGACGCAGATCCTTAGGCACTGCCACAAGGGACCGACTGGAGGGCACTACGCAGCCAACAGAACCGCTCAGAAGATGTTAGAAAGCAGATTCTACTGGCCCACGATCTTCAATGACGCCCAAAGGTACGTTGACACTTGTGATCAGAGTCAGCGCGCAGGCATGGAGCAGGGTACCTTCAAGGTGAACGGCCACATGTTGAGCGAACGAGAAGACGTCCGGCTAAAGACGGTAAAGTAAGCGCTTCTTGGGAGGCAACCCAGGTATTCTCGTCTATGTTTTAGCCATTAAGGGTCACGGCCAACGGATTAAGCCGTCACAGCCGTGACATACCCACATATGCGCAATGCCACACGTCACGGCCTGAGGCTTAAGCCTTCACGGCCGTGACGAACCAGAGGCACTCACTGCCCACTGTCACGGCCAGACACATAAGTGTCACGGCCGTGACGTTCCCCATAGGCCCCCTCTGCCTCTTGTCACGGCCAATGGCTTAAGCCATCACGACCGTGACATCCCCGGGAATAATAAAAAAAAAGAGAAATATTATTATTATTATTTAGTTCATTAAAAAAAAATTCCCGATTGTGTCACGGGCAGTGACTCGAGTGTCACGGCCGTGACGGGCTACAGAGGCAGACACTGCCAAAGGTCACGGCCAGGACCTCTATAGGTCACGGCCGTGACTTACGCGATTTTAAGTAGAAAATTTTCTTTTTTTCCTTTCTTCTCTATCTTCCCCTCTCTCCCTCGCGATTTCTCCTCTCCCTTCACCATCACCACCAAAATCTCACCATCACCGCCCTAAAATGCCGCCCTCCACCACCTAACGCCGCCGCAACCCCCCCAAATCCGGCGAACCACCACCCAAACCACAGGGATTCTTCTCTAGTCTAGTCTAAAACTCCAAGTATGAAATTTCTTTTACCCTATTTCGTTTTAATTTGGAGAGCTCGTCAAATTCGCTACTCGCATGGCATGAATATGCTTCTACCATGTTCTTTACGCATTATTGTCGTTATGGGCATGCTTATTTTTGTTGAAATTAGCCACGGATTTTCGAAATTGATTACGATGAACCCTAATTTTGAATTTGGGGCTTTCTTATTGATAGATACATGCTAATAACACGTTGGGTAGGTTTATCGGTTTGATTTCGTTCCTTAATTGTGAATTTTGGTTTAAAGAACCCTAATTTCACATATTGGGGATTTTGAAATTTGTTGGTAAAATTTGTTACGTTGATGATGTTGGCGAGCCTTGAGTTCTAGTATGACTTCTGTGGGTATTTTGCCTGTTCAATTTTGGACTTAGATTGAGTGATTTCGATTGCACGCCACGTGTTCGACAAAATGTCAACTTGAGTTTTTCATGTGTTATTGAACACTATATGTCTTTTGTCGCTACTTTGGTCGAGTCGAACTGCTTGCATTTAATTGTTATTCTCCGCGAGCTCACATGCGTTTTCTAGGTAATATGGGTAAAAGTCGCTTCTCAGCTCGGCGTGACCCGGCCTCGCGCTCGCCGGTTCGTCAAAGGCGATGAGGGCCCCCGCCGACACTGCTAGAAGCCATGGGTCAATTCAATGACGAGGCTCAGACTGCACGCTACAACAGGCTGAAGGGGATGGAGTTCATCCTCATGGATCAGATCGACTACGATACGCTGGCGAAGCACCACATCGATCAGCAGGTCGCGCAGTACCTCTCACTCAGTGGATGGACCACTTTCGTTGGCATTGAAGAACCGGCGTACAAGGAGCTCACCCTGGAATTCTTATCCACGCTCTCCTACGATGAATAAGGTGACCCACAATCAAATTCCAGGCATTCAACGAAGAGCACATAGTGAGGGTCGACAACCTATACCACACACTTGGAGTACCAGTGCCAGTGTCCCGCACCGGTCCTATGCGACCTACATTGATCAACCGGGAGGTAGACAGGGTTGCTGGGCTGACATCGCTCGACCAGGCGAACTAGAATTTAGCCTGAAGACTTCGAAGGCGTCTGCGTTGAGGAGCCCATGACTGCACTACATCCACCGCCTCCTCACGACCTCGCTCACACCAAGGGGCGAGTCGCACGGAGCAATCACTTTCCCCGACCTCTTCTACCTAACTAAGTTGCAGCGAGGCGAACGAGTCCATTTGGGGATGGCAGTGGGCCACGCCTTCAGAGCTCAGGCGGAAGCAAGAAGCCATGGCAAGATCGACGTAGGAGCACTCATCACTAAGGTCGTCTGGGGACTACACTTTTGGCCAGCGAACGCACCCGAGGTGGAGATAGTCGGCGGGCGCAACCCCTTGAACGAGGAGATGCTCGTGAAGATGAAGATGCTCGTGAAGGCGTCCACCTGGACTCGCACGAACAAGGTGTAGTCTGGCACGAGATGTATCGTGGCCAGACGGACCACATCGACGTCCCCGCCGACCAGCTCTACCTCGAGGGCCCTTACCCAGTGGAGACGGACACGACCGCCGGGCCCTCCTACTCCTCAGGTTACCACCATGGCGAGTCATCACGTGTCGCCCCCTATGCATCGACAGCGGACCTCGAAGCGCTGCACTAGGACATAATGCGCATGAAAGCCGACGCGCTGCAGCGGGACGAGGAAGCCTGGCGGTATAATGAAGAGACTCGGTGCCGATAGGAAGAGTGCGAGCGACGGAAGGAGGAAGCCCACCGTGGGTACCAAAAACATAGACACCGCGCTCAAGTACTCCCAGCAGTCGATGTCCCTCCTTCGCCCAAGGCAACCGTCGCCACCGCCGCCGCCACCGCCTTAGGGATTTTTCCTTCTATTTTCTATTGTAGACGTTTCGTTTGGTTGAGTAGTCGCGTGTGTTTATTATTGTTATGTTTCTAACTTTGATGCTTATAACTATGTTTATAGTTAATCTATGACTACTTTCTTTTTTTTCCATCTATTGCTCTCCTTAGCTAGGCCGGGATACGCATAACGAGTTATGACACGACCTTCACGCGTTCAGTCACAACAACTTCACGACTACGTCAATTATTCGTCAGGGAAGTCCCGTTCTTTTTACCTTTTTCCCTTCTTTCGATTCTTTTTTGTACGTTGAGGACAAAGTTGGACTTAAGTGTGGAGAGGGAAATTTAGGTTAAGAATGCACGTAAGTTTTTTTTATGATGTGTCCGTGAGTCGTTAAGTTCGTTGGAAATGCATGAATTACTGAATCCAGGCATGAGTGTTTGCGCTTATCTCGAATTGCTCTGCATTGTATGAAATTTTGTGAGCAATTAGGATATGCATGACTGATTGAATCGTGTTTGCCTGAATCGATATAGCACTGTTTTGAGAGACTCGTACACATAACCCTGTTTCGTTGTGAGAGTTTGGGCCTGACGAGCTGATGCTCATTTCTTGATTGTGTGACGTGCCTAGTCTATATCTCTCTAGAACTTGCCTGTCTGATACGTACTGAAACTGTTTGGGTGCGTTAGTGTGAACATGATGAGGGCATTAGGAATTAAGTCAAGGGCCATATTTCTCCACCATGACTAAGCCCCTTAGTAGCCACTTTGAGCCTGAGCCTATTTGTTTGCTTTCCTCGTAAATCATAGAAGCCACTGACCCGAATAAACCTCCATAGATTATACGAACCTGAGTTGATTAGAATAGAGCAGGAGTTGAACTTGAGAGTTACTGTTTCAGTGTATGATTTGATGTTCTTCTCTGCTATTCGTGAAATGACTCGTCCCTTACTTGACTATTTTCTGAAATGACCCGATCCCTTGCATAAGCCTGCCCATAACCCTTTGGCAAGATATAGGTTTTGGTAATAAGTATCCTTAGGTACACGGCATTCGCTGTGACAATGTATTCTTTGCGACAAAAGCCAAACCTTGATGTTTTTAGGGAATAGGGGCAGTGCACAAAAGTAGAGTGTAACTAAGGTGAAAGGGTAGAAAATGAAAGGGAACTGAGTCGAGAGTGTCGGGCGAAAAAGTCTAGGATTTCAGAGCGAGAACGTTGAGTCTTATGTTGGAACGTGTGACTGTCTGTTTGATCATGCTATGTTCTTTGATATTTTTCGCTTACGTGTCCTAGCTCTAAGATTACGTGTTCTTTATACATGCTTGTCACTTCATGATTACGTGTGACCCGTTTCCCCCGAAAAGACCCTCAGATTTATGCTCCCCACTTTAAGTAGTAGAGATTCGATTAGCTTGCAAGTTTATGGTAGGGGTGGGACTAGTGCATGAATTGAGCGATTCACTATATGTTAGCCTATACACTGAGTATTTTGAGCAAATCCCTGTGAGGTATGAGTCTCGATTGGCAGTGCGAAGGAAGTTTAGATCGGCCAGTGCAAGTCATTAGTGCGATGCCCATGATTGTTTGCTTGATTCCGTTTTGTGCTTTCTAGCTATGATGATAAATTGCGAACAATCGTGCCGTTATCTTGATTTATGCCTTCTCTGACTTCTAATTTACTTGAGGACAAGAAAATGCTTAAGTGTGGGGAGATTTGATAAACGTATTTCAATGCGTTTATCGTAATGTTTAATTGGGATAAAATAGAGCTCTAGCAATCATTTTATATGTTTATTCATCATATTTACACTTATTTTGTTATTGAAGGAGCTTAGGACGAGTTCCGGGCGAAAAGGAGCGAAACGAGGCAAAACGAAGCAAGTCTGAAGAAAACTGTCAAGTATCACGGCCGTGACACCCCTTGGACCAGGCCGTGACAAGGGACAGAGGCAAGCCATAGAGTGAGTCACGGCCGTGACAACTATTGCACGTGGTCGTGACATCGAGCAGAGAGCGAGAAGCTACAATACAAACTCGTCACAGCCGTCACTCCCAATGCACGTGGCCGTGACACTTGGCAGAGAGTTGGACTGAAGATGGTCATGGCCGTGACGCCCAGTGCACCTGGCCATGACACTTGGCAGAAAATGCGAGAAGTAAAACGACGCCTGTCACGGCCTTGACGGCCCATGTCCCAGGCCGTGACTGTTACGAAATTTCTTATAAAAGTCCAAATTCGAATCAGAAAGAGGGGACACCTACCAGATATCAGCCCTAATTCATAAGAGACGAATTACAGATACCTGAAACGCAGAATTCCACTGGAGAAACGCGAGAGACGGATCAACGACGCAATCACGCCAAATTGAACGCAGAACAAAGATTCATCCGCGCTACCACCCCAGATCATCAGTATTCAAGATCATGAGTTCTTCTTCTTCCTTTCTTATTTCTTTCGTTGTTTTCCCGTCTATTATGCGTAGCTAAATTCCCTATATGTTTGGGATTAGATGAACGCTAGGATATTTCGTAGTTAAGACATATGATTACGTGACTCTGTGTTTTGACTATTTATCGTTCTATGAATTTGTTTCGTTGCTTTAATATGTCTATGTGTTAAAGTAATCGTGTGGAAAACTGTTTAGGGCGACAGCTAAATAACGATTAGGCCGTTCGTAGATGATACGATTCGAGTATAGGGCGAAAGCAAATACTTGATCCTCGCCGTTAGTAATTACTGAATTTTAGATCCCCGCGAGCATTAAGGGCGACAGCAAACTCGTGAGCGGGTAGGAAATTACTGCGATCTAGTCAGAATCACGTAGGAGCGATAATTCATTGTCTTAGCCGATAGTACCTAACAGGATTCGAAACCCGAGCACATCTTTATTATCTGAAAGTGCTCACATCAGTTTAGGCATGTTCTTTGAATCTCTCGTTGATTTAGGAGTAATCTGTTAGGATAGTTCGTACAAAAATCTGTGCACTTTATTTAGGATAGATATCGAGTCGATAGGTTAATACTAGTAATCAGTTTATTCCTCGTGTTCGATACTCGTTTACTCACTTTACTGCACTACACACGATGGGTCCACTGCCTATCGCACGTTGGTGATAGTAACTAGGTATTCGTTTTATATTATCACTTGTCGCACTTGCAATTACATTAGCACACCACGTGTCGATCAATGAGCTACTGAGTTTCAAAGTCTTTGGTGATGAGGTGAATGGCACTTCTTTAGTCTTCGATCCTATAAAGCCCTATCGAAGGGGTGCGGTATACGTTTTTTAATATTAGTTCCTTGATTGTTTGGTTCTTTACAGTCAATAAGTGGATGGGTTTTTCGTTGTTCTTGGTTCTGTGTTCGTTGATGAGTGCCAAATCTTATATAATAAAGAACATGATACAAAAATTTGGTAAGGGGATTAGTCACATTATAGAGTGTCTCGAGTTTCAGCTTCCAAGCACCGCTTCCGTAGACCGACATTTTCCCAATGAAATCGAAAAAATGAGTCCAATCGCCAAGAATTTTGTGGTATTGTTCCCGTCGTTCTTGGTGGTAGAGTGGATTGACATAGGGACAGAGTTTTAAGGTACGAGACTTCTGGAAATCCTGAACTCGTTAACCCTGAATTTTGAACCCTAAATCATAAACATACACAAATCTTGGCGAACGCGATAAAGAACATTGGCTTTATGTTTTGTAATCTGCTAATAATATTTTCTGGATGAATAAAAACGTCCAATGATATCCTAATATTCATCATCTAGTTGTTTGATCTCTGTCGAGTGGACTTGAGGGAGTTGAAGGAAAATAAAACTGTACCTTTGTGAACCTGCAGGCTGCAAATAGAGCCTCATGAATAATTAAGACGTTAATGTAAAAACAAATGAGTGATATTATTTAATCACACAATACTTACATTTATCATTAATCATTATAGGTCGGCATGATTCCTGATGATTCCAAGCTCAGCTAATAATAAAATCAAACAAAAAAGCCTTAGATCGGATCGACACGAATA
This sequence comes from Craterostigma plantagineum, assembly GCA_027422505.1. Classification (NCBI taxonomy): domain Eukaryota; kingdom Viridiplantae; phylum Streptophyta; class Magnoliopsida; order Lamiales; family Linderniaceae; genus Craterostigma; species Craterostigma plantagineum. The sequence continues at coordinate 207,056 of JAPQWV010000290.1, read as the reverse complement.
TTAATTACGAAAAGGGTTTTTATCTATTCAGCTTTTAGTGTTGACCTGGATGAGGGTTAGGGTTTTGGCGGAGGGACTGGGACCCACAATATCAAGGACATTGCCAGCTCGGAAGGGCAAACGGTGGAGGGGCGGCGGAAGTACGGCGAGTGAACACTCTGTGAGGATCCTTTGCAGGGCATCTTTGGCCATTTCGTCGGTTTTGATCAACGAAAATGCTGAGGCCATTCCTTGTTCGTTCCGTTTTGCAAGTGCTATGTTTGACGGGAAGATGTTGAGCGATTAAGCTTTTTATGCGAAATTCGATAAATTATTTAGTTATATTGCCAAAGCACTTTAAACTTGTCAAAGAGTCAAATGCACGAACACACTTACTCCTGAACGCGTTACATATTGTGATCTGCACGGTCCTTAAATTTCTCATGAAACTACTGAATCCACGTCTTATAGCATACCCTGCCGCCAAAACATCGCATCACTCTCCCTCGGGCCTCTTCCGATTCCCAGCGCCACTCATAAACCCTTCCCTCCGTCGCAGTTGCCGTCGATTCTGCTCATCCTCAAACAGTCTTGTTAGAGAAACGATGACGATGGCCACATCACAGAGGAAGGTTCACGTCAAAGAGCAGATTGATCTGACGGCTAAAGAGAAGCAGATATTCGACTGTCTCTCAAAGTTCTGCAGCGGTTTAACCTTCAGACTCAGCTTTGTGTAGCTGGTGGCTGGGTTCGTGATAAGGTTTTCATTAGCAAAGATCCTTTTTGCATTGACATATTCGACGGTTCACGTCGTTCTTGGTGGTAGAGTGGATTGACATAGGGAGAGAGTTGTTGTTGCCTTCATTAGCAAAGATCCAGACCTTTCATATGTTCTTCAAGTGCTCCAAATTCAGTAATTTTGTCTTGAAACGATGAAAAGGCCGAAGAAGATAGTTGATTATGTAGATCAAAAGGTTTATTCTAAAAAATAAATTAAGCATAACAATCAACAACATTATACAACTAAACTACCTTGACACATTCAAAAAAAGTTTCTCATACTATGACTTAAAATAATATCACACATCTCCCACGAAGCAAAATATGATAACATTGCAATTTGATGTCTTTCTACTCCTCCCACCAAGCGACGATAACATAGCGACCCAGACATGCGAGGGCGGTTTGTCGAGTCATGTTGGGTCGATATATGCGAACTTGCGTCTTTGGCTCGTTCGAGTCTGACATCGGTGGACTGGCTTTATTCTCTTCGTCCACGGCTTTACTCGATACTCGGGCTTATACTCGTTTTGCCAACCAAATACAACGCAATTTACTAACCAACAGATAAGTGCACAATTCGTTCAACATGTAGAGATAACCAAGACGCACAAACATACACATGCATAAAATTCGCTCTCACAAATATAAAAACAAAACCAAAGAAAAAAGGAGAATCATACACCACCACAAGATGATATATATCGTCCCAAGTCGCAAGAATGCTATTGCCGCCCATAAGCAAGTGGGCCAGTAATTCCCAACAGAAATATTGAGTTCCAACCGGAGCAAAAATTGACAGGAAACAATATAGGCACAGAAATCCATAAACGTACCCTACGAATCATAAACAAACAATAAGGTACCAAAATTGGTTTCGTACCGCTTATCTTCGACATTCCCACTGAAATGAAGAATAAGATTGCACCGAACAATGCATCTACATTGAACGCGTCGCACCCGCATCGTCTTGCAATATTTACTCATACTAAATCTCTCTTTCTTTTATTTTTCTTTATACACAAATAATTATGTTCTTTCTCTTCCAATTATGTTCCCATCTTTATCTGCCTAATAGAAGGAAGATCATAAACTCTCTCTCTCTCTCTCTCTCTCAGAGTACTAAAACCACGTATTAAGAAAATAAATGTAAGAAAATTGTTACGCATCATAAGTTCATGTTATTACGAAGAAGGCCATACGATGATGCTGTTAGGGATGTGCCCTCGGAATGCCATGTTTTCCAACAGATACATCTCATGCATCTTACCATGCGGATCACTCGACGTCATCAGAATAGTAAGCCCCAACCGTCACGTGGAGGAGATCCGCCGCAGCACCGCCGCAGCACCCGCCGTACTAAAGCTTCAGCCCAAGCACCTCCTGAAGAAGCACACCTCCGAGGTTTCAGACGGCGGCGTCCTCCGTTTCTATCGAAATCGCCAGCTATAGATTGCATCACCCATCGACGGTTGTCTTCTTGTTCTCTCGTTGACATCACACCGAGAAGATGCGTGTACTTTCGGGCAGAAGAGAGGTGGTTGCTAGGGCTTCGATTAAACAGAAGGTGTTAGGAATTATTTATTGTATTCAATTATCTAGTTTATGTTGATCTTGTAATTTATTTAAGTGAACTAGGCTTTAATGTTTTAGAGCCCGGTGATCTTATTCTTGTAATGGGCTTACAAGGACCAAGTATTATATACCAACCCGTGGTATAAATACTGAAACCCTAACACATAGTAAGAGTTGTCTTTTGCGTGATAATTAATAGAAAGAGAATTTTAGAGAAGGAGCCTCCCAACCCCGCACGCACACACCCCACACTAAGTGAATTCTTCCAATTATTTTCGTTGTATAATTGGTTGAAATATGCTTTAGTTGGATATAAACAGACCAACAAGTGGTATCAGAGCCAAACGTGCTCAGATTTTAGAAACATTATCGAAATAATTTTTGGTGTTCTTTGTGGTCTTAAAAATTTCAAAAATTTTGGTATGTTTTGAAGTTTTTGATGATGATTGAGTTTTTAGGGTAAAGAATATAAGTGTTCAGATCATTATCCAGACCTAATTTGAATAATTTTTGGTCTGGGATCGATTTTTTTTTGTGTGTTCGTGCTAAGTTTTCGCAAAAGTTTTCGAAACCCACCTGGAAAAACCTTGCGAAAATAATTTTGGAAACAAGCCTTCGAAAATCATTTGCAAAAGACCTTGCAAAAAACCTTGCGAAAAGTTTGGGAAAGAAGCATTCGAAAATAAAAAAAAAATTCGAAACAAATAGTTCGAGAAATTTTCTTTTCTAATTGTTCTTTTTTTGAACGATAGCTTGTATTGATAAAGAAAAGTACATGGACTAAATAGCCCAAAGGGTCTCTCTGGCGACATCATAATCCGGTAGAGAACAAAGGCTCGCGGAGCACACACACCAAGCAAAAGTGACAAAAGCCGACAGAAAACCAGAAAACTTCAAACTTGGACCAAAGAACTATAGAACCTACCACAAAAAGGCTATCAAGCCAAATCTACAATATTCTACACTTTCTTTGTCCAACGATCGAGGCACTCGTCTTCATCGGAAGAAGCTCCCACAAGGGAAGAAAAGGCTCCACAATGGGAGAAAAGAGCTCCTGATAATTGGTCAGGAGAAAATGAGCTCCACAAGGAAGACTCGTGAGTGGCCGTTGGCGAGAATTGAAGGGAAGTGGTGGTGGGTGATGTGGCGGAAGGTGGCAATGGCAAGGTGACAGGGCAGAAGTGGCGGCATTCAGTGGAGATGGACGGCGTGGAGCTGGTGGCACTGGTGGAGGTGGGCGGCGTAGAGATGGCGGAGGTGGCAGCACCCGGCGGAGGTGGGCGGCGTGGAGCTGGCGGAGGTGGGCATGGAGCTGGTCGTGGTGGCGGTACCAGTGGAGGTGGGCGACGTGGAGCCGGCGGAGGTGGCGGCACTGATGGTGGCAGCGGGCGGTGGCGTCAGGCGTTGCTGGTCAAATTTTTTTTTCAAGAACAAACAAAATAAAAAACACAACAACAAAAGAGTAAGAGCGTGGAGCTCCCCCTACCTCCATTAATGAAGGAGGGGGAAAAGGAGAAGAGAGCGGCGGTTTTCTGGCTGGGCAGCTAGGATTTTGCAGAGGGAGTAGGTGGGTAGAGAGAAGGCAGAGCCACTCATCATCCACGTCCCATCACCACCTTTTATTTTCATTATCATAATCCATTACACATCACTATCATTATATATATACTTGATATGGGGCTCTCCCAATCAACAAAATTTATAAGCATGTGGTCCAGGAATTCTTGGCGGTAGATTATAAATATTTTTGGGGTGCTCGTGAGGTGGTGCTCTTTGCAAGGGACCAAAAAGGGGGATGTGAAACGGAAAGACACGGGAATGTACGTGGTTCGAATCCTCTCGGATCATATGTCCACGGGGCGATACAGAACTTTCTTTTAACACAATGGATCGAATTACACGCTCTTTAGTCCTTACTTTCCCTCATTATGCTCTAAGTACTGAGAAGGAAATTTAGTACATTGAAAGAAAACGAGAATTGGTAGATATTGTTTTCTTCTTAATTCTTTAAAAAGTGGGTAAATGCCTCCTTTTATAGCAGGTCCCCGCGGTTTCTTCTATGTGGAGTCTCAGGAATTGGGGGACGTGACCTCTGTGGCAGCTGTAGATTGAATACCCTCTGTGACAACTGCAACTTTTTAAACAGTGACGCCGTCCTGTTGTGTCGACACGTGTCTCTGTGGCTTTTCTCCTTTTTTTTACTGTCTTTTCGTCTGGGCATTTCAAAAAGGGACTTCCTTTCTGCTTGGTCCTTGCCTCTACCCGGAGGTCCTTGCAAATCCCCTCTTCAAATTTTTTTTATGTATCGTGGGCTTCCTTTTTGGCTTGCCGGGCCTTTTCTACTTTTTATTCCTTAGCCCATCTGCTTTCAGCCCTTATCAACCACTCCCCTACTCTAATTTGTTTTTTGGGAAAGAAGTAAATTAGAGTAAGATAGCCCGATGGGCCTTACCTCCCTACCATAATTATTCTTTTGAAGGGACGCGTCCGGTGAGGGGTCAGTGCTTTGGGAATCGTTTCTTTTTTAAGGGTTGCTTTTGGGCACTCCAGCGGTCAGCTCTATCTTTATTTCTGTCCACGTTTTTTAATTTCATCAGGTACGTTTCCTTTATTCCTTTCTTCTCTCTTCTTTTTTCGCTAAGTCTTTTTCTCGTTTTCATGGCCTCTCCACTCCCAGACTCCGTAAATCGTTCCTGCCCTTCTGCAAGTTCCTCTGATTCGGTTTCCTCTACGTTGGTCCCGAATCATCCGACTTTATCGACAGCTTCCAAGCCTAAATCTCGTCTTAAGTGCGCGGCCATGAAAGGAACCGATAATCGACCGCGCACTCATTCGGGGACAGTTTCTGCCGCCGATCTTCTTGCGCCCAATGGTTCTGGAGCCAGTTATTCGCCAGCGGGGTGTCTAGGGGTGTTCGTTCGGTACATACTGTACCAAACCGAACCGAAATCTCGGTATACTGAATACCGAACCGAATTCGGTTCGGTATTCTGTTTTTACCGAATTTTTTCGATAAATTCGGTAAAAAAGCGAATTTACCGAAATAATAATAATAAAAAATTCGGTATTAATTAAATTAATATGTATATTAATATAATTTAATTTTATTTTCGTTATTAATATAATAAAATATATTTTAATTTTTAAAATTTCGGTAATTTGGTATAGCGAATTTACCGAAATTCAAAATCTGTACCGAACCAAATTTCCCGAATTACCGAATTTTTTTTTTGAAGAACTGAATACCGAACCGAATTTTTCGGTTCGATTCGGTTTTGTACCGAAATTCGGTATTTCGGTTTGTTCGGTCGGTATACCGAACAACGAACACCCCTAGGGGTCTCAAGACCTAATGATTCTTGCTGAACCGCCGATTTTAGCGTGGCCAAACCCTAGGTCTGCTTCTTTTTCTACACCCCCTAGCCTTTTCAACGTGTCAACGAGTTCGCTGGCGAGTCTCGAGACCTTGGTGGAGGGGGGTTTTGCTTTTGAGGGCTTTGCAGTGAAGGTGCCATCGCCGGAACAGAGGGCGGACCGCCCTCCCCCTTCGTGCCTTGCCTTTTGGGAAGCCCATGTTAAGGCCGGCTTGCTTTCCCTATCTCCCCTTTCCTGACGGAGGTATCTCGTCTTTTTAAAGTCCCTTTAAACCAATTTCAACCTTCTTCCATTCGTCTACTTGTTGCCTTTTTGTGGCCGTGCTGCGGTCTGGGACGTTCCCTCAGCAAATCTGGATCTTTTTCAGTTTCTGTTGAAACCCTATGGCCCGTTTTTCTATCTTTCTTCAATTTCTGAATCTCGATGCGAGGCTACCCACTGCTTTGTGAAGACTCACAAAATGGACAAGAATTGGCAGAGTAGTTATTTTTTGTGGAACCTCCGAACGGTACACGGGAGTTTCCCCACGACAAGTGGGTGAAGAGGACTCCTCCCCGGGACTCTGGTGAGTGTTCGGCGGAGAATGAAAAGGTGTTGTCTTCGTTTAATGCTTATGTAGCTAAGCATGGGTTGTTGAGCCCCACTTCCTTGATCAACTTCCCTGGCGTCCTTCATTGTTTCAGCTTTTCGCCCTTCTTTGTTCCCTTTTCTCCCGAGGGTATTCTGAATTTCTTGCCCTTTATTTATTATATATTTGAGTTATGTTTACTGTAAACGTGATTTGGTTCCTTCTTGATGCAGGTATGACGAGTTCTTGGCATGGTTTGTTTGCCGACAAGGAGGAAGAAACCACTCCGTCGGCTCCTCAGATCGGATCATCTGCCGCTGGCCCAAACTCCCTGAAGGTCCTTGTGGCACGGGATATTCGTTAGGAAATGGCCTTGGTTTTGCCTAAGGATTCAGGGACCTCGATGGCTCAAGAAGTTATTCCGTCTTCTGGTGTCAAGCGGAAAGTCGGGGCACCACCGAAGCCGAGCAGGGGACTAAGCGGAAGCTACCTCTTTCAGGAGATGAAGGTGGGGAGATCCCGGTGGAAGTCCCCCAAGAGAAGTCTTTGACAGGGGACCTCCCTTCTTTCATAGACCAGCTGGCGAATGAGGAAAGGATGGAGATATTGAGACGTCTGGCTTTTTTTGGTGAAAAGGAGATGATTCACGGCTCTGCTTCCAAAAATGAGGCGGATTTGGCTCGCCATCTCCTCAAGGTGTGTCTGTGATTTTATTTTTTCCGAATGATATGCTCTTTGCTGGAATTTTTCTTGCTGTATTTTAGCAAAGGACAATTGCCTGGTTGCTCACATAGCGAACAGGAGGAGAGAGCGTAGCTCCTACCTGGGGAGACAGCCTAAGCCCACATCGGAAAAGGTAGTGATCGAGCGAGAGCGGTGGCGCGATCCTCGGCAAGTTCGTCAGTCCAAGTGGTGGGGGAGTCTGATCAGACTCTCCAGGGGCAGTTAGAGCAAGTTCAGGCCAGTTTCTCCGCTAAACAGAAGAAAGTTGAGGAGGCCAAGGCTAGGTTCGAAAATGAGAAAAGAAAGATGGAGAGAGAGAAGGTGGAGCTCGTGAAGCAGCATAAGGAGGAGCTGGGGAGTTTGGAGGAGCATGTGACATTTCTACAACGTCAGGGAGAGGAGCTCCGGAGTTCCTTGGAGAAGGAAAAAGAGGAACATGCCTTGCTCTTGAAGGGCCGAGAGGAGGAGCTCCAGAATTCCTTTAATAAGGAAAAAATCGAGTGGGACGAGGCTCTTGCGCGTGCGGTGGAGGTGCGAGTGTCAGCCGATTTGGTGCATGCGAAGGCTGAGGGAGCTAAGCTTTGTCAGCAGCATCTCCTGTCCACTGCTGCTGGTAAGAAGTTCCTGGAGGACCTTACAGAGGGTTGGCGTCAGGCCTATCTGAAGGACCCCTTGTCTTTGAAGGATTTCGTTCCGCTCATGAGACACTTCTTCAAGGGGGGTTACGACGCTGGGTCCTTAAGGACTGAGGCTAAAGCGGCTCTTCGGGATCTTCCTCACTCCGCATGTTTCAAGGGTGATCCGGGGGCTCCGGAGAACCCTTTGCTCTGGTGCCCTGTTGCGGAGGAGTGTGTGAGGATCCTGGCCGATGCCGACATTTCCGACCTTCGCGGCGTTACCCTTGCTCCTCCAAAGGACCCTACCCCCTGATCTTCTTTGTCTATTCTTTAAGTGTCTATGTAAAGGATCATTTTGTTTTCTGCTTTTCTGCTTTCGGGCAATTATTAGGATTTCGGCTATTTTAGGGAGCTTAACTCCCCTGTATCTGTATGCTTTTCGTTGGGGTTCCCTTTTTCCCCTGTAACATTGAACCTTCTGTCGTATTCATTGCTTGTTCATCGCATTTCTCATATGTTCGTAGGGACGTCAAGTATCGTTCCCAGTCATAGCGCTGGTTCCCTTAACTTTCAAATTCGTAGACCAGGTACAAATTGCCCACGCCCTTGGTTGCAAGGACCGCCGTCCTTGTCCTCGGGTGTCGTTTTGCGCTAGGCTCTTTTAGTCCTCAGCGAGTTCAGTATCTGGGTAGACATTAGGGTCTACAAAGTTTTATCCTCGGGGATCCCTTCATTGGTTTATCCTGGTTATAGTGCCAGCTTCGCCTTTTAGGTACTGTTCACGTTGCAGGCTTACTGAGAGCCTTTGATGTCCTGTACGCTGCAGCCCATCAGCGGCGGTATCTTACACCCTAATGGACATCATCACGTCACAAATTTATTATCTTTGATGTCGGGTATGCCGCCGGCCCGTCGGCCTATGGTATCATCACACGTCGCAGACTATCAGTCTTTAATGTCGGGTACACCTTGGGTCCGTCAACCTTCGGCATCACATTGTCGTAGATCTATCACTTTTGTCATTCCATGCATCGTAGATCCTTGGATCCTTGGTGCCGTGTCACATCGCAGATGTATTATCGTTGACGTCCTGTACACCGCAGGTCCGTTGACCTTTGACATCGGATATGTATTTTTAGGTGCACCTTTTATTATAATTATAAAATTACTTATATTCCAACAAAGAGGTACACCTCGATAAAACCTTATCTGGGCATAACCTCCCTTGAGGTAAAATCCCGGATTAAGTAAAAAGAGTTCGTCCCCTTTTGTTTTTACATAGCAACATTACACGTAAAACTTTTTTAAGTTGGAGATATTCCAAGGTCGAGGCAGGGCTCCCCCCTTTAAATCTTCCAACTCGTAAGCTCCTCCTCCCAACACCTTTATTACTCGATAGGGCCCTTCCCAAGGTGCTTCCATCTTTTTCAACGGTCGTAGTACGTCAGCTCTCCTGAGCACGAGGTCCCCTTGGCGAAATCCCCTAGGCTGGACTTTTCGATCGTACATTGCCTTTATCCGACTTTTGTACCCTTCCATCCTGATTTGCGCTTCTTCATGTACCTCATCAATCAGGTCCAGGTCTTCCCTTCTAAGTTGCGAATTCTGTTGTTCATCATAGGCCAATATTCGGTGGGTTTCGATACCTATTTCTGCGGGGATTATGGCGACGGAACAATACACTAGCTCGAAAGGAGTTTCTCCAGTGGCCTCACGAGGGCTGGTCCTGTATGCCCAGAGGACAACGTCTAGCGCCTTTACCCACTTGTTCCCATCTTGCTCCAGCCAGACTTTGATTCCTCTAATGATGGTTCGATTTGTGACCTCGGCTTGTCCATTTGCCTGTGTGTGTCCCACTGTTACGAACCTCTGGGTGATCTTCATGCCTCCACAAAAGCCTCTTGTTTTAGCTCCACAGAATTGAGTCCCATTCTTAGATGAGGATTCTGGGAGCCCCATACCGGCAACAGATATTCTTCCATAGGAATTCGATCACTTTTCCTTCATCTATCCGGGCCACCGCCTTGGCCTCCACCCATTTGCTGAAGTAATCAACAACCACGATGATGAATTGTTTTTGCGCTTTTCCTCGCAGAAAAGGTCCGACGATGTCGATTCCTCATTTGTCGAAAGGGCAAAGAGAGTGCATGCTCCTTAGGACTTCAGCAGGGACGTGGATCTTTGGGCCGAACTTCTGACAGTTGATGCACTTTCTTACTATTCCTTAGCATCTCTGATGAGATTGGGCCAAAAGTCCCCGGCTCTTATTGCCCGCTTTGTTTAGGACTTGTACCTGCGTGGTCCTCGGCACACCCTTCGTGGATTTCTTCCAGTATTTTTCGCGCTCTTCCTTGGAAACGCAGTGTGCATAAGCGTGTACGAAGGACTTCTTGAACAAGCAGCCATTGATTAAGCAAAACTTGCATCGATATCCCTTCTTGTATTCTAGCTCCATGCTTTTTAAGATTGCTATGATAGGGGCTCTCCAATCGTCTTTACCTTCTATATCTGCCACAAACTTCCCTATCTCCTCCTTCTCCGCCGTGAGATAAGTGATGCCATCTTCTCTAATGGCAGACCCTGAGCTTGCTACTTTGGCCAGGTAGTCAGCGTGGTAGTTCTCCTCTCTGGGAACCTGCACAATTTCGCAACAATCAAAATTCTTAGTTAGATTCTCTACCTTTCTGCCGTACCCCATCATCGTTTCTTCCTTCATTTCGTAATTCCCCTTTACTTGTGGTACCACTAGTTGTGAATCCGAGAATACGGCAACGTCCCTGGCTCCCATCTTCTTCACAATTCTCAGGCCATGGATCAAAGCTTCGTATTCTGATTTATTATTTGAGGCCTGAAATTGGAATGTTATGGCGAAGCAGAGTTCCCTTCCCTCAGGACTGATGACGAGGACACCGGCTCCAGACCTTTGGGAGGTGGCGGAATCGTCCACATACACCTTCCATTATTTTTTGGTGGTCCTTTGGTAGTTTCGAGTACAAAATCAGAGAGGGCCTAGGCCTTGATGGCTATTCGCCGCTCGAACTCCACATCGTATTCTCCTAATTCGATGGACCACTTTACCATCCGGCGTGACAAATCTGGTCGACTCAACGTCTATTTTAGAGAGAAGTTGGTCCGCACGTTTACTTTATGGGATAGAAAGTATGGCCGAAGCCTTCGGGCGGATATCATTACAACAAGTGCGGCCTTCTCGATTTCAGAGTAGCGTGTCTCAGCGTCCAGCAATATTTTGCTCAAAAAGTAAATGGGCCTTTGGGAGGTCCCCTCTTCTTTTAACAACACGGAGCTAATCGTGTGCTCCCCTATGGAGAAGTATAGCACCAACTCGTCTCCCACCAATGGTTTAGTTAGGAGAGGCGTGTCATGGAGGTACTTCTTCAAGTTGTCAAAGGCTCGTTGGCATTCCTTAGTCCATTCAAATTGTTTGTTTTTTTGTAACACTGTGAAGAATGGGAGGCCCCTTTTTGCTGAATGAGAAATAAACCGGCTAAGGGCCGCCATCCTCCCCGTCAGTTTTTGAACCTCCTTAATATCTCGGGGGGCTGCATTTCCAAGATAGTCTTGACTTTGGTCGGGTTGACCTCGATGCCTCTTTGGGTTACCATGTATCCCAAAAACTTGTCGGACCTTACTCCGAACGCGTATTTTTCGGGATTAAGCTTCATCCCACTTCCCCTGATTGCTTCGAAAGCTTCCTCCAGGTCCTTCATATGGTTGGCGAGGCGTATGGACTTTACTAACATATCATCAACGTACACCTCCATGTTCCTTCCTAATTGTTGTTTGAACACCTTCTCCACCATTCGCCGATACCTGGCTCTGGCATTTTTGAGTTCGAAGGGCATCCGGATATATCCATAGGTCCCACCTGGAGTCACAAAACAAACTTTGTCGAAGTCAGTTGGGTCTAAACTAACCTGATGATACCCTTGGTATGCGTCCATCATGCTGAGGACTTCACAACCGGAGGTGGAGTCCACCAGCTGATCTATGCGAGGCAGTGGGTAGTAGTCCTTAGGACATGCTTTGTTAAGGTCTCTGAAATCGATGCACATTCTCCATTTCCCATTTCCCTTCTTTACCAGGACCGCGTTGGCTAGCCATGTAGGGAACTGGACCTCTTTCATATGACCCGCTTGTAGTAACCTGTGTACCTCCTCCCTTAGAATTTGCGTCATTTCGGCTCCACACGTCCGGAGCTTCTGCTTGATAGGCCGACTCCCAGGCAGCACGTTTAGGTGATGCATAGCGAGTTCGAAGTGGATTCCGGTTATTCCGGCGAGAACACGAACAAGTCCGCATTTTTCTGCAGACACCCCACCAGTTCTTTGGTGGCTTGTTCCCCCAGGTGCATTCCTATCTTCGTGGTTTTCTCGGTCTGTCTCGGGTATAACTCGATGCCAATCAGTTCTTCATCAGGTCTGGTTGTAAACTCGTGGGTCTTCCTCCTTCGATTTTAATTCTTTTATCCTGGCCATTTCCTTCTTTGACGACGTCCTTTTCTCTTGCCACCGCTTTTACTTCATTCGCGTAGCATTGTCGGGAGCTCCTCTGGTCCCCCGGGATTGCCCCCATGCGTTCTCCCATGGGAAACTTGATTTTCAAGTGGTATGTGGAAGGGATGGCTCTGAAATCATTGATGGCGGGACGTCCTAAGATGACGTTATAGGAGGAGGTGACGTCGACCACAAGGAAATCGATCATTTTTACCACTCGAACTGGCTCGTCCCCATCCATACGGACAGTGTTATCTCTCTCACAGGCTGTATGCCAGGTTCCCCGAAACCATATAAAGCTGTGGAGATAGGGCGAAGCTTTACTTCCTATTCCATCTTTTTAAAGCAATCTAGTAATATGATGTCCGCAGAGCTCCCCCCATCTATGAAGATCCTTGATACGTTGTACCCGGAGATGTCCGTTGTGATTACCAAGGCATCATTGTACGGCCTGGTGACGTGTGTCTCGTCCTCTGGTCCGAATTGCACATTGGCGACGACCTCCATATGTCCTACCAGTCCTCGGGGTTGTGGGCTTCCAGCGCCTGGCGTAAGTTTTTTGGGCCCGATTGAAATATCCCCATCAGGGCCTCCTACTATGATGAGCCTCTGGATTGTTACGCAACGGCGTGACCCTCCTTGGTATCCTGGGTGGAGATTCCCACTGTTCTCTATGGGGTGGTCGCGGTAATGGCTTTCCCAGCCCATGGTTTCTGGTCGCTCCTTCTTTCTTGGGTGTGACGGCTTGTTTTTCCTGTTGCGCTTTGCAATCTTACTTTCCTCTAGGATGATATACTTACGCTCTTAGTAACAGTTCTTCAAAGGACTGGGGCGGCCTATTAGACAGGGATGCGAAGAAGTCTCCGTCACGGAGTCCATTGACTAGGGCGCTCACTTTGACGGCGGTAGGTACCTCCAAAACGACGATGTTGAATCGGCTTATATATGCACGGGGACTTTCGTTTTCTCCCTGTATTACCAGGAACATAGGCTGTTTTCGGGCGCTAGCGAACTGTGTTATGAACATGAGTTGAAATTCTTCAAAGGACTTGATGGATCTCGGAGCTAACTGGCTAAACCATTGTGGGTTGCTCTGACTAGGGTGGTCACAAACACCTTGCACTTGACTCCATTGGAAAAATCGTGGAGTAGGACTGTATTTTGGAATCGCAAGACGTGCTCCACGGGGTCCGTTGTTCCGTCGTATTCATAGGGCATCTGCTTGAAGTTTGAGGAGACTTCACTGACCAGTAACTCCTTGGCAAACGGAGTTCCCGCACGAGCCCTTCTCCCAACCTTGGCTGAAGGGTACAGCTCCGCACCCCCTCTACGACCTGTTCAAGATCTGCGAGCTGGTTTCGCAATTCCTTTTCCTTTCTGCCCATGTGTTTCCCTTCTTCCCTGCCGGCGAAGTGGTATTCTTCCTCCTTTTGGAGCTCCCCGCTCCCTTTACTTGTTCCAAATCTTCGCTAGCCGAACTAATGGAGATCCTTGTGGACGTACGGATCTTCCCTTCCATTTTGCCCGCTTCGTCCTGCTCCTCTTCCTCCTTCTGAGCCTGCCTTTCAGGTTCAGTACGTTCGGGGACATGTCTGGCGGTTGTAGGAGGTGCTTCTTCCCTTCGTGACTATTTTTCGGACTCTGACCGTCTCCTAGGTGTTTCCCACGGTTCTACTGATGGAGCTGGACGTCGCGTCTCTTATTCGTTTTTGCCGGTTACTTCAGTAAATCGGCCATCGACTTGTTCCGTTCTTGCGGGTGATCGAGCTTTTTGTCGTTGCCTTCGTTTCTTTCATCTTTCCGCAGGGTGCTGTTGATAGTATTGCGCATGAGGATGTCTAGCTGGGCCGCAGTTAGAGTGATTGTTGTTTCTGGTGCTAGCGGTAAGGAGACGGGTTCTGGGATGATCGCTTATTCTTGGCGGTTTTCTTCGGCTAGTTCCTCGAACTGCGGGTCTAAGTTCTTTTGTACGGACGTACCTCCTTCCATTGATTCCCTGTGCTTTCCGTCAAGTGTTATAACGGAGTAGTAATAACATAGATAAAAAGAAAGTACAAGAGAAACAATATAGTAGGTCATGAGCACAACTTCGCACGCTGGTAGCAAAGATAAATCACCTTCAACTCTTTATGCTTCCCACTGACGGCACCATTTGATATGGGGTTCTTCCAATCAACAAAATTTATAAGCATGTGGTCCATGAATTTTTATAGCGGCAGATTATACTTTAAATATTTTTGGGGTGCTCGTGAGGTGCTCTTTGCAAGGGACGAAAAAGGGGACGTGAAACGGGATATACGTGGTTCGAATCCTCTCGGATCCTACGTCCACGGGGCGCTATGGGACTTTCTTTTCACACAATGGATCGAATTACACGCTCTTTAATCCTTACTTTCCTTCATTATGCTCTAAGTACTGAGAAGGAAATTTAATACATTGAAAGAAAACGAGAATGGGTAGTTATTGTTTTTTCTTCTTAATTATGCCTTCTTTGAAAAGTGGGTAAATGCCTCCTTTTATAGCAGATCCCCGCGGTTTCTTCTATGTGGAGTCCCAGGAATTCAGGGACGTGACTTCTGTGGCATTATGAACAGTAGAAAAGCTGTAGATTCAATATCCTTTGTGACAGCTGCAGCTTTTCAAACAGTGGCGCCGTCCTGTTGTGGGTCGACACGTGTCTCCTGTGGCTTCTTTTCTCCTTTTTTACTGTCTTTTCGTCTGGGCATTTCAAAAAGGGACTTCCTTTCTGCTCAGTCCTTGCTTCTACTCGGAGGTCCTTGCAAATCCCCTCTTTAGATTTTTTTTAATGTATCATGGGCTTCCTTTTTGGGCTTGCCGGGCCTTTTCTACTTTTTATTCCTTAGCCCATCCTTATCAATAATAATAAAAAAAAAAAACATAAAGTGCACCCACAATTATTTTTGCACATACACACCTTTTGGCACGCACATCTCATTCTCGCACAGTATCAAAAATCTTTTTTTTTTGCATTGTATCGAAATCTCTTTCCAGCATACACTATCAAAATTAATTTTCAAACAAAACATATTTTTGGCACATGATAGAAAAGGTTGTTGGTATCTTTTTCGAAGTTTTCGACATTACTTCAAAACCTTTTTCGGTGTGCACCAAAAAGGTTTCGTCGCTTAAATTTTAGAAACTGCACCGTATTTCACGAGATACTAAAACTTTTTGATACAGATTTTTCAAAAGCCAAAATAATAATAATAATAATAATAATAATAATAATAATAATAAATAAATAAATTCTTCCAATCTACAAAGCGCGTCAACGATCAAATATCCAACTAGATTAAAATAAAATAAAAAAATCATGGACTTAAACGCAACGACTTCTACCTCTGTACAAAAGCGAAGTTTCTCTATCGATCAAGAAAGTACTATAAAGGAATTAGAAGCTCGCTTAGAGAACAACCATAAATGTCTCCTTGTCAGCTTAAGAGAAATAGCATCTCTCAATTGCAAGCTTGAAGCAATGCAAATGAGAGTCGATGATCGTGGAAAAGAAAAAGAAAGACCGAAAGCGAAAATTAGTGAATCAACTACTAATTTGAAAAAGAGCGAAGACGAGAGACTCACTAAGACTTGTCAATATAACTTCATGTATAGCGAGCGTAGCGAGTTATACGCTAAAATAAGGAGTTTAAAGGACATTCTAACAAAAAGAGGGCAAGTGGATCAAAATTCCTCTAAGAACCTAGCGTCAAACGGGAAAAGTAACTAACATTCTCAAAAACACATTTCCTGTGGGGAAATTTCGGAGGTGGCCAGTAAAATTTCCGAATTGAACGCAGCCTTGGAATCGGAAAGAGTAGGCTTTCGAGCGAAAAAGGCAAAAACTGTTAGAGGAGATATCAAATCATCCCCACCCTTACCTGTCCCAAATAATCCTTCTATAGAAATATCATTGTCTAAGCAGGACAAGGGAACTCAAATTGATGCTTTTGTTCCTAAAATAAAACAAAGAAACTTTTACGAATGATTCTAAGTCAATATTGACTGAAGCTAAAAAGTTAAGTAAAGTACAGCTCTAATAATTGCTAAGGAACAAATAAAGAAAATTAAGGAGAAAAGAAAATCGAAATTATCTTCCAAAAATAAAGTTGCAAAAGGTCAAGAGTTTTTATCTCCTATCAATATTAAAAAGGAAGCTTATAAAGAAGAAGTTCCAAGCTCAAGCAAGCGAACCTCTCAAGCCCCAAAAACATATCATTCTTTAAAGAATGATAGATGTGGAATTGCTTACCCATCCAAAAATGTTAATCATTCTAGTAAGCAAAGTTATAAGAAGAGTCATCATTTTCATGTGAATCGTTTGAAAACTTCACGTAGAAAGAACAATTCATGTACTAACAATGACTATAATTCTATATGTTCTTATGCCTTCCTGAGATATTCAGTCCATGTTAAGTCTGAGAAACATCTTATGCGACTAGCTTCGGAGAAAATTTTTATATCTTCTTCGAATAACACGTTCACCTGTGCTAAATGTCATACCCGTGTCAAATTAGTCCTAAATGGGTACCTAAAGCTACATTAATGGATGGTTTAGGACAAGATTTGACACCTTATGTGCTTAACTCATTTTTGCTAATAAGGGAGGACCCATCCAACAATGGGTACCAAAGTCCCGATATGCTTTGCAGATAACCCAGCATGTATACGTACTAAGAGAGTTGCTCCACACTCATGACTGGTATGCGACGAGGGCAGCCTAACATCCCAGCGAGTATGGTATCTCGGGTTGCTCCATATACACGGTTGGCTAGCGATGCGAGCAACCACACGAGGGTACATTAGAAACATGCATGATACAAAAGAATTTAAAACTTCACATTTTAGCATGCATA
This sequence comes from Craterostigma plantagineum, assembly GCA_027422505.1. Taxonomy (NCBI): domain Eukaryota; kingdom Viridiplantae; phylum Streptophyta; class Magnoliopsida; order Lamiales; family Linderniaceae; genus Craterostigma; species Craterostigma plantagineum. The sequence continues at coordinate 190,054 of JAPQWV010000290.1, read as the reverse complement.
TGAGCTGAAATGACTAAAAACCCTCCTATAGGTACATTTTCATTATGCATGCATCTTACAGAATTTTCGAGCTTAAATTTTTCAGTACGCATAGAAGCACAAAATACCTTTTTCAGCTTAGAGCGATAAAAAGCAAAACGTACATTCTAATGCATTTTTAAAGAAGAATAATTTTTTAGTTTGCATCTCCTCTGAAAATAAATAAATATGTTCACGCTTATTTAATTGGGAGAGAACTTACATGTTTAAACATGCATGCATTGAGGGGGAGTATCACTCCATATTTACGAGGGAAGAGTACAATTTTAGGGGGAGTATATCTTCGCTGCATGATTTGAGGGGGAGAAACTTACGTTAACTCATATGCATATATGTATATATCTATTTATATATCCAAAAAAACAAAAAAAAAACAAAGAAAAAGCAAAAGAAAAAAGGAAAAAAAAATCCTCTCATGCGTTTCCACCTCCCAAGACGGACTTCAACTGAAAACTCAACCCTCAAGAGTTCAAGAATTTCAAAAGACGTGACAACCATACACTATCACGAAGATGATATCCACTAACCTGCTCCGAACTGTTGATCAAGTAGTACTCACCAAAATTGACGGACGCGTGGATTCTAAGTTCCCATGGTTCAGTCAGACCAAAGTGAACCTAAACCCTGAACGTAGCAGAGAGTTAGTGATGATTTCAAGTTCGTAAAAGCCACATTGGCAATTATTGACAAGATCGAAGACCGGAAGTACAAAAATCCCTCACCTCACAAAACATTCGGGCCATCCCATATAGGTGCAGGAGCTGATTTTTATCAGCTCCCGGGTAGAAGTCGCCTCATTTGGTCCAATGGCGCATGCACAACCGAGCCTTGCCACTCATCGAACTCCCAATAGACCGATGTTTCATAAAATCACGGGGAGCCACGTAATCTATCACCGCTTCACTTGGAAGCGGGAGATATAGAACTAAGTGGTTGTCAGCCCCACACCACTGAACTTTCTTGAACACATCAGTCTAGGTGTCCTCACTACCTAAATTTTTTATATTTTTTTAGGACACATACACTTTTTCTCATCTTGACTTTGTGACCAGATCAGAACTTTCATAGAAATGTCATTCTAAGACATGCTTCGATGATCGGAAGGAAGTCCTGCCGTTGCAACATCAAAACAACAATGGTTTAGGCCATCGTGTATGAGCTACGCTTTTAGATTGATGTTAACGGGACGCCTATGTGGCCCCAGTTTATAAAGCCATGTCCTCACAGTCCACGTCTCAGAGATTATCACTGAAGTCGTGTCGACGGATTGCCTTTGTGGCTCCGTCAGGTTATTGCCCAACCTGAGCACCCACCATCCCGCCGCGCAATCAACTACATTATCTTGTCCCGACGACGCGATCTTCTTGCCAAAGACGATGCCTCATTTTGACCAATCGCATGACGATCTCCCTGGCTCGATCTTCATGAGGGGGAGGAGTACTAAAGCAAAATGGGAGCAACACCACGACGAAAGTGCAATATAGACCAGAAAATGCCAAAACTCAAGCGTCATCAAAGAATCAAGCGAAGACCACAGAGTCCAACGATTGAAGTTCCCGCCTCATGTACGATTCTCCGATTTTAAAGAAGCCTTCCAATCACAACGCAAGGTTGAACAAACGTAGGGGGAGTTGAGCTACAATCGAACGGAGAGATCGGATTCAAATGACAAGATACTGCCAACAACTTCAGCATGGACTTCAAGAATCAAAGCTGTCGACTCGTTTAAAACTCCCAATCCCAACACAATGTTGAACAAATGTAGGGGGTTGCGACAAGTGAAGGAAGACTGGAACACCTAAAGAGAAGATTCGACTTGTGTATGTCTCTCAAAATTTAAAGAGAATTCCTCAATCCCAACAAAAAGGTTGAACAAACGTAGGGAGAGTGGTGACTATCCAAGGGAGAGATCGAACACAAGAGAGACGATTACACAAGAAGCTTTGAAGATCTTTTAGAGAAGAGGTCACGGGACAAGACAAAGGAGGATGTGATTGAAGAGGAACTCGAAGCAAATGCTTTCGCGTACACAACTCCGATGCGTGTTCTTTGAGGACTCAGGACGATTGCAAGACGAAGATAACAAGCGCTGAATTGCAAATTGATAACAAAGGGGGAGACTGTTAGGAATTATTTATTGTGTTCAATTAACTATTTTATGTTAATCTTGTAATTTATTTAAGTGAACTGGGCTTTAATGTTTTAGAGCCCAGTGATCTTATTCTTGTAATGAGCTTACAAGGGCCCAAGTATTATATACCAACATGTGGTATAAATACTGAAACCCTAACAGATAGTTACGGTTGTCTTGTGCGTGATAATTAATAGAAAGAGAATTTTAGAGAAGGAGCCTCCCTCTCAGCAATGCACGCACACACCCCACGCTAAGTGAATTCTTTCATTTATTTCGTGGTATAATTGCTTGAAATATGCTTTAGTTGGATATAAACGGACCAACAGAAGGGATATACGTCGTTGAATGGATTGGAAAGAATGGGGGAAATAAGAACATACCCAAGGACATAGATGTCTGCGGCCGAGCGAAGTGTAGGTAGCCAATCGTCAAAGTTCAAGTTGTTTGGCGGCGGTTTTCCTCCAACATTCCACGCCGATACAAAGGCTACACAACCAACAATTATCAAAGTTTTATTCCTACAGTCTTATGATGCATATGTACATATATATAGGAGATTCTGTAATAAGAGAAGGTTGAGGATAGAATCCAAACCTATAGTTTATTATATTTATAATCTGAAGATTGCCGAGATAGCCTCTGTCCTACGCGAGCGTGACCGTGACCTTGAGCAGGAGAATACGCCTCCAAATTTGCGTTCGATTTCTCTGCGAAAAGCACGAAATTACATACACGGAAAAAGAACATTTTAACGTTTGTTTTCTTTAATTTTTCCGACATTATAAGAAGTTGTATTAAACCTGTGGGGCTCTTCTTGGTCGTGGATGGCTCTCTTGCGGAGAAGTTCTTCCTCCATTCGAACCGTTAAGAGAAAACGATTAAATAAAAAGAGCGTTATTACGTAATACCGATATATACAAAAATTACACTAATGTATACTAAATTTCATTAGTATTTACACTAATGAATACAAAATGACCGATATAATTGAAATATCATACCGTTCAAATGGATACACCCATCTAAACTGGACGGGGACTCCCACGAATTCATTACGACTACTGCACGAAAAGACAAAAAATAGAGGCGTATTTATGCTACCATAAAACGCTAATTCTTTAGAAAGTTAACAAACATTGTGGTATGCATTTACAATCAAGCAACATAAGAGATCGGTGATACAGCGATAAACATCAAAATATCATATATCATGTGACACGTACCAAATCAATGAATCACATATTCGGAAAAACAAATTTAAAACTCACAAATCAATAGGCGAGGCAGCTACAAGCGGGCTGCCAACGGCGGGGCAGCTGCGAGCGGGCTGCGAACAGGCTGCGAGCGGCTGCGAACGGCGGGGCAGCTGTGAGCGGGCTGCGAAGCGGCTGGGGCGGCTGCGGGGGCGGAGCATCGGGGGTTGGGGCGGTTGCGGCTGTGAGGGGCGGAGCAACGGCGGCTGTGGCTGCGAGGGGCTGGGGCGGCTGGGGCTGCACGGGGCGGAGCGACGGGGCTGGGGCGGCTGCGGGTGGGGCGGAGCGACGGGGGCTGGGGCGGCTGTGGCTCCGAGGGGTGGTGCTGTGGCGAGGGCGAGGCCGTTGCTGAGAGGGACAGGCGGCAGCGGCTGTGAGCGGTGGTGCGGCGACAGCTGCGAGGGGAGGCGGCGGCTGCGGCTGTGAGCGGTGGTTCGGTATTCGGTTTTACCGTATTTTTTCGGTAAATTCGGTTACCGAAATTTAAATAATAATAATAAAAAAAAATTCGGTAATAATTTAATTAATATGTATATTAATATAATTATAATTTTATTTTCGTTATTAATATAATAAAATATATTTTAATTTTTAAAATTTCGGTAATTCGGTATACCGAATTTACCAAAATTCAAAATCTATACCAAACCGAATTTACCGAATTACCGAATTTTTTTTTTGAAGAACCGAATACCGAACCGAATTTTTCGGTTCGGTTCGGTTTTGTACCGAAATTTCGGTATTTTGGTTTGTTCGGTCGGTATACTGAACAACGAACACCCCTAGCTGCGAGGGAGCTGGGGCGGCTGCATAGGGGACGACAGTCGGCGGTCGGCGACAGCTGCGAGGGGGGGCGGCGGCTGCGAGGGAGCTGGGGCGGCTGCGTAGCGGACGACAGTCGGCGAGCACGGCGAGTGGCGGGGCGAAGCTTTTTTTTTTTTTGTGCTTCAGATCGGGAGTTAGTTGGATTAGGGCACATTGTAGTCGGTAATCAAAAGCCTGTAGTCGGTAAGCTAAAATTTGTAGTCGGGAAAGCCCGCCAGGACTTACCGACTACACTTGTAGGCGGTAACTATTTACCAACTATCGTTCCGACAAATATGTAGTCGGCATGCCGACTAAAATTTCTGTAGTTGGTACGAATTGATTGTAGTCGCTACTTACCGACTACAGATTTGTAGTCGGTAATTGTAGTCGCTATTTCGCCTTTTTTTGTTGTGTACCAAGGTAGGAAAGATGTAACGAAACTGTTATGATTATAGACTGAAACAGTGGGGAGACATGGGCAAGAAGATAAATTGATAAAAGACAAATAAAGACAACTAATAAATAGTGAATTTTGAGCAGCAGCTTCATCGTCAACTACCATCTCCTCACTTTTGCGCCTGAGACTGAACCATTTTCTTACAAGTTTCATGGGCCATGACAGCTTCACGAAAACAACAAAGACAAAAACTCATCTCAGTGCTCAATGAAATTGAATCAGCTAAATGTAAGATTTAATCATGGATTGATGCCTAAAAACACCTTCGTTGTTACATCCATTTCGTTGTACTCTAATCAGTTCCTATTTGATGTTTCGCCTTCGTGTATGAGAGAGAAGGAGATCGTTCGCGACATGTGACCGTACAATGGATTAGTCTAAGTGCATCCTCTCTTAGACGAAATAAATGATGGAAACCCAATCATTAACTTGGCAAATGAGGAAACTTTATTAATAAAATAAATGCTAGGAGGTCTGAATGGTAATTCGCCATTATAATGCTGACGTGACAACCAAGGAGGGACTTCAATTGATGACGTGGCAGCGCATAACAGTCTGGATCCTACTTTTCTCCGTACAATGGATTAGTCTAAGTGCATCCTCTCTTAGACGAAATAAATGCTAGAAGCCCAATCATTAACTTGGCAAATGAGGAGACTTTATTAATATAATAAATGCTAGGAGGTCTGAATGGTAGTTCACCATTATAATGCTGACGTGGCAAGCAAGGAGGGACTTCAATTGATGACGTGGCAGCGCATAACAGTCTGGATCCTACTTTTCTCTATTATGGATTAGTCAGGTTTAAAGCAAGCCCAAGTATTTAGGGCTAGTTTGGTTCGACTTTTGAATGATAAGTGCATTTTGTAAATGAACTTTTCTGAAATATAGTTTTGTAAGTGTAAATTTATGTTTTTGTAGGCGAATTATAATTCACGAATAATATTTAGCGCAAACCTTGAGTATAAATATGTCTTTCACTAAACTTTGTTCGTCATCGTTACATACCGAACGATTAATGTTAACCCTTTTTGGCGCAGTATTAATCACATTGCGTAAATTGATTTATTTTTCTTTAGGGTGGTTAATCTTTCAACATGTGTCTATCGTCTCAAGTCCACACAGACAACGATAGTCAATAGATACTCGATTCTGGCATGTGATTAATAGGTTCAAAAATATCGGTTATAGTTTCGAAATAGGTCAAATCTAACTGAAATCATCCTCCAAAAAGTTCCAATTATCTATACTCTTTTATTAATGGTGAGCACCCTTTAAAAACTGTCTAATTTTGATTCAATTTGGTGTAGCAATTACATCCAAAATTGAAGCCAATTGGGTAGTTATTTATTGACAAAAACTGCTCTCGCGTGAAAATGAAAACTGCCGGCAAAGACTTCATTTACTTAAAATAGAAAATAAATAATCTGCTCATTTCTTGCACCCACGTGGGGGGTGCAATTGACTAGTAGTTCTGAATATCAGTCACGGTTGAATCTTTTATTCTTCCTTTTTTTCCGTATATCTCCGGTTCAAATAATTTATTTTATTGAAAGAAAAAATAAATAAATATCGGAAAAGTCTATAACGGGCTTAAATGTTTTTGGGTTCGGAGCAACAATAAATGGACTTCAAATGGTAACTTCTAATTGGGCCGACCCAAATGTTTTCAATCAAAGAACGCTTTTCTTCGATAAGTTTTAAACCAACTTCACTAACCGTTCACCCATCGTCGTTTATCATCAAATCACAGATATTTAAACTCATAATCGCCATTATTCACTCATAAAGATTCAATCTCCATTGATCAAAATCACAGTTCCATTCCATAGGCTCACACTCAAACGAAGAACTCCTTTCTTTTTTTCTTTTTTTGTTCCTTTCTCTTCCCTTTTGTGAGTATAATAAAAACCTGCTGCAAAACGCCTCAGCTTTCCTTCTTCTGCGAATATGGAAGACGACGACGACTCATTTGCGTTCTACGACGAAGAAGCCCATGCCACGTTTTTCATTGTTTTTGATTCCAACCTTGGATCGTCCTCGAATGGAGAGATCAAATACTGCCAAGGATACATAATCTTAATCGAGGACGAATACAAAGACCTAAATGATCCTTCAAGGTCGTCGACCATCGTAGCCAAGATAATTGCGATCCAAGAATCATCTCAAGCCGCCATGGATGACCTTCAGAGACGCGTCCAAGTTAGCAAGCAGGTCAAGGATCATCCCAACATAGTTGGAGTGAAGTCCACCTTCACTTACGATCTTCTCAATAGAGGAAAGACGTGCTTCTACGTCTGCTTCAAAAACAGCTACAATGGCAACAAGCATATTATGGAATCGCTTAGAAAAGTGTTGGGAGAACAGTTTCCCGACAAGGGAATGCCGTGGGCCCACGTCGTCGTTTGTCTGAGGGAAGCGTTGAATGGCTTGTCTGAGATCCATCGAACGGGACTGTTTCACAGAGAGATAACTGCAGGTCAGATTTTCTTGGGAGACAATAATCAAATCAAATTAGGGTTTTCTGCTACTGTAGACGACCGTGGCTCGCCGCCTGAAATAGGGTCTTCTTCTTCTTCGTCGATTTCGACGCATCCCTTATCGAGAATCTACGAATGGGGTTCAGCGCCTGAAGTGTTTGTATCGGGCGGTGAGTATTATGAGGAAAAATCTGATGTATGGCTGATTGGATTAGCAGCAATGGAGTTGGTTTGGGAAGGTGGGTTCAAAGTAGTTAACAGACAACAACTTGATAGGGTTATAGATGAGATTCATGCGAAAAAGAAGCTTCCTTTCAAGCCCTATAAGAAGGATTCGACGGAAAAGACGAAGAAGAAGCGATTGGTTGAGCAGTATATGCCATCTTGGCTGAGCAAATCGGCAGAAGCTTACAAGAGAGAAAAGAAGAGGTGGAAGAATTTTGAGGAAATGGTGATGAAATGTTTGCAGAGGAACGTTAATAACAGGCAACTGTTGATGAGCTACTGAGTTTCCAAGTCTTTGTTGATGATGAGCTGAAAGATGTTTCCTTCGTCTTTGATTCTCTGAGGGCCCATCGAAGGAGAGCTAGGGTTTCTGGATATTAATTTCTTGATTTTTTGGGTTTTTACAGTGAAATATAATTGGATGGGTTTCTTTGTTCTTGGTTTGTGATGATTGATTTGTTTCTCAGTTTGTGAAATATCTTCTATGGAATGCTGAGATTTGAGATATTCCATGTGTTCATCCGTCAACTGTCGCTCAGCTGGAAAAAAGATTCACAATTTGAAACCCTATTATAAGGGTACAATCCACAAACACCAACCAAATGGATTGAAACACCTCATAAATTAAATAGAATTTTTTATATCACTAACCCTTTTCTGTTTTTTTTTTTTTTATCGAATGTAATTTGAATTCGTAGATCGTATTAGGTTTAGAGCAAGCCAAGTATTTACATATTAGTTGAGTATTTACGAATTAGTTAGGTGTTGTTTTATTATTTTTTTTTTTTTTGTAGAGGAACGAACGTTTGGTGAGTGAGGGAACAAATATGAGCTTTTTTTTTTCTTTTATCTGTAATACATGGCACACTTTCTCTCGGCTCGCTCTTTTTTTCCCACTCACACATACACTTACATTGCATATTAATATTACTAGACTACAAGTACAAGTTTGTCAACTAGCAAAACTCATTAGTCAACAAAAATCCCAATTCTTATGACGCGTGATCTTATTACAACTAATTATACGATATGTTTTTTACTTCCTCGTAACCTTGACCTTGAGGCTGCTTGGCTGCCACTTTAATTTTTTTATCTTTTTTATTATTTTTCCTTGGACCAATTTGATTGAGCTTATCTAGGGTTGGCAGTGGGCCGGAGATTCCCCGTCCCCGCGGGGATTCGCCCCGAACGAGGCGGGGAATCCCTGAGATTTTATCCCCGCGGACGGGGACGGGGAATGATATTTCCCCATGGGGATCCCCGCCCCGTCCTCGAATTATATTGTATATTGAAATATATATAATTTTAAATTATGATTTAAATAGTAGTAAAAATAATATCAAATTAAATAATATTAAAATAATACAAATAATATTTAAAATTTATAATTTATATATATTTATAACAAAAAAATTTGAATCCCCGCGGGGATCCGGCGCGGGACGGGGACGAGGACAATTTTGTCCCCGAATGCATCGCGATTCACGGGGATGGGGATGGGGATTAGGTCCCCGCCCCCGCCCCGTTGTAAACACTAGCTTATCCAACAAATTCCCCCCTTAAGCCCAATCTTCCGTCGTTCTTCCAACCCTCCTTAAACTAAACTATTTTCCGTATATCATACGTTGCGGCTCGCCACTTGGCGTCTCTATATGCCTTCGTATTTCACTCCAAAATTGTTGTCCAGCCGTACTCGCCAGTTACCAGAAAGCTCGGTGAGTCAACGACCTTATCGTAGACGACCATCTTTTCTTCCTCAATATTGTCGTCTAGCTTCTGCCCTTCTTTAATGGCGAAAATCAACTTTTTGTCGTTGTATTCCTTCAACTGCATGACTGCACATTCTTCGATCGCATCAACCACGTGCAAAACTCGTAGCACTTCTTCATGGGGCGTTCGAAGTATAGAGAATTCTCTATGGCCTTTCCGCTCTTATCGGTGTTGTAATAAATAGGCATGTTCTCCCCCATCTTCGTGACGTAGCCAGTCAGGCTCGCCGGCTCGTCACCTGCATCTGGTGTGTCGAATTCTTCGTATTCCTTAACAGGCTTCTTCTCATTGATGACCTTCACGGGAACGGTTCTGTATTGATCTGCCTCGTTTCTCGCGAGTGCATCAATCATATTGACACACCTCCGCGACTTCTTTGCGGTTTTCGTCGATCTCTTTTTCCTTCAGATTTTGTTTATTGTCCATCCATTTTGGGGCCTCCTTGGTCGCCGTCTTGACCTCGTTCTTCTCGTCCGAATCCAATTTATCGGCGAGCTTATCCCTTTCATTAATTCCTTTCCTCAATTTGTTCATATAAGTCTCGAGGGTGTTCCTAGTGACGATCCGCTCCTTCATGTTCTTGTTTTTCTCGCATAGTTTTTCTTCGTCAACGCGTTCTTTCTTGTAAGGACTGCCCTCAGTAGGTTCTCCAGTCCTCTGTGTCGTGACTTTGCCGACAACTTGTCGCAGGACCTCCGTCGTGGCTCTGTCGGTCGTCTCTCTCACGCCGGGCTCCTGGTTCTGTCTTCTCACGGCTTCTTCATCCTGCTGGGGCGCAGTTTCTCTCTCGTCTCTTTGTTGGCATAATCGCCTTTCTTTGACACCGTCTTATGTCTCTATAGGTTTACGTTCGCCTTGTAGGCATTATCTTTATCCTTCTCCGACGACGTGAGCATGGCATCGTCTGCCTTATTTTTCATTTCATGGGTATTTTTTGATGTCTTCGCGTCTCCTGGACTTTCTCAGGAGGTTGTCGTGGCGGTGTTTCTTCATATGCCTCCTCTTTTCCGAGCTCTTCTTGTTTGGAGCTCCTTTTCTCTTTTCTTCCTCCATGGCTCCTCGGCCTTTAGATATTTTTCCTCCTCTTCATCGTCATCAGCTTTCATCTTTGATGATTTGCCGTCTTCTTTTCTCGTCTCGGTTTTTAGCGGTGGTTCACCTTCTTTAGATCTTTATCAAGCTTGCGCTCCACGTCACGAGCTACCTCTTCTCGTACGTGTTCGCCCTCAACGTTCTTCTCGTCCTCCTTCGTCATCTCAAGTTCGTCATGTTTTTGTGGCTGAACTTGGTTGGTGCAATCAGCGTCTCTATACGCTTTCTCCAACAGTACCCAGGCTTCTTTTGAGTTTTCCGCACCACGTATCTCTCTGGATGGTAAATTCTACCGCATCGCGGAAGACGAGGAGCGCGAGACATTTTGTATGGTGGAGTCTCGCAACGTCTTCCATTGCGACCTTGTATACTCCATCGTATCGGGTTTGGAATATCCATCTTTGACTATTTTCCACAAACCTTGCGATTTTAGCAAAGCTTCGTTTCAACGCTCCACCGTACGTAATTACTTTCGGTGAGCTTTGGCGAGTGGCATTCCAACACCTGGTATTTCAGCATCATCATCAGCTCTGTCGGCTCTAACGGCTCTGAGCGCACCATCGGCTCTATTGGCACCATCAGCTCTACCATTTGTTGTTTCATTTTTTTATTTTGTAGAGGAACGAACGTTTGGTGAGTGAGGGGAGGAACAAATCTGAGCTTTTGTTTATGGGAAGAGAAACGATTTTCTCCACCAGAAAAACAAAACTCTTTTCTTTCTTTTATCTGTAATACATGGCACACTTTCTCTCAGCTCGTGCCTTCTCTTTTTTTTTCCCACTCACACATACACTTACATCGCATATTTATATTACTAGACTACAAGTACAAGTGAAAGAATAACGTAAATAGTGCATTTTTAAATCTTCAATTACAGAACTAGTTAACTCTATTACAAAACTAATCAACTATTTCAATTTTAGTTATTTTTATTTTCTTTTTTTCACCCTAGAACTGTTTAAATTCCATTTTATAGTCATAATTCTCTTACATTGGCTTACAAATTCTTAATAATTATATTTTCATCCCAATTCCTCTTTAAAAAATTTTAAACCCTAAAAAATATGTAAGTCTGGGTAGACGTGTTCAACCGGTTCCGATTCTGATTCTAGTGTGAAACTAGCAGTTTCTGTAGAATCAAAACTTGAGACCTTAACTTAAATCGTGGACTATCATGGTTTTGGTGACCGAGCAAATTTTCCAAACCGTTTTTTCAAATTCTTTTTTCAGATTTGTTTTTAATTTTTTATTGAAAATAAATTGCATTTTTTTTTTAATATTGTAAAAGTGTTCTCTTCGGAACTTAGAAATTTGAGCGAGATTCGAGAGATAGAATATACATTCGAGAGAGATTTCACAAAATCATAGTGAGGCAAAATCAAACTTTCCCGATATTATAGAAAAAAACATAAATCGTTGAAATGATTAAAAATGACTTTTGATGAAAGTTTATATTATTGATAAGGTGTATGCTAATGTTAGATTAAAATTGTAATTTTAGATAGTTTTGTGGTGAAAATTAAAATAATAAAATTTGAAGTTTTAAAAGTTGATTAGTTTTATAATATTATTAAAAAGTTAAGCAGTTTTATAATTGAAATTTTAAAACTAAACTATTTTTGTCATTCTCTCAAGTACAAGTTTGTTTACTAGCAAAACTCATTAGTCAACAAAAATCTCAAAAAAATTCTTACACGTGTGATCTTATTACGGCTAATTATAGGATATGTTTTTGACTTCCGTGTAAGCTTGCGGCAGCTTGGCAGCCACTTTAATTTTTTGATCATTTTTTCCTTGGACCAATTTGATTTAGCTTATCCAACATTAGGCACGGTTTGTTTTTTGAGAAAGAGAAAATTTCATTCCCACCTCAGCAGTCCTTACACACGTTCATACATCGTATGTCCACTAACTAATAAAAAAACATTTGTTGTAGCATAGTGGTCTGTTTGTACCTATGTAACTATCAAATTTTCTCAGAAAATATTCAAACGGATTGGTTACCACACAGCTGTAATCGGTTCTTCCCATGATGCCTTATATTCCTCTCCATCCAAACTTGATAAATGACAGCCGCTATGCAAGTTATGAGAAGCTTATTTTTCCTCCCCTTCTTTACTGCAATTTTCACAAGCATTTTTTCCATCTACAGAAATCATCACGCAAGCGGACCTCAAGGCGCAGCCACTGGAGCACGGTGTTTAATAGAGAAACCGTATAAGCATTGGTTTCAATTACCCACATTTCCAATCGATCAAAGGTGTGGAGGCGCTGATGCATAACCAACCAGAGTAAAAATATGTGTTTTGGAAGGTCATATCTATTCCATACAACCACACTTGGCCAGAATCGACCATGTGCCGCTACCATCCAATAGTAGGCTAAAAGCCACAATATATTGGCCATTAGTTTGATCCCCTCATTTTCCTTGGTCAAACTCCGCTTTCAAACATCTTTCACCTTGTTAATCTTTTTCCAATGCTGGCTACTATCACTTTTTGGAGTATGACGACAAAAATTATCACCTTTTAAGTAGATCCCATTAATCCATCACACCCACAACAATTCAGGTCAATTCGCCACATCACACCTGTTTTCCAATGCATGTGACATTCCATTTTTCGCAATGTTTTTATGTCCAAGCCTCTCATTTTTGCGCATGCAGGTTCTGTCCCAACTAATCAGGGCTCAGGCACGACCTTTACCTCCAACTCCCCAAAGAAAAGGTTGGTCTATTTTTTTCACCACACTCTTCGGCAATATAAAGATAGATCCCCAATAGCCATACATCGAACCCAAGACATTGTTTATCAAACATAATGGTCCAGCATATGATAGGTTGCGAGTTGTCCAGCAGTTAATTCTTTAGGCACGGTTTTTTTTACGAGTTATTTTCGGTGTATCTGGATATGGCTGGATCGGGTGGGTCGGGTTTTCGGGTAGTGAGTTTGATACATGATCCCGACCCGATCAAATGCGGGTACCGGATGGTCGGGTGCCCAAAAAAACCAGTCGGATACTCAGGGGTCGGGTTTGGGTATTATTTTTTATTTTTTAAAATTCAAAGTAAGGTTAAATTAAGTTTAATTCCTTCAACAATATTGCAAATTAAACCGATCAACAACAAAAATAATCTAAACACAATTAACAAGAAAATATATTCTAACACCATCAACATCAACGACAAAATAAATTCGACACCATGTATCCGACTGTACCCCTCTCGGGTTCAGGTTTATCTTCATTTTTTTCTATTATTTTAACTATAGATAAGCTTAAATTAAGTTGCTTATTCCTTCAACAATAAAATAAATAAAACATTTAATAAAAACTAAATATCTTTTTCTTTTATTAGTAGGACTTATAGTTTTTATTTCTGAGTAATTTCTTTTATTAGTTGGGTTTAGGTTTTATGATGGTTGGGTACTTGATCGAGTAATCGCGTAGCTTATTGCTACCCAATTTCAAATCCGAAATACATAAATTTTCTTCCAATCGTGTAGGGTCGGCTACCCGAAACCCAAATCCGAAAGTCCACCCATATATCTGGACGTAAATACTCAAAAGAATAAAAAATTATCAGCCTCTTAGAAATTTTATATATAGGTAACTAGTAGATCAATTTTTTACAAATAACTACTCGCTTTGTTGTTAGTACCATTTTACCATTGTTTACGTATCTTTTTTACATGTATATACGTACCATATCACGTGTTTATGCAGTACCAGATTCTCAAAGATGCTGTGTAATGTCTCTGTATAGATGGCGTAATGTATTATATGCCAAAATATATTTCTATGTGGTAACTACGTTTCTAATATGATTTACTTTCAGTTGAACGGTACCTACGTGTAAAAATTTTTATTCTATTTGGTATTTACACATAAAAGTTATTTGACAAGGAGTTGATTTGAGTTATTTTTATGTTACTGGGTACTAAAGTGTAAATTTTCATTTTTATATGTATTCTAACTATTCAAATATATGTTTTAAAATTGGTCAAAGTATAATTAATATTACAACAAATATTAAAATGAAATTTTTTGTCAAATATTTGATGATATATATTCCAGCATATTTATATCTATTAATCACACAATGTTTAATCATATAAGACCAACCAACATTAAGTTCATGCAGTGTAGAGTCAACTGAGATCCATCATTATTACAATTTACAATCACCTTCCATATTGTAACGCAAACCTCGAGTATAAATATGTGTTTATACTTGTTCTTCATCGTTACATATACTGCTTATATTGATTCTAATTACTTCCAACTTCGACTAATTCCAGTCTTTACCCTCATCATCGACTATGGTACGAAATTGACTTTTATTTTCTTTAGGATTAATTTCTCGATATGTGTTTATGATCTTCAAGTCCAAATAGATTACGATGGTCAATAGGTACTCGATTCTCGCACCTATACTATTATATAAAAGCTCAGCCAGGGATATAAACCGTCAATTTCACTCTAATTTTAGTTTGTAATTTTTAGCAATCAACCAAACAATAAAGGCCACGTGTATTAGATCTGAAATAACTTCTCTGTTCAATAACTGACGTTCGTAATATTAGATAAAGGTCATGTCAACGTCAATAAATAACTGACAGCCTATTGAAAACAATTCAAAGTAATCCATTCAAAGTTGGTCTAATATTACTGCACACACGTCGAGGGTGTGCACACAACTGACTAGTGTGTTTAAATGTTCATAGGTTTCACGGTTCAAAATTAGCGGTTATAGTTTCGAAATTCTAGGGTAATTCCACTTGGCACCCCGTGAATAATGTTTTTCAGTTGGAGTCAGAGTTATTTTCAATTTCGTTAGGTACTCTTGTATTTAAGACTTTTCAAACTGGAACCCAATGTATTTTTAAATTCCATTTGGTAGCTCTCTATTTAAGGCATTTCCAATTGGTATCCGAAGTTAAGTAGGTACTCATAATGTGTTTTGCTATGGCTTTTTAAAGGGCAAATACCTAAAATGGTCCCCAATGTTTACCATCTGGACCAATTTAGTCATCGATGTTTTATGAGGACCAATATAGTCCTGGTTATCAAATTTGAACCAAATTGGCCCCGTCGTTAAATAGTCATTAATTTGGATGGCAGTTGACACATGTCAACATGAGATTAGCCAGACTTCAAAAACCATAAATTAAAACTCCAAAAAGAGGGAAAATTTTAAAAACTAGAGTAAAAATTCCAAAAAAAAAGAGAAAATTACTAATAGAGAAAATTACTAATAAATTAAATAAAATAATAAATAATAAAAAAATAAAATTTCAAAATAATAAATTAAAAGAAAGATAGAACGAAAATAGTAATATAAAAACATTAAAAAGGAGAAAAGAATCCAAAAAATGGAAAAAAAAATCGAAAAAAAAAAAGAAAACAAAAAACTTAAAAATTAAAAAAATCCAAAAAAAAAAAAAAAAAAATCAAAAAGAAAATAAACTAATAAATTAAAATAAAGAGAGTATCTCCAAATTTCAACTAAAAATAAAATGATTATAAAAATGTATTAACATAATAAATTAAAGTAGAGAAACGATACAAAACTAAACTAACTTAAGTAAAAAATAAACCAAAAAGAGATAGAAAAAGTTAAAATTAAAATATAATAAAAATTAAAAATAAACAATAAAAAATCTACTAAAAACTAAAACTTAAGTGAAAAAAGAAAATAGGATAAAAATATCACTGAAAGTTGATGAAAATTCACGATCTCCTTTCTGTCCAGCTAACGGAGATGCAAGCGTCCCAGTATATTTGTTAAAAAAATCAAGAACTCGGACGATTATGTCCTCATTAACTTGGAAGGGACGGTCATCGTCAAACTTTTAGAGGCATTTTATCCTTAATTTTATTTTTCCTTTTATTTAGTTTAATAAATATATATAATTTTATCTTTTACTCTATTTTTAAATCTTAAATTTTTATTTATCATTTTTATTTTAATCTGCTCTCCCTATTTTCTTATTTTTCTCGTAATTTTTTCTTTGTTTATTTTATTATTTTTAATATATTTTCAGTCTCTCTTTCTTTTTATTTGACATTTAATTTATTATTTTTAAATTTTATTTTTTATTTAATTTGTTAGTAATTTTCTCCTTTTTTTTTTTGAATTTTTACTCTAGTCTGGCCAATTGCATGTCAACACGTGTCAACGTCCATCCAAATTAACGGCAATTTAACCGCGGGGATCAATTTGGTTGAAATTCGATAACATCGGGGACTAAATTGGTCCTCACAAAATATCGAGAACTAAATTGGTCCAGGTGGGGACCATTTTAGGTTTTTGTTCGTTTTTTAAATGACCAAAAATGAGATTTTCTAAGTATAAACCTCGTTAATTGCTACGGGTAAAAACGATTCCTACTCCTAAAAATAACATTTGTAGCTTTTTAAAATCATGACGTTAAACATTAAGAGTGTCTACCTTGAAAGCACTTTGAACACTAATTGGAAAAGCCTTAAACATAGGCGTACTAACTGAAAATTGAAAAATACTTTGGGTATAAATTACAAAATCTTAAACACATGAGTGCATGCGGAATTAATAACTTTGGACATCAACTAAAAAGCCTTAAATACAAGGGTTACAAGTGGAATTTTCTCTAAAATTTAATGGTCAAAAAACTCAAAAACACCGTGACGAAAACTGAACCGAACTCTTTAATGGGCTTAAAAAAGTTTTTGTGATCGCAGCAACAATAAATTGGCTTAAAACCCAATAAAAAATCGTGGAACTTCTAATTGGCATAGGCCCAAATCGTTTTAAATCAAAAGGAACGGTTATCTAAAGGCGTTTTAAACCAACTTCACTAACCATCAAATCACAGATATTTAAATTTAACACTCATCATCGCCATTATTTACTCGTATAGATCTAACCCTCCATTGATCATCATCCTTCCATAGGCTCAAATTCAAACGAACTCCTTTCTTTTTTTTTTTTTCCTTTTTCTTTTTTCCTTTTTGTTTTCCCTCTCTGAGTAGCTGCAAAACAACACCATTTCTTCTTCTGCAAACGATGTTGTTTAGCAGTTCATCATCATCATCAAATCATGAACGCATAGCGAATTATAACCCTCCGGCGACTACGAAAGACGAATCCTCATTTACTTTCTACGACGAACAAACCCAAACCACGTTTTTCGTCATTCTTGGTCCCTTCTCCGCCCTTGGATTGTCCTTCAATGGACACATCAAATACTGCCAGGCATCCATGGTCTTACTCGAGGACGAACACAAAGACGTAAATGATCCTTCAAGGTCGTCGACCATCGTCGCCATGGAAGTCGTGATCCAAGAATCATCTCAAGCCGCCATGGAAGACCTTCAGAGACGCGTCGAAGTTAGCAGGCGAGTCAGGGATCATCCCAACATAGTCGGAGTGAAGTCCACTTTCACTTACCGCCATGGTAGTAGTGGAACAACGTCATTCTACGTCTGCTGCAAAAACAGCTGCGATGGCCGCTCTATGAAATAACTTAGAGGACTATTGGGAGAATATCCCCCCCCCCCCCCGACAAGGGAATGCCCTGGGCCCACGTCGTCGTTTGTCTGAGGGAGGCATTGAATGGCTTGTCTGAGATCAACCGAACGGGACTGTTTCACAGAGAGATAACTGCAGGTCAGATTTTCTTGGAAGACAATAATCAAATCAAATTAGGGTTCTCTGCTACTATAGACGACAATGGTTTGCCTGAAATGGGGTCGTCTTCATCTTCTTCGCTGTTTTCGACACACAATTCGCGAGAATATTCTGTGGTTCAGCGCCTAAACTATTTGAATCCCGGGGGGAGTATTATGAGAGAAAATCTGATGTATGGCTTGTTGAATAAGTCAATACCATATCTAATAGATAAGATATGGAAGAAAAGATAGAAAGATAAAAACACGCGCATATGACTTGAGGAGCCAACCAAGGAAGACAAAATTAAATAAAGACAAGGTAAGCGTGCTTAGAGCTGAAAAATGTAAGATACGATTGATCTACTTTGGTTATATGCATTTGTCTTCTTTATCACACACATATATATATATATATATATATATATGTTTGCATGCATTGGATTTGATGAGAGAGTGAGAAGAAAAAAATGTACGTAGTGTGCATGTACTAAAGATTTGAAAAAGAAGTCTTGCTTTGCTCCTCTGATAAAAAAATTCATTTCTCTCCTAATTCGATCTAGAAATGACAAATTAGTATCAGAGCCATGTCATACGCTAGCATGCCCGTCCCGCGCCTCACAAAACTCAACTATGATAGTCGGGTTATCCGAATGAAGGTACTGCTCGGGTCTCAAGGAGTCTGGAATATCGTAGAGAAAGGGTACACCGAACCGAAAAAAATGGACGACGCGGCTCAACCTAAGGCATCGGATGAATCTTGCAGACCAGACAACACCGCGCTCAACCTCATCCACCAAGCGTTAGACGATCCAGGCCTCGAAAAGATAGCAGGCGCGAAAAATTCGAAGGAAGCATGGGAAAAACTGGAGACAGCGTACAAAGGCACCGACCGAGTGAAACAAGTACGGTTGCAAATGCTTCGTGGAGAATTCGAAATGACAAGAATGAAGAACGGCGAATGCGTATCCGATTATATAACGAGAGTACAAACCATCTCGAATCAGTTGAAGAGAAACGGCGAGGCTCTAACGGAAGCCCGGATCGTCGAGAAAATTTTCCGCTCCCTGACGGACGAGTACGAGAATGTGGTATGTTCAATTGAAGAATCAAAAAATCTCTAAGAAATGACGGTCGACGAACTCTCCGGTTCGCTCGAAGCTCACGAGCAACGGAAGAAAAAGAAGAAGCAGGAATCGCTGGATGAGGCTCTACAGACGAAATTATCACTTAAAGAAGACAAGGCGCTATATACGCATCACGGCCGAGGACGAGGTCAACGACGACGAGGTTTTGGCCAAAATTCAAGCAGAGGACGGGGATACAATCCGAAACAACGACAAATGAGCAATCAAAATTGAGAGGACGAGGTCGAGCTCAAGGACGAGGTGGTCGCTCAAATCAATCTAGCGTTGAATGCTACAACTGCGGGAAGTTCGGACACTTCTCAAAAGACTGTTGGTCCGAAAAGAAGGTGGACGAAAATGCAAAACTAATCACATGAAAATGCAAAACTAATCACACAAGAAGAACCAAAATCTGTTTCTCTCAAAATGATGGCAAGCAGGAGTCGGTCGAGGACGTTTATTTCGTACCCGACTTGAAGATGAACATCTTAAGCATGGGGCAGTTGCTTGAAAAAGGATGCTCAGTGTTCATGAAGGACCGCTCATTACAACTAAGAAACAAAGACGGAAGAATTATCGCACGAGTCGAGATGGAAAGGAACCGAATGTTCAGACTCAACCTGAAGGCGATTCAAGAAAAATGTTTGCAAGTTGACGTGGAGGACAAAGACCATTTGTGGCATATGCGATTTGGACATCTGCACTACGGTGGCCTAAAGGAGCTCTCCAAAAGAGGCATGGTCAACGGAATGCCGGTGACAGAAGGCGGAAAGAAGCTTTGCGAAAGCTGCGTAATCGGAAAACATACCAGGACGACGTTCCAGAAGAAGGCAGAATATCGAGAGCGCAAACCAATTGAGCTCATACTTACAGACATATGCGGGCCGATCACACCAGAATCATTCGGCGAAAGGAGATACTTCATCACTTTCATCGATGACTACTCAAGAAAGACGTGGGTGTATTTCTAAAGGAAAAATCAGAAGCGCTCGAGACATTTAAAAAATTCAAAACTATGGTCGAGAAGGCAACGGGTTCAAATATCAAGGCGCTCCGCTCTGACAGAGGTGGACAATATACTTCAGGCGCTTTTGTAATTTTTTGCGAAAAGCAAGGCGTCAGGAAGTTCCTCACCGCACCTTATTCACCACAGCAGAACGGAGTAGCTGAAAGGAAGAACTGAAGTATTTTCGACATGGTTCGATCAATGTTAAAAAGCAAGGACATGCCAAAGGAATGTTGGGCCGAAGCGGTACGATGTGCTATATATATTCAGAACCGATGCCCACATCAGAGCCTCGAGATCAAACACCGTAGGAAGCATGGACTGGTCGAAAACCGACGGTAGCGCACTTCAAAATATTTGGAAGCGTGGCATATGCACATGTGCCCGATCAAAGAAGAACCAAGCTCGACGATAAAAGCAAAAAGCTCGTGTTTATTGGGTATGATGAGAAGACGAAGGCGTACCAGCTCTATGACCCTGAAAATAAAAAGGTGATAGCAAGTCGCGATGTTCGGGTAGACGAAGAAAGTTCGTGGGACTGGAATGTTGAAGAAAACACAATGCCTGAAGAATCACTAGTCGTTGCACCAATACATGTTCTGATTTCGTCTCAAGAAAATGACGAGGAGGATGAACCAAGACAGCCGAGGATGCGAAGCATGCAGGACCTTTACAGTCAACTGAACAGGTTCACCTAGTCTGCTTACTGGCCGATTCGTAACAAATTAGTTTCGAAGAAGCCATAAGAGACAAGAGATGGAAAGCGGCAATGGACAAGGAAATAAAGGCGATCGAAAAGAACGACACATGGAAACTTGTGGAGTTGCCAAACGGGCATAAACCCATTGGAGTCAAATGGGTTTAAAAGAAGAAGATGAATGCTCAAGGAAAAGTTGAACGTTACAAGGCGAGATTGGCGGCGAAGGGCTATCGACAACAAGCGGGAATAGATTACGATGAAGTTTTTGCTCCCGTTGCAAGAATGAAGACAATCCGTTTGCTCCTAGCTCAAGCTGCACAACTCAACTGGCCAATCAACCAGATGGACGTGAAGTCCGCTTTTCTGAACGGGGAACTTGAGGAGGAAGTCTACGTGGAGCAGCCCCCGGGATATTCAAAATCGAGAGAAGAGGGCAAAGTGCTAAAATTAGAAAAGACGCTTTTACAGGCTAAAGCAAGCGCCGCGAGCATGGAACACCCGGATCGACGGATATTTCAAAAAGAACAAGTTCGAGCAATGTCCGTTCGAGCATGCTCTCTACGTCAAACGAGAAGGAGAGGAAATGATCATCGTCGCACTCTATGTTGATGACCTGATTTTCATGGGAAACAGTGAGAAAATAGTCAACGACTTCAAGAAGGCGATGACGAAGGAATTCGAGATGACGGACTTGGGATTGATGAAATATTTTCTTGGTCTCGAAGTCGAGCAAAAAAGCACGGGAATTTTGTGTCGCAAGAAGCGTATGCGAAGGCTATATTAAAGAAAAATAAAATGGAGGAGAGCAACTCGGTAGCGACACCAATGGAACTTGGAACAAAACTGTCCAAGTTTGAGGGAGGACAAGGAGTGAATGCGACCGATTATCGAAGTCTCGTGGGCAGTCTGTGATACTTGACCTGCATGTGACCCGATATCGCTAATAGCGTTGGAGTCGTTAGCCAGTATATGGAAGATCCGAGGCAGTCGCATCTAAAAGCGATTAAGAGAATTCTACGATACATCCGAGGAACGCAATCACTCGGACTATTTTATCCAAAGGCGAGCGATTGCAAATTAGTCGGATATTCTGACAGCGATTGGTGCGGAGATATCGATGATCGAAGAAGCACTGGCGACTACGTATTTTACCTAGGGAATACGGCATTCACCTGGTTATCGAAAAAGCAACCGAACGTGACTCTATCAACCTGCGAAGCAGAATATGTTGCAGCATCGTGGTGTGTCTGTCACGCAATCTGGCTGAGGAACTTACTGCTCGAATTGAATCTTCGACAAGATAAGCCAACCGAAATTCGAGTCGATAATAAGTCAGCGATCGAGTTGGCGAAAAATCCAGTTCATCATGATAGAAGAAAGCATATTGATGCGAGATTTCATTTTATTCGGGAACACATAAAAAATGGAGCAGTAAAGATGGTACACGTCGCGAGTTCGGATCAAGTTGCGGATATTTTCACGAAGTCGTTACCAACAAATACGTTTGAGAATTTGAAGCAGATGCTCGGGATGAAAGATCAAAAGGTATTGAACTTAAGGGAGGAATTTGTTGAATAAGTCAATACTATATCTAATAGATAAGATATGGAAGAAATGATAGAAAGATAAAAACACACGCATATGACTTGAGGAGCCAACCAAGGAAGACAAAATTAAATAAAGACAAGGTAACCATGCTTAGAGCTGAAAAATGTAAGATACGATTGATCTACTTTGGTTATATGCATTTATCTTCTTTATCACATATATCTATATATATATATATATATATATATATATATATATATATGTTTGCATGCATTGGATTTGATCAGAGAGTGAGAAGAAAAAAAATGTACGTAGTGTGCATGTACTAAAGATTTGAAAAAGAAGTCTTGCTTTGCTCCTCTGATAAAAAATTCATTTCTCATCCTTCGTTCTTTCTACTTCATATTCAGACGCACATATAAAGACGTCGCCACCGTCTCCTAATTCGATCTAAAAATAACATGGCTGATTGGTATAGCAGCTATGGAGTTATTTTGGGAAGGTGGGTTCAAAGCAAATAACAGACAACAGCTTGATAGGGTTATAGATGAGATTCATTGCGAAAAAGAAGCTTCCTTTCAAGCCCTATAAGAAGGATTCGAAGGAAAAGACGAAGAGAAGCGGTTCATTGAGCAGTATATGCCATCTTGGCTGAGCAAATCGGCTGCAGCTTACAAGAGAGAAAAGAATAGTGGAGGGATTTTGAGGAAATGTGTTGTGAATATGAGGTCTGTAGTGATCAAAGACTTCATCTTCTTTCAAGTTTGGAATTCTGCAGGAACTTGAGATAATCTGTTTCTACGCGTGTATCTATAAGGCACTTTCCTAAAGGTGATTTTCGCTCTCTACAAAGCAAACGAGAGAATAATCGAATACCTTCAGGATACAAAGAAACACGTACTGCGCTTTTGCTTTAGCGAAGTATGCACTGAATTCTTTTGGTGTGTTTGAGCAGATTTGATTGCTTGAGTTAATTCTCTGCAGAAGAAAGAACACAAGTATTTATAGTTGCAGAGAGGTTCCTTCTGAATTGGTACTTCTATTCGCCAAAAGAGATAACTTAACAGATATAATGTTTCATTGAAGTGATATAACAATTCATTAATTATTTCCTACGAAGGGATACGACTCTTCGACTAAGTCATATAATATTTTAATATTTTATTTTCTTTATTTGAAAATATTCAACAATCCCCCGCCATTTTCAATATAAAGGAAACTCTCCTTAACGATAAACAAATCTGCAAATCTCATGCATAGATAATGGTATTCCAAAAGATTTGAACCATCACTTAGTGAAGGCTCGATACAAGAGGTCCGAATAAAATGGTGGATACAGCCTTGAACCAATTATTCATACTGACAACCTGTAGAGTCGGTCACACATTTGATTTTCTCACACCGCCAGACATTCATTTATAGCGACACATTATAGACCTTATGTCCAGTATCCTTCATGAGTGTGTCGAAGTCAAGCTCTTGAACTTCTTTTAAGCGGTCAAACTTTTACACTCACATAGGTAGACCTATCAAGATATCCCCGTCGTTCGATATCCGATAAAATTAAAATATAGCCTATAGACCTATTAAGAGATCAAATCTCAACCTACCTTTTTACTAACGGGCAACAAGTGCTACTTAAACTTCGGATGCATAATATATTGTGGCACTCCAAATCACGCTGATGATGTACTTTGACTCATTGAACTCGAGACTTAGACGGTATATCAAGTGTCGGGTTGAGGTTCCACCATGGGTGACTTCGATTTAATGAGCTTGAGACCCATCCCCTTAGACGTCTTGTTGACTACGTCTCGTGATAAAGCTTTTGTCAATGGATCTGCGAGATTATCGCTAGATCGTACGTAATCGATGGTAATCACACCATTAGAGATTAAATCTCTTACATAACTATGTCGTACTCCGATATGTCTTGATTTTCCATTGTAAACATGATTGTATGCTCTTGCAAGAGTTGCTTCACTATCACAATGAATCGAAATAGGTGCAATTGGTTTTTCCAATATTGGCAACTCAAATAGTAAATCGCGTAGCCATTCTGCTTCCTTGCTTGCAGAAGCAAGGGCAACAAATTCAGATGCCATAGTTGAATCTGTTATGCAGGTCTGTTTCTTAGATCCCCAAGAAATTGCACCTCCGCCAAGCATAAAGATCCAACCGGTTGTACTTGCATGATCGCCGCTGTCGGTTATCCAACCAGCATCAGAATATCCTTCTACAACTGAAGGATATCCACCATAGCATATGCCATATTCCTTAGTTTTCTTCAGATATTTAAAAATTCTCGTGATTGCATGCCAATGTGCATCACTCGGGTTACTAGTGTATCTACTTAGCTTTCCAACCGCAAAAGCTATATCTGGTCTTGTGCATGTCATCGCATACATCAGACAACCTATCACTTTGGAATATACCATCTGTGATACTGGTTTTCCGGTATGTTTGATCAATTTTATATTTGGATCAGACGGACTAGATGCGGGAACGCAATCAGAGTGATTAAATTTTCTCAATACTTTCTCAATGTAATGAGATTGAGTAAGTGTTATCCCTTCATCTCCTCTTAGGATTTTTATCCCAAGAATAACATCGGCTTCACCCATATCTTTCATGGCAAAGTTATTCGATAGGAATTCTTTGGTTTCTCTGATTTGATCTAAATCAGTACCAAATATTAACATATCATCAACATAAAGGCATATTATAACTCCTTTATCTCCATTAAACTTACTATAGACACATTTGTCCGCTTGGTTTATTTGAAACCATTAGCAAGTACCGTTTGGTCAAACTTTTGATGCCATTTTTTTGGCGCTTGTGTCAGACCATATAACGATTTTATAAGTTTACATACTTTGTGCTCTTGGCCTTGCATAACAAACCCTTCTGGTTGTTTCATGTAAACTTCTTCATCTAGCTCTCCGTTTAGAAAGGCCGTCTTCACATCCATTTGATGAATAATAAGTTTATATATGGATGCCATTGCTATTAACAATCATATTGTAGTCATTCTCGCCACTGGAGAATAAGTATCGAAGTAATCGATTTCTGATTTATGACTGAAACCTTTAGCTACTAATCGAGCTTTAAACTTCTCGATCGTACCATCGCGTTTAGTTTTCTGAATATCCATTTACACCCAATAGGTTTCGAGCCCAGTGGTGGGTCAACCAAAATCCACGTTTGATTTCCCATAATTGAATCCATTTCATCATTTATCGCTTCTTTCAAGAAAGCGACGTACCGTGATTTCATGGCTTCATCAAATGACTGAGGATCATCTTCTGTGTTATAACAGAATGGGACTTCTTGGGTAACGCTTTCTCTTGTTCCTTCCACAAGAAACATAAAGAAATCAGAACCGAAATCACGAGCTTTTCGAGCACGTTTGCTTCGACGAATTTCAACATCTTGTTGTCCATCGGTTCGTTTTGTGTCATCTAGTGAGATATTTTTATGTATACCCGTGTCCTTAATCTGAGGTATTGACTTAAACCGTTGCTCATCGAAAATGGCATCACATGACTCCATTACGGTATTAACCGATATATAGTCATTAGGTTCCATAACATAAAATCTATATGCTTTGCTATTTTGTGCATAACCAATAAATATGCACTCAATACCTCTTTCACCCAGTTTCTTTCTTTTGGGTCCTGGAACCTTAACGATTGCTCGACAACCCCAAACCTTGAAATAACTCAAGTTAGGTTTTCTTTTGCTCCAAATTTCGTAAGGAGTTACTTTGTTCCGTTTATTAGGAACTCGATCCGGATGCTGACATCATAGAATTTATCATCTCCGTTAGAACACGATTTTTGCGTTCTGCCACTCCGTTTTGTTGTGGAGTATATGGAGCAGTAGTCTCATGGACTATACCCGTTGTCTCAGGACTGTAGTATTCTCCACCTCTATCAGTTCTTAAACGTCTTATAAACGTTTCACATTGTAATTCCGATTCATTCTTGAAAATCTTAAATTTTTCAAGAGCTTCGTCTTTAGAATGCAATAAATAGACAACACAATATCTACTGCAGTCGTCTATAAAAGTAATAACATATTTTTTATTTCCGATTGTAGGAGTACTATGCAAATCACATACATCTGAATGAATTAAATCTAACAATTTTGAAGTTTTTTCTACTTTTGGAAAAGAACTTCGAGTTATTTTTGTTAGCATGCATGTTCGACAAATGTTATTTTCAGTTTTGACATGCGGAATCATATTTAGTTTTGACATGCAACTAATTCTTCCATAATGAACATGTCCTAATATATTATGCCATAAGTCAGGAGAATCGACGATATAAGCAGAACTAATTTTATTATTACTGGAAATGTTCAACTTGAACATTCCGTTACACAAGTAACCCTTCCCTACAAACAATCCTCCCTTCGAGAGTACAAAATTATTTGCTTCGAATACTAGTTTGAAGCCAAATTTATTCAGAACACTACCCGATACTAGATTCTTCCTTACTTCCGGCGCATAATACACATTATTTAGTGTCAATTTTTCCCGGATGTAAATTCCATGTAGAGGACTTCCGTAGCATTTCCCTATTCCAAGAACGGGGACTTCCGTAGCATTTCCCATGTAGAGGACGGTTCCTTCCGGCACTGCTTCCATGTTTTTGAACATTTGTTTATTCTTGCAAACATGGCGGGTGGCTCCTGAATCGATCCACCATTCATCGTCATCTTCGATCATATTTACTTCTGATATGACTGCAACTAGGTTATCTATTGCTTTAGAGGATGCGCCATTCGCTTTTTCCTTCTTCAAGAGACGACATTCATTTTTGTAATGGCCTGGTTTTCCACAGTGATAGCAACTTCCTTTCTTTCGCTTGTTGCTATTGAACTTCTGTGCATTTTTGCTTGGAATTGCCTTTTCTTTGAAGGTTTGATCCGATGACCATCCTCAACTACGAGCACTTTCGAGTTGGTCTGTTCCTTCTCATTTTCCTGTGTTTGCAATTCCTTGCGAAATTCCTCTTCGATTCGAAGAGAATTTGCAAGCTGTTCAAGAGAGATATCTTCCTTTGTATGCTTTAGATTTCGTTTAAATTCTCTCCACGAAGGAGGCAACTTGTCGATGACATTAGACACGATAATTGTCTCGTCCATGACCATTTTATGTTGATTAAAATTATTCAACATACGCTCAATCTCATGGAATTGCTCCATAATTGGTCTGTTATCATCCATCTTAAAATTATTAAAACGTGAGACAATAAATTTCTTACTTGTAGCGTCTTCCTGAAGATACTTTGTCTCTAATCTTTCCCATAATTCTTTTGCCGTCGCTACAGTATGATAAACGTCGAAGAGCGCATCGCTCATAGCATTCAAGATATGTCCCCGACATATCTCCTCATCGGTATCCCATTTTTGCCTTCTCCTTGCGTCGGCGATGGTTTCTTCAGGATTTTCTTCGGGCCTTGGGGTGTTGAGAACATAGCTTACTTGGAGCGAAATTAAGAGAAAATGAATTCTCTTTTGCCAGCGTATAAAGCTCCCACCATCGAAGCGATCGAGCTTTATTAAATTGCTTGCTAATTCTTTGAGTGACGCCATGAAAACAGATTCAAAAAATCACCTTTAGATTGTTGTGAATATGAGGTCTGTAGTGATCAAAGACTTCATCTTCTTTCAAGTTTGGAATTCTGCAGGAACTTGAGATAATCTGTTTCTAGGCGTGTATCTATAAGCCACTTTCTAAATGTGATTTTCGCTCTCT
This sequence comes from Craterostigma plantagineum, assembly GCA_027422505.1. NCBI lineage: Eukaryota > Viridiplantae > Streptophyta > Magnoliopsida > Lamiales > Linderniaceae > Craterostigma > Craterostigma plantagineum. The sequence continues at coordinate 162,005 of JAPQWV010000290.1, read as the reverse complement.
ACAAAGCAAACGAGAGAATAATCGAATACCTTCAGAATATAAAGAAATACGTACTGCGCTTTTGCTTTAGCGAAGTATGCACTGAATTCTTTTGGTGTGTTTGAGTAGATTTGATTGCTTGAGTTAATTCTCTGCAAAAGAAAGAACACAAGTATTTATAGTTGCAGAGGGGTTCCTTCTGAATTGGTACTTCTATTCGCCAAAAGAGATAACTTAACAGATATAATGTTTCATTGAAGTGATATAAAAATTCATTAATTATTTCCTACGAATGGATACGACTCTTCGACTAAGTCATATTTTAATATTTTATTTTCTTTATTTAAAAATATTCAGCAAAATGGTGATGAAATGTTTGCAGAGGGACGTTAATAACAGGCCAACTGTTGATGAGCTACTGAGTTTCCAAGTCTTTGTTGATGATGAGCGGAAAGATGTTTCCTTCGTCTTTGATTCTCTGAAAGCCTATCGAAGGGGTTATAGCGTTTGAATATTAATTTCTTGACTTTTTGGGTTTTTACAGTGAATAATAATTGGATGGGTTTCTTTGTTCTTGGTTTGTGATGATTGATTTGTTTCTCAGTTTGTGAAAGATCTTCTATGAATTGCTGAGATTTGAGATATTCCATGTGTTTGTTCATCGTCAACTGTTGCATGAGACTACGAGAGTGTTCTTTTTTTTTCTTAGTATAAAGAAAAGGGAAGTGATAAAATGAATTTCAATTTTCTTTATCTGTTTTGTGAAAGTATAAAGATAAGATAGTCTCCTTTTCGGCTATTAGCAACTATCATCGGTTCGTCCCCTCTCTCTCTCTCTCTCTCTCTCTCACACACACACACACATAAACACACTTCTTTTCATTGCAAAAACTCAGAAATCGATGAAGAATTATTACTGAACGTCCCTTAAGCTTTTGTCGAGATTCGCCGCACACGAATGGGTGGAAAGTCCATCAGTTTCCGCAGCTGGAAACTCCACTTCCGCCGCCGCCACGACGCCGCCGACGAAGGCGCCGCTTCTCCGCCGTCACCTCCGCCGGAGTTCGTTTGCCCCATATCCAAGTCCCTCATGTCCGACCCCACCATAGTCGCCTCGGGGCACAGCTTCGAGCGCGTGTGCGCACGCGTCTGCATCGACCTGAACTTCAGCCCGGCGCTGAACGACGGCACCGTCGCCGACTTCTCCTCTCTGATTCCCAACTTAGCCCTAAAAACCGCCATCCTCAACTGGTGCAAGAAAAACGGGTCGGATCGGCCCAACCCGCCCCTCTATTCGGACATCGAATCTTCGATTCGCCCCCTCATGACGACCAAACCCGAGGCAAAAACCCCCAAATTCGCCGACGGCGGAGACCCATCGTTTTCTTCGAGCTCGGAAGAGTCCGTGATTGCAAACACGACGCCGTATCGGATGCAATACCCAGATCGCCCGATGTGCTTCTCCTACGCATCGTCGCCGTCGACTTCGTCCGATTTCATCTCCGACGAAACCCTAGCTTCATCCCTGTCGAACTCAGCCTCCAGCGAAGACGAAAGCTTCGTCATGAAATTGAAGAGCCCAGACGTCTACGAGCAAGAACAGGGCATAATCTCACTGCGAAAGATCACCAAAACGAACGAAGAATCGCGCAAAACCCTCTGCACAGAAAGGGTCCTCCTCTCCCTCAAATCCCTGCTCCTATCAAGGTACGACGTCGTCCAAACAAACGCCGCCGCAGCTATGGTCAACCTCTCATTGGAAGACTGCAACAAAGTCAAAATCGTCCGATCAGGGATAGTCCCAATACTCATCGAAGTTCTCAAGAATGGGTTCAAAGAGTCCAAAGAACACGCCTCGGGCGCACTCTTCAGCCTAGCCCTCGACGACGGCAACAAAACGGCCATAGGCGTGCTCGGAGCCATAGAACCCCTCCTCCACGAGCTGAGAGTAGGGACGCAAAGGAGCCGACAAGACTCAGCCTTAGCTCTGTACCACCTAACCACTGTTAGGAGCAACAGGCTAAAGATCGTAAGGCTAGGGGGAGTTCCCGTCTTGCTAGGGTTGCTCAACGACGCTAACATGGCGGGTCGGGTCGTGCTCGTGGTGTCGAACCTAGCCGCCTGCGAAGAGGGTCGGGTCGCTTTAATGGACTCTGATGCAATAGCTAAGCTGGTCAGCGTTCTGAGGGACGGGCTAGGGTTAGGGTTCGAGCCCATTAGGGATAACTGCGTGGCTTCTCTGTACCTTTTGAGCCATGGGAGTTCTTTGAGGTTCAGAGGGTTGGCCATGGAGGCTGGGGCGGTGGAGGTTTTGAGGGATGTGGTGGAGAAAGGGAACGATCAGACTCGGGAAAAGGCGAAGAAGGTGTTGGAGGGCTTAGGGGTTTCGCCGGAGGAGGCTGAGGAGGGAAGAGATGAGGTGGATTGGGAGGCTGTTATGAAGGGCGGCGTGGCTGCTCAGGCGAGGCATAGGTTTGGTAAGAGCTATGGAGGCTGAGCTGAGCTGATAAAGATTGAATCTTGATCTTATTCGGGTTAGTTTTTTTTGTTTTTCTTGTCTATTTATGATGTAATTAAGCTAAGATGAATCCTCTGTTCTTGTTTATTATGTTGATTAATTGTTCTTGGTTAATGATTTTGGCCCTCACGTTTTATTTGTGTAAGTGGTGTTTATGGTGGTTAATTGTACATTGGTGAAGAGTGTTTCCATTGTTAGATTGAGAAGAAAGTTTGCTTGCAATAATGAAAATAGTTGGAAAATGATTGATTTTGAGTTGCATTGCAACGTTGGTGCAGCCTAGTACGAATTTTCTTTGACTGGGTAAGAAGCTTTAAAGATCTGATTTTTTTTTTTTCTGTGGTTTTAAAATGGTTTTGGGGCCTAACGTTTATTTATGTATTTTGAGGAAATAAATGTGTGGAATTTAGGTAGAGCATGGCGTGGACATTTTGATTGAGAGATTCTTGGCCTATCTGATATATATACCGCGTTGTAGAACGTTTGAAATTTATGATTCAATTATGTTGTGCTGACTTCGTTTGAAGCATATTCAACTTCAGACGAATTGTTATTAGACTTTGACTAGCATTATTTATTGCATTTGGGTTATTAATTATTATTATCATCATTTTGTTGTAAAGTTCTAAGAATTGTTTACTAAATATCTTGGTAAGGATCATGGTGACGTTATCTATAGGACCAAAATAGGAAGCGAGTCTTGGTCGTAAGGGACGAGTTAGATAGAACTTTCTATTACAATAACTTTTGACTCGGACAATTGGATGGTTTTGGAATTTTTTTTTTTCCTTGAACGTGTATATTATTTTTTCTTTCCACTTGCTTAAAAACCAAGTTACATAGAGTAAACATCTTGAGTTGAACTAAAAAAACTAGAAGACAATAACAAAAGTTACATCCAAATCTTAGCAGCAGCAAAATTGCTCTTTTTCTTGGGTTAATTAAAGATCAGGCCCCATTAAGTATTATAGTTTTGGGTTCAGACCCCATTACATTGGGCTTTAGGATTAAAGACCCACTTTTCGAAAAATTCAGGGGTCAGGCCCTAAAATGACGGAAAAAGACGTCTTTAACCCTGACATATGCCAAAATTACGTTGTATACCTAAATAATCCGTTCTAGCCAATTATAACAGTTCGGCGCTGAAAAGAACACTTCCTTTCACGTGGATAACAACAGTCTTGTACTGAGTACCATATGTCGTCTATTTAGTAACAAATAACGTCGCAGAAATAACACAATATTAAAAAATAATACCGCTTCCTGCAACATCATTTGTTAATGTGTTACTGCAAGAATCGGTATTATTTTTGAATGATGTTGTATTTCTACGACTTCGTTTGTTACTATATAGACGTCATATGGTACACAATATAAGACTTTTGTTATCCAAATGAAAGGAAGTGTTTTTTCAGCGCAAAACTGTTATAATTGTTCTTAAACCCTCCACCTAACCATCCCCCTGTTTTCCTAGACAGAAAATTCATCATTATGGGGAGCAATGCCCGATCAATGGGAAAAATAGGGTTCGATAGTCCGATGTAATAAATTTGTCTGTTAGTAACATTTTACTGTCGATAAGTAACGTCTTATGACGTTAAAATAACACTTATGATTTTTACGGTAACAAATCAGTATAATTCTGTAACAGTTATAATTGTTCTTGAATCCTCCACCCGACCATCATCCCCCTGTTTTCCTAGACAGAAAGTTCATCATTATAGGGAGCAATGATCCTATAATGGGTTACCAATTTTCAATCTCGAAACGTGTAATAAGATCGAAACGCTAATGATTCGATCTTTTATAGAAAAATGCTAATGGTCGTCGCGTCGAGTTTAGGGTTTACGGTTTAGGGTTTATGGTGTAATAACGCATGATGGAAAACAAAACAAGGTATTAACAATCGACTGTGCTCGATCAGTGTGAAAAATGAGGTTCGATAGTTCGATGTAATAAATATGTCTGTTAATAACATTTTACTGTCGATAAGTAACGTCTTATGACGTTAAAGTAACACTTGCGGTTGTTACGGTAACAAATCAGTATAACTGTGTAACATAAAACTGACGTTAAATACCATTCAGAAATCACTTTTATTAAGGGTAATATCGTCAAATCACAGTTTTTGGTCCTTTTCACTTATTTTTTGAAAAAATAGGTCCTTAAAAATAAAGAAAATTCTGACAGGGCCTGATTCCTAATTTCAAAATATAATAGGGCCTGACACAAAATTTGCCCCTTTTTTTTCGAGGGATTGCTGTCATGTCATTAATCATATCATATCACACCAAACTTATATATGATCATCGTAGCATCCAAAACGTTAAGTTAAACAAAAAACTACAAACGCGTATACGAATACGAAATGATAAATAAAGGTATGGCTATATACAATTAAAAATCAAGAATGCTCGACATAAATTTGCGCTATACCATAATAATATACATTGCTCAAATAGAGTATCAGGGATATATATTAGGCCTAAAATTATTATGGCAAACATATTATGGTGGATTGCATCGACTTAGTGAAATTCATTTTATTTTCCGTTTTACGTTTCTCAATAATCGGAGAGCGCTGAGGAATAACAAAACGCATGGAATATCTCAAATCGCAGCATTTATTTCGTAAAAGATTTTTTCCCCAAACACAAACAGTCATCACAAACCATGAACAAAGAAGTCGAATTATTCACTCTAAACCATATCATTCAATCCCCTTAGCTGCTTCCATGGCCTTCAGAGAATCGAAGACGAAAGAAACGTCATTCAACTCATCAACGAAGACTCGGAAACCCAAAAGCTCATCAACATTTGGCCTGTTATTAACGTTCTTTTGCAGACATTTCATCACCATTGCCTCGAAACCCTTCCATGCCTTCTCTTCTCTACTGTAATCTGACGCTGATGAGCTCACCCAGGATGGCATAAACTTCTCCAATTTCTTCATCTTATCCTTCTTATGATAGGGCTTGAAAGGAAGCTTCTTTTTCTCATGAATCTCATTTATAACCCTATCGAGCTTTTCTCTATCTGTGATCGCATTCAACCCCTCTTCAGAAACTAACTCCATCGCTGCTATACCAATCAGCCACACATCAGATTTACCCTCATAATATGCCCCGTCTGAATCGTAAACTTCTGGCGCTGAACCCCAGTCGAAAATCTTCGATAAGGGATTGTTCGGAATCGAAGAAGAAGATGAAGAAGAAGACCCTTGAGAGGATTCACGGTCATCTATAGTAGCAGAAAACCCTAGTTTGACTTGGTTCTCTTCCAAGAAAATCTGACCTGCGGTTAACTCTGTGAAACTCTCCCACCCTATGAATCTCAGACAAGCCATTCAAAGCTTCCCTGAGACAGACTACGACGTGGGCCAGGGGCAATCCTTCGCCGGCGAAGCGTTTCTCTTGCAAGACTTCTCTTAGGGACACCATGCACTTGCCGTTGTATGAGGACATGTTATGGAAACAGACGTAGAAGAAGTCCTTATTACCTTTGATACTATTACGAAAAGTGAAAGTCGAACTCACTCCCACTATATTTGGATGATTTCTGACAAGCCCACTGATACGAACACGCTTCTGAAGGTCTTCCACGGCGGCCTGAGATGATGGTTCTTGGAGCTGCTCGACTTCCTTTGCTACGATGAACGGCGAAGAGCTGCTGGGATCTTTGCATTTGTTGTATCCTATGTAGAATTTGATCGCTCCGTTGAAGGAAGATCCATCGGAGATTGCAAGGTGATAGGTTGTTCGCTTGTTCGAATCGTAGATGAACAGCTCTTCCATCCTCTTTTTCTTGAGTGTTTCGTACATTGCTTTGAGATTAGGATCTTCGTTCATCTCTTGATGGAGCTTAGGCGTAAGCTTTAGGATGTAAGCTCTGAAGAGATGAGCTGCGCAGCCTTCGTCTGATGAATTGTCTGAAGACATCGTTTTCGCAGAGAAGAAGATTCGCTCAAAGAGATGAGAAAAGAAGAGAAGAAGAAAAGAAGAATGGAGTTCTTTGGAGAGTAAAAGGGCTATGGAGGTTTTGAATCTTTGAGTAAATTGCGGGGATCTGATTTTTTGTATTGCGATGATGAGTTTTTCTATTGAGCTTAAACCGACGAGCGAGTGACAGTTGAAGTTAGTTTAAAATATATTGAAGAAAAACCGTTTCTTTGATTTTTTTGGGAGACAAAAAATGGGCCTAGGCCGAATAATGTACAAGATTGGGTGATAATTTTCGAAGCCATTAATTGTGCTGGGAGTTAAAAAAAAAAGGTATGTATTCAAAACAATATCTATACTATTTATTAATAGAGAGCACCATTTAAAAACTGCTCTTTAATTCCAATTTGGTGTAGCAATTAGACCAAAAATTGGAACATATTGTCAGTTATATTTAATAGACCTCATCGATGTGAGAAAAACTCCCCCACGATGTGGGTACCAGTTACTAGTTCTAATAAACGCTTATCTACGATTATGGATTGATTTGATGTCAATGTAATCATAATTACACGCTGAACGTTTCTAATTTAATCCAGAAACCTAAACTCAATTTCTTTTGTATCTACTGGTACGTTTAGCACATATTATATGTGCGAATGTATCAACTTATTTTGAAATCTGAAGAATATTAATTAAGATATTCAAAAAACAAATTAATTTAAGGATATAAATATAAAAAATATTAAGGGTGCAATTGTCGCTAAGCATTTATCAAATTGACCGACCAATTCGACCATTGAATGGAACATGACTGTTGATAAAAGAATATAGATATATACTTATAAATAATAAACTTTTAAAATTAGAATTTCACTTAAAAATAACTAGTAGCACTTTGTTTTGTTTATGGGATGTTGGTGCTTTTCTTCGTAAGTTTATATAAACCCGGGGTTTATGCATAAACATTATAGACTAAGTTTTATAAAAACCTTACTAATTTAAAGCGCAAGCCATTAATATAAACTAGTACTCACCCAATGTGTGCGCTATAATATATAAATATACTATTAAATTTATTTTAGTTTAATATATCTAAGGGGTAACTTCCACTAAATCCCCATTCCCTTATTTTCTATCAACTAACTACTCATTCCATATTATTTATTACCAAACTCCCTAAATCAAAACAATCTTACACATAACTCCCCATGGACGATTTTGCCCCTCTATTAGTACCAATATACGTATGTTTGTAGTACCCCATGGACGATTTTGCCCCATCTATTAATTTCCACACCCTTACCCAACCTTGTAGTACCAAAATACGTATGTTTGCAGTACCAATGTGTAGATGTTCATAGTACCATTCCGTGAACCCATGGACGATTTTGCCCATACTGATTTCCACACCCTTCCCTTTCCTTACGCAAACTTGTAGTACCAATATACGTATGTTTGTAGTACGAATGTATGAATGTTAGTGGTACCATTCCGTGAGCTAATGCAGTACCATATGATAAACGCATTTCAATGCGTTTATCGTAGTATTTATTCGGTGTATAATAGAGCTTTAGCAATCAATGTATGCATTTATTCGATATATTTACACTTGTTTTATTGTTGTAGGAGCTTGCGACGAGTTACGGGCGAAAAGGAGCGAAAACGAGGCAAAACGGCGCGAAAAGGGCAACACTGCCCTCGGTCACGGCCATACGCATTACGCGTCACGGCCGTGACGAGGGACAGAGAGTGCGGCGAATGACGGTCACGGCCGTGACATGCAACACACGTGGCCGTGACGCAAGGCAGAGGGATGCGCTGATGATGGTCACGGCCGTGACGTGCGATGCACTTGGCCGTGACTGAAGGCAGAAAGTGCGAGACGCGGGCGATGTTGGTCACGGCCGTGACGGCCCATGTCCCAGACCGTGACCGACACGGGAATCAGTATAAAATGCCCAAATTCGACCCAGAAAAAGACACAACTTACCAGAGATCAAATCCAATCTATGGACGAATTTAGGGAGAAAAGAACAAAGAATTACATCCCGGAGCGCAAGAGACGGAGCAACGATGCAATCACGCCCAATTGATCAGAGAACGAAGATTTATCAAGCAAGCATCGATAATTCACCAGTATTCAAGATCATGAGTTCTTCTTCTCTGTTCTCTACAATCTTCGTTGTTATCTCGTCTATTATGAGTAGCTAATTTCCCCGTGTGTTTGGGATTAGATGAACACTAGGATTAGTCGTACTTAAGACGTATATTATCGCGACTTTGTGTTTTTGACTATTTATCGTTCTATGAATATGTTTCGTCGCTTTAATATGTCTATGTGTTGAAGTGATCGTGTGGAAAAATGTTTAGGGCGACAGCTAAACAACGTTTAGGCCGTTCATAGAAGATAGGATTCGAGTATAGGGCGAAAGCAAATACTCGATCCTCGAAACGTTAGTAATTATTGAATTTTACATCCCCGCGAGCGTTTAGGGCGACAGCAAATTCGCGAGCGGGTAGGAAATTGCTGCGATTTAGTCAAGATCACGTAGGAACGATTTTATTGTCTTAGTCGATAACATCTAGCGGGATTCGAATCCCGAGCACATCTTTATTATCTGAAGCTTCGTATCAGTTTTAAGCGTGTTATTTGAATCTCTAGTTGATTTAGGAACGATCAGTTAGGTTAAGTCGTCAAACAAATTGCGTATCTTGTTTAGGCTAAATATCGAGTCGATAGGTCAGTACTAGTACTTGATTTATTCCTTGTGTTCGATACTCGTTCACTCACTTTACTGCACTACAAACGATAGGTCCACTGCCTATCGCACGTCGGTGATAGTAATTAGGTATTCGTTTTAATTATTACCTGTCGCACTTTTCATTCACACACCACATGTCGATCAAGTTTTTGGCGCCGTTGCCGGGTAATAAATTGATATTAGGAACACCGTAGTTCGGTACTTTAGCCACTGTGATTTCGACGTTTTCTTTGCTTTTACTGTTTGCGTTATTTGTGTTATTTGCATTAGTTGTTTTCCTGCGTCGTTATTGATTTCGTATTTTTATTCGGCGTATTTGTTTACTTTTTCGCTAATCTTTATTTCTCACTCATTGAAGGTACGATTCAGCGGTGAATGACCCGAAGCCATCCATCGGGCCCCATCGTTGACGCAGACCCGGATTTCGAACGAAAGTTGCGAAGGAAGCTTAAGTACGATACCGAAGGAGCATCCACCGGCTCTCGGGATCCGTTAGTCTGTTATTCAGAGGATAGTTCGCAGGAATCCATCCAAAACTCACGTGTAGAGACAACCGTAGATAGTCCAAATACAGAAGTAGAAATGGCGGACCACCGAGTGCCCGTCCACAACGTTCCAGAGGAGGAACCATCTCTTCAGGACCTCCTCAAGAATGTCGCGCTAGGCGGTACGGAGTCTGCGATTGTCATTCCGCCGATCGAGAACAACAATTTTAAACTGAAGCATTCTTGGCTTCAGATGATTTTTCAGACGGCCCAGTTCGAGGGCAACCCTGATGACGATCCTTACTCCCATCTGAAGGCGTTTCTGACGGTCACCGACACCATCAAAATCAATGGTGTTCCGGGCGACGCGATTAAGCTCATGTTGTTCCCGTTCTCTTTGAAGTTCAGAGCCAAGGATTGGCTTGAGATGTTGCCACCTCGCTCGATCACCACCTGGGAGGAGCTGCGAGCCGCGTTTATCGGCCATTACTTCCCACTGTCGAAGGTGCTACGATTGAAGACAGAAATTTCGTTATTCCATCAGAAGGAGTCTGAAAATCTCTACGAGGTGTGGGAGCGTTACAAGGCGTTATTGAAGAGATGCCCACAGCACGGGATGTCGAAGGCAGCCCAGATCAACAGGTTCCACGAGGGGCTCAACGACCAGACTGTCCATATACTAGACGGAGCCGCCGGAGGAGGACTCGTGAAGCTCAACGCTACCGACGCTTGGAACCTCATCGAGGACTACTCGAGGAACAGTTTCATGAGGGGCAATACCCGGATGAAGACGACAGGCGTATTTGGAGTGAGCGAGGAGACGGCCACTAACGCTAAGATCGAGGCGCTCCAGCAACAACTCGCCTGACGAACTCTCAGTTGCAGACGGTGATTGGTGCGTTGCTTCTCAAGTCCGGGCAGACTCAGCCCGTGAATGCCGTAATGACCACCGCACCGACGCAGCATAGGCCTTACGTGCCCTTGTGCGGAATTTGCGGAGCAGCCCATGAGACCTCAGATTGCCAACTTGGGCAGCCGATGGAACACGTAGACTATATGGGAAATTACCAAGGTGGCCAGCGAAGTTTCCAGCCTCGGGCACATCCAAACCTGGCTTACGGGAATCAGAACCATCAGAGCCAAGGACCACCAGGATTTCAGCCCAGACCTTCCGGATTCTAGAACGGGCCACCACGACAGTACCAGAATGCGCCCGCGGGAGGATTCGACAACATGAGGGAGATGAAGGACATGATGAAGACACTCCTCACGAATTTCAGCAGCACCACCGCAGCCCACGAGAGTCGTATGACGAAGATAGAGGAGTACATGGAGGCGAACGACTTGCGTGCTCAGAACACAGATGCCTCGCTCAAAAAGCTGGAGCAGCAGATGGGCCAGATGGCGAAGCAGTTGGCTGGGCGTACCCAGGGATCGCTCCCAAGCTACACCGAGCCGAATCCTAAGGAGTACTGCAAGGCGGTGACACTGAGGAATGGGCGAGAATTGCAAGAAGTGCCCGCCAAAAAGAAGGCCAAGGAGAATGCCAACTTTGAGAGCCATGACGAGCCCGAAGTTGAGGAGATCAGGGGCGACGATGTCGAGAAGGCCGACGCTGAGAAGGAGAAGGTCGAGCCCGAGAAGGAAAAGGTGACGGAGATCCAGCGGCCACCAGTGAATCCATACCAGTCGAAGATCCCATACCGGGCTCGACTGAAGAAGGACAAGAACGAGGCTCAGTTTGGTAAATTTATGGGTATGTGTAAAGAATTGCATATTAACTTACCCTTTGTTGAAGCTATTACACAGATGCCCAGCTTCGCCAAGTTCTTGAAGGACCTGCTGACGAACAGAAGGAAGCTCGAACACGTCTCCACCGTTTGCCTAAGAGGAGAGCGCTCGGCGATTCTCCAAAGCAAGATCCCTAAGAAGCTCAAGGACCCAGGGAGTTTCACTATTCCCTGTCTTATAGGAGATCTAGTGATTGAGCGTGCATTAGCAGACCTAGGCGTTAGCATTAATCTTATGCCGTATTCTATGTTCAAGCGTTTAGGATTAGGTGAGCCACGACCCACTAGAATGAGCCTCCAACTAGCTGATAGGTCGTTGAAGTACCCTCGAGGTGTTATCGAGGATGTCTTAGTTAAAGTCGATAAGTTTGTGATTCCCGCAGATTTTGTTATTTTAGATATGGAGGAAGACGAGAATGTTCCCCTGATTTTAGGTAGACCGTTCCTAGCGACGGGGGAGACCATGATAGACGTTAGGAATGGGACTTTGACCCTGACAGTAGACGGCGAGAAAGTTTTAATAAGGCCGACTCGATGAAAAAGAGCGGCGAGCAAGATGATAAATGTTACTTTTTGGACGTATTTGACCACGACTTTCTCTTTTCCGTGCAAGGTCTGTCACAGGTCGACGAGCCGATCATAGCTATCGACGAGAGCAGCGAAGAGGACAAGGAAAAGAGATCGGTCGAGGAGCCACCGGTCCTGGAATTGAAGCCGTTGCCCGACCACCTCGAGTACGCGTTTCTGAGCAACAATGGAGGGCTGCCGGTCATCATCTCGTCGAACCTCGACGACGGACAGAAGGGCCAACTCTTAGACGTGTTGAAGGCGCACAAGAAGGCATTAGCGTGGAAGATATCCGACATAAGGGGTATCAACCCGAGCTATTGCACGCACAAGATCCTCATGGAGGACGATTTCAAGCCGGTCGCTCAACGCCAAAGGCGGCTCAACCCCAACATGAAGGACGTGGTAAAGAAGGAGGTGATCAAATTGCTAGACGCAAGGATGATCTATCCCATTTCAGACAGCGCATGGGTCAGCCCGGTCCAAGTATTTCCAAAGAAAGGAGGCATGACGGTCGTCACCAACGACAAGAACGAACTGATCCCGATGAGAACCGTGACCGGCTGGCGCGTCTGCATCGACTACAGGAAGCTGAACGATGCCACGCGAAAGGATCATTTCCCTTTACCATTTATTGATCAAATGCTAGAAAAGTTAGCGGGTCACTCATTTTACTGTTTCCTTGATGGCTTGTCAGGCTATTTACAGATCCCCATAGCACCCGAGGACCAAGAAAAGACGACGTTCACTTGCCCGTTCGGAACGTTCGCATACCGAAGGATGCCTTTCGGCTTATGCAATGCCCCAGCCACCTTCCACCGATGCATGATGGCCATATTCGACAAATTGGTAGGTGAGATAATGGAGGTATTTATGGACGATTTTTCTGTTTTCGGGTCGTCGTTTGAAGCATGCTTGTCAAATCTGAAACTCGTACTCGCACGATGCGAGGAAACGAACTTGGCACTTAATTGGGAAAAGTGCCACTTCATGGTTCGAGAGGGTATAGTCCTCGGTCACAAGATCTCCTCTAAAGGAATCGAAGTTGACCGGGCCAAGTTAGAAACTATAGAGAAATTGCCTGTCCCCTCGAACGTACAGTCGCTTAGAAGCTTCCTAGGACATGCGGGATTCTATCGTAGGTTTATCAAAGATTTTTCTAAGATTGCACGTCCTATGTCTAGATTGTTAGAGAAAGATGCCCCATTTGATTTTAATGATGAGTGTCTGCATGCTTTTAAGTTGCTTAAGGAGCGATTAGTCACACTATTATGGTAGCCCCTGATTGGGGGCTGCCCTTTGAAATAATGTGTGATGCTAGTGACTATGCAGTTGGGGCCGTGCTAGGGCAGCGTAAAGACAACCACTTCAGACCGATCTACTACGCGAGTAAGACGCTAGACGCAGCCCAGGCCAATTACACGGCCACCGAAAAGGAGCTGTTGGCCGTCGTGTTCGCTTTTGACAAGTTCATGTCATATCTAATCCTATCTAAAGTTATTATTTTTACTGACCACTCTGCTCTTAAGTACTTGTTAGCAAAGCCCGATGCCAAGCCACGGCTAATTAGGTGGATCCTACTACTGCAAGAGTTCGACATCGAGATCCGCGATAAGAAAGGTGCAGAGAACTTGGCGGCGGATCACCTCTCTCGACTAGAGGAGTCCGAGATATATCAGAAAGACGAAAGGGCGATACACGATCGGTTCCCTGACGAGCACCTCTACGCGATACATGTGGTAAGTGATGACACCCCTTGGTTTGCAGATTATGCTAACTATCTTGTTGCAAGGGTCTTACCAAAGAAGTACACGAGTCAGCAAAAGAAGAAATTCTTTTCTGAGTTGAGGTACTACTTTTGGGAAGACCCGTATCTTTTCAGGCGATGTGCAGACCAGGTAATACGGCGATGCGTGGCGGCCCCAGAATCGACGAAGATCCTTAGACATTGTCACAATGGACCGACCGGAGGACACTACGCAGCAAACAGGACCGCTCAGAAGGTTTTGGAGAGTGGATTTTACTGGCCCACAATCTTCAAGGACGCCCAAAGGTACGTTGACACTTGTGATCAGTGTCAGCACGCAGGTAATCTCTCCAAACGCGACGAAATGCCTCAGAATTTCATTTTGGTGTGCAAAATATTCGATGTATGGGGCATAGTTTATGGGTCCATTTCCTAGCTCATACAATAATAAGTACATCCTAGTTGCCGTCGATTATGTGTCTAAGTGGGCCGAAGCGCAAGCCTTACCCACAAACGATGCTAGGGTAGTCGTTAGATTTTTGCGAGCATTGTTTTCACGTTTTGGGGCACCTAGATGCATCATTAGTGATAGAGGCACTCACTTTTGTAGAACCCAGTTTGCACGCACTTTAGAACGTTACGGTGTTAGACATAGCCTATCCACCCCGTACCATCCCCAAGCTAGTGGTCAAGTCGAAGTGGTGAATCGCGAGTTGAAACGCATTCTAGAGAAAACTATAGAGGGGAACCGTAGGGAGTGGGCGAACAAGTTAAATGATGCACTTTGGGCATATAGGACCGCATATAAGACCCCCATAGGTACTACGCCATACAGATTAGTCTATGGAAAAGCATGTCATCTTCCCGTAGAAATAGAGCATAAGGCATATTGGGCTATCAAGTCCTTGGATCTTGATTTGGGGAACACCGGCGGAAAGCGGCAACTCCAAATCAACGAATTAGACGAGTGGCGTTTATCGGCTTAGGATAACGCTCGCATGTATAAGGAACGCTCCAAAGCCTAGCATGATAAAAAGATTCGACAGAGGCGAGAGTTTCAGGAAGGAGATCAAGTCCTTCTTTTTAACTCTCGACTTAGGCTTTTTCCTGGCAAGCTTAGATCACGCTGGTCAGGACCGTTCACTGTTACCCGTGTTTTCCCTTATGGTACTGTTGAGATTTCAGGTATGGAGCAGGGTACGTTTAAGGTGAACGGCCATAGGTTAAAGCACTATCTCGCTACGAGGAAGACGCGACCGAGAGGGAAGTGCTGTACCTGGACTTCCAGACGTGAGCGAACGAATCCGGCTTAAGACGGTAAAATAAGCGCTTCTTGGGAGGCAACCCAGGTATTTTCATTTATTAAAAAAAAAAGGTGGTCACGGCCAACTGCTTAAGCAGTCACGGCCGTGACGCGCTAACGAGGCACTCTCTGCCTCATGTCACGGCCGGATGCTTAAGCTGTCACGGCCGTGACATACTCCAGAGGCGCACACTGCCTCTTGTCACGGCCAACGGCTTAAGCCGTCACGGCCGTGACGCCTAATTTAAATAAATATATATATATATAATACAAAAAAAAAAATCGCCCAATTTTGTCACGGCTTGTGACATTTATGTCACGGCCGTGACTAGCGGCAGAAGGAGCCGCTGCCGAGTGTCACGGCCAAGACCTATATAGGTCATGGCCGTGACCTCCACGATTTCAGTTATAAAAATCACTTTTTTTCCCTTTTCTTCTCCATCTCTCTCCCTCTCTTTCTCCCCTCTCGTTCCCCCACTTTCTTCACACCACCCACCACCCACAATTCATCACCGAACGCCGCCGTCGTCGTCCCAATTCGGCGAATCATCAAAACAAACCCCACCCCCCTTCAATTTCGTTAAAAATCCAAGGTATGACAATTTCATTGCCCTAATTCGTTCTAATTTTGAAATTCTCGTCGAAATTGTTAATCTTTGGTGTTGACATGCTTCTATTTGCTTGTTACATGATATAATTGCTATGGGCATGCTTAATTCGTTGCTTTGAATTGCAATTGTTCGAATCTTTGACGAATCCTAATTTTCGAAATTGGGGATTTTTGAAATCGGGTCTCAATTGTGTTTCTCTTGCCCCATTCTGAATAGATACATTCTAGGAATGCTTTGGGTAAGCCTAATTACGTACATTTGATGTTAATTTTCGAATACGAAGAACCCTAATTCCGTTTAAATTAGGGCTTTTCGATTTTTGCCCTTATCTGGGTTAATTTTGCCCTCTTATGATTAGATACATGCTATGAATGTTGTGGGGCATGCTTAATTACGTGAATATGTGGTTGAATTGCGAGACTTTACGATGAACCCTAATTCTCTAATTTGGGGATTTTCGAAATTGGTTATAATTTGGCGCTTTTGGTATTCTTTTGATGATGATATATGGCTTGGGAATGTTTAAATTGTTTATTTGGTTCATTAATTTTGACTTTTGGGGAAAGAGGAACCCTACCTTCAAATTTGGGGCTATTTGCACAGGAGTACCGAAACTTATCTGATGATGGGTTCGTTTGAGTTTTAGTTTGGATTTTATCTTATGAAATTTTGGGTACGTTGGTCGCCCTGATTTGGAACTTGCTATGCATATCTTCATCTGTACGTTATCTATTCGAAAAAATGCCACCTTGAGTTTTCATGAGTTATTGCATATGCAAGTTACTATCTCGTCGCTATTTTGGTCGAGTCACACTGCTTCGAATTTAATTGCTACACTACCTTGAACTCACATCTTTCCTTTCAGGTACTATGGGTAAAAGTCGATCCTCAGCCTCACGTGACCCCGCCTCGCGTTCGCCCGTTCGTCAAAGGCGACGCGGGCCCCCGCCGACAATGCTAGAAGCCATGGGCCAGTTCACTGACGAGGCCCAGGCGGCACGATACACCCGGCTGAAGGGAATGGAGTTCATAGCCATGGTCCAGATCGATCATGAGACATTGGCGAAGTACCACATCGACCAGCAGGTCGCCCAGTACTTCTCACTCAGCGGATGGAACACCTTCCTGGCCAATCGACGAACCAGCATACAAGGAACTCACCTTGGAGTTCCTTGCCACGTTCTCCTTCGACGAATACGGCGACCACACAATCCGCTTTCGCGCGTTCAACGAAGAGCATATAGTAAGGGCCGACAATGTGTGCCATGCACTTGGAGTCCCAGAGCCCCCACACCGGACCTTCGCGACCTCCTTCGATACACCGAGCGGACGACGGGGGTGCTGGGCTGAAATCGCTCGACCTGGCGAGCCGGCATACAGCGCGAAGACGTCGAAGGCATCTGCGCTACGGAGCCCAGGACTGCGCTACATTCACCGCCTCCTGACGACCTCGCTTACACCGAGGGGTGACTCACATGGCGCAGTCACTCTCCGCGATCTGTATTACCTGACCTAGCTGCAGCGAGGCGAACGGACAATTTAGGGATGGCGGTGTCCCACGCCTTCAGTGCTCAGGCGGAAGCACGACCCCATGGCAAGATCACCGTCGGCCCACTGATCACCAAACTGATCAAGGGATTACGCTACTGGCCGGCGAATGCACCCGAGATGGAGGTAGTAGGCGGGCGTCACCTGGTGAACAAGGAGACGCTGGTGAAGATGAAGATGCTCGTGAAGGCGCCCACCTGGACTCGCGCCAACAAGGTGTATATCTGGCACGAGATGTATCGTGGCCAGACCGACCAAGGAGCTGTCCCCGACGACCAGCTCTACCTCGACGGCCCACACCAAGTGGAGACGGACCACGACAACTGCAGGGCCCTCATTTTCCTCTGGCTACCATCAGGGCGAATCATCCGGCGTCGCCCCGTACGCTTCAACGGCAGACCTTGAAGCACTGCGCCAGGACATGATGCGCATGAACGCCGACTCGCTTAAGAGGGACGACGAGCTCCGGAGATACAACGAAGAGACTCGGCGCCGACAGGAAGAGTACGGGCGCCAGAATGAGGAAGCCCACCGCCGCTACGACGCAGAGCTGGAGCGCTACAACCGGGCCCTTCAAGCCATGGACACGGCGCTCAAGTATTCCCAGCAGTCGATGGCTTTCCTGCGCCCGAGGCCACCATCACCACCGCCGCCGCCACCTCCTTAGGGATTTCTTTTCCTTTTCCTTTATGACATTGCGTTTGCTTGCGTAGTCGCGTGTGTTTTCCTTCATGACATTGCGCTTATAACTATGTTTCTAGTTAATCTTATGACTACAATCTTTTCGTGAATATTGCTCTCTAGCTAGCGCCAGGATACGCAAATGGATTACAACACGACCTTCACGCGCGTAATAAACAACTACGACACGACCACGTCAGGGGAGTCCCGTTCTTTTAAACTCTTTTTATTTCCCTTTTATCATTTTTACGTTGAGGACAACGTCTGACTTAAGTGTGGGGGGGAATGTAGTTTTAGAACTTACGTGAAAATTTTTAAATTTTTATGACGTGTCCGTGAGTCGTTGAGTTCGTTGGAAAGGCATGAATTACTGAATCAGGCATGATTGTTTGCACTTATGTCGAGTTGGTCTGAATTCTAAGAAATTCTGTGAGCAATTAGGACATGCATGACTGATTGAATCTTATCTGCCTGAATAGAGATAGCACTGTTTTGAGAGATCCGTACACATAACCCTGTTTCGTGTGAGAGTTTGAGTCTGACGAGCTTACGCTCATTTTTCTTGGGTTGTGTGACGTTCCTAGTCTATATCTCTCTAGAACTTGCCTGTCCGATGCGTGTTGAAACTGTTTTGGTGTGCGAGTGTGAAAATGATGAGGGCATTAGGAATTAAGTCCAGGGCCAAAATTTTCTTAACCATGACGAACCCCATTAGTTAGCCACGTTGAGCCTGAGCCTATTTGTTGCGTACCTCATATGTTATAGAAGCCACGGTCCCGAATAAACCTCCAGAGATTTTATGGGCCTGAGTTGATTAGAATAAAGCAGAAGTCGAACTTGAAAGTTACTGTCCCAGTGTTTGATTTGATATTCTTCTCTGCTATTCTTGAAATGACTCGTCCCTTACTTGACCGTTTTCTGAAATGACCCGATCCCTTGCATAAGTCTGCCCATAACCCTTTGGCAAGATATAGGTCTCGGTAATAAGTATCCCTAGTACACGGCATTCGCTGTGACGATGTATTCTTTGCGACAAAAGCCGAACCTTGATGTTTTAGGGAATAAGGGCAGTGCACAAAAGTAGAGCGTAACCAAGGTGAAAGGGCAGAAAATGAAAGGAAACTGAGTTGAGAGGGTCGAGCAGAAAAGTCTAGGATTTCGGAGCGAGAACGTCGAGTCTTATGTTGGGACGTGTGACTGACTGTTTGATCATGCTGTATTCTTTGATAATTTTCGATCACGTGTCCTAGCTCTAAGATTAAGTGTTCATTACTTATGCTTGCCGCTTCATGATTGTTCGACCGTTTTCCCCAGAAAGACCCTCAGATTTATACTTGCCCTTTGAATAGTAGAGATGCGATTAACTTGCAAGTTTATGGTAGGGGTTGGACAAGTGCACGAATTGAGCGACTCATCATATACTAGCCTATACACTTGAGTGAATTGAGTGAATCCTTGTGAGGTATGAGTCTCGATTAGCAGTGCGAAGAAAATTCAGGTCGACGAGTGCAAGTCATTAGTGTAATGTCCGTGATTGTTTGCTTGATTCCTTTTGTGCTTTCTAGCTTTGATGATAAATTGCGAACAATCGTGCCGTTATCCTAGTTTGATGCCTTATCTAATTTCTAATTTACTTGAGGACAAGCAAATGCTTAAGTGTGGGGAGGTTTGATAAACGCATTTCAATGCGTTTATCGTAGTATTTATTCGGGGTATAATAGAGCTTTAGCAATCAATGTATGCATTTATTCGATATATTTACACTTGTTTTATTGTTGTAGGAGCTTAGGACGAGTTTCGGGCGAAAAGGAGCGAAAACGAGGCAAAATGGCGCGAAAAGGGCAACACTGCCCTCGGTCACGGCCAGACGCATTACGCGTCACGGCGTGACGAGGGACAGAGAGTGCGGCTAATGACGGTCATGGCCGTGACGTGCAACGCACGTGGCCATGACGCAAGGCAGGGGGATGCGCTGATGATGGTCACGGCCGTGACGTGCGATGCACTTGGCCGTGACCGAAGGCAGAAAGTGCGAGACGCGAGCGATGTTGGTCACGGCCGTGACGGCCCATGTCCCAGGCCGTGACCGACACGGGAATCAGTATAAAAAGCCCAAATTCGACCCAGAAAAAGACACAACTTACCAGAGATCAAATCCAAACCATCTAGGGACGAATTTAGGGCGAAAAGAACAAAGAATTACATCCCGGAGCGCAAGAGACGGAGCAACGACGCAATCACGCCCAATTGATCAGAGAACGAAGATTTATCAAGCAAGCATCGATAATTCGCCAGTATTCAAGATCATGAGTTCTTCTTCTCTGTTCTCTACAATCTTCGTTGTTATCTCGTCTATTATGAGTAGCTAATTTCCCCGTGTGTTTGAGATTAGATGAACGCTAGGATTAGTCGTACTTAAGACGTATATTATCGTGACTTTGTGTTTTTGACTATTTATCGTTCTATGAATATGTTTCGTCGCTTTAATATGTCTATGTGTTGAAGTGATCGTGTGGAAAAACGTTTAGGGCGACAGCTAAACAACGTTTAGGCCGTTCATAGAAGATAGGATTCGAGTATAGGGCGAAAGCAAATACTCGATCCTCGCCGTTAGTAATTATTGAATTTTAGATCCCCGCGAGCGTTTAGGGCGACAGCAAATTCGCGAGCGGGTAGGAAATTACTGCGATTTAGTCAAGATCAAGTAGGAACGATTTTATTGTCTTAGTCGACAACATCTAGCGGGATTCGAATCCCGAGCACATCTTTATTATCTGAAGCTTCGTATCAGTTTTAAGCGTGTTATTTGAATCTCTAGTTGATTTAGGAACGATCTGTTAGGTTAAGTCGTCAAACAAATTGCGTATCTTGTTTAGGCTAAATATCGAGTCGATAGGTCACTACTAGTACTTGATTTTTTCCTTGTGTTCGATACTTGTTTACTTACTTCACTGCACTACAAACGATAGGTCCACTGCCTATCGCACGTCGGTGATAGTAATTAGGTATTCGTTTTAATTATTACTTGTCGCACTTTTCATTCACACACCACGTGTCGATCACCATACGTAGGTTACTTGTAGTATCTTTTCCGTATCATGTGCTTAACTATCGCAACTCCTACCCTAAATTGTAGCACCAATATACATATATTTGTAGTACCAATATATAGATGTTCGTGGTACCGTATTATATGCTAGTGTGGTACCAAGAGTAGGTTACTTGTAGTACCAATATCTATAATAACCGTCACGACTAAAAAAAATTCAGATGGCTTATTCCTTACCAAAACTTGAAGTACCAATATACTTATGTTTGTAGTACCAGTGTATAGATATTCATGGTACCATACCGTGAGCTAGTGTGGTACCATACGTAGGCTACTTGTGTTGAGCACATGGTACGGAAAAAGATACCACAAATAGCCTATGTATGGTACCACACTAGCTCACGGTATGGTACCACGAACATCTGTACATTGGTACTACAACCATACGTATATTGGTACTTCAAGTTTGAGTAAGGAATTTTCGACGCCATCTGAATTATTTTTGGTCCGTGTGGTACTAAAGTAACCTACTCACGGTACCACACTAGCTTACGATACGGTACCACAAACATCTGTATATTGGTACTACAAATATATGTATATTGGTACTACAATTTAGGTAGGAGTTGCGATAGTTAAGCAAATGGTACGGAAAAGTTAACAGTATGGTACTACACTAGCTCCCGCAATGGTACCACGAACATCCATACATTCGTACTACAAACATACGTATATTGACACTACAAGTTTGGGTAAGGAAGGAGAAGGGTGTGGAAATTACTAAAGGGCTAAAATCGTCCATGGGCTCACGGAATGGTACCATGAACATCTATACAATGGTACTACAAACATACGTATATTGGTACTACAAATTTTGAGCAAGAGGTCCGTGGGTGTTGACAGGTTTTTTGGTAATATTGTTTTTATAAGACTAAAATCGTCCATCAGATAGCTATGTGATATAGAAGTTTGAAATGGGGAGTTTGATGATATAAAATAGGAAGGAGGTAATTAGTTGATAGATAGTTTGGAAAATGGGGATTTAGTTGTAGATTTGCCTATATTTAATTGGTAATATTTAAATTATAAGCTTGTAGAGTTAGTGATTTTTCTTAATTTTACTATTAGTTCGTTTAAAATTAACATGCCAAAATGGCAGATATCAATTCTTCATATCAATTCTCCCCCCCCCCCCTTTTCCTCCCCTCTCTCTAACCCTAACCCTAACCCTCTCCAACGCCGCCACCTTTACCCCTCCCCCTCCTCCATTAATGGAGGTAGGGGGAACATGGAGGTAGGGGAGCTCCTTTTTTTGTTTGATTTTCTTAGTTTAAGTAAAAAAATTCGACTGTCGCCCACCGCCGTTGCCGCCACTATGCCGACCTCCCCCTCCATCGCTGCCTCTCTCCACCGGCTGCTGCCGACGTCAGCCTCCCACACAGCTCGGCCTCTGCCCGTATGTCGCCAGCCGCATGCCCTTCGCCTGTCCGTTGCTCGCCACCCGCCGCCCACCCATCGCTCGCCCATCACTAGCCGTCGCTGTCAAGGGCAGCCACCCATAGCCCTCGCCGCTCGCCCGTTGCCCGCCGTCTGCCCGCCACACTCCTGAGTTTCCCCGTTGTGGGAGCTCGTCTCTTCCGAACCGAGGGTCGGGAGCCTTTTTCTCCCGAGCCCTCAGTCCGATGAAGACGAAATCCAGAAGTCGAAAACCAAGTGAAAGTGAAAAGTATCGTAGATTTAGCTTAATCGCTTTGTCTGTTGAAGGTTCTTTAGTTCTTGGTCGTAGATAATGAGTTTTTTTTTTGTCGGTTTTTTGTCCCTTGTGGACCCTTTTCTCCCCATGAGGGAGTGTTTGTTCCCCATGTGGGATTGAGTTGTGCTCCTATGTGAACATTTGTTCTCCCAGTTGATGATATAACGGTGAGACCCCTTGGATTATTTAGCCATGTATCTTTGTTATTAAGCTATCGTTGCGAAAAAAACGCTTAATATATACTCCATCCGTCCAGCAACTTTATCACATAAGTTGCTGGGCACACAAATTAAGGTAGCATTATTATAATAATATAGTACAATGAAAAGGTAAAAAAATGTATATTTTAACACGTCTTTCAATAATATTTAATATTATTATATTGATTGCTTGTGATAGTTTTTTACTAAATAAGAAAAGGTGATAAAACTATTGGGACGCCCGAAATGGAAAAGTGTGATAAAATTAACAGGATGAAGGGAGTAATAGATAATAAATCCATATATTACACATGCATCGTGGAGATGGAATGTCTTAAAAACACTAGCATAAATAAATATAGAACCCACAATTAAGTCCACCAAAAAACAAGAAAAAGAAAAAAGACGCCGTCTTTTATCGTCGTACTAATCCGAAACGTAAGCTTCTTCTCTCTTGCTCACCTCCTCAGCCTCGGCCTCGGCCATCCACGCATTCCACGCATCTTTGAAGTGCGTGAAAAGATCCAAAACTCCTGCGCAAAAAAAAAAACGAACGAGTTCGACAAATAAGCAAAAACTTAAAAACAAAATCACTTTCACAATAGTTGAATATTACGGAAGCTTCAACTGACCTTTATTTCTATGCGGAGGACAATACGTCGAAGATGCCAGACTCTCAAAATCGATGATTTTCTGCACATTTTCCTCGTTAGGAATTTCGACCTTTGGTACGTTTGCATGGGCGAAAGGACCAAAGCGACGGAAGAGGTTGGAATCTCGGGCGACCTTCTTTGATCCTCTCACAGATGCAGTAGTAGTAGCAGCAATTGTAGTAGTAATAGCATCAATATTAGTAAGGTTCGTGCCAAACGCTCTGTTCTTCGAACTGCCCGAAAAATTGGGGCCATTCTTTTTGTCATTACAGAGATTTCCACTTGGCCCGACCCACCTAAAGGCCGGCTTCCTAGTGTCTGGGTGATGGGTCTGCGCAAATAATCAAGAATTCGATGCAAAGAGTTGTTTAGCTACATATGTTTTGTAGCAAGTTTAGCGTGTGTCTGGTTTAGAATGTGTTTCGTTTAGGGTGTGTTTGGTTCAAAGAAACTAGTGAGGAAAAGAAAAGAAAAGGAAAAAAGATAATTAGTTTTTATGTTTGCTTGATTAGAGAAATAGATGAGGAAGAAAAAAAAACTTAAGTTTAAAGCAAAAACCATAGAAAATCATTTACCGACCCTTAGGGTGAGTTTGGTATGCGGAATTCGGTGCGGAAAAGAAAAGAAAACGTATTATGATACGACACGAGAGGCGTAATGTATAACGATCCGATGCGTATCATTTCCATTTTCCTTTTCTTTTCCGACGTTGGATTCCGGATACCAAACGAAGCCTTAAGGAATTTAGTGAGGAAATTAAAAAAATGGAAAATAAAAACTAATTTTTGTGTTTGGTTGATTAGAGAAATATATGAGGAAGATAACAAAAAAAAAGAAAAAAGAAAAGCTAAGTTTACATTTAAAACCATGAAAACTCAATTTCTTCACAAGACAGCGACGAAAAAGGAAAGGAAAGCAAGTAAAAATCATTTTTCTCTTTAATTTTCTTCTCCTCACCCCTTTCCTTGATCCAAACACACCCTAAATCAGGGCCAGAAAAAAGAAGAAGAAAGATTCGAATATCACCTTTTCAATGAAATTTATTGAGGACAAGACGTTGGCGATATCGTACAGCCTTCGAACTTTCGCTGCATCAACAGTTTGTAATAAGGTAACCGTTAGCTCAAAAGGGCCTTTCGCTGCGCTAAAATTCGAGTACGAGCAAAATGTACAAACGCAGTTACTTCGAGTCGTCATTGAAGTGTGCGACCCTCCAAGCAAGAGCTTAGCTGCATCATCGAGAGAAATTATCTCGATCTATGAAAAAATGGTAACGATCGAGGCGTATAAGTAAGTCATAGCTCGGCGTAATAATCGAATATTCAATGTTCACTTACATCGGTGCATAGGAAAAGCTTAATGAAGTTCTGAGTAAGAAGCCCAAGAGACTTTTCCCTCCTATTCTCACCTGAAAAGAAAAGAGCTTCGACGCCAACAATAACGGCCAAGCACAAGGATTGTAATAATGGATTCAATGCAAACAATAATTCCTCACACACAAACACAGAGAAATACCAGGCTTTGGTGGGGCAGATGAATTAGCAGCGGAGCTACAGTCTGTTTTTTGGCTCGAGTTTATTTCTTGGAACCTTTCGTTTCCATCGTCATCTTCATCATCAACATAATCATCATCATCACCATCATCGTCAGAATCCTATGATGGAGAAAACTGTCTTCGATCAGAAGGGAAAACGGTGAAATTACATAATCTTTCGCTACACATGCTACCTATTTGTAAGATAGGCAGCAGAAATTGAACTGCGATTCATCGTACTTTCTCGACATAGCACGTATTGGCTGAAGATCGATTCTCTCCCAGATTTTTCAAGCCCTCTCTCTATTTCAATGGAAACGAAGCCATAAGTTATCAAGAAAGATCGTTCAATCTAAGAAGGGAAACTGAATATAAGAGCTGTACTACCTTTAAATCTTCTAAAGCCCTGGGAGAGGCTTCGAATCCCTTCCATGTGTATCGATTTTTCTCCTTACGAGCAACGATCTGTCAAACATGGAGAAATGCATGAGATGAGAATGAACTATTGGAGAAAGGCGTTTTTTTTTTTTGCATCCATGGGATAAGACAACTTCGAATTCCTTACGCCGACGCTTCCCAGCACGTTGACGATGTCATAGATCCTTCGCCTTTCAACACCTTCAGAATCGAACAAGTAATCAAACACTTAATTTCTCAAAAAGATCGAATATTTATCGAATATTTCATCAAGTTCCAACAAGACAAGACAGAAATACCAAGTTTATCTGCAGCTTCGTCCAGACCAATTGTCTGAATCCCCTCTTTATTGTATATGCTCAAGAAACTGCACCACACAGACAACGAAATCCTATGAATAAAGTAAAAAACATCAGAAATTATGACGAAAATTCTGCAGTGAGAGACGAACTTTGAGCATAAGAGACCCAGGGATTTCTGCTTACGGCTGTAGGGCATCAGTTCCTTCGATCCACACTCCATTGTTCTTGCCGTTTGTCGAGAAAAAAAGGGGTTCGATGATTTTAGGGTTTGATGATTATTGGCGGTAAAAGGAATCTAATAAGGGGGTCATAAAGTTTGAAATAAGTCAGCGAGTTCTTTCCCTCTACATTTTTTTGTTAGATTCAAAATATAATTCGGAATTAAGATTCAAATTTAAAATATTAAAACATCAATTCCGAATAATGTTTTTTTATTCAATTAATTTTGGAATACGAATTCTAGAATGTTTTTTGAATATTCGACAATGAATAATATAATACTCCCTCAGTCCCAATTCTTTTAGGACATTTGGGGTGTGGCACGCAAATTAAGAAACTGAATATTTTAATAATATAGTGTGTTGGAAAGGTAAAAAAGTGTATATTTTGGCACGTCTTTTAAGAAAATTTAATATTATTATATTGATTGCTTGTGATAGTTTTTTTGCTAAATAAGGAAATGTACAAAAGAGGTGGGACGCCCGATTTAGTAAAATGTACAAAAACTTTTGGGACGGAGGGAGTATGTTTTTAACTAATATAATACTCCCTCCGTCCCATAAGTTTATGGACATTTGGGTATCGGCACGGGAATTAAGAAACTGAATATTTTAATAATACCGTGTGTTAGAAAGGTAAAAAAGTATATATTTTGGCACGTCTTTTAAGAATAGTTAATATTATTATATTGATTGTTTGTGATAGGTTTTTTACTAAATAAGGAAATCTACAAAAGAAGTGGGACGCCCGATTTAGTAAAATGTACAAAAACTTTTGGGACGGAGGGAGTATGTTATAAACAAGGGGCTTTTAAGAATCAGCCCCCTTTTAAGTTTCATAATAGTATTCAGCCCCTGTCAGTAATAATTTCAGTATAAAGGACCCGATATCTTTCAAAGTTAGAGAAAAGGACCAAAAAACTGATCTGACCGAAATACCCCTACAAAAGCTGTATAACAAGTGGTATCCAGAACATGTTTTCTGTTACCATCATTAACCACATTTTTCACGATAAAAAAATCTGGCAGATTTCTATTTTCGTTCGAAAGATCCTCGAAAACGAAACTCGATCTATCCACGAGGGTTTTGCTATACAGGTCTCGGAATGTTCGATTTTATAGGTATATTCTTCGAACTCTTTTGATGCAAATAACAAAAACACGGTGAAATTGAATCGCAATTCGGTCGAAATTGAAGATATTTTGTACAAATTCTGAGAGACCCATAACCTAAACAAATCTCTGAAACACACTATTGGCTCTATTGTTCGTCGCTCATAGTTTGCCGAAATTTAAAATCGCCGGATTGTTGCCTGAACAACTGTTCCCGAAACGTGGTAAGGATTGTCAGGCATCAGTCACCGTAATACAGCTAACTGGTATTGGTAAGCTGGCATATGGTGTATATACTAATTAAAAGGTTCGAGTAAGCTGGATTTGGTACCATTTGCCAAATATCTGGTATCACCGTAACAGTGGAAACTCGATCGAAACAATCGATCGTATATATTATTTCCATCTGCACGACCTGCACCAAATCAAGTTTGGGTGTGTCCTAGATGGTTTATCATGTTATTCAGGTCTCGAATGTTCGATTTTACGAGTAAATTTCTCGAATTCTTTTGACACAAATAATTAAAACACGGTGAAAATTGAATCTCGATTCGGTCGAAACTGAAGATAGTTTGTATAAATTCGAGAGACCCATAGCCTAAACAAATCTCTGAAACACACTATTGGCTCTATTGTTCGTCGCTTATGGTTTGCCAAAATTTAAAATCGTCGGATTGTTGCCTAAACAACTGTTCCCGAAATGTGGTATGGATTGTCAGGCATCAGTCACCGTAATACAGTTAACTGGTAATGGTAAGCTGGCATATGGTGTATATACTGATTAAAAGGTTCTAGTAAGTTGGATTTAGTACCCTTTGTCAAATATCTGGTATCACCGTAATAGCGCAAACTCGATCGAAACAATCGATCGTATATATTATTTCCATCTGCACGACTTGCACCAAACCAAGTCGGGTGTGTCCTAGATTTTTATCATATTATTCAGGTCTCGAATGTTCGATTTTATGAGTAAATTTCTCGAATTCTTTTGGTGCAAATAATTATAACAACGTTAAAATTGAATCCCGATTCGATCGAAATTGATGATATTTCGTACAAATTCGAGAGACCCATATCCTGACAAGTCGTTGAAGCACATTACTGGCTCTATTCTTCGTCGCTCATGGTTGCCGAAATTTAAATACAATCGTCGGATTTGCCTAGTTCTCCGAAACAAGAAAGTGGTACCAGTAACTTATTAATTGTTATTCTCTCTATCCACTTTAGGCGGGATTTCAATAATTTAGGCGGGATCTCAATAATTTAGGCAGGAATTGCATTATCCGGAATGTTCTATGTTGTCAAGGGATATTACCACATTAATCGCCAATAATACCGAATCTTTGATATAAAAGAACAATACAAATCCATTTTTTAACACTATTGTAGGTACTGATACTGCATAATATGTTTTCCATACCACACTACTAATATCATTAATTTCACTCACAAATCCATTTTTCTTGGATTGTTTAGGGTTTGAGGTCTCGAATTTTGAGTTTATGATCTATTAAATGTTGTTCGTGCTTTAATGTTGAACTTTGAATACGTTTGTGATTGAATTCATAACGTTATGTCTCATCAAAAAGAGATACTAGTATATTTTGTGAAACAAGAGCTAGGTGTTTACATGACTTTTGATCTCAACTTTCATATATTGATATCAACATTCGCATAACATGTCTTTAAGGGAATTTGGCTTGTTAACTTGGTAAAATCACATACTTACATGAACATAATTCGTATACATTCGGGTAAAGTGAATTTACGAACAAAATAAGTCTAATTAATGACGTTATACTGAAAATCGTATTATGTGGTATATGTATCAAACAATGTGTCATAAATTTGGTTGGTATTGTTTCTTTATATCAGACATCTGGTATTATTTGCAGGTAATGTGGTAATATTCTAAAACATTTCATTAATTATGCTCAAAAATCCATTTTGCTTCGATTGTTTAGTTTGAGGTCTCGAATGTTGAGTTTGTGGTCTATAAAATATTGTTCGTGCTTTAATATTGAACTTTGAATACGTTTGTGATGGAATTCATAACGTTATGTCTCATCAAAAGAGATACTAGTATATTTTGTGAATGAAGAGCTATGTGTTTACATGAATTTTGATCTCAACTTCCACATATTGATATCAACATTCGCAAAAACGTGACTAATGAAATTTTGTGACTTAGCTTCATCATATCATCTATTTCTATGAATGTCAATCTTATACATCCCAACGAAATGAATTTGTGAATGAAATTAATCGAAATAGTTATGTGGTATTTATTAGCTATTTTGTGGTTCTTATAGCTGCAAATGTGTTATAACCTTTGTTTATCTTGTTATTTTTTATCAGACATGTGGTACTATTTGCAGGCAATGTGGTAATATTAAGTTATTGTACTATTAATATCTCTGACAATCTAGAACCTTCTAGAATGTTCTTAGTGATGTGTTACCCAGAATGCATGAATTGTTACTCAGGAAAAATGAAGTGTTACCAACTAGCTTTTTAATTGACAGACGTTCTGATATTTCCCATCAAAATTGAAAACATTTCGATCTTAGTTCGCAGCAAAATTCGTTGTTATTTCATGTCGATTACTAAGACCCACACCCGAATCGGTGTGAATACTCATTTTTTACCAAAATTTTTGAATTGTGTTTGAAGCATTATTCAAACTTAACATCGAAAATTGTCCTTGTTTATGAGGACCCATGAGAAATTGAGATCGATTTACCTTTTTCGATTACTAACTTTGAAGATTTGTGTAATTTCAAGGAGGTTTGGGTGTCGTACGAATTGTTGATCTTCCTCTTGACGCTCTATTTTGTACCTAGATAAAGTGACGTGTTAACTGAACTGATTTGTTATTAGTGAGGCAACATTTATTCGTCAATGTTAAGAATCTGGTATAGTTTTTTATGGCATTGTTTCCAAACGAGCATAAAGTGGTACCCAGATCAGGTGATTTGTTACTGAAATTGAAAATGTTCGGATCTTAGGTCACGGCTAGATCCGTTCTAATTTCGTGTCGAATACTAAGACATACATCCAAATTGGTGTGTATCCTCATTATTCAAGCACAAACGTCAAGATTTCGCTCGTGTTTGTACCAAGATTTTCGAATTGAGGTTGAAGCATTATTCCAACATAACATTGAAAATTTTCGTTTGTTACGAGGACCCATGAGAAATTGAGCTCGATTTTACCTTTTTCACTCAATAACGTCGAAGATATATGAGATTTCAGGGTGTTTTGGGCGTCGTACGAATTTTTGATCTTCCTCTTGACACCATAGTCCGTACTAGTTGCATGTAGTTATTATAGGAAATAAACCGTTTTTGTTTTCTCATTTTTTGTTATATATAATGCAACATTTGTTCCTCAGTGCTAGTCATCTATTATTATTTTTGAGGATGTTGTTTCCGAAACAGACGCAAGTGGTACCACGATGACGTGATGTGTTACTGAAACTGAAAATGTTTGGATCTTAGGTCGCGGCAAGATTCGTCGTAATTTCATGTCGATTACTAAGACCCACATCCGAATTGGTGTGAATCCACATTATTCGAGCAAAACGTCAAGCTTTCACTCGTGTTTGTACAAAAATTTTCGATTTGAGTTTGAGGCATTATTCCAACACAACATCGAAATTTTCCTTGGTTACGAGAATCCATGAGATATTGAGCTCGATTTTACCTTTTCCGCTCAATAACGTCGAAGATTTCGGAGTTTTCAAGGCGTTTGGGTGTTGAAAGAATCACAGATCTACCATAAACCGTAAGAGAGGGATGATGGCATAGCTTTATAAATTTTCGCAACAGTTGAGGGCAAATGGGTCTTTTTAGCACAATTGGGTCCTTATCTCTAAGGCAAACTTGAGATGGGTGTTTTAAACTGAATTTTAAGCAGTTGGGGCTGAATCTAAATGGAAGTTGCTTAAATGGGGCTGAAACGAAATTAACTCTATAAACAATCACAAACATCGGGGACTAAAAGTGATTTTCTCCCTTCCTTTTATATTTAAGTTATCATTAGGTCTTCGTCTTCTTACTAAGATTCCGGCGGTATTGCTCGCTGAGTCCTCCATACCCTTCTGTGGGAGCCGTTTATCCTAATTGCAGCCAGATTTTCAACTCTGATCAGATGGTTGTCATGTTAAGTGATCATTTTTCCTAAAAGGTTAACCCTGAAGGAAGTGCATAACTTTTTTCTTTTATGTAATTTATTTCCAACACGTCCCCTCACGTCTAAGCTGATTTCTCTATCTAGACTTAGACGTGCAACTCTCATGAATGGGTGGTCGTGAGGATTCGTACATGCCGGTCTCTAAGCTCTGATACCATGTTAAGTGATCATGTCAAGGCTTTACGTTATTATGGAGATGTACGGTTGGTTTGAACTCTCATCACACAGCATTCGAATCTCCAAATCACCACCATAATCCCCCAATAGAACAAACAAGCATACACTAAAAAATATTCGATAAAAATCAATACGAGCATGAATGTTCGAAAAATAAACTAATACAAATAGAATAATTCGTTTATTTGATTTGTTTGCAACCCAACATATAGGTAAGAATACTAACGTATCAGCCAAAGGGTAGGCGATGAAATCAACTCTCAATTTCTTTCCATCCCGAAAAAAACAAACTTACGTCGACGATTGCAGGTAAGGGCCTTGGCCCATTGGATCGGATGCCAAATTCCAGGCCCTTCAGTCGGGCCGTTGTTTGTTGGTTGTTAATGGGACTCCGAATTTAGGCCTTGCCCATAAGTTTAAGGCTGCGTTCAGTACTCAAGATAAGAAAAAGCAAGATATTAAATGTTCAGACATAACTCTAGATTATAGTATGATCCATCACAATTTTGTCATGTTTACTTTGCTGACACAGACCCATATAATTCTCACTAGATATAACCAAATTTACACAAATAGCCTTGGTGGTCTAAAATACTCACTCGTCGTCTTCGATCAGCAGTCGGTCCAAAATCCATGAAAAACCAACATCACCAACTCCAAATACCTACAGTAGCAACCATGAACAACCAAAAAAACATCAAAGCTGCCAACCTCTCACTCATAGACAAGTATCACACATCTCCACGGAGGAATTCGTTCACCAGACCCAAAATCCTCATTCAGGCATTTATGATGATTGAAGATTCGGGAAAGGAGCACCAAAAAAGTGACATTAAGAAAATCGAAGCCGAGATTTAGCAATAGGCGCAAATCGGTCGGTCGATCCCACAACGAAGTATTATTCTACCTGAAATCTAGAGCGCGCGATTTTGGTAGGATTTTCATGTTGGGAAAATATGTCATGGATATTTTAGTCATTTCAGTTATATAGTCTTGGGTTGGGTAAATAATCTTGGCCAAGTCCTTCGGTTAACTTATCTTGGATTTATTGGTCTATTAAAACGGGCTTCTTATTTGTACCGAGCTTACAAGTAAATGAGTGTTGCAAGTGAACAACATTAGACGAGACTATGGGCCCTTTATCTTGCCTAATCTGATGTAGTGAACGCAGCCTAAGGTAGATAAGGATGGCCTAAATCCGATTGTGGCACAATGTCGCGCCGCGTGAACATAATCTATTAAGGTGATGATAAAAATAGTCAATTTGGTTTGTCAATTCGATATGCTTAATTACAATTTACCCTAACTTTTTAATTTATAACATATTTATGCTTAAATTACTTTTTTTAGATAACTTAATTAATAATTCAAAATATAAAATATATTTGCACACCGTGCTGAACATACTAGTAACTAGTAATCGATGCACTCGATATGAGAAACAATATTGATAATGAGTGATTTAAAATAAGATAATTTTTTAAATTTGTAAATTGTGAGTGGCTTTCATGTAAATATTTTTTTGGTATAAAATTTAGGGGCATTTTCATTTCAGGCCCCCACGTAATTATCATTTAGGATTCAAGCCCTCTTGCCAAAAATTTAGTTTTAAGACTCATTTTATGCAGTACCACTTCATTGCTCTTTCATACCAGTATCTTCAAATTTTGTAACACAAAACTATAATTCATTACCAGTTTATGATCATCTCATACCAATTTATTTTCTGCAGTACCACTTCATTGCTCTGACACAGTATGTTGAAAGTTTGTAACACGAAACGATAATTCCATACCAGTTCATATATCTTTCATACCACTTTTCTACACCACAGAAAATGGGTCCTTTAACCTAAAAAATTCTCAAACAGGGCCTGAATTCGAAATCAAACCCTTAATGGGGCCTGATTTCGAATTGATCCTAAAATTTATTGTGTACACGTTGGTGATTTTCTCCTAAATAAATTAATAAAATAGAAGGATGAATTGAATGGTTTTTAGAAAAACCTTGACGTTTATAAAAAAATATGTGATTCGTGGCGCATCGGATATTTTCACGGATTCTTGTGAAACAAATGCGAGCAAACAGTAGAATTTGGACGTGTCGCCAAACCTCAAAACCCTAGTCGATAACCCATTGATGGAAATAACTTACTGCATATTTTATTCAGGCAAAGAAGTTCAATCATCCGACCCGGAAAACAACATTGTGCATGCTAGTAACTTATTCATCGATTCGTTTCTCAAAACAGAAATCGAAGTAAATTTTTCGTATTTTCGAATATTCACTATGACGGGAAATACTTGTTGAGATTGAACGGTAGCGAATAGAACTCTTTGCTCCTCGAGTCCGTGTCGAACTCCCAAAACTTATCCCACCAATGCCTTCCTCGGTCTTTCCTCTCTTGATCGCCCTTCTTGTGAAGCGTATTGTCCAATATAAACGCAGTTACGCCCGCTATAAACGCCTTCGACGTAAACGGTATGTTCGCTATGTTGTTGAACTGCAAAAAACAAAAAAGCGCAAAAAAACTTAAAAACAAAAAGCGAGAAAGGATATTTAGGTTTCAAAGTTGTTCGTATTACCCATCTCGCCGAAGTGTGGATAGGCGCATATCCATTCATAGCCGTGTATTCGTTGAAGTATTGGGGGATGGATAAGCCCAGAAATATGGGTAGGGCTAATATGAAATTGTTTCGGAAACTGTTGAGCTGGCAATATTGGAGATACACTAATCCGCTCGCGCCTAAAGTACGTGCGTGTTTTTATAGGTTTAGATATTATGCGAGAATTTGGCTTGGGAAATTTCTAGGGTTTTTCTTTTGTTTTTTTACTTACCGACGTAGCCGAAGAAGATGCAGTATGCACCAGCTAAGATTGGCGTGGGAATTGAAGCGAAGACTGCGCCGAATTTTCCTGTGTGGACATCCTCCTATGTTCTTTAATGTGCTTTCTTAGGGTAAAAATTTTTAATTATTAAAAAATTTTCTATTACCGAGAATGGAGAAGAAAATCATGAATCCCGCCGATATTTGCACGACCCTTCGACTGCCGACGCTAGTCAGCGCAATTAGGCCAACGTTCTCTCTGTCCACATATACGAACCGAGAAATCGGGGCGTTTTACAATAATGAATTAATTATAAATTTTTACTACAAAAAAATTAAGCAAAATGTCTTTACATCTTACATTGCTACCGACGATCCATTTCCAGTCCCGAACAAGCCAGCGATCAAAGTCGCAACGCCCTGGAAAAAATTGCGAAAAAAAAAAACAAACGTATTAATACGCTGATTTTATCGCCGTCACCGGTAAATAGCAATTGAATGAAAATATTATCACCTGCCACCCTATGCCACGGCCAAGAATCGAAGGTGGCAAAGGCGTCGCACTCGAAACCTTCGACGCGGAATAAAACCCTCCAATCGACTGCAATTATATATTACTAGTATGTTTAGCACACCCAGTATCTGTGCAAACGTATCAAATTATTTAATGTTTTAATACTTTATATGATTAATTAAGTTATTTAAAAATATATTAAGGGTAAAATTAAAAATTGTTTATCAAACTAATAGACCAATTTGACATTTTTATCCACCATATGCTCTCTAAAAGTACAGATAATTACGCTCGAAAAAGCGCCAAATTAGAGCGCCTTTGCGTAAGACGGAAAAACAGATGGTTCGACGTGCGTAACAATTTTACACGGACCTCGATAGAAGCTACGAATGCTGCCATCATCATTGCAAAAGCTTCCCCGGCATCGAACGTAGGTGGGCCCCACTGGAACGGATAAGGGATCGAAACCCTAAACCAAGTGTAGTCAATCGTTTATCCTCATCGCTGATATGTAAAAGAACGTTTTTTGTATACGTATATTTTATGTATACGTTTAGGACGAGCATACCATGGTGAAGCATCGATAAGCCCGGCCCGATCGGTTCTGCAAGACGCCTGAGTCTTCGGTGGCTTTCCATTGTACGCACCGCCTATAGTCATTACGTGGGCGTAGATCCATACGAAGAAGACGGTTATTACCACGCCAAATCGATCGAACACATTTTTTCCCGAGGTAATGATGTGTGGTAGATACTGTAACAAAAACAAGAAAACCATAACTCTATCAGACCTAATAAAAGGAAAAAGGTCAATTTTTTCCCTACTTCCATCAAATCCTAACGAATCAAAAAGGTCAATTTTTTACATTTGGATATGTCAAATTCTAATGAAACCCAACTTGTATGAAATCCTAGCGAATCGAGAAAAGATCATTTTTTTATGTTTAGTTCTATCAAATCCTAATGAAACTAGTTCTACAAAACCCTAGTTTCTATCGAGCCGTGGTTTATTAAAATATTTTTACCTGAGATAAAAAGACTAGAAGAACGAGCTCGGGCAACCCAAGCTCGACGCATCTCGCCACCTTATTAGAAAAACCAGACGAAGAGTACAATGCTAAGACGATAAATTTCGCCGAAATAATAATGTTAAAGCGTTTTCGATTCTTTATACGCACGTACGTACCACGGGAAACCCTAGTTCGTAGAGCCCATAGCCACTGAGGGCAACCAAAGGGACTATTCCAATGGGACTAAAATACCTGCGAAAAAAATCGAAAGTTTTCTCGCTTACTAAAACCCTAATCAAAACATAAACTGAAACTGAGGCAAGAAAAATACCGAGAGCTGTGTAATAACCTTGCAGCGTTGCGCATGAGGCCTGTGAAACCTAAGAGTATCTGAATGGTCGAGGCGACTATAAACGCACCTTGTGTGGCCCGCATTGTCTTCTTAAATCTCTGAAATAATTAATAATGTCGAGATCGATGTCAGAATATATATAATCGACGATTATACATATGAATATATATCGCATGCAAAAAACAATTAAATTTTTTTTTATATCGAACCGAAAGGGGGTCGGGGTCGTCGCTCCATCGATCGGAGAGTATGATTAAAATAGTGGGGCCCACGAACGTGTAAGAAGCTCCCATGACGATGGGCAGACGAGTCCCAAACCATGACTGTATGAATGTGTTTAGCCCCGAAACGAAAAGCAGTGTCTGAATAACCCTAGCTTTCTCCTCCTAACGAAGAAGACGATCGTACATAAAAACGATTATACGAAAGAAAAGATCGAAAAGTTTTTCGAAGCGTTTTTTAATAAATTTAAACTTACGTTTCCTCCCCCCATTTGAGGGACTAACGCGGTTGGGATCATAACCGTTGTGCCGAGCATTACCAAGTAGTGTTGGAATCCAAGAATGATAGCCTCAGCTGCCCCAAAAAAAAAACATAAAAAAAAAAAAAAGAAACAAGGAAAGAGGCAA
Organism: Craterostigma plantagineum; assembly: GCA_027422505.1. Classification (NCBI taxonomy): domain Eukaryota; kingdom Viridiplantae; phylum Streptophyta; class Magnoliopsida; order Lamiales; family Linderniaceae; genus Craterostigma; species Craterostigma plantagineum. Next base: position 125,131 of record JAPQWV010000290.1, on the reverse strand, counting down.
TGCATGAAAAATATAAATGGTGAGTGAAAAACGTCCTTAGAAAAATGTCTGAAACTAATGAATACTAACGCCATGGAGGAGGGCTTGTTATACAGTAAGCAACTCCAGGAAGCTGATCTTTTGGGGTATGCGCCGGCGGATCATCTTTCTTCGTATCAATTGACATCTTTTTTGCTTCTCAAATTCTGCTAAACAAAGTGAGAGAGAGAGAGAGGAGAGAGAGAGAGAGAGAGAGAGAGAGAGAGAGAGGGAGAGCGGAAGGAGAGTTCTTTCAAGAAATCATGTCATCACATGCGAAATGCAACTCAGAGATGAGAAAACACATGTTTAAGTGTTAAAGATCGCACCTTTTTTATCTGCAGATATAGAAGTAACTCAGAACCAGGGAAAAAGAACTGAGGAAAGAAGCCAAGAAATGACGAGGATTGAACGCAAGTCAAGTTCAAGAAGTTTTTTGACTAGCAGCAGAGGATGTAGGAAAAGGTCTCTTCTAAAGTGATGAAATGAGAACTGAGTGAAGAATTTAGTGTCATAGGTGAAATGCTAACACGAGAAAGAACGTGGAAGTATACTTAATTCATGAGTCATCGAGAATATTTCTTCACAAAGGCGAAAAAGGGAAGCAATTCTTGACCCTTTTCATCTTTTTGTAATTTAGTTGGATTATTCGAGGCTTTCTCGACCACTTTGCATATTCCAACGAAAGCTTTATATCGTGGAAATCTATTCTATTTTGATCGACATGAATGAATGACAATGCAAGAAAAGTAGAAATGGGATTCTTTGTGAAATTAGATCCTAATTATTTCTATTTCATATTTTTCATGGACAAGGATTAAAAGGGCCATGCATTGTCTATCAAAAGCCCAAAAGTTTTGGGCTCATTTGGTGTGACCCTAGTAAGCCCCTAAACAGAAGAAAAAATTAAAAAAATTAGGCAAAGAAAAACATATACAAAAGAGTATATTTGAATTCTGGCTCCTTTAAAATTTTAAAATAGAATTCAGACCCTGCCAGAAAAACGATTGTTTAAAGACCAAATTTCTGTAAAATTTAGAGAAAATAACCTAAACTTCAAAAAAGTGTTAAAAAATGTATATGAACTATTATGAGATGATGGTTTTGTGGTAGTGCAGAACAATGAAGTGACGTTGAAGAGCAATGAAGTGATACTACACAACAATGAAGTGGTATTGCGTTGAGTCCAACTAAATTTTTTTTCCCGACAGGGCCTTAATCTTAAGTGAAAATTTTGACGGGCATGAAATGAAATTTTCCCATAATAAAAGCCTAATTGATAGGAGTAGCAGCATGAAAAGAACTGAGAAACAAAGACTTTGATGTGTCATAATCACCTTATTGAAAGTCGACGGCATGCGTAACAAGGAAAACAACAGTTTCCATTTCATATCATAATTTTCTTGCATTGGCATCCTCCATTAATGTTTTCGTTTAGTCAATTAGTCATAATTTAGATTATCTTTTCATCTTCAAATATTCCACGCAACACTTTAATAAACCATTTTAGAATTTAACGAGTGGTGAAACAACCCTTCCATGAAAATAATGATGATGCAAGCGAAGCATTTAACATATTAAAGTCAGCATGGACTATGAGTTAGAAGCAAGACAAGTAAACTATATTGGAAATACAGACAAAAGTTTATCACCATAATTAAAACCTTTGTCTCCAACTTCCTTCCTACCATAACCTCACGCCTAATTTTTGTTCCTTTATGACATCAATTCAAACACATAATATACATATAACACGAGACACTTGAGCTTAAAACAATAATCTTTGCAGTCCAATTTCATCTCTGGAAATTCTTCATATTCTCAATCGATAGTATCCATTCATTCATAGCAAACCCCATAAATCTTTTCTCTTTGATTAATACAGATTCTCAAAGAAGCTTTTGCTGCTGCAATTTTCAGACATTATACCCCCCTTTTATATCAGGATCTTTTACAGCCCTTAACCATCTTTGTGGTATTTCTTGGACTTTCAAGGAAAAAAAAAAGAAGCCCCTTTTCTTGAAAACCCAATGAACATCAGTCCCACAATTCTCTTGGTTATTGCACTTCTTGCAATAGCCTTCTTCGTCTTAGGCCTTCTTCATCTCTTCATAAGGTGTTCGACGAAAATATCATCTCTTAATACCTCCATGCCGCTCCCCAACGGTAATACTTCAAGCTCATACGCATTTCAAAGGCAATTACAGCAACTGTTTAAGCTTCAAGACTCAGGCTTAGACCGAACCCTAATCGAATCTCTGCCCATATTTCATTACAAGGACATCATCGAATCATCGAAAGAACCCTTCGACTGCGCAGTTTGCCTATGCGAGTTTTCAAACGCAGACAAGCTCAAGTGCTTGCCTTACTGCAGCCATGCCTTTCATGTCCACTGCATAGATACTTGGCTTCTGTCTAATTCCACTTGCCCTTTGTGTAGAAGCATAGTCAGCCATCATTGTGATGATTCTCCTCCTTTCTTCGATTTCGACGAAGCTGTGAACGGTTCTTCTTCTTCTGCTAACGAAGGCGGGTTTTTGCAAGACGACAATGCCCCTTCGAGGGTTTTTTCAGTAACGCTTGGGAAGTTTCGAAGGGTTTTCGATGAAGGTGGTGAAGGTGGAGATAATAAAGAGCTGAACAGTGAGGTTATCAGAAGTAGCAGTAGTTGGAGTAGGCTTAGTGTGATCGATGACAGAAGATGCTACTCGATGGGCGATTTTCGATACGTAGTTGATGAGATGAGCTTTAAAGTGGGCTTGGTTAATCGTAATGAGTTGATCGATCATAGGAGCAGTAATGATAGCTCCTCAGTTTCGAAGATTTGGCTATGGTCTGAAAAGGGCAAGTCGTCTGTGAGTTCCTTGCATGGCGGCGATGGAAGCCGTTTGGTGTAAGAACATGGAAATTTTCATCTTTTTCGTTTTGCTTTCAAATAATTCAAATTGATCTGTATATTCAAGCAGAGTGTATAAAACCTGAAAAATTCTCCAAGAATGTTTTGTTTCACAAGAATTATTAGAGGAAGATAATCCAAGAGGAAGATAATCCAAGAAAAATTGGAGGATGATGTGATATTTAGATGATTTTCGGCCATATAAAGATCATTTATTATTGTGAACGTGCAAAAATAAATTTGGAGAAGATGCAAATCTTATATATACAATCAAATGTAGTTGTCATCCATGCGCCACATGTCCATTTTATTATATTAAACAAATAAGAAAAACAAATAAAAATGAAAAACTAACAAAGTGGAAAAACTATATTGTATTAATTTCTCATATTTCACACCCGTAAAATGCACGGGCATAAAACTAGTAAGGATATAATTATAAGTTTGTATCACTAGCCGTTATAATTCTAGAGTTTTGGCATATAATGTCCCCAAGTTGTTTAACTTTAAGAATTAGTCCGTATAACATCGCCCCCAAAATCCCTATTAACACCACCCAACTTGAAAAAAAAAAATAATCAACCCTATATTTATATATGTATAGGACACATAATATAGAACTACACATCTTTTCTACAATATTAACAAGGAAAACCATGGTTAAAAATCCCATAATCAGGTAAAACTTACACTATGTAACTCCCTAACAGATTTCCTCTAGTGAATGGAACACAAAAGGGGAATCAAACCCACAACCACATAAATCAAATACTTTCACATTATTTAACATAAGCAAAAAGCAAAACCATACAAAACACAAAACCTCTTATTACATCAAATACTCCCAAGAAACTCACCACCACCGCCGCCTCCGCCGGCGAGCCTCCTGTAGACCCTATCGGCCTCGTCGGAGCCCTTCGCATCCACCGCGATGGCACCGAAGATGGCTCGGAAGGCACCGCAGACCACCGAAGGAGCCGAGGCGTCCGTCTTCTGCGAAACCCTAACGATCTTCTGAATGCCCAGGCGGGTCCCGTATTTATTACACGAGCCGTCGACCTTGGAAACCTCGGAGATCCTAAGGTTTAGGTCCTTCGCGGAAATGTCCGAGTCTATGATGAGGGATTGCAGGGAAACCGAGGCTTCGATCAGGCTCTGTCCCAGCACGCCCAGTGCCTTGTTGTTCTCCGAGGAGAACGAGGGGTGGGTCAATGCGCGACGGAGGAGACCGATGTCCTTGAATGTGTAGCTGTTTTTGGGTCATAACGTAAATATTCTCGTTGGGCTACGTTTGCTTTATAGGATAGACACAGAAAATGTGTTACAAAATAGATACTAATTCATTTTCTCATGTTTGGTTCATCGAGATAAAGCCCTTAACTAGGTTTATAAACCAAACGCAGCCTAGTGGACCCTTATTAGTATTATTTATCCTGGATTGTCTAATACTATCTCTCTTTGGGGCTTGGACATTTTACGAATTGCATAAATTTTGAAGTACTAAATTGCAACAAACATATTTGTCCTAAAATTATCAACCACTAATGTAGGCGAAGAGAGTTCACTAACTTGATCTGCTTCTGAAGATTCTCCAATGCGACGGAAAATGGCGTGGAGGATTCAAGTGGGACGTCGAGGATCGAAGCTCCTTCAGCCGTAAAAGTCTGTAAAATTAACTAATTAATAGAAAACGGTAAAAAAAAATAAATAAATAAAAGCTACGATGAACCTTTCGTTCTACCTGGGCGATTGAGAGGAACAAGATGATTGCAAAACATGGCGATTTCATCTTTCTTTCCGCAAATTCTTTTTTCTTTAGGAGTGGGAAATGGGGAAAAAATTATAGTGTCGAGTGAAGTGATTCGAAGAAGATTAATTAGGGTTTATACAGTGTCGATTAACTTTTTGCAATATATAAGGCCCAAAGTATTTCGATCCAATTTATAAGGGTGCGTTCAGTTTATCGGATATGGCCGGATAAAGGCATTTTATCCATACCTATATTGTTCATTTTAAAAAATAAACATAAAATTTCTAAAATTCATCCAACCGTTCTCGGTTAGATAATTAATCCAACTCCTATTAATTGCAAAAGACCAAAATATTCTTATTCCACCGAATCATAAAATTATTTTCATTTCATGTAGCTTATATGGTAAAAATATATATAAAAAATACTAATTTATTCCTTATTTCATGACGATCAAATTGACATCCATTTTTAGATATTCATAAAAAATAATTATTTTGCAAACTATTTATTGATTAAATAAAGGTTATTTTTGTAAATTTACAAATAATATGGAGATAAAATTTTTATTATGTTGGAAAATAAACAAATAATGATTCCTGTACGAGATTATTATCTCATATTTTAAATTGCGCTGTTTTATATTTCGTTTTCTCGTATGCTAAAGTAAACACAGCATAAAACTTTTAAAACTTGGGAATGCGAATGACCTTACTGACTCGATTTATAATTATGCATATTAGTGGTCAAATTTATAATTATTCTCACTCACACCCTCTTATTTACTATAGAGATCCCTAGCTATTATGAAAAATTAAACGTACTTAACTGTTCAATTGAGTTTGACTTTACATTGATAGGTTTCGTTTACATATTTCATTTTTAATGAACTTTTATACACATTTCCATGTTTTTTACCCCGGCGTAAATAATAGACAGCACTATAATTAAGGGCTGATAAAAATCAATCCAACCCGCCAACCCGACACGAACCGCACCCGAAAATAGCATGTTTGAGTTAGCATTTTTGACCTGTTTACGTAAATGGGTAAATCCAAACCCAACCTAATTATTAAGTGGGTTAGGTTAGGGGTTCGGATTTTCAACCCGAAATCAACCCATTTAACCCGAATAATATTTATTAAAATATTATTAATATAATAAATAAAAGGATTAACCCTAATTCTCTATTCACTCTCACGATCACACATGATGTTTTTAGAAAATAAATTGCATAGTTCTCCTTTTTTTTGTTTAATTTGAATTTATAATTCTGTCAATTTTATTTTTTTTCTTTTTTAATTTTAAACGGGTTGGTGGGTTGGCGGGTTGAATTAGGGTTATAGCAGATTGGGTTTGTATTTGATTTTCAACATGTTTAAGTAAACAGGTCAGATTAGGGTCGAAGTTTTCAACCCGTTTATTAAAGGGGTTAAACTCGAAGGTGACCAATCGGACCTGTTTACCACCGCTATTAGGTGGTTCAAAAGTCATGATCATTTAACACATTATAATTAACACCTATATTATAATAGTAGCTTTTTGGAAAAGAAAAAGAATTTTGTTCCCCACTAAAATTTGGGTTGGGTTAGATGACAAACGTCTCGCTTGCCTCGTCTACCTCGTCACATAGATAAGAACTAGAAATACAAACAAGAGTTAATTATTATTCTATTTTCACGTAAATTAGGGATTGCACTTTAGGACATAGAACTTGGAAAGCTTTAATTTTAGCACACTAACTTTCAATTCTTGAAACATTTGGAGCCTCAAATCATTTGCATGCAGAGACTGAATATCGAAGTTCCAGCCAATTTAGACTATTGATGCACTGTGTTCTCAACGTATTTTAATTTAGAAATTTTAATTTGGAAAGTTAATATCCTTAAATTGCAGCCACATAAGTTGAATGTCCTGAAACAGCCATGTAGAAATAAATTTGTGACACGTCGTGTCGTTAATTTGATATATATATAATTTTCACAAGTAGAGTCCTTAAATTGCAAATATGTATCCCAATTAATATGCGAATATTACACACCAATGAAGACGATACGTACATACGTGTTTTAAAATTGAAGGAAGAGAGCGTTTTCAAAGATTTGGACCGTAGTTGATATTTTCGACAAAACATAACAAAAAAACTCATCATCTTTTTCCACTCTATCCGCTCTTCGGAAAAAGAATTCGTGCGTATTTCACAAAACTTTTGGTGAAGATTACTATGGCGACAGCTCGCAGATTATCTTCGTTGCTCGCTCGCTCTATCGCCTCTGCTTCTTTTCTCGGTGAGGATACGACCTCGTGTGTGTGTGTGTGTGTGTGTGTGTGTGCGTGTTTTGTGTGAATCATCAGCTCGATATGGATGGTTTTCTTCATCTCCGTTTAAAATCACGATTTAGGATTTTTGCTTATTGCGTTTAAGTTGGTGTTCTTCGTCTCCTCCGTGAGCTCAATTTTAGCTGTCTGTTCCGATTCTAGTGTCGATTTGCATGTCGTAAAACGACGGCTCATAGTTGACTTCTCCAGCCGATGATTTTAGGTTTCGATTTCACTCTGTGTTCAGGTACGAGGTATGGCTTAGGAAGAAGGAGCATCCACAGGTTTACCACAGCTGCTTTGCAAGAAGAACCAGTAGTAACACCGCCCGTTCAGGTCAATTACACGAAGCTCCTCATCAATGGACAGTTTGTCGATTCAGCTTCTGGTAATGAACGATCGATCTTTTGTTCTATGCGATTTGTGATTTGTGTTTCGATTTGAGATTTTGTCCATCTATCTTTCCAGGCAAAACTTTTCCCACTTTGGACCCACGAACGGGCGAAGTTATCACCCACGTAGCTGAGGGAGATGCAGAAGATGTAAACCGAGCTGTTTCGGCCGCCCGCAAGGCATTCGATGAAGGGCCTTGGCCAAAAATGAGTGCCTATGTAATAAGATTTGTGTTCCCTGTTTTCTCCTTTTTTGTCTTAAGCCTGTTTTTGCTTTAACGATTCGTCGATGTTGATTCAGGAAAGATCGCGAATTATGTTGAGGTTTGCTGATTTGGTGGAGAAGCACACCGAAGAATTAGCTCAGTTGGAAACATGGGACAATGGAAAACCTTACGAGCAAGCTCTTAAGACCGAAGTTCCCATGGTTGTGCGCCTCTTCCATTACTACGCTGGTAATAATAACAACCCTCATCTGCTATCACCATAACTTCGCTTGCGAGCAATTCTTCTTTGCTGAGAAACTTTGTCGAAATTCAATGAAAAAGGATGGGCTGATAAAATCCACGGATTGACTGTGCCCGCCGACGGGCCCCACCATGTTCAGACACTCCACGAACCGATCGGCGTCGCCGGCCAAATCATTCCCTGGAATTTTCCGCTACTCATGTTCGCCTGGAAAGTGGGCCCTGCCCTCGCCTGTGGAAACACAATCGTCCTAAAATCCGCCGAACAAACGCCCCTCACTGCTCTCTATGCTGCAAAACTCTTTCACGAGGTCTCAGTTTCTTTTCTTCGTCGTTGTAATTTCGTATTTTGATTTTTGGTTTTTACCATTTATGATTTTTTTTACCTTTATCTTTCCCTCGAAATATAGGCTGGTCTCCCCGACGGTGTTCTGAACGTAGTGTCTGGCTATGGCCCGACGGCTGGTGCAGCTCTTGCGAGCCACATGGATGTAGATAAGGTGTTTTCCCATTATTTTTTTCTCTCGAATATCATTTTCATGAAACTAAATATCATTGATTTTTCGTTTTCTTATCTGAAGATAGCTTTCACGGGCTCGACTGAAACTGGGAAGGTAGTGCTCGAGTTGGCCGCTAAGAGCAACCTAAAGCCCGCGACTCTCGAGCTTGGAGGCAAATCGCCGTTCATCGTATGCGAAGATGCTGATATTGACGAAGCGGTCGAATCAGCCCACTTTGCTCTGTTCTTCAATCAGGTATGAGCGCAAACCGATTACGCTCAGCTCGAGAAATATATATACAGAAATGGCCTTTTTTACGACGCAAATGTGTATGAAAAGGGGCAATGTTGCTGCGCTGGCTCTCGCACGTTTGTCCACGAGCGCATATACGACGAGTTTATCGAGAAGGCGAAGGCTCGTGCATTGAAACGCACCGTCGGCGACCCCTTCAAGGAAGGAATCGAACAAGGCCCGCAGGTCATTTTTTCTCAATTTATTTCTCTGAAGTTAGTGTTTCGAACTTCAAGATTTGTTTTATGAAGATTTGGGTTGTGGGTTTCTTTTCTTTTTGCCTTTTTGTCATCAGATCGATGAGGAACAGTTTTCGAAAGTTCTTCGCTACATACAATCGGGGCGCGACAGTGACGCTGTCTTGGAATGTGGAGGCGAAAGGCATGGATCCAAAGGGTTCTTCATTCAACCTACCGTGTTTTCGAATGTTAAGGTATTCTTTTTCCGTGCTCCAATAGATGATGGTGTTATCTACTTTTTTTGTCCCGCGAGTTGGGGGTGACGCCTTCAGGCCACCCAAACTCAACTTAGGGGGTTGCGTTTATCCTAAGTTTCAAAATTGAAGCAATTTTGTTGCAATTCAAGGACACCAACTTTCAAAAATAAAGTAATTTAAGGTCACAATTAGGTATCTTAAGAAATGTGTCCTTAATGGTCCGTTTGGTATGCGGAATCCATCGCGGAAAAGAAACACAAAATGGAAAGATACGTATCGGATCGTAATTCGTAGTACATTACGCCTCGCGTGTCGTGCTATAATACGTTTTCTTTTCGTTTCAATACTGATTTTCGCATATCAAACGCACCCTAAATTGCTTCTATTCTGAAAGTTAATCTCCTTAAATTGCAATTCCCTAACATGAGTGACCTGAAAGCTGAACAATAGTTACTCGCTCCTAAATGACGATCATTATGAAAGCAAATTGTTCTAACATCGACGACTCCCACTAAATGTTTTGTTTGTTGAGTGATCACGTTTCTTAAGAGGTTAAACTTGAAGGGAGTTCACTTTTTTAAATTCTATATAATTTAGTTCCAACACGTCCCCTTACGTCTAGGTTGATTTATCTATTATCCAGCCTTAGACGTGTAGCTCTCATAACGGGTGGTCGTGATGATTCGTACTCAAGACCTGCGAGCCCCTAAGCTCTGATATCATGTTGAGTGATCACTTTTCCTACGAGGTTAACCTTGAAGGGAGTGCATCATTTTTTTCTAATTTTATATAATTTATTTCCAACGTTCTCGTCATTCGAACAGGACGACATGCTCATAGCTCAAGACGAGATATTCGGGCCCGTTCAGTCGATCTTGAAATTCAAGTAAGCCACAACTATTTCCTTCCCAATCCACATTCTTTCAGTAAACAACAACGAATCGAAAAAAAATTAAGTCCCGATCTTCCTATGCAACTGCTCACCGTATATCCCCTCCTTTTTTTTCCTAAAAAACAAAAGTGATGTAAAGGACGTGATAAGGCGAGCGAATGCGACCAAGTACGGCTTGGCCGCGGGCGTTTTCACGTCGAACGTCGACACGGCAAACACTCTTTCCCGAGGGCTAAGGGCGGGGACGGTTTGGGTGAACTGCTTCGACGTATTTGACGCCGCGATACCCTTCGGAGGGTATAAGATGAGCGGAATCGGGCGAGAAAAAGGCGTGTATAGCCTCAACAACTATCTTCAGATCAAAGCTGTCGTGACTCCATTGAAGAATCCTGCGTGGCTTTGAGCGTATGATGATGATCGAATGTTTTTGCTTGTGTTGGTTGTGTTTTTGTTTTATCTGATTGTATGTAATAAGGTTTGGGATGTTCGTACTGCTTAAGTTTGCTTTGTTAAGAACTATACGAAATGAAGTAAAAGGGTTGATTAATTTATGGGTTCTTGACTCTTGTGTATATTATGGGTGGTGACATTAGGACTAGTATGTTTAGCACGGTTACGTGTGTGTGCGGCGGGCACATATATCTAAATTACTTGATATTTCGAACATTTTCAATTATTAATTAAATTACAAAAATTTTAGTTTAGGGATAAAATTATAATACAATAAAAAGATTAAGGCTAAAATTGTAATTAAGCATATGGAATGACATATCAATTTGGCAGTTTTTATCTATAGAAGCGTCACGACTTGGAGTAAATTGTCAAATGTTAGTATGTCAATTCAAATTTTAATATTAAAATAAAAATCACCCACCACATTTCTTGTCGTACATTCCAATTTTACTCTAGATTTAGTATATATTTATATGTTATATAACACACGAGTGTACAAAAATACAGTCCACAATAAGCTCTTTATATGAGAGTATAGATTCCCAACTTAAAGGAGTGTAATATTAGGACAACACGTTTTAAAATTGAAGCAAATTTTTTACTATATTAAAATTGAAATTTGTAAGTTAGGATATCGTGTTTCGAAGCAATTTACGAAAAATTAACGTCAAAATATTAAAATTTCATTTCACAGTGCTTTAATAGTGTAATTTATTGCCCACTGTTACTTCAACTTCCCAAATTTATTTAAAATTGCAAGTCTTAATTTAGGTGTTCAAAACTTGTTAAAATTTCAAACACTTACTTCGTATGATTTAAAATAATAATAAAGCCTGGAACAAATAAAGGGCCAAAGTGATAGTTCAACACTTGGTAGGAGCTGGTCTGGGGCTGAAGCTATAGGTGCTTAACATATATGACAATTTTTTTCATCCATATTCCATTGTTAGGACTATTTGGGCATTATTTTATGCGTTTCCAAGTGGGAAATTACTCCTAATGTTACAGCGAATTAAACAGAAAAAAGTTCGAAAAAGAACGTATGGCGATCGCCAAGTTTTCCCAACCAATTCGCTGCGCTTTGGGCTTAAGAGACTCGAAGAGTTCGTTCATTTCTTAGATCAGTAAGGCTAAACGCTTACAAGATAGTGCCGGGTTGAGCCACTTCGGCTTCATCATCATCCTATGTTCAGTCGTTTGTTTCGTACCACATTGTCTGAAAACGAAAAGTAATGCTGTGCCTATGCATTCGGTTAAAATCTTCTTCTTCGCCTGTAACTTTTCCCAGTTACTATATAACTTATCTACAACATCAAAACCCTATACCACACGACAAACACTTCCCAAGCATCGACGGGGAACCCTAAACGCATCACAAGAGAAAGAAAAAAACGATTCAGTAAGCTAACCTCAGCCTCGCCTCCTCGTTAGGGAAGATCTTATCGCCCGACGAATGCTCCATGCCTTCGTCCGACTTATAACTGAAAATGTCTTCGGGCGCATTGATGCAGTTTCTAAGGGTAAGATTCGCCAACGTCTTCCCATGATTATGATGATGATGATGATTATCGAGGTATAGAACAACTACGCTTATATCGTCGTGAAAGTGCCTCCTCACTCCTTTTTCTATCTTCCTTATGTCTCTGTATCTCACCTCCCTCTTCTTCGCTGCTTCTTGAATGGCTGCTGCTATTAGTCTGTTAGCTATTCCCTGCAAAAACAAAAGTTTCTTTGAGCTCTTTCTTACACATAATATACAGACAAGAAAATGAAAGAAAAAGGGCAGTGGACCAACAGCTCTTGGGTTTCTGTGCACGATTTGCACGGCTTCTTCGTCGCTCAACTGTTCCCACAAACCGTCCGAGGCGAAAATTACAAACATGTCCTCAGGCCTGAGCTTCCTCGTGACAATGGAAGGTTCGGCGCTCAAAACTGCTCTCTTCATTGGTACGAAGTTTCCATAGTGCTGGAAAATAGGGTCTCTGCTGAAGTCGGGATTTTTCAGGTAAACATCTCCAATCGATCTAGACACCTAGAAAACATTTATCAACCGAAAAGAATCACTGAGATGCATAAGATAGATACGTAAGGCAGACAAGACAACCCATCCTAGGTTCTTCGATTGCTTATTTCTTACCAAGAAATGGGGAATTCGAAAAGCACTTTGATTCTGCGTACCTGAATTATGCCCTTGATTCTCCAAACGCCTCTGCAGTAAATAACGACGGGTGAATCGTCGGGATGAAGGGCTTCGACTTCCATCCTCACGTCATCGTTCGAAACGTTGTGATCCCTCGAGAGACGTTCGGGCACGACTGAGCTCTTCTCGCCATCGAACCCTTTTCGCCCGAGAACGGCCCTCGAATCTCCCAAGTTTGCGACGAACAATTGACCTTCTGTAACTGCGCCGAAGAGACAGCAAGAACCTACCGAAGCAATCTGTGGTTTTATCGGCAGGGATTGCTTTACCAAAGCGGTGAAATCCTCTTCTGTTGCAGTAAAAGCCTTCTTTATTACGTCGGGGGAAAGTCCACCTCGCTCAGTCGCAAACTCTGTTTAGAAAAGAAGAAATTCCCAAATCGTTCACCATATTAGGAACTTCGAACCCTAGAATCGAAATTGAGACAGAATTGGGGGAATACTTACTGAGGAGATAGGGGAATAGGTGTCGGCTGATGAATCTCGACGTCTCAGGTCCGCCGTGCCCGTCGTAGACGCCGACGTACGTGGCGGAAGGTGACGTGAGCACCTGGCACTGATCTTCGAGGCTCGTATTGGCCTGAACCACGGCCATCGAGAATTCGCCGTAGGCGTGGGAGTTCAATTCCGACTGCCACAACAATCCGTCGCCCTTCCGCCGGCCGCCGAAGCAGCTGTAAAAGCACGATCGCAGCATATTAGCCTCGCCGAAATCCCTATTTCTCCTCCTCCTCCTCCTATACGGAAAAAAACTGATTCGATTGTATACTTTTCCTCCTCCTTGAATTGAGTTCTTGGGAAGTTTACTCCGTCAGTTAAAATTTGATTTCTTGGTGATTAAGAGTGGTTTACGAACGTCTTTCTTTTTCAGGTGGACTGAGGTTTTTAACCAAACGTGTGAAGGAAAACGCGTTAAAAGTTTGTAAGAGAAAGAAGACATCAGTGACACGTCAGCGTCTCTTTGAGGTATGTATAGTATACAACGCGCTTTTCCAATTAGAGATTGTGGATGTTAATTAGTTTAAAATTGTTTCTTACTATGAATTTTATGGAATGTAGAGTCATAATACACTATCACGTTTTCGCGCACGCTATGCGCGTGCTTAGAACATAATTTTATTTATGTTATATTATTTGTAATGTTTAATATAAAATATAATTTTTAACTATATAAACAAATTAATGCGTAGAAATGTAAGTATGATAAATAAAAAAATAAAATGTAAAATTGTTAAAGTAATTAATAAAAAGAGATACTAAAAATTGCAAATAAGTGACAGAACAAATGTTGCAGTTTATAGCCACCCCGGACCATTTATATAATCGAATAGATTACTTTCATATGTAACTAACTATCTCCTTTAAAAATGGAGACATTAATCACGTAAATTCGAAAGTTATCGCAGTGGCATGCGTAACTAGACTGACCACGTAAACCAAGTAAAATAGATTTATCTTATATAATTATAGAAATGTAGGTGTCCTAATGTGCTGATATCGGACTTTTACTTAAAAATAAATTAAATAATAAAAATCCAACAAAGAAAATCGCACTACAATATGTTACACAATAACTACCATCAAATATAAAATTTTATCAACATATAAAAATTACAAATAGGTAATACGTGCAATAGATATAAAAAAAAAACTAGTTTTATTTAGAAATTTGTCCCATTTCTTGTTTAATCAAGATTCTTGATCCTAATAGACTGATTTTTCAAGTACTTCGAGAGTTTAGATGTCTTGACTAAAATCAGATATGGATGGTTGTATCTGGGGATGGTTACTTTGAATTCGTCAAATTTGATTATTTATATTATATTGAGATAGTTATTATGTGAGGGAATGAGCATTATGACTACATTCTATATATAATAAGGTGCCGTGGTTATCTATTGAATAACACGATAATTATAAGGACGACCACTTGATTAAAACTTTGAAATGAATGGGCTTATCATATAAATTTAGTATTATAAATTGATTTATGTCTCTATCAAATTAAATAAATGATCACTTTAATTCAAGGCTTATCGTTACTCAAGAAGTATAGTTATATTTTGCAGTAAATGCACGTCATGTTAGTACTAATATAATAATACACGATGCTTGACTTGACCCCCAAAAAGGAGTCACTTGGGTAAACGGTGTGCTTCTTGGAATATTCTTAAATAAAAATTCTATTTGAACGTAAAATCAATGCAAATATATGTTCATTCACACTCAAGGGAGTAGTTAGATTACTTTAATGATGGTAAAACAAATAAACTAATACTATATTTAATATATATATAACATGAAGTAGATCGTAACTTTTGATATATATTTTTCCTTGCATGAAACAATACCTTATGCTCAGTCAAGTTCAGTTTGAACCAAATATGAACATTATTGTGGCCTATATATTCATATCTAGCTTCTAGCAAAATTAATTTCTTCTGGCGTATGTGCCAATTTTGACTCCCTATAAAAAAATAGTCATTACATGTCCCGTCAAAATTTTTATATCATGTCAGGAAAAAAATTAGTTTTAAGGACTCGATTTCTGCAGTACCACTTCATTATTCTGCAATACCACAAAACGATCATCCAATACCATTTCATATGACACTTTTTAAGTTAAGATCCTTATGCTTAAATTTAATAGACATTGGGTCTTATAGTTTTTCTGATAGGGTCTGAAACCTTTTAAAAGTTTAAACGGGTTTGAATTCAAATATACCCAAAAAAATCTCAAACTACTATTGAGAAAATATTATTGGGCTATTTTACCTGATAAAGTAATATTATACCAAAATTGACTAATGTTGTCAAGTTTAAGTCAAGTAATCGAAGGTGGTGCCATTTTTTCAAGAATTTGTTGAGAGAGAGAGAGGTTACAACGAAAAAGACATTAAAAAATAACTCTACTTCTGCTTTTTAAAATGGGTCCTACTATTCACACCCACCTCTACTATTTACACCCTTCTTTTTACACCCCAACACTTGAATTTTGCTGCCTAGTCACATGAATTCAACATAATTATTTTTTATTATATTATGTAGAATTCAACAATATTAATAGCATAATTTATTCAAAAACATTAATTGTTCAAGTTATTCAACAACATTAATTAACTTAATTTATCCAATGATATAACAATAAAATATTTTAATTTACTTATTATTGTATATTTTATTAGTAACCACACATTTATATTAACTTTAAAATATTAAAATTCTAAAAATTTATTAATATTAAATAATTAATTTAAATAAAAATATTCATGTAACATAAATATTACTTATTGTGAAAAATTAAACAAGCGCATTAACAATAAACAATAAATAAATATTATCTTTTTAATCAATTCAATATAAAGTAATCACGATCACAACTAGAACGCAATATTTTTTCATAACTATTAATACGACTAACATAAGGAGTAATTCATGCTGCTACACATTTGTCTCTGAAACATGCATAAGAAATATGTGAGAATAAATAATAAAATAAATAAGAATATATTTAATGAGATAAAAATCACTATAAATTCAAGTGCTAAGTTATCAATTACCGGAATCATGATAGCGTTGAATAGGCTTTTTTTTTATTGGAAAAAAGGAGAGAACTCAAATATGCGACCGAACGCGTCTCGCATCACCTTCTACCTTGAAAGAAATACAATATACGGCTCGAACTACCTACACTAGCTCGCACTTATCTCGATCGCGAAGCTCTTACTCCTTAATATGATCCATCGAATTCCTTCACCATAACTCGTTGGCTCTTGTATGCATCGCAATGTGTTTAAAAGTGATGGTAAAACTCCTATTTATGTTGTTGGGACATGCTCCAAACCTGGTTAGAATCCTCCATGGTAAGGTAATTTTCATATTTGATTGGATCCTCCACCACTTAAGGTATTTTTCTTGTTGAATTTAAGTAAACTAGTCTTGTTTAATGATATTTTACAACTTCCTATTTTTTAAAGTTATCCAATTTATGTAAGTGAGTTTCAAATATGGTGATTAGAGATATGATTGCATATTCCATATGTGCACTTGACGTGAGAGGTTGGAGATAGAGATAAGATCAACAAAGCATATTAGTGGAATATAATCGTCTCTTCGTTTCCTTAGACAGATATTTGGGAGTATCTATTGTTTTCTTCAATGGTAATTATCTAATAATTTAAAATTGATAAGTGTTTAATGGTTTAATATAGTCATTTTCAATTGGTAAGTATGTAATAATCTACTTACATATTAATTAGGAGGTGTAAATAGAATTGAGGGGGGTGCCAATAGAATTACCCTTTTAAAATACATGTAGTTTTACACTTTTCTTTTTTATTTTTAATAACATCGTTTTATCGTTTAAAAAAAGGATCTTTACACATAAATACCCATTTGGAAAAAAACTTGTAATTTAGTACCCTGTCAGATTTTTATTATATGTAGGTACCTAGTAGAATAAATTTTTTGCAGATAGGTACCCGAGCCGCCGGAGGTACGTCATACAACACATTTAGGTACCCCATATCAACGTATCGTGGTACGCATACGTTGAAAAAATGGTACGCCGTATTAGCACATTTAGGTACGCCATCTTTAACACATAAGGTACGCCACACAAACACATTTAAGTATCATATATCAACGTGTTATGATATGTCATACACACACAGAAAGGTACGGACTGACTGAAGAAACTGGTAAACATTAAATCGGGTACCTCTGTAAAAATTTCTGTCATGGGTAGCTATCTGTAAAAATTTTAGTCAAGTAGGTATTTGTCACAAAAAAATAACTTGAATGTTTTTAGCTTACCCGTCATCGTAAATAAACATAATTGTATTAAATAGGATAAAACGGACATGATAAATATTTCACGTTATTTTAATATGCGTGCAATTTCCTGAATCGACTTCTATTTCAGATGGACTAACAAAGTCGAGAGGAAGAGGCCCAAAAGGTTAGCAATATCCAACAGAAACTCAAAGAATATATGCCAACCGTATATTTTTTTTTCCCAAAAAAAAATGATTTAAATCCAGGGATTTCGACCGTCGATCTTCCTACGACAGTAAGGGCAATCTCCGCAAGCGCTTATCCAAGGAACCAAACAATGAACATGGTATTTATGTCCGCAATTCAGACGAATAAACTCATCTCCTTCCAAGAACGCTTCCAAGCATATGCTGCAATCTTTCGAAAACGCCTCCGATTCGCCGTCGAATTCTTGCGGGAAATTCGCGTATACATATTTCGGTAAGCACTCGATTGCCTCTTTTGCGAGTCCAGGCGATCTCTTGATTGTTGCGGTTCGTGTAAGAAGGAGAAGAGAAGCTGCAAAATCTCGGGTTGAATCCGCGTCGACGGGCACGGGATTTTCTTGGCTCGGAATTTCGTTACTAGGGTTTCTCATGGAAGTGCCATTAGTTCGCCTGTGATATAAGAAAATAAAGAACGAAGCTTCTTCATAGTGCTGAAAATTTGGGCCGAGGCCCATGGGCCAGCCCGGCCCTAAAAAACCGGGTTTCTGCTTAATTTTACTGAGCCCGAAATATGATGGCCTATTGGCCCGGACCATCCGGCCCCGGGCTGACGGGTAGCGAGTCAAAAAAACCCGATGGGCCGCGTGCCAAATTGGGCCCCGCTGTATTTTAGTTTTCTTCTTTTATTTTATATACATAATATTATAGAATTCAGTTTGATGAGTAAAAATAATATTTTTGATGAATTTATGGGATATAAGATTTTTGATAACTATATATTTGTAATAATGGGTATCATAATAGTATCAAATACAATTTTGTTGGAAAAAAAAAAGATTTTTCAATAAACAAATTACAAAAATAATAAAAATATAGGCCCGTTAGCCCGACAGGCTGACCCGGCCCACCATGATATGGGTTTGGGCCTAAGAATCTTAGGCCCGTAGAATTTTGAGCCAGCCCGACCAGTACTCTAACAATCGGGCTGGCCCGTCCGAACTTTCAGCTCTACTTCTTCACCACTGTTAGGTCATTTATCCAAGACACGAAAATACAGTCAACTTACACAAAAGTACACAGGTGCTATTTTTTTTACTCCAAACCATTAACTCTATTTTCCACACTAGTTTGTCCTACAACACATTGACTCTGTTTACTATATTCAAAACAATATTAATATGCATTCATACTTATTATTATAATCAATTTATAAAAAGACATATGACTCAAACAAATATAAATATTTGATAACTAAATTAAAAATTGATTATTAAATTAAAGGAAAATAAAAATGAAAAATATAAATACTAAATAAAATAAGGTGTATACATGGGGTTAGTTTAAGTTTCGGGATAAGAATAAAATAAAAATTACGACACATTTTAGGTTGATGAATAATGCTATGCCAAACGTAGAGTAACCACCGTTCATCAACACAAAATACTGCTATAAATTTGCAGCTTGAATAAAAAGATACTTTTTTTTTGTGCAGTACATATTGGAGATGCTCTTAGGAAGTTAGTAACTGTAACGATGTTTACAAACCCGGGACCTGAAAGGGAGACGGCGTTCAACCTTAGCAATAGCCTTTCCCTAGCAAGTTCGACGGCTCTTGGGAGCCTTTCGCCACTTTCGACCGAATGACTCACGATCCTAATCAAATCGATAGCAATGGCTAATTAGAAAAAGCAAAATTAAATGATTCGAAAGGTTTCTTACCCTTATGTGTTTTTCATGGCATTAACAATATCAGGGTTGAAATCTTTCTCACCACTCTTACCGAAAAACAGCAGATCTCGAAAATCCAAGTGTAGGATAAATCCCACCGAACACAAAACACAAACAGTGAATTAAAGGCATTGGGATGTCAAAGACAACATATGCAGAAAAGATGTCAAAGACAATATATGCAAAAAAAAATCACATCTTGTTCATGAATGAAGATTCAAACAGGGCTATGTTGCACTAACAGAAATGGGTAGAAAGGGCACAGATCTTCTACATGCAATCAAAAGCAGAAATCTGAGACAAATCAAAAAAGGTTATCTTCTCACTTGAAAAGGATTAGGGCAGTGGAGAGACGTAGGCTGGTGTCTCTGTCCAGGGAACGCCCGGCGCAGGGTATCGCATCCTCCCGGAGAATGGCGAAGGCGAATCGCCGCCGCCCGAATCGAAGCTAACGGACATTCGAAACCCGATGCTTCGATCGGATCCGAATTACGACCTGTCCGAGACCTACGGCTGTAGAATAACTCAGATGCGCTCGTCATGCGAATCTTAATCTGTTCCCTGTGAAATCGAATTTGTTTAGTTTGCGTTTGGCATATTTGAACGAAATCGCGTGATTTGAAATCATGAATTTCAAAATCTTGATTTCAAATCCAAACGCTCGAATAGCTCGTCGAACTCGACTTCTAACTTTTTGTTAAAAGACTAAAAAGTACAAAAATGAAATAAAAACAAACTCGTAGGACGGCTTCGAGCATTCGAGCACCTACGAGTGAGCTCGAGCTCGAGCCGGCTCAATCGCTAGCCCGTAACGAGCTCGCGTCGGTTCATCGAGCTCACGAGTCAGCTCGACTCATCATTTACTACTAATCACCATTATTATTATTATTACTATTTATTGCTATTATTTATTATTATTATTTGCGAAAAACTCATTGCCGACTTAACTTCGAATTTCGGAAACGGACCATTTGACATGGAATATCAAATCCGACAAATAATAAGCGTTTCAATTTGACATCGAATTTGACCGAAATCGAAATCCAAATCCACTCGATTGCCAAGCGGTAGATTTGGACCAAATCCGGATTTCAAATCGAAATCCGGAATCCAAACGGGGCATTACAGTGAATTGAATGACATTCATTTATGGGGTGGATTAAAGAAGCCGACGGAAACGGGAAAAAACCTTGAAAAGCGTAGCGCTTTCGTAGAAATTACTAAATTTCGCTCGATATCTAATTTAGGGGAATTGGGAAATTAGGGATTTTGAAGATGGGCATCAAGTGTTTTTACCTTCGAGGAAAAAAAGACTTTTTGACCTCTTCTCCTCAGTTGCATTCGAGGAAGAAAAGGCCGAAGCTTCACAAATCACAGCTCTTTCGACACCTTCCTAAAAGATAATAAAATAATTGATTTATCCTTTTAAATACTTCACTTGTCGGAAAAAGAAAAGTAAAAAGCATAATTGAATCGAGATTGAAAAAAAGAAAAAAAAAAAGAAGAAAGGTGTTCTTTAAAAAAATGGCCTAGTCATCCAAAAATATTAAAAAGTAACCTTCTTTACTTTTTTTTTTTCTTGAATAGCATCCACTTTGATTAACTAGTAACCATCTTCCTTAATAATTTTTAATATAAAAGAAAAGAAAAAAAGAAAAGTAAAATATAAGAAAAGAAAAATGAAAAAAAAAGAACTCCATTAACGCAAGAACAACCACCCACACCTACCCAAACATACGTCTTATTCAAACCTGAAGAAGAAATTAATACGAAAACGCGTATATATTCACCTTATCGAGCTAATCGACCATTTTTTTATATGCGATCTGTTGAAAAAAAGAATTAAGCACAACTCATTTATCACTGTAAGTCCTTTTTTTTGTTTTTGATTTCACACTTGAAAGTCAAGATTTTTCAGTCAATTAGATGCGGAATTGAGTGGGTTTCGATGTATATGCTCGGTGACGGTAATTCCAGCGAAATTCGAGCTGAATCGATGCATTTTTGAATGTTCTCATGTTAGAACTGAAGAACAGGCGCAGGGTCCCCTGAATATCACACGGGTCCCATGCTGCATGGGACCCGTATGCATATGCAGGGGATCCAAGCGCATATGCAGGGGACCCGTGCACATATGCAGGGGACCTACAAGCATACGCAAGGACCCGTGAGCATATATAGGTATTTTATATCACGCATGTGTAAACAAAAAAAGGGCACATTATTCTTTTTCAGAGTCAGATCTAGAGGCAAATGAAGTCCAGTTCCACAAATCATTGTTCTTCTTCAGAGGCAAGGGATTCATGTTTCAAGAAAGTTATAAAATGCAACCATGGTGTTGTGGAAAAGCTGCAGATGGCGAAGAAAGGATCGAGATCTGGAGAACGGTTCTATGGTTGTGGTTATTGGCCTGTAAGTGAATAGTCTAATACATGGTTAGATACGATGGTTTACTTTTATGACTATCGTGCGGGTATGTTGTTTTGTAGGATAGCAATTGCAAATTTTTTAGGTGGGAGAGTGATGTTACAGGGGAAGAAACTTGTGCGGAAAATATTTCGAAAAGATTGGAACTTTTGCAATTAGAGAATGCAAAAATATTGGAGAAGATTCAAGCATGGAAGTTTAAAAAACAGAGCTTGGAAGAAAATGTTGTCAATTTGAAGCTTAAGGTCGCTAAGCAAGCAAATGCAGAAAAAGCTTTAGTCTTCGTTCTAACTGCATCTTGGATTTTGTTTGGAGTCTTTATTTATGTGATTAATAAATGAATAAGTAAAAATTATAGGGATTAAGTGGATGAAGTAAGAAGTGTATCAATTGTAGTAAGTTAAGTAGACTACTATGCATTGATGTTTGAATGTTTAGGATATATCAATTACTATTGTTATATTATGTAGCGTGTTTAGAATGGTACTTTGTGTATACATATACTAGTTTTAATTTACAGGTATAGATTTAGGAATCCGTGTCATGCATGAGAACCCGTGTAAATGGTACAATTTTTAATTCTTCATTTACCTACAATACTAACATGTTTTGGTGTGCATATGGTTAATTAAGTGACTGAAGTAAGAAGTGAGTCAACTGTAGTAAGTTAAGTAAGCTAGTAATGCATTGATGTTTGAATTGAATGTTGAAGAATTTATCATGTAGCGTGTTTAATATTGTACGTAAATGAATAAATAAAAATTGTATGCAATAAGAGATTGAAGTAACAAGTGGTATTGTAATCAGTTAAGTAAGTTAATAGTATTGTAATTATTATGTAGTTTTTTTTAATAACATCGTAGATTTATTACATATTGAAACAAATGGGGAATTTAAAGACAAGAGCATCGTATCTCCAATGATGATCAAAATATATATGTTTTGTAGGCTAGAATAAGCTTCATTCTGAAATATGGAACTCAATCAATTTCTTACATCAACATAATTATTTTTAAAATTTTGATTTCATTAATATGATACTTTTGAGGTATAACATATTTAGAGTTTCATGTTTATGGATGTAGAGTTAGGGGTGTAAATGAGTCGAGCTCGAGCCGAGCTCGGCTCATTTTCCGGGCTCGAGCTCGAGCCGACTCAACTGCATTAGGCTCGAGCTCGAGCTCGATGAGCTTTACAGTTCCAAGCTCGAGCTCGAGCTCGATAGGAAATATTTATGCTTGAGCTCGGCTCGTGAGCTCAAGTGCTTGTCGAGCCCGAGCTCGAGCCTAAATCTATATTAAAAAAAAAGCTAAAAAAATCAGCTCACGAGGAAGAAGACGATCGCGAAGAACGGACGATATATCCTCAAGAACGGCCGAATTTTTCTGTTTGTTGTATGGTAACGCGAGGTAGAAGATGATGGCGAAGAAGATGACGCTGTTTGGTAACCAGGTAAGAGAAACGAAGATGATGGTTGTTTGGTGTAATAGGGTTTTAGATGGGCTATTTTTATCGTTGGGCCATTTAAATAACTTGAAGATAATTTGTTTGTTGGGCTAAATACTCATTGGGCCTTAAAGTAAAGAAATATATAGTTAAAAATAAATAAATAAAAAGCTCACGAGCAACATGAATTGAGCTCGAGCTCGAGCTCGTTAAGAAAAGCTCGAGCTCGAGCTCGACAGTCTCGAGCTCGAGCTCAACTATAACGAGCTTGAGCTGAGCTTTTGTCGAGCCGGCTCATCGAGCTCGTGAGCCGGCTCGACTCATCTTACACCCCTATGTAGAGTTTTAGGAATCCATGTCATGCATGGAAATCAGTGAAATGAGCAGGAGCCCCGTCCATACATGCAAACATGCTTAAATGCAAGGGACCCATGCATATCCAGGGGACCCGTGCATAAATCCAAGGGACCCTTGTATATAACCATGGGACCTGCATAGATGCAAGGGATCCACCCATAAAACTTTAAAATAAAAATTCCACTAAAATGTGCAGAGAACCACATACATCATGCGCATGGTTCTCATAGGGACGGGTCCCTTGCATATATGCGCGGGTCCCTTGAACCAGGGGACCCGTGCATATAATCAGGGGACCCGCACATGTGCAGATATCCAGCGCAGGTAACCCAACTTTTTTAATTGCAGTTTCGAAATTTAACTCAATTTTCGTCAGAATCACTGTCATAAAACATATGGATCAGGTCCCATGCATATATTCGCGGGTCCCTTGAACTAGGGGACCTATGCATACATGCAAGGGACCCGCGCATTTGCAGATCCCCAACACAGTAACCCAAATTTTGCAATTGCATATTTGAAAACGTATTAAATTAAACTCAAATTTCGTCGGATCACTGTCGTAAAACATATGGATCAAGTCCCTTGCATATATGTGCGGGTCCCTTGCATATATGCGCGGGTCCCTAGCATATAAGCGCGGGTCCCTTGAACCAGGGGACCCGTGCATATAATCAGGGGACCCGCGCATATGCAGATCCCAGCGCATGTAACCCAGATTTTTTAATTGCAGATTCGAAAATGTATCAAATTAAACTCAAATTTCGTCGGAATCACTGTCATAAAACATATGGATCAGGTCTCTTGCATATATGTACATGTCCCTTGCAATATGCGCGGGTCCCCTGCATATAAGCGCGGGTCCCTTGAACCAGGGGACCCGTGCATATAATCAAGGGACCCGCGCATGTGCAGATCCCAGCGCAGGTAACTCAGATTTTTAATTGCAGATTCTAAAACGTACCAAATTGAACTCAAATTTTGTCGGAATCGTTGTCATAAAACATATGGATCAATACCCACGCAGTTTCGTAGCTAATCGACTACACGGAAATAAAGTGCAAAAACACGGATATATCGAAAAATTATTTCTGAAAAATCTAAGCTTGCTTAAGAGGGTGCGATTTGAGGAGGTGTAAAGAAGTCGAGCTGTAAAAAGAGAAAGTGAAAGTGACCTTATTCGATGTTTTGATTTATGAAGAAAACGGAGTAAAAGAACTGTAAAAAGCGAAACATCTCGCTGCAAAAAAGACGAGGACGATGAACAATGGGAATGTACAGTGACAATGAACAGTAATTTTCATTAATTGTGTTAATTGAGCGTTGTGGTCTTTAAATAAGGGTAGTATTGTCCTTTTAAGCTAAGTTAGTAAGGGTATATATGTCTTTTCTAGAGAGGATGCCATTTTTTAAAATATCATATTTAGGAGTCCATTTACCCAATAAATCGAGAAGAAAGGGCAATGACATCTATGACCGATGTGGTAAACTGATCTTTTATAAGTTCTAAAGAAGGAAATTAGAATCTATTGTAAAACGATTATGTTGAAGCAATTGTTCTATTTCGGGAATGATGGCATTGATAGGGGTGAACTTTAGCCTAGCATTCCTCCTTACTCGGACACCTGAAGATAGTGACTTTTGGGACATATGTCCAGATGGGCAGTACACGTGGGGACCTGTGACCCTGTACGGAAAAGGTGAAGTGGGTCCCAGCAGCAAAGCAACTTGAGCGGGAAATATTGGATAAGGGCCGACCAGGGAATACGTGGCATTTTGTGATTGGATGACATTATAAACAGAGGAGGCGCGCGACAGTCTGACAACAGTACGACCGCAGGTGCTGTCTCCTCCCAGGATGTACTGTCGGTCGCTGTCAAGTGGTCCTGGGAGTATGCCAGCTAGGCAAACAAAGGGAATTTGGGTATATGTGAATAGAGAGAGACGAGATCAAGGCAAGAATCAACATAACACCAAGACACTTAGATATTTTCTACATTGTTCATCTTCTTCATCCATTCTTTCACCATGAAAGCACTGTAACGAGCGAAGTGAGGTCTGTGTGTGTATTTCGCGACTGTGACTAGTGGATACTGTTTCCGGCGGCCCGTGGACGTAGGACACCTGTCCGAACCACGTTAAATCCTTGTCTCTCTCATTCCTTTCCTTCATAGCACTAAAGTATAAACCCTAAAACACTCCAAGAACATCAAGGCCCAGTCCGTCTTACCCATCACCGCCTTTCCCGAACCAAATATCGTTGATCGGGGTCATACCCGCATCAAATGGCGCCGTCTGTGGGAAAGATGGCTTGAGACGTGAGTGCGCTGGGTAGTAACGGCAAGGAAGGCAGACTGTTTCTAGGTCTGCTTGAAGATAGGTCTAGGAAGACAAGCTGAGATCGTGTTATCTGAAGAAACGTGAGAGGGACAGTGGAAGGTTGTCGTTGCTAGAGGAGTAGCAGATCTTAGGGACGAATAGACGTTAACCACGATGGAGGAACAGCCGTCATTGGCACAAAACTTGCAAGGACGGTTTGAGGAAGCTGCGGGGAAATCGGGGGAAAGTCCTGCGCCGGCTCCGACGCTGGCTTCACCGATCGAGGCCCCAGTGATTACACCACTGCCCACCTTTGCGGGACCATCTGGAGCCATACCGCCTCAAACCCCTGTGACCATGACGGTGGAACAGCTAGATCTGTTGGTGAAGAATGCAGTGGACGCGGCCATAGCCGCTAAGAAGGCAAGGAGCAAGGGCAAACGGAAGCAGCCCTTCTCCGTTCAGGTCAGAACCTCAGAGGGCCATGTCTCAGAGTGGGAAGAAACCGTAGGAGAAAACATGGTGGCTGGGGAAGAAGCCTTGCGTCGCCCGCCAGACAGAGACTCGCCGAGAAGAGAGGCTACCCAGGAAGAGAGAGATGTGGGGCCACAGGCCCCAACGCGTGGGCGAGGGGGACCTTCTAGAGGAGTTCAGGAAGGACCGGTGAACCCAAGGAACGCCGTGCCTCCGATGACCATGGCCAGTGGACACATGGTGGAAGGAGAGGAGAAGGCTGGGGAACACCAAGTGGAAGTTAGGAGCTATGGCATGCGCGGTCGAGAAGGAGTCGTTAGTTCCCAGGGACAGGAGCTTAGGAGGCAAGTGTCGGACCTCAGGAAAGTACTAGATGAGATCTGAAACAAAACAACCAGGCCCCATCTGCGAGGGCTATATCAGGCCGGTACGCCTTTGGCCAAAGGGTTGTTGGAAGGGGAAGTTGCGCTCAACTTTAAACAGTTGCCATATGAGTATGATGGTACCACTGACCCGGAGGAACACGTGCTACGTTTCAAGAATACCATCCTACTGCACAACTTCTCGGAGGGAGTGAAATGCAGAGTCTTCCTGACAACTCTGGTGAGGGCTGCTCAACAGTGGTTCAGCCAGCTCGAACCAGAGGTTATCCACTCGTTTGAGGAGTTCCAGGAGATGTTCATCAACCAGTTTGCTAGCGCTAGGAAGCCACCTAAGTCGGACATGTCTTTGTTTCAAATCAAGCAGCGACCGGACGAGAGCCTTAGATCTTACATCAGAAGATTTAATGTGGCAGCCTTGGAGGTACCCTCTGCCACCACCTCTGTTAAAATTAACGCTTTGGTTCATGGTTTGCAGGTTGGCGACTTCTTCGCATCGCTCTCTAAAAAGCCCCTACAAACGTTTGAGGAACTGTTGGGCAGAGCGGATAAGTACATAAACCTGGAGGAAAGCAGGCTGGCGAAAATCCGAGAAGGAACGTCCAGAGTGATGCCTAAGAAAGAAGTACAGAGCCACAATAGGAGCAGGGCAAATGTCCGGGTCACTCACCCTCCAGCGATCAGAAGGCCTATGGCGGGTGGTGCGAACAGATTCCCTCCTAGGTATCAGAAATACACTCCTCTGCGAGCGAACCTGGAAGAAGTCCTGGCTGTGGCATCAAGACAGCCAGACATGCGGTATCCTCGAGCCAACCCGCGGGGACACCCAAAGCCCACGTCGGGGCCCTTCTGCCGCTACCATAATGAATATGGGCATCATACCGACAACTGCACGCATCTGAAGAATGAAATAGAAAGGTTGATAAAGGCAGGGCATCTCAAGGAGTTTATATATCGAGATAGAGGACCGGTCCCGCCAACACAGCCTCGGGAGAGGGAAGGTCCGCTACCCGACAAGGGAAAACAACCTATGATGGAACCCAACAGGCCGGGACCTAGCCAGCCGAGAGCTCATATCCTCATCATAGTGGGAGGCCCAGATGGCGGGGACTCACACAGAGCGCGGAAGTCGTATGCTAGAATGAGAGATAGAGGAAAGGCCCAGACAGAAGGCAGCTTGGTGGGTCAGATGGAGACCACAGGGAACATACAGTTTGGAGCACAGGATGAGGTCGATGTCGTTCGGCCCCATAACGACGCTCTCGTGATTACCACGGACGTGGCAGGATATAACGTGTCACGAGTGTTCATAGATGGGGGTAGTTCAGCAGATATCCTATTCTTAGACTGCTTCAAGCAGATGAAGTTGGGAACGGAGCTGAAACCGGTGGCCACTTCCTTATACGGATTCGGTGGAGCTGGTATACAGCCGTTAGGCCAAGTTACACTTCCCGTGGGACTAGGAGAAGCCCCTAGGCGGGTGGTACGGATGGTTAACTTCCTGGTTGTCGATGCTACTTCTTCATATAATATCATATTGGGGCGGCCAGCCATAAATGGATTCAGGGCAGTACCTTCGACGTACCACTTGAAGATCAAATTCCCAGTAGGAGACCAGGTGGGGGAAGTCTCAGGAGACCAGGTTAGCTCTCGTCGTTGTTATGCCAATGAGGTTAAGGTTGTGACAGGAGGAAAGGAGAAAGATGGAGTTGAGGCCAAACAAGCAAAACGAACGAAGTTAGAGCAGGAAGACGGGGAGCCTACGAGGTTGCAGCCCCAACCTGATGAAGAACTGCTGACAGTGGAACTTTACCCAGGAAGGGAGGGTTTCACCACTCAGGTGGGAACGAAGATGGATAAGGAGATTGCATCGCAGCTGGTCGAATGCCTTAGGAGGAATGCCGACCTCTTTGCCTTTTCGCCAGCAGACATGACCGGGGTGGACCCGAGGATAGCCATGCACCACTTGAACATAATCCCGGGTAGCCACCCGGTGAAACAGAGACTCCGACAGTTCGGAGCCGAAAGGGACCAAGACATCAGGACGGAAGTGGAGAAGTTGCTTAAAGCCGGACACGTCAAAGAGGTACAGTTTCCCACTTGGTTGGCCAATGTCGTCATGGTCAAAAAAGGAAATGGGTCCTGGAGGATGTGTGTAGACTTTCGGGACCTCAACAAAGCTTGTCCTAAGGATCACTATCCTTTACCAAGGATAGATCAGCTGGTAGATTCCACCTCTGGATGTGAAATGTTAAGCATGATGGACGCTTATCAGGGGTATCACCAGATTAAGCTGAACCCGGAGGACGTGGATAAAGTTTGCTTTGTCACGGCAGGTGGCACGTATGGTTATGTCCGGATGCCCTTTGGACTCAAGAACGCAGGAGCTACCTACCAACGGATGGTTGATACGGTGTTTAAGAGCCAGTTGGGTCGTAACATGGAGGTATACGTGGATGACATGTTAGTTAAATCAACTTGGGCCAAGGATCATGTAGCGGACTTAGAAGAAGCCTTCCAGACCATCCGGACCTGTGGAATGTAACTGAACCCTGCGAAGTGTACCTTTGGGGTGCAGTCGGGGAAGTTCCTGGGGTATATGGTAACCAAGAGGGGGATCGAGGTGAACCCCAATAAGGTGAAGGCCATACTGGAAATGCAGCCGCCGCGGAACATCAAGGAGGTTCAACGCTTAACGGGAAGGTTGGCGGCACTCAGCAGATTCATCGCCAAGTCCGCAGATAAAAGCCTACCCTTCTTCAGAATACTCCGAAAAGGATGCCTGTTCGAATGGACAGAAGAATGCCAGTCGGCATTCGAGGGGCTAAGAAATTACTTGCACAACATGCCGCTATTGACCAAGCCCTTGCCTGGAGATGAACTAATCTTGTATTTTTCTACAGGAGAGCAGGCCGTGAGTTCGGTTCTCCTGAAAGAGGAGGGTGACACCCAGAAGCCGGTGTACTTCGTGAGTAAAACAATGCAAGGAGCCGAAAGCAGGTACTCCGAGATCGAGAAGGCTGCCTTGGCAGTAATGGTGTCGGTTCGGAGGCTGCGCCCCTATTTCCTATCTCATAAAGTACGGGTACGTACCAATTTATTATTGAAACAAACCCTGAGTAGGCCAGACCTTTCTGGAAGAATGGTCAAGTGGGCAGTTGAGTTGGGCGAATACGATGTTGAGTTCGAAAGGCGACCCGCCATTAAGGGACAGGCCTTGTCGGACTTTCTGTTAGAATCTACCCGAGGAGAGGTGTCACCAAGTTGGAAAGCTTATGTGGATGGCTCATCCACAGCAACTGGGGCCGGGGCAGGAGTCCTCATCATTACGCCCGAAGGGGACGAACTACAATTCGCGGGACATTTGACTTTCCAGCGTCTAATAATGAGGCTGAGTATGAGGCCCTGGTGAAAGGGATGGAGATCCTTAACAATCTGGGAGCTACCGCAGTAGTCATATATTCGGATTCCCAGCTGGTAACTCAGCAAGTCCAAGGGAACTACGAGGCTAAGAATGAGAAAATGGTGAGGTACGCTGAGCGAGTGGGAAAGCTAAAAGCCTCTTTCGACAGCTTCGAGATACGGTAGATCCCCCGAGAGGAGAACGGACGGGCGGATTCCTTGGCAAAGTTGGCTAGCGCCGCAATCCCTGAGGGGACCCGAAAGGTGACGATGCTGACGGCTAGCCGAGAGAACCGGATGGAGCAGGTGGGATGTATAGGAGAGGAAGAAGATTGGAGGGCTCCTATCCTGGAAGCCTTGCGTGATCCTACACACAAGGACGCAGGTAAGTTTCGGCAAAAGTTCTGCCTCATCGGAGGGGAGTTATACAAAAGGACTTTTGTACATCCCTACGCTCGATGCCTGTCCAAAAAGGAAGGGATGTCGGTGTTGGAAGAGGTGCATGAAGGGTGTGCTGGCGACCATGCCGGGTACAAGGCGGTAGCTCGAAGAGTGGTCCGGGCCGGGTACTTCTGGCCGACCCTATTGAGGGATGCTAAGGAGCTGGTCAGACGATGCGAAAGCTGCCAGAAACACGGCCCGAGGATCCACGTACCCGCGGAAGAACTGGGGTTGATGCATTCCCCTTGTCCATTTGACAAATGGGGAATAGACATAGTCGGGCCTATGCCGGTCGCCAAGGCTCAGAAAAAGTTCATCATAGTCGCCGTCGACTATTTCAGCAAATGGGTAGAAGCCAAGGCAGTGGCCAAGATCGATGAAACTAACGTGATAGATTTCTTGTGGCATAACATTTGTTGTAGGTTTGGAGCCCCTCGAATCCTGATCTCCGATAATGGCACGCAGTTCTGTGGAGCCCGAGTCCGTGAGTTCTGCAAGGGGATGAAGATACAGCAGAGGTTCGTCTCAGTAGGACACCCTCAAGCTAATGGACAAGTGGAGGTCACCAATCGCACCATCCTCCACGGGATCAAGGCCAGATTGGACCAGGAGGGTGGTAAATGGTTAGAATCCCTTGACCCCGTGTTATGGGCATATCGCGTCACTCCGCGAGAAGCTACGGACGAAACACCTTTCCAGTTAGTCTATGGATCCGCCGCCCTGATACCCGTGGAGATAGGGATGGAGACGCATAGGGTCATCCACTATGAAGAGGAGCAGAACGCACGGCTCCGAAGAGAAGATCTGGACTTAATAGGGGAAATCAGGGAGCTAGCCTTGGTAAGGATGGAAAAATACAAGAGTCGAGTAAAAGCGGCTTACGACCGGAGAGTAAGGCCTCGACAATTCCAAGTGGGAGACTTAATCTTGAGGAGAGCCGATGTACTTAAGCCGCTGAAGAAGATAGACTCGACATGGGAGGGTCCTTATAAAGTGGCCCGCGTTTTGGGAGGCGGCGCATACGAATTGGAGGATGAGGATGGGCGCAGAATACCCCGCCCATGGAACATCTCAAAACTCAAGAGGTATTACGCTTAGTAAGGGGTTGGAAGGTTGTATATAAATCAAACAGGAAGGTGTACTCTTTTTCCTTCGCCAAGGTTTTATCCCAAGGGGGTTTTACTTGGCAAGGTTTTAACGAGGCACCATCCATTGAATGAAATGGTTTTTCAGAAACTCGTGTCTTGATGGCCCCTCTCCCAAAATTGATAACCACGAATCCTGTCTACGGACTGCCCTGGATTCCCTAATGGCCCAGACGTGGCTGCGCAGATTGCGCACCTATAGCCCAGATGTGGCTGGCCCAGACGTGGCCGCGCAGATGGCGCACCTATAGCCCAGATGTGGCTGGCCCAGAAGTGGCCGCGCGGATTGCGCACCTATAGCCCAGATGTGGCGGGCCCAGACGTGGCCGCGCAGATGGCGCACCTATAGCCCAGATGTGGCTGGCCTAGACGTGGCCGCGCAGATCGCGCACCTATAGCCCAGATGTGGCTGGCCCAGAAGTGGCCGCGCGGATTGCGCACCTATAGCCCAGATGTGGCGGGCCCAGACGTGGCCGCGCAGATGGCGCACCTATATCCCAGATGTGGCTGGCCCAGAAGTGGCCGCGCAGATTGCGCACCTGTAGCCCAGATGTGGCTGGCCCAGAAGTGGCCGCGCAGATTGCGCACCTACAGCCCAGATGTGGCTGGCCCAGACGTGGCCGCGCAGATTGCGCACCTACAGCCCAGATGTGGCTGGCCCAGAAGTGGCCGCGCAGATTGCGCACCTGTAGCCCAGATATGGTTGGCCCAGAAGTGGCCGCGCAGATTGCGCACCTGTAGCCCAGATGCGTCTGGCCCAGATGTGGCCGCGCAGATTGCGCACCTATAGCCCAGAGGTGGCTGGCCCAGAAGTGGTCGCGCAGATGGCGCACCTTTAACCCAGATGGGGCTAGCCCAGACGCGGCCGTAAAGATGCATACTCATGAGCACTAGATGCAGCTATGCAGGTACGCGTTTCTGTTGGTTAATATTTCCCTGAGGAGGAATTTCGAGACGAGCACAGCCTGATGGAATAATAATGGGGAAGAATAAGGTTGGTTAGTCGAAAGGAACGCTCTTGGTGTACTTCGAATACGCTGACAGACTTCAGCACTATTCGAAGTAGGGGGAGTAGAGAGTGGTAGTAATGCAGAACCTCAGCGTAAATGGCCCCAAGTATTTAAATCTGGATGCAATTAAGTTGGGAGGCAAGCGAGAAAGGAAGGAAAATACGCCACAACACTACGCATACGGAAAAAGGAACAGCAACAAGTGTTCAAAAGAACAGCAACAAGTGTTCAAAATAGGAAAATAACAAAAGAGGTCCGAAAAAGGAAAAAACAACATTGATTGTTCGAAAAACAGGAAACAGAGTAGTAAGCTAAGAAGGTGGGGCACCAGAACCGGCCGTGGAGTCGGGGACCTCTGAAGTAGCAGATGACTCAAGCTGCTCTAATTCGGAGAGCTGACCCAGAAGGACCTCAGGCGAGACCTCCAGCAAAGTGGGGGAGCAGTGAGGCACCCTGGCAGACCAGAAGCCCGGATTAGGTGGCGCTTCCGGATTTCCCTTAAAAGTTGGAGGGGCACTCATAGCTTCCATCGCTGCGTCCAGAGTGGAGGTAGGCTCGCGTCCGGCAGCAAAACCTCCCAAGAAGTAGTGCTGCATGAAAGGTGCGAAGTCCACCAGAGAGAGGGTGTCACACAGATAGCCCTCATGCCAGCTCTGGCTCAGCTGAGCAAGGAACTTCATACCAAGAGGCGAACCCATAAGGTACTTCTGGCAGAGCTGGACTCCTTTCAGCTGTCCCGCCGAATGACTATCCCCAACCTTGGCGGTGAAGGCTTGCTCCAACTCAGCCCTCAGGGTCCTCTCTCTCTCAGCCAACAGTTCCTTGGCCCTCAGCTCGATTTGAGCTTGCTGTGCATCTATGAGCTGATGCAGACGGGTCGTAAGCTCAGCCTCCTTAGCAGCAAGGGCAGCTGCACTCTCCACCTCCAACTGACGGGACTTCTCTAAAGCTAAGTCCTTTGCACGAACCTCACACTCATCCTTCTCTTTTTTAAGCTCTTCCTCCAACTGAGCGATCTTTAAGTCCCGCTCCTCAATTATTTCAAGCATGTTGTTCCCAGGAGAGGCGGGACCACCGGGTGCCAAACCCCGATGGGAGGTCGCAGACAAGAGAGTAGGCAGCAAAGAGGACAGCTGAGACAACCAAGCCCGAATCAACAAAGTACAAAAAATATATAGTTAACAAAAGGAGGCCAAGGGAGAGAGTTACCTCGGCCCAATGATGGGCAGCGAGCTCAGCGACAGAAGCGTCAGATCGGCGACGGAGCGCCTTTTGCTGTTCGAGAGGCACGATGGCCTGGATGAACTTCATCTTCTCCTCAGGACTCACTGAGTCATAACTGTTGGGCATGTCCAACACCATCTTCCCGTCAGCCCGCTGATTAATACCCCACTCAGAGCCTTGGTGGACAAAAGGGGCAAACTCAGAAGTGTCAGGAGAGGGAGAGGTTGTCTCCACACGTGGCCTCTTTCCCTTTGCTACGGCAGTCTTCTTCTTTTTCTTCTTGGGAGGCACCGGCGAGGCATCTTTCTTGCTCGCATCACCTTCTGAGTCAGATATCACCACATGAGGAGATGATGATCCAACAGGAGATTTCTCTCTCGCTTCCGAAGCTGGCAGGTCAGTCCCATCAAGACCTGCTGAGGAGTGAGGCGCAGCTGGAACTTCGGATTCTTCTTGTTTCACAGGAAGGGCACGGAACGCATCTCTCCAAGAGATTGACATATCTGCAAAAAGCATATTAAGTTAGAGAGGAAAGTCTAAAAAGGAGGCCAGGAAGCAGGAGGGAAACCTGCTTACCCTTGGGATCGAAGGGTAGAAACTTTGAGGAGAGGCTGAAATGATGGAGAAGGCCGGGATAGGTTACCAACTCAACCATGTTAAATTTCCTTTCAGGGGCTCTGACATTTAAGAGGTTGAGAGCCGCCTCATTCTCCTCTGAACACTCAGGCTGGACCTCTGGTAGTCTCGGGGGTACTTGATGAACCCAATGGCGATGGGGAAAGTCCCAGCCACTATCTGTGGGGGCTACGAAGAAGTAGAAAGGATGCCACTCCTTGTCTTTGTGGGTACCTCTGCTGAGGAAGTGTACGAAGCCGCGCGGATTCGCGCACAGATAAAAGAAGGGGGGATCAGATTTAAGCTGAAACTGGGAGAGAACAAGTTCTACAGAAGGTCTCCCACCTGCAGCAGTGACCAGGACATAGAAAGCTGCCAGCTGACGAATGGAAGAAGGACTGAGCTGATTCAAAGGTATACGATAAGCCTGCGACACTGCAGCAAAAAAGGGGTGAACTGGAAAGCGTAAGCCGGCCCTTATCTGACTCTCCCAAAAAGCAAGGGCCGGAGAAGGCGGAAAGTTGGCACGCTGGTTAGGATTTGGGATGAAAACGTGAAAGTTAGGGCTGTGAAAACCCTCTGGAACGAGCTTCTCTAAGCGTCGATACGTCGACTTGGACGCACCGAACGTTTTCCAATCATCTGCGCCGGCGCTATCCCCGACAGCACTTCGAGAACGGGTCTGGCGAGATGTAGACGAGTCAGGGGCGTGAGAGGAAGAGGGTTGGGGAAAATCGGGCGCCGCCGCATCTGGTGGTGGGTCTTTTCGCTTCGACCCCCTTTTTGCGGCATCACCTGGCGCGACGGAGGACGCGGAAACGCCCGGCGACGCCGAGCGAGTGCTCTCAGTAGCGGCAGAATCAGACATATCTTCGACGCATAAAAGGGGGAAATACGGAAGCTAAGGGCGAATCGGCGAAAACAGGGGAAATAAGGAGAAGGGGGAACGAAATCGTACCTGGATGAGCGGCAGACGAAGAGAAAGTCTGGACGAGTTGCGATTTCTGGACACTATGCGATTGGGGGTAAAGAGGCGATAAGAACCCTAAAATGGCGATTGGGGGTCTCGTTTCTTTTGCTAAGTATGGAGAGTTATTTCGAAAAGGGGGGAAAAGTGAAAAAGAAACTGCCTCGAGGAATTCAAAAAGCAAAGGTGACAGGTAGGGACACGTGTCGCCTTATGGACGCTGTTTTCTTCTGCACAGCGTGCAGGACCTGTCCAATCAGCATAAGTGCGACACAGACCGATTAAAGAGTCCAGGAGCACTAAAGAGGAGGAATGCTCCTTCAAATGTACTCCGAACCGTACTACCTGGCGTATTACACTTCGGAGTAGGGGGACTGGATGATAGGGGTGAACTTTAGCCTAGCATTCCTCCTTACTCGGACACCTGAAGATAGTGACTTTTGGGACATATGTCCAGATGGGCAGTACACGTGGGGACCTGTGACCCTGTACGGAAAAGGTGAAGTGGGTCCCAGCAGCAAAGCAACTTGAGCGGGAAATATTGGATAAGGGCCGACCAGGGAATACGTGGCATTTTGTGATTGGATGACATTATAAACAGAGGAGGCGCGCGACAGTCTGACAACAGTACGACCGCAGGTGCTGTCTCCTCCCAGGATGTACTGTCGGTCGCTGTCAAGTGGTCCTGGGAGTATGCCAGCTAGGCAAACAAAGGGAATTTGGGTATATGTGAATAGAGAGAGACGAGATCAAGACAAGAATCAACATAACACCAAGACACTTAGATATTTTCTACATTATTCATCTTCTTCATCCATTCTTTCACCATGAAAGCACTGTAACGAGCGAAGTGAGGTCTGTGTGTGTATTTCGCGACTGTGACTAGTGGATACTGTTTCCGGCGGCCCGTGGACGTAGGACACCTGTCCGAACCACGTTAAATCCTTGTCTCTCTCATTCCTTTCCTTCATAGCACTAAAGTATAAACCCTAAAACACTCCAAGAACATCAAGGCCCAGTCCGTCTTACCCATCACCGCCTTTCCCGAACCAAATATCGTTGATCGGGGTCATACCCGCATCAGGCATAATGTCCCTAATCTCTTTATTCATACACATATAAACGTGCCAGATTTGCAAAAAATGCTCTCGTTATATCGAGGGAAAACAAATATATATATTGCAAGAAGAAATTACGCCCAAAGCTATTGGCTTTCGTTCACAATATATAAGATAAACCATCATTATTTCGAAATATTGTGGTTATCCTTTTAACCTCTAATGTTCAAACAAAACTACCACGAACAAACCTTCGTATAACATCAAAATATTAGTGACCTAAATCACTAAACATCTATTCTTATATATTATAAAGAGCCTACGCCTCATAAAAACCGTCACTATAATTTGGTTTCTCAATTTAAAGTTTCCACCAATCATGTTTTATTTATAATTAAAAATTAACTAAAAAAATTACTAACACACGTTGTAGATGAAAAATTGCCACTTATTTAGCTCAATTTTTTTATCTACAGTTAACAATTACAAAAAATAAAAATTCAACGTTCTGGCGGGGTGGGCAGGTAAGCATGTCCGGGCCACAGGCTTTGGCAGGACGGGCCTGGCGGGCTGCGGCCGGCCCGTCAAATATCATAAAATAATTTATTTATTAAAAATTAATATATAAATGGATTATAAAGGTTTTTATTTATATTTTTTGAGATTTAATTTTTATTTTAATCAAGTTTAATAACATAAATAAAGTTTATAAAGAATTTATATTTGATTCGAGTAATTACTTAAATATTTATTCTAATGTTTTTGTTCTTTTTTAATAATTTTTTTCTTTTAGTTTTTAGTTTATTTAGGACGGGCCGGGCCCGCCATGCGCGCTACTCGCCAGTAGGGCGGGGCGGGAGTTCATTTACCATACTGCCATGACTGCTCTACCCATTACCTTTACTTAATATAGTAATTATTAACTTACAATTTTTTGTTAATTATATTCAACCTTTAATTTAATTAAATTAATTTTCTTTTTAAATTATAATATGATAATATCACACGCATTTTGAGTGTGGAAGAATACTAATATTGATAACAAATGCGACCAAATGTAAATAACCCGGGATCTTTGAGCCAACCCTTTGGGACATCAACTATTAAATTTTTATTAATAATAAGCTTCTATTTGGTTAGTTTCGTTGATATTGGTTATTTATTTATACTTATGGGACTCATTCTATGATCAATATAAATTTGGTCAAAATCCAAATCAAAGTTGAATAAGTAGAAAATTCCTCGTCATGGCCAATGCACCTAACAAGTTACCACCCATCCTACTCTCTCTCTCTCTCTCTCTCTCTCTCTCTCTCTCTCTCCTTATTAACAACTAATATCGAAATGGATAAAGAGTCCACTTTGACTCATAACATTTTTTTGTCCAATTTGACCTGATAAAGCGTTATCTCCCCGTTCACTAATTGAAATAAATCAAAAACTAATTTCTTGTGAACATTATTGCATGGACGGGGTACCCTTAGTTTAATGCTGCGTAGACTATTGACCATATTTACATTATATAATGTAGAATTCGGGTCGGGCCTCCGGTAATTTATCCGTCATCGAGGCCCATGCACATGCACCAGACGGAGAAGGGGTCCCCGGAATAAGCTTGATGAGATTTCTTCTTAAAACCAATTGGTGATAAGAGGAATTACCCATCAAGCTTATATACCCATTTAATTTATTTGTAAATGTCGATGTGGGACTATGTTCTCACACGTGACCATCTTAACATATAGCTATATATTAGAGACTACACTAATTACTAACATCTCCACTCATAATCTCTTTTCGATTTCTTTGTAATTCAACCTCTTCAAATTCCATCTACCTCAAATGGGTTCGTATCTCTTCTCTTTGCTCATCGCCATTTTCCTCTCTTTCTCCTATGTAGTCACGGCTAATACCGAAGGTAAAATTTGCTTCTTATTTTATTTTTTAATACATCGATCATTCACCATGCTAAGACCTGCGATTTTGCGAAGTGTTGATTCTCTCTGTAGAAAACAGGTTTCTACTAGCCATAGAACAGAAAAAAAAAAAAAAAACGGAAAAAAAAATTAAAATATCATGACAAAACCCTAAATAAACTTCGTACCCTTCGTTCCATCAGTTCCTGCCCAATTCTCTCACTTACCATAGTCTATTTTCTTGAGAGGAAAAGTGAACGAAACAAGTGACAATTCTCTCTTATATATATATTTTCTTCTGCACTTATTTGGCGTATTTAGGAGATGCATTATCTGCGTTGAGAACAAGGCTCTCAGATCCCAACAACGTTCTACAGAGCTGGGATCCAACGCTTATCAATCCTTGCACTTGGCTTCATGTTACCTGCAATGGGAATAATCAAGTCGTTCGCTTGTAAGAACTTATAAGAAAGAAAATATCTTTCTTCTTTCTTCTTCTTTAATAAATTAAAACTCTTTTCTGTTCTAATTCTAATTGCAGGGATTTGGGCGAGGCTGAGCTCTCAGGCACCTTAGCCGCCGAGCTAGGCGAACTCAAGGAACTTCAGTACTTGTACTAAATTAATCTAAAAAAAACCCGCGCTCAAGAAAATCATAAAAATTCAACCTTTATTTTGTGTCTTAAAAGAAAAAACTGGTTTTTAAACTGATTTGCTGTAGGGAACTTTACGGCAATAATCTTGGAGGAAATATTCCTGAAGAACTGGGAAATTTGGAGAAACTTGTAAGCTTGGATCTTTACAATAACAAGTTGCAGGGGAAGATACCCAAGTCTTTAGGGAAACTGAAGTCACTTCGCTTTCTGTAAGTAGTAAAAGCTAACTAAAGATTCCTTAATCTCCTCAAAGGTCGATACATATATATATGTATATGTAAAATTTGTGCAGGCGACTAAATAATAACAAGCTGACTGGACCAATACCAATAGAGCTTGCCTCGTTGTCGAAGCTGGAAGTCTTGTAAGAATACCATGTTTATTATGTAATTAAAGCTTATATTATTATTATTATTAGTATTAATGTTTCTTGTTCTTTTTGCAGTGATGTCTCACACAATTACCTTAGTGGTATTATACCAATAGGCGGGCCATTTGCGAATTTTACAATGTCAAGGTAATTACATCCAATTAATATGTGATGTTACAAGTACGTGTTAATTGATTTATCTGTCATTTGATTTAAATAAATCAGTTTTTGTTTATTTTCAGTTTTCAGCACAACAAGCGGCTTTGTCTGTGAAGAGACCATTAGAGATGGATTTATCTGCACTGAGAGATTATTGTAATAGAATAAAAAATGTATTTTTCGCCAGGTGTTTCGTTAAGTCATCAATAATCACCTTCAAAATAAATAAAATGGTAATCGACTAAAAATAGTAATTAAAAGTCAGTAGGCAATGTTGTAGATTCTATTATTAATTTACTTTTGTGAAATTGACAGACTAAAGGTAGTTTATAGCCAACCATCACGTTTTTATTGAAAGTGAGTACATATAAGTTTAAACTTAACAAATGTCAAGTAACAATTTGAATTACGTGAATATAAAAAAATTACAATCCAGTGTTGATGACAAAATAAAAAATAAATCAGGAAACTTTTAAATAAGGAAGTTGTCAGGAGAAACGAGCCTGCAACTCGCCGGAGATCGCCGGGAATGGCCGGAGTAAGTCGCCTGTCGAACTGGGTTGAAGCTGAGCTGAAGAGAAGGCGCGATGCACAGGTGCCACCCGATCAGAATTGGCGCGCGATCTAAGGGCTGATGTTTGAAGGATGAAGATTGAACGCTGTTCGTCGGATCGCGCGCGAAACCAATTAAAGGCCCAGATCAGTTTGGATGAGATGGTGCGGATAATAATTTTCAGCCGATAGATCGAGATCGGGCGGCGCAGGATGAAAGTGCCATTTCACTTATAGAAGTGTCATGCAACTTTCATGTATTCACGTGAAATGAATGAGGCGATGTGGCAAGCTATGGGACGACGGATCAAAACGATCGAACGGCTGTGAGAAATCGAGAGTCATGCTTAAGAAATGTTTCAGCTCTTTAAATATCATATTGCCTTGTTCGAGTGACCATCTTTGGGCGTCTGTAGTTTCGTATTGAGTGAGAATCTCGGTGAGTGATAAACACGAAAGTTGTAGAGGGCACGCCGGTTTGTAAACTTCGTGTTGGGATTAATACGAAAGGAAGCTCGATTGATCCGTTGACGTAGGTCAAAGTTTGAGCCGAACCACGTAAATCTGTTTTTGGTGTGTGTGAATTTGAGTGCTGTTTTTGTGTTCGATTGAGCTCTCAGATCGATCCTTAACTCTAGCATACACTTAAAGAACATTGAATCCTCTTCGAGGGGTGTCCATTTCACAA
The DNA here is from genome assembly GCA_027422505.1 of Craterostigma plantagineum. Lineage (NCBI taxonomy): Eukaryota > Viridiplantae > Streptophyta > Magnoliopsida > Lamiales > Linderniaceae > Craterostigma > Craterostigma plantagineum. The sequence continues at coordinate 84,203 of JAPQWV010000290.1, read as the reverse complement.
CAGAAGCACTGTATGAACCCATGAATATATAACTGAAGCCTACTCTAAAATGGAGAAAAACCCTCAAATTAAGGTTATTTTTCCAAAAATTGTTGTTTCCTACTGTCATTGTCCACTTACTACCGTAATTGTTCTTGGCGCGTATCGTAGTTTTCACATATTCGAAGGACTGCTTTGTAGTTACATCTTCTCTTCCCCTGATAAGTCAAAGTCATGATGGGCCCCACCACCTCCCATCTAAGTCAGTCAACAGCGCACCACTTTTGACTGAACTGTTGAGTTCAGACAAAGTAATCAGACAAAGTAATCCCACAGAAAATCACAATCAAACGAAAAAAGATAAGAAAAGAAAGACTACGTACCAATTTCACAACATTACCTCTTTCGTGTTCTTCCTTCTTACTTACACCTCTCATTGGTCAGACTCAGAAGCTTCAAATTCAAATATGCGTGTGACCCATTATCATACGGGCCGCCGGGTCGGTTCGGATCGCAAAGTCCACCTTGTATAGCAGACTTGACCAAACTTCCACCATGGTTAAACTTAAACTCTCCCCACATTTCTTTGTCCATTTTCATCTCTCTCTCTCTCTCTCTCTCTCTCTCTATGTGAAAAATGGGTCTTTCGTCTTCTCTCTTCTCTTTGCTTTTAACCATTTTCCTCACCTTTTCATCTGCAATCTCCACCAATACTGAAGGTAATTTTTTCATTCTATCATCGGGACTATTTTCTGGATTGCTTTGGTATGTGTTTTGTGTATATGTATGTCTTATTACTGCAAAGAGTTCGATTTTCTGATTTGGGTTTCTTCTTTCCGACCCATAAAAAGCTGATTGTTCTTCTCTTACAATAAATACAACCTCGTCGTTTTATTGCAACTGTGTTCTTTTCTCAGGAAATGCCTTACATTCACTTAGGGCAAGACTCATAGATCCAAACAACGTTCTACAGAGCTGGGATCCAACGCTCGTAAATCCCTGCACTTGGTTTCATGTCACTTGCGATTCAAATGATTTCGTCGTTCGCTTGTAAGATAAAATAAATAAAAAAAAAGAAAAATCTTTTAAAAAGCTGTTTTCTTCCTTGATGTTCTTCTTCTGAAAAATAAACAAGCTCCATCATCTTCCATTTCAGGGATTTGGGCAATGCTAACATCTCAGGCGCCTTAGGCCCTGAGCTAGGTGATCTCAAGCACTTGCACTACTTGTAATAAAATCTCAAACCCTCGCCCAATATGTGATAAAAATTCAATCTTTATTATTTATGCCTTCAATTCGCTGGCACTGATTTATTTGCAGGGAGCTCTATGGCAATAATCTGTACGGACCAATCCCAGAAAATCTGGGAAATTTGGAGAAGCTCATAAGCTTAGATCTCTATGGGAATAAGTTCGAAGGGGAGATACCGAAATCTCTTGCGAAATTGAAGTCCCTTCGCTTTCTGTGAGTTACATAAGAAAAAAAGCCAATGTACTACTCATCTTTCCTTAATTTCCTCGAAACAACTTAACATATTTTTTTGGACAAAAAACAATTGCAGGCGACTCAATGATAACAAGCTGAAGGGATCGATCCCAAGGGAGCTTACGAAGTTGGCGAACCTCAAAATCTTGTAAGAAATGACTTGCGAATGAATGTTTCGATGCAATAAAAATCCGATCTTTACTTTGGGCTATTTTCTTGGCAGCGATGTATCGGGCAATGATCTGTGTGGAACCATACCTGTCGATGGCCCGTTTTCGACTTTTGCTATGTCGAGGTAATAATAATCCTTATGTTAATGTTAATCCATATTCATTTTTCTTGAAAATGTTACGAATGAATCTTCTGTTTTTTTTTTTTTTTTTTTTTTTTTTTTTTTTTTTGTGTTCTATGCAGTTTTGAGGATAACAGCAGATTGAATGGGCCTGAGTTGAAAGGATTGGTGCCCTATGATTTCGGATGTTAACTAACAAGTTTAATTGTGTATTTGCATCTCAACTCTTACAATAGAAGAAACAATGTTGGATTCCAACTGTTGTGTTAATGTTGATATTTCTTTAAAGATTATTTTTCATTACGTGTGATATGATTTCGAGTATTGTGGGATTGTAATATGATCATATTTCTAGGTAGTATTCGAGATTAAGAAACAACTTTCGGAGGAATCTACAGTAAATAACCCATTATATATAAAATTCGCAAGTCAATACCAGATCTTTTTTATATTTAAGTACATATTAGAATAAATTTTTTACACATTGTTACTTGTCCGCCGCAAGGTACATCATATCACGCATTACCATAGAGAAAACGTATTGTGGTACATAATACATATCATATAACACATTAAGGTACCATATGGAACATATATGAGCACCATATAAATGCATGACGTGGTACATAATATACATATAGAAAGGTATGTGAAGACTGGGAAAATGGTACACATAGTCGAATGGTACTTATATAAAATATTTTCTGTCAGAGGTGACTTGCATATTTTTTATGTAAATGGGTATTTGCTGTAGATTCACCCAATTTTTCCCATGCAGAGACCATATTTGAAACGAAAAACATTCACATTGGACATTGTATTGGGATTGGCTTGACTTGGCTTGATTTTACAGTTTATTAAGAGTTATCACTAATTCTGTCTCGTGGGCATGGTTCTGAAATCGAGTTCGAACCGGATAGAATATTTTAGTGGTTTAAGGTTTGGTGGTTTAACCGGTATAAAATCGGAATCAAAACGGAGTAAAACCGGTATCTTTAAATATAATAAATATATATTTTTATAATGAATCAACAAATAATATAGAAATATATACTTTTATGAATGTTATTTCAACCAACCCATTATTTGTTAAGTTCCTCATTTTTTAAATAATTATTACGTTTATAATTTAGGGTCTTTACACATAAGTACCTATTTGGATAAAAACTTGTAATTTAGTACCCCGTCAGGATTTTTTTTATATGTAGGCACATAACAGAATAAATGTTTTGCACATAGGTACCCGATCCCCGCAAGTACACCATACAACACATTTGTGTACCCTATATCAACACATTTGAGTACCCTAAATAACAGAAAATGGTACGACGTATGCTACATTTAGGTACGCCCTATGTAACACATAGGTATGCCGTAGGTACGACGTATGCTACATTTAGGTACCCTATATCAACGTGTTATGGTACGCAATATACACACAGGAAGGTACGACATGACTAAAGAAACTGGTAAAAATTAAATCGGGTACCTATCTGTAAACTTTTCTGACATGGGTACCTAGTGTAAAAATTTTGTTCAATTGGGTATTTATGTGTAGATGTACCTTATAATTTTTCTTTCTTTTCTAAATAAAGCATGAACTGGACCGGGATCGCACGGGAGTTCATCGGTTTGCGGTCGGAACCGGCCAGTCCGACCCGGTCATTAAAACCTTGCTCGTGAGGGATGGCTGTAAATTTTTCCTTTGTCTGTCGATTTCATAAAATATTATTAATAAAATTTAAAAGAATAACATACTATCTCTATTTTTAAAATTACTATTTTAATTAATCTTACACCTTTAACTTTAATTGATATATACATAATTAAATTACATGGTACCCATATATGTTTATATATGATACCTTAATGTGTTTTTTTTGTCATGGATTGATCTATTTTTGGTTTTTTCTGTATGCAGATTCTGATAGTTCGAGAAGAGAAGAGAAGAATAACAGATTGGACTGAGGGAGAAGAAGAAGAAGATTCGTAGATAATGAAGAAGAAGATTAGAAGATATGTTTAATTTCATTGATACTTAAAAGCGTTCATACAATGTTCTTATATACTAGTAGTAATTGGGCTCATTAACATAACAGTCCCAATATTAATTTTAATCATATTATAGAATATATTGACGGCCCAAAACCAAAGCCCAAGAGCCAGTATCATATGTATCTCTTCGGCCCATTCCCCCATTAATTCCTCCCAAGTTTGGTTGAACGCACATCTCCTTCAACATCATCTTCTTCGTTTCCGGCGAATCCCACCTCATATTTGGATACCAAGTTCATGACACTATGATGTACTTTTTCTCACTGGATTATGTACCACAATACATTGCTATATGATACCTAAATGTGTTACATGACATAGCTTGCAGCGGATCAGGTAATAATGTGCAAAAAATTTATTCCACTAGTAAAAAAATAATGGACGTTAAGTTTTTATATAAATGAATATTTCTATAAACTTAAAATTATATATATATATATATATATATATATATGCACCAAACTCAACTTTGACTAACCAAGCTCGTGACACGTATAAAAATGCAGAGGACACGTGTGCACTTTGCCCAAACTAGACTTTTTTTCCAAAATAAAGAAAAAAACTATTTTCGAATGTTCTCAAGAAACGAATAAATAAATAAATTAGTTCATAAAATGGCGCAGCGCAAAAAGCTTATTTCTCGTCCAAACGCACACCGACTATGGCGAACACACTGACGTGCAAGGCGGCGAAGCACTTCTCAAAGTCCATAGCTTCCGCCCTCCGACTCCATCAATCGACGCCGTTCTACCGTTTCACCCTTCCCACTTCGGCGTCGCCGGCGAAGGCGGCGGCGAGGGCGTACTCTTCTCTGAACAAGCCGCCGCCGTCCGCGGGGCTGGTCAGCTGGTACTTGAGCATGCTCGAAACACGACCCATTATAACAAAGAGCGTCACCGCCGCGTTCATCTACGCCGCCGCCGACGCATCTTCTCAGGTGACAACTGATAAATGTCTTCATTCACCTTCCTAGGAGCGTATTATTACTGGGAGGGCGACCATTTTGTCAGAAAGATCCCATTTTTTTTTCTTACATCTGTGATTCTTAATTAGCCAAGACGAAGTATTTGCTAATTTCCCTTTTCTTTTTTTTCCCAATCTTAAGACTCTAATCAACGAAAACAGAGAGAAATACGACCTCCTAAGAACGGCAAGAATGGCGGGCTATGGATTAATCATCTTAGGCCCTTCATTACACTATTGGTACAGCTTCGCATCAAAGATGTTCCCAAATAGGGATATTATATCCACTGTGAAGAAAATAGCTTTAGGGCAAGCATCGTACGGACCAACAATGACCTGCGTTTTCTTCTCCTTCAACGCTGCTTTGCAAGGCGAAAATTCTTCGGAGATCATCGCAAGACTGAGAAGGGATTTGTTCACTACGGTGATAAATGGGCTTATGTATTGGCCAGCCTGCGATTTCGTGACGTTCAAGTTCATCCCAGTTCCATTGCAGGTGAAATTTTAAGTGCGCGTGTGTGTGTTTGAAGAGGTTTGTGAATGCTTACCAAGGTTGTTTTTTTTCTTCTTTTTTCTTGATTTCTATTGCTTGCAGCCACTTGTGGTGAACTCATTTTCTTACCTTTGGACTATTTACTTGACTTACATGGCGAGCTTGGAGAAAGCTGATGAGAGTTAAAGGAAGCATTTTATTACGACCCTTTTTGAATGAGGTTAGGAGATCGGTTTTTGGGTGTAATGTTAAGTTAGTTTGTTGACGGCGACGAGTTTTTTACAGCTTCGTACATGGGGAGAATAGAAGCTTTGTATTCGTTCTTTTCTGTGTGTTATTACAGAGTTCTTAAACAGGTGTTTTTTTTTTCATGGAGATCGTGTTGTTTTGTTTTTTGTAGAAAAGCAATAATTTTATGTGTGAGGGGAGGAACAAATGGGGAGAGACGATTTTTCAAACTGAGGGACAAAGCTTTTGCTTTCTAATACATGAGCATTTTCCCCTTTTTTTCACTACACGGTCTCAGACCTTTTTTCACTCATTACATCTGCTTTTCCTTTTTCCTCTTCCACTCATCCACTTCTCCCTATTACATTATGCATGCATATATATAGTTGTAATTAGATAAACGTACACAAATTGATAACATGCAAATCAAAGCTATATCTTTGACCTTGTAGCTCATTTTTTGTTTTCTTCCCACAAGAGTTTTCCTTGGATGTGTGGCTTCCCATTTTCAAGATTTTCATGCGGCTCCTTTTGATTTCTCTATTTTCTGTTTTTGTAGATTTGTATTTTGTATTTTGTATTTTGTCTTTTGCTTTGAGATTATTAGCTAACAAAATCCCCCCTTAATCTCAAAGCATTTCTGTCTTTCACCGCTCTTTAAATTTTACCCGCTTTCTTCTGTCGTACGTTGCGGCTAGCCATTTGCCGTCGATAAGTGCCTTCGTGATCCTCGCCATGTTTGTCATTTCGTCGTACTCGTTTACCACTAGTTTTTCTTCATGGATCGCCTTTTCCCTTCGGCTCGGTTCTTCGGTGATGTAATAAATATCCTCCACGTCGTCGACTTTGTACTGCTCTGCATCGTTGTTCACGAATATATTTTCGAATTTATATTTTACCTCCTCCGCGATTTTTCTGTGGATTTTGTCGTACCCAATGTTCTTCGGTATAGCGACCAGATATTTCGCCTCCGGTGGCTTGGCCTTCGTCAGCATCTCGAAGGTCTCCTTCATGTCAGTCGCCTCGTTGGTCATGAGTTCGATCTTATTGGTGACCTCTTCCGCAACTTCTCTGCAATTTTCGTCGATATATTTTTCCTTCAGATTTTGGTTTTCGTCCACCGCCTCGAGGGTCTCCTTGGTCGTCGTCTTGACTTCGTCCTTCTCGTCCGCTTCTAATTTTTCGACGAGCTCGTACTTATTGTTGGTTTGGCTCCTCAAGATATTTATGTAGGCCTCAATGCTGTTTCTCGCCTTGATCCACTCGTTCACTTCCTTCTCTTTCTGGCGTGCTTTTTTCTCGTTGAAACGCTCCATCTCTTTAGGACTGACCTCATTAGGTTTCCTGATTTTCTGTTTACCGACTTCTTCGCCAGTTTTTCGCATGGCCTCCGTCATGGCTGCGCCGGTCGTCTCTTTCACGTCGCGCTCCTGGTTATCTCTTCGCATGGCTTTTTCAGCATGCTTGGTTATTTCTTCAACAGCTTCATCGCCGTGTGTTTCTATGGCTTTTACGTTCGCCTCTTGGAGTTTATCTTTACTTTCGTCCGACGTCGCATGCATGGCGTCGTCAATCGTGTTTTTCATCTCATCGGCATTTTTCGATGTCCTCACGTCGATCTCCTCGATTTTCTCGGGTGGTTGTCGTGGCGGCGTTTCTTCGACCGCTTCCTCTTTCTCGAGCTTTGAGGCTCCGCGGCCTTTGAATATTTTTCCTCCTCTTCATCGTCATCGGCTTTCATCTTTGATGATTCGCCTTCTTCTTTTCCCATCTCGGGTTTCTGTGGTGGTTCGACCTTTTTCTTTTCCACCACCGGCTCAGCGTGATCTTTATCACGCTCGCTCTCCACGACACGAGCTACCTCTTCTCGTACGGGTTCGCCCTTAACTTTCTTCTCGTCCTCTTTCGTCGTCTCAAGTTCGCCCTGTTTTTGTGGCTGAACTTCGTTGCTGCTGTCAGCGACTTTATATGCTTTCTCCAACAGATCCCAGGCTTTCTTGGCTTCTCTCGTTGCGCCTATGGCTCCGAAACCGGTAACATCTAACGCCTCTAAGATGAGAAGGCGCGCGAGACCATTTTCTCTCACGGCGGCTCCCAACGTCTTCCGTTGCGACTTTGTATACTTCCTCGTATCTGGTGAAAATCCATCTTCGATTATTTCCCATAAGCCTTGCGATTTGAATAGAGCTCTCATTTCGACGCTCCACCTTGCGTAGTTATTCTCGGTGAGTTGCGGGATTAACATGTGGTCAAATAATATCAGCTTTGACACCATCGGCACCATCGGCTCTGTCGGCTCCATCGGCGTTGGCAACACCATCGGCTCTGATACCAATTTGTTGTTTTATTTTTTGTAGAAAAGCAATAATTTTATGTGTGAGGGGAGGAACAAATGGGGAGAGACGATTTTTCAAACAGAGGGACAAAGCTTTTGCTTTCTAATACATGAGCATTTTCCCCTTTTTTTCACTACACGGTCTCAGACCTTTTTTCACTCATTACATCTGCTTTTCCTTTTTCCTCTCCCACTCATCCACTTCTCCCTATTACATTATGCATGCATATATATAGTTGTAATTAGATAAACGTACACAAATTGATAACATGCAAATCAAAGCTATATCTTTGACCTTGTAGCTCATTTTTTGTTTTCTTCCCACAAGAGTTTTCCTTGGATGTGTGGCTTCCCATTTTCAAGATTTTCATGCGGCTCCTTTTGATTTCTCTATTTTCTGTTTTTGTAGATTTGTATTTTGTATTTTGTATTTTGTCTTTTGCTTTGAGATTATTAGCTAACAGATCGATGGTGGCTTCTTGCTTTGCATTGCTTGGGACAGCAGAAATGATTGAATTTCATAAATAATATCTTGGAGATTTGTTGAATCTTCCAGCGATTAAATCGAACCCAAAGCAGAGAACAAAAAAGCACATTTAATCTCACTGTAGAAAAAAAGCCCCTTTCTGCTGCGGGGAAGTTCCTCTAAAACCCATTATAATCTGCTAGAGAAGTATCTTCCTTACTAAAAATAAATTCTACTGCTTGGTAGCCAAAGTAAACATAAATTCTGTGGGCTCGTTTGAGTTTGATAGATGTGTATGTGGGTTACATGGGTATAAGTTATTTGTTTATGCCTATATAAGGACTTTGTTGATATTGTATTTTAACTTGTTTAATATGTGTGTATTAATTACTTGTAATGATATAAATTGTGTTTGATAGATGAGTTTGAGGTGTCTATGTAATCTGTTAAATATATTTAAATGACAGTTGTTTGTCCTTTGTTAAATAAAGTTTTAAAAATAAATCACATAGCATGTGAGTTTTTGATGCTCATGTGACTTCTTTTTCTTTATTTTCCCTTTCTTTTCTTTACGAAGTCCTCGTCTTCATCGTCCTAATGAGTAAAATCTGCAATTTTGCCACTAGAACCTCGAACTTTCTCTTCAGTCTGCTTCCATGGAGGCGCCGAGCTCCGATTCGCCGATTTTACAATCCTCATCGTCGTTGACTTGTTGGTCAAAGCTCAAGAACCCTACAGTTCCCCAACGTACTGCCCCTGCGAACTCCGATCCAAACCATAATCGAAGCATCTGGGATACTCAATTCTTGGCGAGATTCCAACCACAAAGCTCAGCCGTGCAAACGAGGCTGGTGCCAGGACTTTGAATTTTATCTCAGATGGCGATGCTGTTGGGGATGGAGATGGGCAAATTCGGTATTAAGAACACATGTAATAACATACCCACGTTGGGGATGGGTTTTCCTATACCGGGCTGATGACAGGATTTCGTGTAGAGGATGTGTTTAGCCATACAACCCCGGTATGGGTTTACACGCATAACAAACGCCGTGCAATTTTGTCATACACGTCTATTGCACAAGCGTACATCTATATCAAACGACCCCACATTGTTTAACTTTGCATTATGTCGACGAGGAATTTTCAATCAACTTCATGCTATTTTCAATCAATGTCATGTTGCATTAAATTTTGGTTTAGTAAAGAATAGCACGACACTGGATTAAAAAGTTGTAATTTCAGAATAGAATTTCAAAATTTTAGCAATATGAGAAAGACCTAATTAAAGGTTACAAATTTAGGATATCAAAATTATAGCAATATGAGAAAGACCTACTGTAAAGGTTCCAACTTTAGCATAACAAGTTTCAAATTGAAGCAATTTGAGAAAAATTGAAACTTGCCGTCCTAAAATTGCAATGTTTAATTTTGTAACACACTCAATTCCATTACCACGAGATTTAAACTTCTAACCATATAATATTAAATGATTACGTACAAGTTGATAAGCTTTGCAAAAGCTACTTAGCATGAGACGCATCACAAAGTACTAGCCAAAATGCCACCGATAACTACACACATGATGCTGCATTTCAAAAGACAAAATCATATAGTATCGCTGAGCCTGTCACAGCTCGTCCCTCACATGCCACCACAGGCCAGCCATCATCACCTCCTCTAAGTCTTACCTCCCGAAGGAGGGATCTGCAAAATAATGTAAATGTTGGGAGTGAGTCGACAAGACTCAGTAAGTGCAATCAAGAACGTGTATGTAGCACAATCACACACATAATATGCGAACAATGAAAATGAACGTAGGTTATTCGCCCGTCAACCATCCTATTTCCAAATATTTCAAACATCGATATCGTCTCAATCCAACAAAATAATTATCAGCAACTATCGACAGTTATCAACAACTATCGAAAGCTACCAACAACTATCGAAAGCTACCAACAACACTCTTACCGGCCACGCACGCCGACCCATTGGCCACTCACATACTCCGACCCAGAGCTGTTGTTTCGATAGCTATTCGGCCCACATTGGCCCCTATGTCAATGCTACCATATCACACATTCACGCATCGTAGCCCAGTCACTTGGTACATAACTTCTCATCACAACAGTACGCCACAAAGCAGCATCAATCCATTGACATAACGCATCACCCGTGCACATTCACAATGCATATGAAATGTCATTCACTAGAGGGACTATGCACAAGTCAATAAGGAAGTTCAAGTCAAGGAAAACCATATAACAATAGAAATAAAATTCCATAATGACTCAGTTAAAAGCGCCGTTCAACCGAGCTCAATCGAGTCATAATAACACTTGAACCTAGATATGCATTTGAGACTCTACGTACAAGCTCTTGCTCCCAGACACTGACCTTGAAGAAACTTAAATATTTAGTTCTCAAACTACTATGGATGGCTCCAATTCTTTATTCGCTTCCTCTTGTCGAAGAGTTTTCACCTCGTTCCAGGGGAAGCCATCATAAATAGCATTAAAATTACATGCGACTCTCATAGGCATTTATACGAACAGTTGGCGGTAGGGCTGTTAAAAATCGATCCGACCCGCCAACCCGACACGAACCGCACCCAAAAATAGCAGGTTCGGGTTAGCATTTTGACCTATTTATGTGAATGGGTAAACCCGAACCCAATCCAATTATTAAGTGGGTCAGGTTAGGGTTCGGATTTTCAACTCGAAATCAACCCAAAATCAACCCATTTAACCCGATAATATATACTATTAAAAGATTGTTAATATAAGTAAAATAAATTGATTAATTCTAATTCTCTATCCACTCTCACGCTCACATATGATGTTTTTTGAAAAAATTGCATTAGTTCTCATTTTTTTGTTTAATTTGGATTTATAATTCTCTCAATTTTGTTATTTTCTTTTTAAATTTTAAACGGGTTGGTGGGTTGGCGGGTTGGGTTAGGGTTAAAGCAGGTTGTGTTTGGGTTTGATTTTTCAACCTGTTTAACTAAGCAAGTCAGGTCAGGGTTGAAGTTTTCAACCCGTTTATTAAACGGGTTGAACCCGAAGGTGACCCAACCCGACCTGCTTACCACCCCTAGTTGGCGGGCATGAATATTAATCCTGAGCCTTATTTAATCTCTTTAATCTATCATCTCTCCAACCTTGAGTCCATCCATGAATCTCGCAAAAACATATACTAATATGCTCAAAGTATACTAATTCAGAGACAAGCAACCCTAATACCCAACAATTTTCGCAATCCTAGTTTTCTAGATCCTACTTCCATCCGCAAAAGATAAACTATAAAGAATAGAGACATGCAAGGGGTTTATTTACCTATTATCAAGCTCTTGATCTAAAAAATCTTCCTAAACCCTTCACTCCATAGCTTTCACCTCATCTCTGTAAATTCAGATTATCCAAGAACACTTCAACAAATTAACCTTCGATTGATATTAGTTAATAATGCTTAGAGGTTAGAACATTGTACGTGAAGTTGTAAAATGGAAACTTAGATTAAACATTGTTGGGGTTTAGGCTTAAATACATTGGAAAGGTATTAAGCACATTGGGCCCCTAACAAGCCCATTACAACCACAACCCATCTATAGTAAAATAAAACATATTAAATACATCATAAAGAAATAAAAAGACTTAGAATAAATATTTTGGACACTTCTAAAATATTCCTAACATTCTCCCCCTAAGTGTACAAATTACAATGAAGCTTATCGTCTAGGGTTTCATTTCTTCTTCGAGCGAGGAGGAGGCGGAGGTTCCCTATGAGCTAAGTATGCATTTCTAAATCCTAGGGCGTGCTCGAACTGTCTGATTTCGTTTCTGAGTACGATTCGATCTAGGATAGCATGGATGATTTTATCCAGAATAAGTATTTCTTCGCGTTCTGTGCCTTCAAGTACTGTATCGTCAGGAATCGTCTCTTATCTTTTCCTGAGTTGGTTTAGGATAATCTTCATCGTTCCATCAGAGACTCGCAGCTTCTGATATTAAGAATGCATGCATCTGATTTTTCGTTCGTTGTAGGTAAGTGAGCGCAGGTTGTGGTTCAAGGAAGATGTAACCCTCGCCGTATTTATCAAGATCTTTGTACCTATTATCAGGCTGTGTCAAGTTGACTTTGCTCATATTGCTTTCCAAGGCCATTTGAAAGTCATGTGAAGCGTAGAACTTGATATGCCTCAGCATGCATTCTTTGATAGCTTTGTATCCTTCTCGTTTTTCGCAAGTGTCGAGGATGAATTTGTTGCGATACAAGTTGTAAAGCTTGTTCCCCCAATGGAAAGAAAGGAAGATCGGCTTCTGTAATCTATCGATAGATCTCTCGTACCTCTCGATCACATAAACAAGGCCTACATATCTTCCCATCCCTCACTCTACGTTTTGGATGTCGCAGATGGCCTTTTGAGCTCTAAGATGTTTTTTGTATTGCTCTGTAGTCATTTCACTTCTTCCCGAGCTGTCCCGGAGCATGATCTGATGGCAAAGACCCTTGGGCATTCCTTTTAGATGCTCAAGACCGTGAAGATTTAGCTAATTGATTCCCTTTATTTCTTCCTCTTTTCGCCAGATCCTAGGATAACAGTCTTCAAGGTAAGGTGCCTTGATCTTCTTGTTTTTCCGAAGAGTCTCTAAGAAATCATAACCCGGCGTCGGATTCTCGGGTCTTGATATCGAAGGAGATCTGCTCCAGGGTTTTCTCCTTGCTCATCTTCTTCTCGCTAGATGAAATAGAAGTCTGCCGCCGCCGCTTTCTGACGCTTTCAATCCTCAGGCGGGACTCTTCTTCTATCTCTGTTCTCGTCAACAATTCCTCTTCAAGTATATATTTGTCGATGTAGACTTGAGGATCTTTGGGACGAGGGGTTGTGGTAGTCTGGACTGGTTGGATGGATGTCCTCGAAGATCCAGACTCGACTTCGCCAAGGAAATTTATCTGGTTCGGCTCTAGTGAGGCTCGTCTAACTCCGGAGGACCTTGGTGGTTGTGGTGGATAGGCTGATCGAGAGACAGTAATCTGAACTCCGCGTCCTGGCACTCGTACGTGGCTACCTGCTGCTGTGGTTCTTTGCCTCTTCTGCCCCTCAGGACGATCCTGGTCGTCAGGATCGTCATGACGACGCTTCTGGCTGGGGCCTGCTTGACAGCAGGTAGTCGAGTGAGGTATAACTCCATCCGCAATCAGCTTTTGGTACAGTTCTTCTTCTTAAGGAGTTTGTTGATGGTCGAGTTCAAGGTCGAGAGATTCCGGTGTCGAAGAGTTGGAGTAAGGGCATGTGATATGGATCGAGTTGACTGGGCGCTCGTGGTGGTAAAGAGAGGACGCGAGGTTGCAACGACAGTTGTTCCACCAAGGGGGCCTTCCCTTTGTCCGTTGAGGCGGTTTGGATTGCAGCCTTGATGAGTCCCTGAACCCGTGGTAGGGTGATGGTTTCAAAGAACTCAAACAAACGGTTTTCCAGGTAGGCTGTCATTACACCTATAGGAGTTGTAGAAGTTGTTCCGACGCTACTAGGGTTAGCCATTAACACCATGCAGAGTCAGGGCGACCCTCGTTAATAGAAGTCCATAGGACTTCAGTTTTCTTGGGTCTCTCTCCTTGCGACAGATCTTTAGGAGATGGTGCTCGGGTTGTTACGACCTCATTAGGGAGACGGGCATGTGTGGAGCTTTCATCGGGACCACTTCCCGTTAGCACGTACAGGACTAGGTCCTCTACGGTGGCTCTCGGATGACGAGTTGCTAAAGTCATCATCCGTGAGACTTCCGTCCAATCCTTGAAGTGCCTCAATTATAGGCGCTTCTATAAACGTTGAGACCTGTTTGTCAGGCTGAGGGCTCGGTCTGTGTCAGGGGAGTAGATATATCTTTGACTGGTTCAGACACATAAGTCGTGGCTTGGGGGATTCTACAGATTTGAGACACTTGTCTATTGGAAGACAAGTGAATGGTCGGGTTTGGGTTGTGCTTGCGCCGTTGGGTTAGCTTCGGCATGTTCTATCCTAGGGTTTGACCCGACCGTTTCTGACTGGGGGCTTCGGACGTTGTGATCTCGAGGACGACTATTTGCAGTTGTTCGATCCGCTCAGCTTGTTGTTGTTCCCTGCTTGGTGTCAATGCCTCTTGAGCTTCGTCATCCACTTCGTTAGCTGCGGATGGTTGTGATGGTTCGGGAATAGAGTGTTGGGGGGATGGTTGGTGTGGTTGTGGTGTTACCTGTGGGTCAGAGGGTTCTCTCAGTCCTCGCACTCTCTCTCTCTCTCTCTCTCACTCTCGCTAATCCCTGGGATCCTGAGTCGTGGGGTTGAAGATATTGTAGCACTGGCAGTAGTCTTCTACTTGGTCCGAGCTGGCGAGAGCTAACCAATCGCGTGGAATTGGCATTCCCTTTCGCGCGAACTTCTCATCTGTCTTCCCCTTCTGAAGGTATCTTAGTTTGGGTGGGGTGAAGTTTTCCTCTTCAGGCCGTCTCGGTATCTCCGGCTTTGTTGACATGGAGTGTTGGATCATCAGTGGAAACCACTGGAGATAGGGCAGGTTCTGACCCTTCGTCTTCTTCGACCTCTGGTGTAGTTGATCGTCTATGTCCAATGTGACCAACTTGCCGTAGTCGTAATTTTTCCTGAACACAATTCCATGGAAGTTCTTAATTGTAAGGTTGCATCTGTCCCAGTCTGAGTGCTTTGGTGAGAAGCACTTTTTGACGAATGCAAAGAGGGTTCGCCAGGGATGCGGTATCATGGACTGCTGAAAATGGGAGACGAATTTGATTGAAGTGAAGTATCCCATCTTTATCATGTCCTCTATAAGTTCATCCTTGGATGCCTCATCTTCATATTCAGGTTGACTTGGCAGCCGAAGGATTTGTCGAATGAACTCCCTGGTGATCTGCACCGTCTCACTTGCGATCTGGGCCTTGAAATGTTGTTGTCGGCAGCAATTTTGGTCTTCATCGTCCCCCATAATTGCTGTAGATACATCGTGGGGACTTGGACTGATGCTGAGAAAGCATATCCTAGGTGATGGTTCTTCAAAATGGACAGAAGGATCTCGTCCTGGCACTTGAAAGTGTTAAGATCGAGTTGAAAGTTGTTGTCCTTGGTTGAGATCCATTTTGAGGTTGGGTATACGAGATCTGCCGGTGGCATCATTTTATGTTATTTTCTTTTCCTTTTTTTTTTTGTTTTGGGGCTTTGTTTTTTTTTTTTGTTTTTTTAATTGTGCCCTCTGTTGTTTTGTTGGACACCGGGAATTCCTGCCGAAACTGCAACACAAGAGAAAACACGATTAGAATGTAAGCATAATAAATGATAACATTGTGTCGTGAATAGCGTGGGCTTTAGGTGATAAAAATTGTTTTTGTGAGAATAAATATCACGGCCCAAATGTGTTGAAGAAATCATCAAAATTTTCTTTAAGTGTGGTTCACTGGTTGGTGTTAAAGGACTTCACGAATTGCATATCGCGATCTCAGAGGTTCGCAGGTCTGAGAGAAAGAGAGTTCGCGGGTTGGCTTAAAACTTTCAAAATATTGCTAAGTGTGGTTCACGAATTGGTTTAAAAGAACTTTGCGAATTTCATATCGCGAA
This sequence comes from Craterostigma plantagineum, assembly GCA_027422505.1. NCBI lineage: Eukaryota > Viridiplantae > Streptophyta > Magnoliopsida > Lamiales > Linderniaceae > Craterostigma > Craterostigma plantagineum. Next base: position 68,301 of record JAPQWV010000290.1, on the reverse strand, counting down.
CTCGGAGGTTTACGAATTAACCAGGTCAAACATGAAACGCGAAACATCAGTTCGTGAATTGAAACTTGCGAACACTGAGATTCCCGAACTTCGAAATTGGTCAAACTCGCAAAATCAAAGGTTAAAAGTGTAGTTCGCCAAAAAAATAAAAGTACAGTGATTCGCGAATTGACAAAGTCAAAATTTTAAAGAATGGGTTCGTGAAACACTTGGGACCCGTGAAACAAGTTTTGAAAGATCAAAAAGTGCTTTTCGTTAAACATATCACGAACCCTAATTACCCTATTTCTGCGAAACGTTTTAAAATGAACAACTCATATTTTCAATCAGTAAAATACTGAAGATTTAAAGACCCATTTTAATGAAAACAGACAGATTTCTTCAGAAATCAACCAAGAAAAAACTGTTCTTCGAAAATTATACTTGCAGAAAAAAATACACTGTAAGAAGGGGAATACCGAGAGATTCCTTACCACAGTTCGATTCGTAAGTGTGTTAGGAACGATTTTGGGACAAAGAAGCACAATTAATCGAGAGGATTAAAGAGTTTGAAGAGTTTGAAGTGATTTGTGAGAAAAAGAGTGACGATTTGAAAGAGCTTGGTGAGTTCAGAGATTGTGAAATGGGAATGGAGAAGTTCGGGAACTAGGATTAGGTTAAGTAAACCTTCACGGGCCGAAAGGTTGAAACTGAGGTTGAAATTGGGCCTCGGAATTTTGAGTTGAAGGCCCACAGAGGATTCACGAATTCAATGAAAGTGGATTTGGAAGTATAGTTCGCGAATCGGAGGCTGTTAGTTCGCGAACTAGGTCTTTACTAGTCAACATTTGAGAGGATCAATAATGACTTTGTGAAGTGAGGTTCGCGGGCCGGTAGATTTGGGCCGCAAAGTGATTTGGAATATAGGCCCATAATGAATTTTCGATGAGATAGTCTAAAGGATTCGTGACTTGAGTTTGCGAACTGAAGGTTGGAATAAATGAAGCACAGATTTGCGAACTAAGCAAAGACTTGACGAGTCCAATTGGGATTATTTGCGAATTGGGTTAAACGCAAAGTTCAAATTCGCGAAGTAAGGAATTTGAGAAATTAAAGTTTTGATTCGCAATCTAAATATTGAAAAGAAGAACATGTAGGTTTGAGAATCATCAAAGCTGATATGCGAAATTTTCTACTGATCTAAGACATAGAATTCAAAAATCAGCTCTATAACATCAATTTGAACCGACCAAAAACCACAATAAATATCAAATCAACGGGTTTTTCAAAATTGAAAAATCGACGAAGAAAGCATCGCTTTCTTTTGTGGCGCTGAGCCCTCAAGTCAAAAATTCGTCTAATCATTGATTATTTTTGTCGTGACAATAATGATGTTATTGTTTAATTCGTGCCTATAAATAGACATGACTCGAACCTCACCATGGCACCATAGATCAACAAATTACTCATCTTGTGTTTTCTTATTTTCGCATTATAGCTCACACAGATGAATTGGCACAAGAAGCAGGACGAAGAGAATAAGGCCAAAGAACATGCAAGGTTAAGGCGTAATTTTGAGCGTAATTTGAATATGCTGGCATTTGAGCTTTTGCTTCTTTTGTGCTTATTTGTCGCTTTACTAGCTATTCTGTGTTGGGTCCTTATGGGGCGTACTAGCTTTTGAGAGTAGTTTGCATATTATGAGTGTTTTACGTATTTTGAGAGTGTTTTATGAATTTTGGAAGGTTCATGTAACGTTGAAAATTCAGTTTGCGAAAGAAAATAAAAAGTTCCCCCCCCCCTTCATATTTGCATTTTTGGAATAAACTCCCCCTAAATAAAATGCCTAGCAAGAATCTTAAAACATTTTGTAAATCACTTACTCCCCCTCGATGCATGGATATGACATTTCTCCCCCTCGATGTAGTGCCCTCAGCAGTGGCTCTACATCGACTTATTGGAAGCGAAGGAAAATTTATTTGTAAAATAAACTAAAGCCTAGAGCAAAAAAATCTAACTAACTAAGAAAAAACACGCACGGAATTGAGAAATTTCAAATGCAGAGCAGATAGCACGTAACGAACCGTAGGGAGGCATATCAAAATTAGAGATTGAGTTTCAACATTCCCAGCTTTGCAAACTAAGAATTGGAAGCGTTTCTCATCCAATGCCTTCGTAAACAAATCGGTTATTTGAATCTCTGTATTGACAAAGTACATTTCTATTATGCCTCTTTCTACATGGTCATTTATGAAGTGATATCTTATGTTTATGTGCTTAGTGCATGAATGGTTAACAGGATTGCATGTCATTGCTATGGCATTTTTGGAATCACAATAAATAGGTATTCTATTGAAATCAAACCCGTAATCTCGTAGTTGGGTTCTTATCCACAAAATTTGTGAGCAACAACTTGCAGCAACTACATATTCTGCCTCTGCCGTAGAATTTTACACAGTTTTATTTCTTAGACGCCCAGCATACGAGTTTATTGCGAAGGAATTGGATGTTGCCTGAGGTGCTTCATGTCCAATCGGTAGCCTGCGAAATCTGCATCAGAATACCCTATTAGTCTCATACCTGAGTTTTTAGGACACCAAAGTCCGAGGTCTGGTGTGCCTTTCAGATACTTTAAAATTCTCTTGACAGCATGAAGATGCGACTCTTGGGATTAGCTTGAAACCTTGCGCAAAGGCATGTCGAGAATAGAATATCTAGTCGGCTGGAAGTGAGATAGAGCAGGGACCCAACAATTCCTCTGTATTGAGTAACATCTACAGGTTCCCCCAAGTGATCTGCGTCAAGTTTGCACGTGATCGACATTGGGGTACTTGAAGATTTGCTCTTATCGATCCCATATTTTCAACGAATGTCGTGGATGTACTTGGTTTGATTGATGAAGATTCCATCTTAAAGTTGCTTGATTTGCAGTCCAAGGAAGGACATTTCTTCCATCATGCTCATTTCAAACTGTGACTTCATCAAGGTGCTGAATTCCACACAGAGTCCGGGTTGGTAGAGCCAAAAATAATGTCATCCACGTAGATCTGTACAAGTATGATATCGGAACCATCTTCCTTGACGAAAAGTGTGGTATCATTTTTTCCTTTAGTGAAACTGAGTTGATAAGGAAGTCGGATAAAACCTCGTACCAGGCTCTTGGAGCTTGCTTTAGCCCATATAGTGCCTTGTCAAGTCTGTATACGAGTCCGGATGTTCTGTGCTGAGAAATCCGTCTGGTTGCAAGACTTACACTTCTTCCTTCAAAATTGCATTCAAGAAGGCAGTCTATACGTCCATTTGATAGGCAGTAAAGTCTTTGTATGCTGCGTATGCTAGGAACAACCTGATCGCTTCGATTCTTGCTATAGGGGCAAAAGTCTCATCGTAGTTGATTCCTTCTTGTTGATTATACCCCTTAGCCACAAGCCTAGCCTTGTTACGGATTACCACACCGTCTTCGTCTTTCTTGTTTTGAAATACCCATTTTGTTGTTAGGAATATTTTAGAAGTGTCCAATGTATTTATTCTAAGTCTTCTCTGATTCTAAACAATGTATTTTATATGTAGGGTTGTGGTTGTATGGGCTTGTTAGGGACCCAATGGGCTTAATACCTTTCCAAGGTATTTAAGCCTAAACCCTATCCATAATTAATCTAAGTTTCCATTTGCTAAATTACTTCACGTACGCAAACTCTCAAAAGCCTCCAAACACTGTTCACGACGAAGGTTTTTGTCTTTATCAAAGTGTTCTTGGATAATCTGGAATTACAAGTGGTATCAGAGCAAGCGTGTAGGTGGGGAAACTTCATTACAAGTGACAAAAATCGAGTTTTGAGCTATTTCGACAGAGTTTTCAGATTTCATCATGCAGAGAAAAAATCGAACTTTTCAAGGTGTTTTTCAGTTGTTTTCTGGGCTCCTCTAGTGTTACTTTGCATTTCTATCAGTTCTGGGGATTTTCAATCCAGTGCTGCCGATATCAAGTTTTTGGAAATATTTCAGTCTGTGAAGAGAAGAAGCCTCTGTTCTTCATTCTGTTTCTAAGTTCGCGAACGGCGAAGTATTCGGGTTTTAGGTTCGCGAACTCAAATATTTCTACCTATTCACGGGTCTTTACTCTCACAAGGCTACTTCGCGAATCAAGTCCGCACTCCTTGGTTGGCAAATTCTAAGGTTCACGCATCATCACACTTCGCGAAGTACCATCTTGCGGGTTCGAAGTTCACGAGTCGTTAGATTTTCAAAGATCAACGCCTCGGATTCAATTTCACACTTCACGAATCCAGTTCCCATTTCGCGAACTCAGATCACTTTGCGAACGAAGACCACTTCGCAAACTCGGACAACTTTGCGAATTCAGACCAAGTCGCGAATCGTCATCAATAACGCACCCCAACTTGGTTGCAAACTCAAAGAACTTGTTCAGTTAATGAATTGAGTCAATTCGCAATCCAACCTACTTCGTGAACTCAGCCCACTTTGCGAATGAAGTCTACTTCGCGAATCCTAGTTCTAAAGTCAGTTTGCGAGTCCTCACACCAACTCGCGACACGATCACTTCGCGAACCCGGATAACTTCACGAAATCAAATCAGTTTCACGAACCCAAATAATTAGACTAGTTAGCGAACGCCCAGACCAATTGGCGAAGTAACACTTCACTATTACAATTCGCAAACGAGATCTAATTTTCAATTCGTGAATTCACATGCCAACCCAAATTTTGTGAATCAAACCCTTGTCTCAAAGTCAACTCTCATAGTTTAATTTTGACCAAAATCTTCCGATTCAGATTTAATTTTCCTCACATTACACGTTAACGATCATATCCAAAACACAAGAAATGGACTCCTTTAGCATGAGTAATGATGTTAGACCTCCTATCATCCGACACGGAGAGTATACAGTTTGGAAGAGAAGGTTCATCAACTTCATTGAAAGCAAGGACAACTCAGAGAACTTGCTGGAATCTATTTACAATGGACTTAAACAGTTTTGGACTATAATCCCAGCCACTAGCAACACCAATCCGGTAAAAGAAGAACAGAGGATCTTGAAGACCATTGACAATGCAATGATGAAGAAAAACTGCGACTTAAGGCCGATAAAGTTGCAAAATCATACATGATGCAAGCCATTCCCAACGACATTCTGATGCAGCTCGAATGCGGTGTAGCACAAAAGAAATGTGGGATGCCCTTTGGATTATGATGCAGGGAACAGAGGTAACACAATGGCAAGAATGGCAAATACTCTCATCTCATACGATCGCTTTCAGGCAAACAAAGGAGAAACTCTTCAAGAAACTTTTCATCGATTCCTTGTCCTCATAAACGAGTTGAAAATGAACGGAGTCACTAAATTTGTAATGGAGATTAACATTATGTTCCTTGGATCACTTTATCCTGAATGGGAAGCAACAGCAATTATGATAAGACAAATGAACGACCTAACCAAGGTTAGCATCCACACATTATTCGACTACCTCAACCAACACTCAACTCACGTGGAGAAACGAAGGGAGGAAACCAGATCCGTGGGAAGTGACACACTCGTACTCATGTCTGAACGATCATCTAGGAAACAATCAAAAGACAAGGAGATCCTCCAATCATCTCAAGCTCAAGAGGGAGGAGATTCAGACTCTGATGGAGAACTCAAGGATTGTTCAAAACACGGAGACAAGGAGATCACAATCAAGGAGCTCGCAAAACAACTGGCACTGGTCTCAAACTTCGTACATAAGAAATTCTATAAGAAGTCTGGATCCTCATCCAACCGTCAAAGAACTTCATCAAATTCAAAGGGAAAGCCTCAAGATGAAAAAAAGGACCCTGAAACCGCCTCTCAAGTCGGAAAATGTTTCAATTGCGGAAAACCTGGACATTTCCAGAGAATGCAGATTGCCCAAGAAGAAGGACGTCAACTATTATCGTAGAAAGGTACAATTGGTCGAAGGAGAAAGGAATGGTTTTGATGGCTGAACTGGATCATTGGCTTGAGGACACCTCAGACAGCGAGGAAGAGAACATGGCGCTAATGGCCAGACTTGATGATAAAGAAGATGGAACTGAAGCAGAAGTGAGTTAGAGAGGGAATCCGCCGACAACTCAGATATGGTTGAGGTAAGCAAAGCAGACTATGACTCATTACTTAAAATGAAAAATGAATTTTTAACTCTATATAAATCGAACAAACAAGGAAAAAAGAAAATTAGAGAATTAGAAGCAAATCTACATAATAATCTAGAAGTACTGGGTACGTTTAGGTATGAGCATGCATGTGAGAAAAATCGAGTACTTGTAGCTAATGAGAAAGTAACAAAGCTAGAAGCTCAAGTGCTAAAATTCGAGGCTAAAACCGAGGAGTTAGCAGTAGAAATGATGTCCCATAAAGATAAAGCAATAGACGCCTCAGCAAAATATGACTTACTCTGTAACGGGAAAGACTGTACTCCAAGATTAAAAATTGGAGGACCTGTTAACTCGACGAGATCAGTCAGAACATATCATTTTCTTAATCAAACCTGCAAACATAGATTTCTATAATCCTCATAAAGGACTTGGTTTCGAAAACCCATGCATGTTAAAACAAGGCATAGAAAATGCACCTTATCTATATGATCTTAAATACATGCAGATAGACTGTATGACAAAACTCATGCCTTTTGTCAGTGAAGATGAGACACAAACACACAAGAAAGCTCAAATATCATTTGACTACACAGAATTAAATGAGAGTGATAAAGTAAGAAAATGTCCTGCAATAACTGAATTTGAATCAGATATTCCTCTTCCAATAGAAGGAGGTACCTCAGAAGACCCAACGAGTGAGACACAGATGACTACGTATGCATCAGGATATATGCCTGTATGCATAAAGAAAATTAGTGATCTACACTCAATTCTCGAAAGAGAGAGAAAGTCCTTCAACGATGAAAGGCAAAAACTTCTCGAGGAAATATCCACACTTAAAGAAAAAATAAGACTACACTCACTTTTGTGTTCCTTGATTTCGCATGATAAAATTTTGTGTACTAATTCCTTCAAGTTTTCAGGATCCATAAAAGATCCATTGAAAGGTCAAGCCTGGGTTAGAAAGGAAGATATTTTGATTGAGACGTGCGATTTTAACGAGCCTTTTGTTATTGATTGTTTTCCTTCAAAAAATTTTGTACCATCTTTATTTTGTCATGTAGCGCAAAACTCATCTCTTAAATCAAAAACCAAAATTTCCATGCATGATCGTGTTCACAAACTAGTTCACAAAACTACTTCTAAAGACACATTTTCAAAGCAAAAGAAATTATTAAAAACAAAAATTACCGAGAAACCTGCAAAGCTTGAAAAGACTTAAAAGCGCATCTCTAAGACTAAGATAATTAGTGACTCTATCTTCAACTGACAGAGAAAAATCTAGGGTAGGTAGAGTGTCTAAACGGACTGACAAGCACAACAGAGGTGGACCCATTTTTAAATGGGTACCTAAAACCTTCTAGTTTAATTTTGTAGGCCCCACGTGTGTGGTATCTAGATTCATGTTGCTCCACACACATGACCGGGAAGAAGGAACTGCTGAGCAACTACATTGATAGACCGGGTGGGCTAGTGCGCTTTGGAAACAACAATGGAGCCAGAATCCTTGGTTATGGAGATCTAATATGCAATCGACTGACAATCAAAAAAGTTTCTTTTGTTGAAGGGCTGACACAACCTCTTGTCAATAGGATAGTTCAGTGACATCGGACTCCAAGTTGTGTTTCAAAAGAGAATATGCAAAATTCTCAATACCAATGGTGAAGAACTTCTCACTGGAACTCGCAAAACGAATTTGTACACCATCGACATTAGACCGTCAGACCAAAGATAAATATCTGCCTGATTTCCAAAGCAACAACTGTTCAGAATAACTTATGGCACCAACGGCTATCTCATCTTAATTTCAAAACTCTCAACAAGCTGTCGACTAACAAACTGGCTATTGGACTTCCACCACTGAAATACCAAAAGGATCATATGTGCCCAGCTTGTGAGAAAGGAAAAATGAAAAAGGCGTCTCATCCTACAAAGCACACAACATCCACTCAACATCCACTAGAATTATTACATATTGATCTATGCGGCCCAATGCGAATAGAAAGCATCAGTGGAAAGCGATATATGCTAGTTATCGTAGATGACTATTCACGATATACTTGGGTCCGCTTCTTACGGACTAAATCAGAGACAGTTGAACATATTCCAAATCTTATTAGGACATCACAGAACATGTTACAGCGCAGCGTTAAAATAATTCGGTCTGATAATGGAACTGAATTCAAGAATTAACAGCTCAACAAATTTTACGAATCCCTAGGAATTACTCAACAATCTAAGGCGTACAGGGTATATCTACGTGACAGGATGTGGTTGTAGAAAGACAAAAACGTACACTAGTGGAAGCTACTCGGAGCGATGCTAATACAGTCTTCACTGCCTCACTTTCTCTGGGCTGAAGCAATGAACACTGCATGCTACACTCAGAATCGGACAAACATTCATTTAAGGTTTGGAAAGACGCCTTATGAACTAATAAACGAAAGATTACCCAATATTGCCCACTTGAGAATTTTTGGATGCAAATGCTTCGTCGCCAACGATTGAGAAGACAAATCTAAGCTAGATCCCAAGGCTAATGAAGGAATTTTTGTGGGCTACTATGCACAATCTAAGGCGTACATGGTATATCTACATGACAGGAGAATGATCATTGAAAGTGTAAATGTCACTTTCGATGAGGGTTTTGAAATTAATTCTGAACAAAGCAGCTCAGGACTCGAACCAACAACACTCAGTTCTACTTAATCACGTATGAATTAGGAGAGTCCTCGAGTGGTGCTTCTGAACACCACCGTTCAGAACCAGGATCAGACAAAGGAAGGTTGGGACAAGACCAACAATATGCAGCTGACGACTCTAGACACAGCAACCCCACATGTTTCAGTCAACAAGCACAAGATGAAATGGATATGGATCAACTTTTTGAACATATGTACATCTCTCGAAACCAAAACAGGACAATCAACGATGCCTTTCCCAATACAGAACCCAGTTCTAGTCCATCAACTTCTGAATCCGAACCTATTCCTGAACAAGCAGTTTCACCCCCAGACATGGATAACTCGATCCCTGCAGCACAGACAGAGGATTTACCGGCTTCCACTAGCAATACTACTGACTCTGAGATCGAGTACCCACTTAACGAGGGTTCAGCAATGGATGAAACTACACTACCTCATGAAAATAAATAGATTTGAAATCATCCTACAAATCAAATAATAGGAGATCCCACTGCAGGAGTAAAGACTAGAGGTTCAATATCAAACGAGTATAATTTTACTTGTTTCCTGAGCCAAACAGAACCTACCAGAGTAATCGACGCACTACGTGACCCAAACTGGATAGTAGCTATGCAAGAGGAAATCAGTCAGTTCGAGCGTCTCAAGGTCTGGAACTTAGTTCCTCGTCAAAAGGCAAGGCAGTGATCGGAACAAAATGCATATTTAAAAACAAGAAAGATGAGGATGATGTGGTAATTCGTAACAAGGCTCGACTTGTAGCTAAGGGGTATAATCAGCAAGAAGTAATCGACTACGATGAGACTTTTGCCCTTGTAGCAAGAATTGAAGCAATCAGGCTGTTCCTAGCATATGCAGCACACAAAGATTTTAATGTCTATCAAATGGACGTAAAGACTGACTTCTTGAATGGGATTTTGAAGGAAGAAGTGTATGTCTCACAGCCAGACGGATTTCTCAATATAGAACATCCGGACCTCGTATACAAACTTGACAAAGCACTATATGGGTTAAAGCAAGCTCCAAGGGCCTGGTACGAGGTCTTATCCGACTTCCTTATCAAATCTGGCTTCACAAAAGGGAAAGTTGATACCACGCTGTTCGTCAAGAAAGATGGTTCTGGTATCATGCTTGTACAGATCTACGTGGATGACATTATTTTCGGCTCTACCAATCCTGAACTTTGTGTTGAATTTAGCACTCTGATGAAGTCACAGTTTGAAATGAGCACGATGGGAGAGATGTCATTCTTCCTTGGATTGCAAATCAAACAACTTCAAGATGGTATCTCTATCAATCAGTCCAAGTACATTCACGACATTCTCAGAAAATATGGGATAGACAAGAGCAAATCTCAAGTACTCCAATGTCGACTTCGTGCACACTCGACGCAGATCACTTGGGCGAACCTGTAGATGCTACCAATTACAGAGGAATTATAGTCTCTCTGCTCTATCTCACTGCCAGCCGACCAGATATTCTATTTTCCACCTGCCTATGCGCTCGATTCCAAGCTAATCCAAAGGAGTCGCATCTTCATGCCGTCAGAGAATTCTGAAGTTTCTAAAAGGCAGTCCAGACCTAGGACTTTGGTATCCTAAGAACTCAGGTATGAAACAAATTGGATATTTTGATGCATATTCGCAGGCTGCTGATTGGACAGGAAAAGCACATCGGGCAACATCCAATTCCTTGGAGACAAACTCGTATGTTGCACTTCTAAGAAACAAATTGTGTGTCAACTTCCACGACAGAAGCTGAATATGTTGCTGCCGCAAGTTGTTGCTCACAAATTTTGTGGATCAGAACTCAACTACGAGATTACGGATTTTATTTCAATAGAATTCCTATTTATTGTGATTCCAAAAGTGCCATAGCAATAACGTGCAATCCTTTTCACCATTCACGCACTAAGCACATAGACCTAAGATATCATTTGATAAAGGACCAAGTAGAAAGCATTGGATGAGAAACGATTCCAATTCTTAGTTGCAAAGTTAGGAGGTTGAATCTCAATTTTTAATTTCTATTATGCCTCCCTACGGTTCATTACTTGTTTAGCTGCTGCATTTTACAATTTTCATTTTTGTGCGTGCATGTTAGTTACTTTATTTTTCCATTTTTTTTTTCTATTTTAGGTTCTTTTACAAATAATTTTAGTTCGTTCTTTTTCACTAAAATAAGTCTCTATAGAGCCAATGCTGATGGCATTACATCGAGGGGGAGAAAATGCTATATCATGCATCAAGGAGGAGTAAGTGACTGAAATTTTTTTTCAAATTCTCGATAGGCATTTTATTTAGGGGAGTTTTAATCCAAAAAATTAAGGGGGAGTAGGTGGTTTTCAAAAAGTGAAGAACACTCTCAAAACATCCCAAATGCTCAACATACAACCACTCAACATAAAACAAAACGCTCTTAAAAACTAGTACGTCCTGTGAGGACACAATACAGAACAGTTAGAAAAGCGACGAATAAGCACAACAGAAGGAAAAGCTCAAACGCCAACATATCCAAATTGGGTTCAAAATTACGTCAGAACTCTGTATGTTCTTCAGTCTCATTTTCTTGATCTTGCTGCATCCAGTACATTTGTCTGTACGAGAGTGCTGAAAATGTAAAAATACAATTCAGTTGGTGGTATTCCTATCGAAGTATTGATTCGAGTTTTGTCTATTTATAGGAATAATTAAAGAATATCATCATTATTGCTTCAACCAACTTAATCAATGATACAGATGAATTTTTTACTTGAAGGCTCATCGCCGCTAAAGAAAGCGATGTTTTTTTCGTCGATTTTCGATTTTTGCTTCAAACAAATCGACTTTGAAAAAATCGTAGATTTGATTTTGTATGGTCACTAGAGTCGAATTAGTCGTATAGGGCTAAGCATTAAATTCTATATGCTTAAGATCGGTAGAAAATTTCGTGTTTATCAGTTTAAGGTAGTTTCGTGAACTTAAATTTATCCAATCCACAATTAATTCGCGAATCCTTCACTTCAACTTTTCACAATATTTTTTATTATTTATTTAATTTTCGAGAATTTACTTCACGAACTCTACTCTTAGCCAAGTTCGCAAACTCATTAACTTTTCAATTCACTTTGCGGCCTAAAACTTACTTCGCGAAGTCACTCTTAATTCAGTTCGCGAATCCTCTCAAATGTCTTCAAGAAGTTCGCGAATTAACAGCTTCCAATTGGCGAACTATCCGATACACGAACTACACTGACTTCACGAATCCTCAGTGGGCCTTCATCTCAAAATTTCGCGGCCCAATTTCGACCTCAGCTTCAAACTTTCGGCCGCGAAGTTTCTCTTCCTAAAAACCTAATTCGCGAACCGAATTCGTGAAACAAATTCCCGAATCTTCACTTTCTCCTTCGCGAATCCCCTTCACTAAGCTACTCAGATCTCACTATCTCGCTGGTTTTCTGTGGTTTTTCGCTCAAAATTGTTCTTCTCACATACACACGAGCCTCGCTGTTGTACTGAACAATTTGTTTTACTCTTTAATATTTTTAATTTTATTTGCAGGGATGATTCTTCGAAGAACAGGTTTATTTAGTTGATTCCTGTAGGAATTAGTCTGTTGGTATTAAAACGAGTCGTCTAGTTTGAGAATTTTATCGAAAAAGAGTCTCTCTTTACAAATCTGAATTTAAAAATCAATGTTTTTCTGTTTTTAAGTGGAACTAGGGTTAACAAATTTTTTTTTTAAGAAAAGTATTTTTGATTCTTCAAAACGGAACTTCACGGGTCCAAAAATATTTTCGCGAATCCAGTCTAATTTTGACTTCGTCAAATCCGCAAATCATGTTTGCGAACTCTGGTTTTGTTCAAGTCTCTTTTACTTCGCGAGTTTGACCCCCCAGCTTTGCGAATTCGACTTCGTGACCCCGTGGATTCGCTATTCGAACTTCGCGAACTTATGTTTGACTTAAGTCAACCCGCGAACCTTTGGTTTCACAGTTCGCGAACCTTAGAGCACGCAACTTGACAATTCGCGAAGTCCTTCTTACACCAACTCGCAAATCTTCGAGTTCGCGTAAACTTCGCAAAGTCCCTTTAAAACCAACCCGCGAATCTCCGAATTCGCAATATGAAATTCGTGAAGTTCTTTAAAATCGACCCACCGCAAACCTTTCAGTTCGCAATATGAAATTCGCGAATAGAGCAACCCGCGAACCACACTTAGAAAATTTTGGCCGAACTTCTTTGAAATCTAAATGGACCAAACAGTGAAGGGCCGAATTACTGTTCAGGAAATGATTTTTTACTCTAGCCCACACCATTTTCACAACACACACCATTTTCACAACACAACATCTTCCATTATTATAATGTTACATTTCTAATCCTTTTTCTCTCTCGTGTTGCAGCTTCGGCAGGAATTCCTGGTGTCTCATGTTTTGGATGTGATCGCTAACGTGCAATGTGAGGAAAATAAAAGTTGGATCGAATTTTGGGTCAAAGGTTGGTCAAAATTGTGTTTTTGAGATTTTGATTTCGGTTAGCAAATTGAATTAAGGACTGAGTTAGCGAAATTGGGTTGGGCTTTCACGAATTGAGTTACGAAATCAAGAGTTGAAATGGAAGGATTCGTGAAGTAAGCTGGTTCTCAGGTTTTGCGAAGTGATCAGATAAGTGAAATGAGATGGATTCGCGAAATGAAAGGATCGCAAATGGGTTTGGATTCGTGAAGCGATTGGATCGCGAAGTAGCTTGATCCGTGAAATGACAGGATTCGCGAAGTGGCTGGATTGCGAATTGGTCTGGGAGTTCGCGAACAAGTCTAAGTACTTGAGTTCGTAGTTAAGCAAGGTTCACGAAGTGATTGTATCGCGAACTGTCCTGAGAACTTGGATTCGTGAAGTTCGTTTTGTGAACAAGATTCGCTAAATAAACTTGTGAATGCAGAGATCGCGAACCAGACTTGGTGGCCCGTGAAAATATAACCCTAATAAAACGACATTCGCGAATCAAGAAAAACTGAAGAACACGACTTGTAAACTGCAAATTTTCTTGAAAAACTTGCTCGTAGCTGGTTGAAACTGATTGGGTAATCCTGAAAACAGATAGAAGTGCTGAAGGCAAGTCTCAACATTCCAGAAACCAGTAGAAAGCAGCTTGAAAATTAGAGTTTGGGTCTTTTGACGAGAGCTAAAAAATTCTGAAATAAAACCAAGAAAATCGATTCTTTGATGCTTTAAATGAAGTTTCCTTACATACACGCTTGCTCTGATACCACTTGTAAATCCATATTATCCAACAACACTTCAACAAATTAACCTTCGATGATATTAGTTAATAGTGCTCAGAGGTTAGAATGTTGAATACGTGAAGTTGTAAAATGGGAATTTAGATTAAACATTGTTAGGGTTTAGGCTTAAATACCTTGGAAAGGTATTAAGCACATTGGGTCCATAACAAGCCCATTACAACCACAACCCATCTAAGTAAAATAAACATAATACAGTATAAAGAAATAAAAAGACTTAGAATAAATATTTTGGACACTTCTAAAATATTCCTAACAATCTCCCTCTTTTCCGTAGCCAAAATGACGTGAGAAATGAAATGAGGGTGAGAGGAGATAATAATATAGTATCTTTATTTGCTACTAAGTCATCCTTTCCTTTTTGTTTTACCATATACTTATTTAATTAGACAATTTCTCATTACCCCTAATTCTCTATATTCTCAATTCCACCTTAAGATTAATAAAATTATTTTATTAATTTAGATGGGGATGTTACAAATTTAGTTAACCTCATCAATATGTTCTCATCAATTTTTAAAATTGAAGCAATTTGAGAAAAAGTGAAAGTTGACGTTCTAAAATTGCAATGTTTAATTTAGTTAACCTCATCAATATGTTCTCATGAACTTTTAAAATTGAAGCAATTTGAGAAAAATTGAAAAGTTGTCGTCCTAAAATTGCAATGTTTAATTTAGCTAGCATCATCAATATGTCCTCGTCAATTTTGAAAGTCATTGTTCTAAATATTTTTCAATTTTGAAACTGTCCACAATTCCAATGTTTAATTTAAATAACCTTCAGAATTGCTACAACATAAAACCAATTTCGTAAAATTAACACCCCTAATTAAAATGCTCCAAATATACATGTCTAAATAAATAAAACCCTTAAAATTTTCATTGAGAAAAAAAAGGGCAAGATAAAAAACATTACATCCTTAAAAATCACAATTCCATCCTCCCCAAACAAATCACAAATCATATAAACTGCTCATCTCCCAAAAGCCTCTGAGATTGCTGCTGTTGATCATCATCTTCATCTTCTTCAAACCCACCATTTTCATCACCATCACAACCATCACCAAACCTCGGCGATGTAATAACTCGACTACCCTTCTCCTCACAAAACTCGACCCATTTCCTCGCCTTAACATAACCCATTGCAGGGAATAAAAGAAAGCCCAAAACAATCACCGCCCCACTCACTAAATATGTCCTAAGAGAAGCCAAACACATCACAAGGATGATCAGAGAAACGGGCGGCAAGCAAAGTAAAGTGGCGCCGAAGGTATTTAATGGGATATTATAGGGTCGGCGAAGGTCGGGTTTTTTCATTCGGAGATTTAAGAACGCTGCAAATTCGAAGAGCATCCCTACTGCGTAGAGGAAGTTGAGGAATTCGAGGATTTCTTGGAAGCTCATCCACGATAGGAAGATTACGCCCGTGGCTGAGCAGAGGATGCTGTACGTTGGCGTCCCATGTTTCGATCTGCAAAGAGAAGTTTAGGGGTTAAGATTTTGTCGGGCTTTTATTGATCGTGTCAAGAATCGAAAAGTAGGGTAAGACAGCCCCGAATGTAGGCACCAAATATTGTAACTTTCTTCAAGAATGTGATTTTTTTCAGCATCAAACAGTTAAATTGTTCTAAAGATTGAAGCTTTTTTCAGAAGGGTGATTGTCTACCATCGATTATCAGCATAAAAAGCTGCAAAGATTTGATCTTTATTCAAATGCAATCATTTATCATCTTGCACCTCCGACATTTGTTTGCATAACTGAAACTTTTTCAAGAAAGTGATTTTCAGCATCAATCAGAGTACAGATTGCTGTTAAGATCGAAACTTCTTTCCAAAAGTGATTGTCTACCATCAAATTATCAGCACAAATGCTGCAAAGATTGAAACTTTGTTCAAAATGTAACTGTATAATCTTGCATTTATGCCTTTTGTTTGCATCATTGAAACTTCTTCAAAAATGTGATTTTCCATCATAATCGTCACAGAGTTGCCATAAAGAGTGAAACTTTTTCCAAAAGGGTGACTGCCCACCGTCAGATTATCAGCATAAATGCTGCAAAGATTACTCAAAATGCCATTGTTTATCATCTTCCATCTACGCCAATTGTTTGCATAATCGAAAACTTCAAGTTAAATAAACTGCTCGACAAATGTCGAAACGTTTTCAAGAATGTGATTTTTCATCATCAATCAGCACAAATATTGCTATCGAGATTGAGACTTTTTTCCGAAACCGTGACTGTCTACCATCAATTCCTCACCATAAACGCTGCAAAGATCGAATCTTCATTCAAAACGCAATCGTTCATCATCTCACACCTACGCCATTTTTTCGCACCATCGAATAAAAACATAAAAAAATACACGAATCTAACCTCAAAGCGAAGAACGAAGGGATCATCCCCATCTCAGCCATCCCAAGTAGCTGAAACGAATCACTGCTCATCTCAGCCTCAAAAAGTCCCATGTTAGACAAAGCAGAAGCAGCTTGTATCCACCATTTCAGCCAAGACCCACCAATCAACATACCAATCTGAGCAAAATACCCGTCGCTCCAATCGGCCGGGTCGGTTCGAACCGAGCCCGTACCCGCCAAGAGCGGAACCAAATAAGAACACACCACTAAAACCACAGCACCCATGAGAGCCCTAGGGAAAGTCTTGCTAGGATTCTCAATTTCGCCGGCCAAAGTACTTGCATTGTCCCAATAGTTTAAATTCCAGAATAGGCTGTTGAAATAGCCCCTCCAATCGACTTTCCTACTATCGAAAACGAGCCATCTCTTGGGGCTAATTCGAGGAATCGAAAGCAAGCCCATGACTAGAAAAGGGAAGAGCGAAAACATTGCAAGCAAAACAGCAGAAAATCCCACGATGTGAAGGCCTCTGTAGTTCAAGTAGGTTAAGGAAAAAGTGATTCCTAGCAAAGCTGGGATTCTAGCGATGGCCTTGTCGAACAAGGGAAATGAATGCTTTAAGTAATCCAAGAACAAAACTGGGTAGAGTGCGTTATCCATTACGCCGCTGAACCATTTCCAGAACCCCTCTTGGAAGCCCCAAAATGGGCCGAACGCCGAAGAAATCCAAAGCACATAGCCGCCGTTTTGGGGGAAAGCCGTGGAGAGCTCGGCGGTGATTAGGGCTTCTGGGATGCTCCAAAAGAAGGGGAAGATTAAGAATCCGAGCAGAGATAGCAGCGGCCCGCCGCCGCATCTAACGGAGTCTTCGACGCCGAAGGGGCCGCCGGAGACTTCGTAGAATATCAGGGCTATGAGGGGAAGTATGGATAGCTTGCGATTGTTGGCCTTGTTCTTGGGATCGTCGCCGCCGGCCGTACCATCATCGTCGTCGGCCATGTAATGGTAGGTGTGATCTTAGATTTTGTGGGTTTGACTTTACTCGATGTCGAGGCATTTTTAATTAAATAAACGGAAAAAAAAAACAATCATTAACAAAATAAACGTAAAAGTAAAAGCATTAATAAAATCGTATTCCCGGAGTAACTCGTATTCCGAGATTACGAGTTATATTTGGCCGCTGACTCTCTGACCTGACGTGGCCAAAGTAACTCGTATCAGGATACGAGTTACTAACTCGTATTCCGGGAATACGATTTACTTGGGCTGGCCCATTGATCAGCTGACCGTGACATGACAGCTTACATGGCGAAGTAATTTGTGTCCTGGGGATACGATATAGTAACTCGTACTTTTGGAGTACGAGTTACTTGGGGACCCGACCAACTTGCATGCCTGTAATACCCGTAAATTAAATACGGGAAATTAGGATATAATTAATCCGATAGATGTATGAATTAATGAAGTTAATATCCGAACGAATCAAAGGCCGAATGAGAAACTGGGCAAAATTAATATTCGACCCAATTGATCTTGGCCCAACTCAACAGAATTTAATAAATAAAATAATCCAAATTAATGTTAGAGCATTTTGAGGCCCAATTAGGAGTACGTAATTAGTAAGGAAATTCGGCCCGACTAAAAGCTTTATTTAAAAGCTAATAATATTAGGACCAAGTGAATAAATTCAAAAAGACCCAAGTCAATTTTCATGTTGGCCCAACTCAATGGAAAATAGTCCAATAAATAATTTAAGCCAAGAAATATTAGAGCCCAACTAAAGGAGTTAAGAAGGCCCAAGTAAAGATATATGCATATATGAATAATAAGTTGGTCCAATTATAAATAATACAAGTAATAATGGATATTGAAAATAGTAAGGCCCAACCAACAAAATTACATTGGGTCAAATCCAATATAATAAGATGGAAGCTACTCAAAATGGGAAGAAACCCACGTGATAGGTATGCTACCCCATACCACTTAAACTAAAAACAATTATTGTGGGTCAATGAGGAGAAAACGAAAGAGAGAGAAAGAGAGAGAGAGAGAGACGAGAAACAAGAAAAACCGAAGGAAGAAGCGAAGAAGGCGAAATGGAGAAACGATTTTCGCAAGCTCATCTCAACCCAAACCATTTAGCCTAGCTTAGGGAAGTGAGGTAGGTGAATTAAATTTGGTTTACAACACGTGAAAGCCCTTAATTAATTTCAGACTTGACGATCCACCCTTGGCTCGAACTTTCTTCCCCATGCTAGATTTCATGTGATTTTGTGCGATTATGGGTGTCGTTTAGAACCCAAAAATATGAGTTCAAACCTGTATGTTCGTGTTGTTTTGATGCTATGAGGTTCTGAAATCATTTGGGGGTTCGAATGTTTAGAGTGTTGGGTATTACGAGTGGGAGTAGGAAATTTTAGGGGTTTAATTGCTACGTTTCAAGTCCAAAGCATGGGTTTAAAATCTGTATTTTCGAGTTGTTTTTGAAGCTATGAGGGTCTGAAATCGTTTGGGGGTTTTGAAGAATTTAAGGTGTGAGTGTTAGGAGTTTATGGGTGGAAATAGCGAATTTCAGGTGACGTGTGGACCTCGGGTTCACGGGCTGAGATGTTTGGCGAATGACGGGGCTTATTAGGTCAATAAATTTTGCTCGTGGGTTAGGAGGTTTGCGATGAGAAAGGGGATTAGTTTCACGGTCCATTTATTACTTTTCACGGGTTGGGGTAGTTCGTGAATTGGGGAGCGATTTCGGGTCGGTAGTTTGCGGGTTAGAGACGTTCGCGAAGTGTAAGGCGGGCTGAAATTAGTTCACAGGTCGAGGGCTTCGTGAAATGAAAGGCGTGTTCGGATCGCTAGGTAGATCGCATGCTAAGGGACTTCACGAATTTGGAGATGATTTTTGGGTCGTTAAGTAGTTTGTGGGTTAGAGACTTTTGTGAATTTTGAGTTAGGATCGAAGCTTTCGACTATAGAATCTTCGTAGTAACACTTTAGGATAAGTGATTTTATACGAGTTTTAGTGCCTAACTTATCTTCGAGTTTATGAGGTTTATTGTTTTTAAGATGTACCATTTTTTTCCACGTTAGGGATGATTTTTATTATATATTAGTTTTGGGAAAATTTTGGGGAATTATTGAAATCGAGGAGAATAATTTTTAGGTGTACGATGCATGTTTCAAAAAGGGATTTTGATAATATATCAAATTTTGAAGGTTTCGACCTATTCTAGGTTTCGGGCGATTTTAAGTTTTGATCGATTTTATGTTTTGATCGATTTTAAATCGCGGGCAGTTTTATTTTGTAAGTTATGAGTGAAATAGAATTTCGAACGACTAGGGAAATCGGCCGAATGAGTTTCGGGTCGCGAAAGTCTTTCGCGGGCCCAAAGGATTTTTTTATGTGCGAGTAAAATAGGTATTTCGCGGGCCAAGGGTTCGAGTTTCGCGGGCTTAAGTCTTTCGCGGGCCGACTTGAAGGGTGATTCCTGTGAGAGACGTCGCGGGCCAATTTCAGTTTCGCGGGCCGATGGACTTTCGCGGGGTGATTCCTGTGAAGGGCATCGCGGGCCGACTTTAGGTTTCGCGGGCCGGTTGATTTCTACGGGGTGATTCCTGTGAGAGAAATCGGCCGATTCGCGGGCTTAAATTGGGCTTCGCGCATCCAATCGGGCGAATCGCGAACTTAAATTGGACTTCACGCGTCCAATCGGGCGATACCGCGAATGCGGCGAAAGTCTCGTGAATTCGAGCGTTGACCGCAAGTGTTTCGGGTTGACCATCTTTTGAAAGTGGGATCGGGCGATTTAAGATTTGGGCCTTGACCGGATTTGTGTAAGTTTGACCGACGATTTAAATTCTTTGGGGATTTTGCCCTATTTGAGGCCCAATTGTTTAAGTAAAATTATTTCCGGCCCAAATCAGTTTTAAAATAAAGTATTTTCGTATGTTGACTAATATTTTTGGGTCAACCCATATTTTAAAATTGAAAGGTTATTTTGGGATTTAAAACCTTCGGCATAGCTTGATATTTTACGAGCTAATTTGACTTAGCGAACTCTTTTCAAACGGTTACCTTTCGAATGTAGTTTCAAGCAATGATATTTCAAAAATAGTATAAAATATACAATAATGTAATACATAAGAAATTTTATAATGTAGATATTCAAGTAATGTAGATGATTTTCTGATGTGATGATTTTGTGCCTAAGGTCGAGGTTAGGAACATCGATGGGCTATTAACGGGTAATCGACGGACGACAGGTAAGTAAAAATCCAACTACGACACACAACTTATTTTACGTGCCTAAATTGCGTGATTACGTGCTTACGTGGTTTCATGAATTCGTGAATTGATTGTAGTATTTTAATATGGTAAGTTTATGTTACATTTACTTGCATATGCATATTCACGTGGACGCACGAACTCATGAGGGAGGGTCGTGGGACTGTGTGCATACTGAGGACCCGCCGATATAGGCCGGTGTGTCGACTCGCAGTTGAGTCACGGACGACTTCTATGGCACCCTACACGGCGTACGACGCCGAATATTATGATGAGGCAGGAGGAGCGACCCAGGAAGGAGCGACCTAGCTATGCTAGCGTAGGCTAACTGGCGTAGGCAACTGCCCTGTTTGCGGAAGGAGCGACCTGGAAGGAATCCTAGCGTAGGCTACAAGCGTAGGCTACCGTATGGCAGAGGGGACGACCTGGGAGGGTGCGACCTAGGGAAACCTAGCGTAGGCTACCCAGCGTGGGTCGCTGTCACGATCCTATTGAGGATATTGAGCTCTTAGTGGTGCATAGTAAGTGCGTCGAGGGCCCTGAGTGATACTAGTATGAGTACTAGGAGCATTGGCGCGGATCGCCTTTGCGGAGTCTTATGTGCATCGGCGTGGATTGCCTTTGCGTAGTGATGTTATGCATCGGCGTGGATTGCCTTTGCAGGGTAGTGGCACGTGCATACATGCATGATTTCTGCTTACTGAGCCTCGATGGCTCATTCCTTATGTTGTGTGTTGTAGGTACGATAGGTCGGACGTTGCGAAACGTCTCGACTAAGGCAAGCTGACGGCGGTACTCCACGGGCTTTTGAGGGCAAGGCTGTATATGGATGACGACCTGTGGAGCGATGTTAGGAAGTGTTAGTTAGCGTAAGTAGTTTTGGAGGCTTCGGCCTTTGTATAACTGGACAATGTAGATTACGTCTCGTCGTAATATATTTATTTTAGGAAAAAGTTTTTGTAAATCGGGTCTTCCGCGGCTTGCGCAGCGGAAATCCGCCGCTAATTAGTATTAGAAAGTGAGGGTCGTCACAGGTGGTATCAGAGCTTAGGTTAGAGGTTCTGTAGACTGTCCATGTACAGCCGCTCAAAAGCGTGGAGGATCAGCCTTGCCTGTAAGTATGTTTGATGTGATTATGTGTTTACAATAACGTGCCTACTTGCTTGACTAATTGTAGAATGACTAGCGGAAATAGAGAATTTATATGCGAGTCAAGTCGTGGGGTTGCACTTGAGTTTCATGTGAATGAACATGACTCGGTGCTCCTACACCTTACGGAAACTGATCCAAGATCGAACGGATCAGATCAATGAACTTAAGGATCAAGTCAATAAGCTTAAGGATATGATCTATAAGCTTGTTAACACTTCAAGTTCACCCAAACCAATTCCCTCACTATGAATGTGTGACGAGTATAGGGAAAAGAAAAGCGAATGAACAATTAGAGCAAGCAGTTAACCAAAAAGAGTCGACTTTTCAAATATCCTAAATTGCAACAAGGCCGTGTCCGAGGGGAACTAACCTCTCCACTCTAGCTCCAAGTTCTATTCCTTGCTGCCTACAATATGGGCAATTCCATAGGGGAATCAATTATGGTCTAGGACTAAAACCCTACCCTCAGTGCTTTCGATGCGGGAATGAGGGAGACCGTGCTGTAAATTATGAGGCGCGAATCTGTTCCGTGGACTTAGTTCAGATGGTACAACCCTTATTAGTTCTAGTGCGGTGGCTCAATCTAAACCTATAGGAAATAGAAATTCCTTCCATGAAAATGACGTGCGTTCAAAATGCGAGGACGTATTTGATTTCCATTCTAAAGATCATAAGCTTCAGTTACTCTAGAGGAGTAATATTCGTTTGCGGGTAAGACCAGCCCAAGTAGAATTATCGTCCTCTTCGACAAATTGTGAATCTTTTCTCGCGTCCATGCTTAGACGGAGGAATTGCCTCAGTCATAACTGAAATCGTGCTAGTAGCTAATGAAAGCGCTGATGTACGTCCCAATGACCTCCTGGGGCTACACTTGATCAATTTGCAATCAAACCATATTCTTTCCTTCTACTGAAATATAATGTTGAAACCACATTTCACTTCTTTCACCACAACAAGTAGAAACCCAATAATACCAGAGTATAACCCTATGCTCTAATCTTTCAACTTGTCCTAAGAGACATCCATGTTCAGTACCAGAGTGGCGCAGCGGAGGCGTGATGGACGCTAATGATTTTCCATCTCTGCCTGAATATAGCTATTTCCGTTAGTTCCTTATGGTGATGCAGATCGACATACGTGTGCCCTATTGAGAAATAAATGTTAGAATCCAAGACGACAAGAGCGACCTTACGTTAACCCTTATATTCTTGTTTCCCTTCATTCTACTTCGATGGCGTGTTCTACTTTCTTGAACTCCTGTACGCCATGAAACATTTATTTTCGGACTTCTAGAAAGGGAGGTTAGGCAGATTTTTTAAGCGGGGAGCATGTTATAGACTAGTTATAGGTTTTCCTCCCCGTATTGAAATATAGGATAAACCATGACTCGGCCATCGATAGATTTTCACTCTCCAATAATTGTAGATCAGGAGTCATTCTAAGAGGGAAGGATAACTTTCGATCCGAGAGTATCAACCCAAGTAGAAAAGTTATCCACAACTTCGATCATCTGTCCTCAAATTTGAATTGCAGAACTCGAAAGAATGGTTCTACTTGCATTCGTTCTTTTCAAAGTCATCCAGTAAAGATTTCCTCTAAGAACTACTAGGTGATTATCTATCTCCTAACCAAGCTAACCACTCCCCTAACGATCGTTACCCGGAATCATTCCAACGGGCGGAATTTCGGGGGCGAAATTCTTTTAAGGGGGGAGGATGTAATACCCGTAAATTAAATACGAGAAATTAGGATATAATTAATCCGATAGATGTATGAATTAATGAAGTTAATATCCGAACGAATCAAAGGCCGAATGAGAAACTGGGCAAAATTAATATTCGACCCAATCGATCTTGGCCCAACTCAACAGAATTTAATAAATAAAATAATCCAAATTAATGTTAGAGCATTTTGAGGCCCAATTAGGAGTACGTAATTAATAAGGAAATTCGGCCCGATTAAAAGCTTTATTTAAAAGCTAATAATATTAGGACCCAAGTGAATAAATTCAAAAAGACCCAAGTCAATTTTCATGTTGGCCCAACTCAATGGAAAATAGTCCAATAAATAATTTAGGCCAAGAAATATTAGAGCCCAACTAAAGGAGTTAAGAAGGCCCAAGTAAAGATATATGCATATATGAATAATAAGTTGGTCCAATTATAATTAATACAAGTAATAATGGATATTGAAAATAGTAAGGCCCAACCAACAAAATTACATTGGGTCAAATCCAATATAATAAGATGGAAGCTACTTAAAATGGGAAGAAACCCACGTGATAGGTATGCTACCCCATACCACTTAAACTAAAAACAATTATTGTGGGTCAATGAGGAGAAAACGAAAGAGAGAGAAAGAGAGAGAGAGAGAGAGAGACGAGAAAGAAGAAAAACCGAAGGAAGAAGCGAAGAAGGCGAAATGGAGAAACGATTTTCGCAAGCTCATCTCAACCCAAACCATTTAGCCTAGCTTAGGGAAGTGAGGTAGGTGAATTAAATTTGGTTTACAACACGTGAAAGCCCTTAATTAATTTCAGACTTGACGATCCACGCTTGGCTCGAACTTTCTTCCCCATGCTAGATTTCATGTGATTTTGTGCGATTATGGGTGTCGTTTAGAACCCAAAAATATGAGTTCAAACCTGTATGTTCGTGTTGTTTTGATGCTATGAGGTTCTGAAATCATTTGGGGGTTCGAATGTTTAGAGTGTTGGGTATTACGAGTGGGAGTAGGAAATTTTAGGGGTTTAATTGCTACGTTTCAAGTCCAAAGCATGGGTTTAAAATCTGTATTTTCGAGTTGTTTTTGAAGCTATGAGGGTCTGAAATCGTTTGGGGGTTTTGAAGAATTTAAGGTGTGAGTGTTAGGAGTTTACGGGTGGAAATAGCGAATTTCAGGTGACGTGTGGACCTCGGGTTCACGGGCTGAGATGTTTGGCGAATGACGGGGCTTATTAGGTCAATAAATTTTGCTCGTGGGTTAGGAGGTTTGCGATGAGAAAGGGGATTAGTTTCACGGTCCATTTATTACTTTTCACGGGTTGGGGTAGTTCGTGAATTGGGGAGCGATTTCGGGTCGGTAGTTTGCGGGTTAGAGACGTTCGCGAAGTGTAAGGCGGGCTGAAATTAGTTCACAGGTCGAGGGCTTCGTGAAATGAAAGGCGTGTTCGGATCGCTAGGTAGATCGCATGCTAAGGGACTTCACGAATTTGGAGATGATTTTTGGGTCGTTAAGTAGTTTGTGGGTTAGAGACTTTTGTGAATTTTGAGTTAGGATCGAAGCTTTCGACTATAGAATCTTCGTAGTAACACTTTAGGATAAGTGATTTTATACGAGTTTTAGTGCCTAACTTATCTTCGAGTTTATGAGGTTTATTGTTTTTAAGATGTACCATTTTTTTCCACGTTAGGGATGATTTTTATTATATATTAGTTTTGGGAAAATTTTGGGGAATTATTGAAATCGAGGAGAATAATTTTTAGGTGTACGATGCATGTTTCAAAAAGGGATTTTGATAATATATCAAATTTTGAAGGTTTCGACCTATTCTAGGTTTCGGGCGATTTTAAGTTTTGATCGATTTTATGTTTTGATCGATTTTAAATCGCGGGCAGTTTTATTTTGTAAGTTATGAGTGAAATAGAATTTCGAACGACTAGGGAAATCGGCCGAATGAGTTTCGGGTCGCGAAAGTCTTTCGCGGGCCCAAAGGATTTTTTTATGTGCGAGTAAAATAGGTATTTCGCGGGCCAAGGGTTCGAGTTTCGCGGGCTTAAGTCTTTCGCGGGCCGACTTGAAGGGTGATTCCTGTGAGAGACGTCGCGGGCCAATTTCAGTTTCGCGGGCCGATGGACTTTCGCGGGGTGATTCCTGTGAAGGGCATCGCGGGCCGACTTTAGGTTTCGCGGGCCGGTTGATTTCTACGGGGTGATTCCTGTGAGAGAAATCGGCCGATTCGCGGGCTTAAATTGGGCTTCGCGCATCCAATCGGGCGAATCGCGAACTTAAATTGGACTTCACGCGTCCAATCGGGCGATACCGCGAATGCGGCGAAAGTCTCGTGAATTCGAGCGTTGACCGCAAGTGTTTCGGGTTGACCATCTTTTGAAAGTGGGATCGGGCGATTTAAGATTTGGGCCTTGACCGGATTTGTGTAAGTTTGACCGACGATTTAAATTCTTTGGGGATTTTGCCCTATTTGAGGCCCAATTGTTTAAGTAAAATTATTTCCGGCCCAAATCAGTTTTAAAATAAAGTATTTTCGTATGTTGACTAATATTTTTGGGTCAACCCATATTTTAAAATTGAAAGGTTATTTTGGGATTTAAAACCTTCGGCATAGCTTGATATTTTACGAGCTAATTTGACTTAGCGAACTCTTTTCAAACGGTTACCTTTCGAATGTAGTTTCAAGCAATGATATTTCAAAAATAGTATAAAATATACAATAATGTAATACATAAGAAATTTTATAATGTAGATATTCAAGTAATGTAGATGATTTTCTGATGTGATGATTTTGTGCCTAAGGTCGAGGTTAGGAACATCGATGGGCTATTAACGGGTAATCGACGGACGACAGGTAAGTAGAAATCCAACTACGACACACAACTTATTTTACGTGCCTAAATTGCGTGATTACGTGCTTACGTGGTTTCATGAATTCGTGAATTGATTGTAGTATTTTAATATGGTAAGTTTATGTTACATTTACTTGCATATGCATATTCACGTGGACGCACGAACTCATGAGGGAGGGTCGTGGGACTGTGTGCATACTGAGGACCCGCCGATATAGGCCGGTGTGTCGACTCGCAGTTGAGTCACGGACGACTTCTATGGCACCCTACACGGCGTACGACGCCGAATATTATGATGAGGCAGGAGGAGCGACCCAGGAAGGAGCGACCTAGCTATGCTAGCGTAGGCTAACTGGCGTAGGCAACTGCCCTGTTTGCGGAAGGAGCGACCTGGAAGGAATCCTAGCGTAGGCTACAAGCGTAGGCTACCGTATGGCAGAGGGGACGACCTGGGAGGGTGCGACCTAGGGAAACCTAGCGTAGGCTACCCAGCGTGGGTCGCTGTCACGATCCTATTGAGGATATTGAGCTCTTAGTGGTGCATAGTAAGTGCGTCGAGGGCCCTGAGTGATACTAGTATGAGTACTAGGAGCATTGGCGCGGATCGCCTTTGCGGAGTCTTATGTGCATCGGCGTGGATTGCCTTTGCGTAGTGATGTTATGCATCGGCGTGGATTGCCTTTGCAGGGTAGTGGCACGTGCATACATGCATGATTTCTGCTTACTGAGCCTCGATGGCTCATTCCTTATGTTGTGTGTTGTAGGTACGATAGGTCGGACGTTGCGAAACGTCTCGACTAAGGCAAGCTGACGGCGGTACTCCACGGGCTTTTGAGGGCAAGGCTGTATATGGATGACGACCTGTGGAGCGATGTTAGGAAGTGTTAGTTAGCGTAAGTAGTTTTGGAGGCTTCGGCCTTTGTATAACTGGACAATGTAGATTACGTCTCGTCGTAATATATTTATTTTAGGAAAAAGTTTTTGTAAATCGGGTCTTCCGCGGCTTGCGCAGCGGAAATCCGCCGCTAATTAGTATTAGAAAGTGAGGGTCGTCACAGGTGGTATCAGAGCTTAGGTTAGAGGTTCTGTAGACTGTCCATGTACAGCCGCTCAAAAGCGTGGAGGATCAGCCTTGCCTGTAAGTATGTTTGATGTGATTATGTGTTTACAATAACGTGCCTACTTGCTTGACTAATTGTAGAATGACTAGCGGAAATAGAGAATTTATATGCGAGTCAAGTCGTGGGGTTGCACTTGAGTTTCATGTGAATGAACATGACTCGGTGCTCCTACACCTTACGGAAACTGATCCAAGATCGAACGGATCAGATCAATGAACTTAAGGATCAAGTCAATAAGCTTAAGGATATGATCTATAAGCTTGTTAACACTTCAAGTTCACCCAAACCAATTCCCTCACTATGAATGTGTGACGAGTATAGGGAAAAGAAAAGCGAATGAACAATTAGAGCAAGCAGTTAACCAAAAAGAGTCGACTTTTCAAATATCCTAAATTGCAACAAGGCCGTGTCCGAGGGGAACTAACCTCTCCACTCTAGCTCCAAGTTCTATTCCTTGCTGCCTACAATATGGGCAATTCCATAGGGGAATCAATTATGGTCTAGGACTAAAACCCTACCCTCAGTGCTTTCGATGCGGGAATGAGGGAGACCGTGCTGTAAATTATGAGGCGCGAATCTGTTCCGTGGACTTAGTTCAGATGGTACAACCCTTATTAGTTCTAGTGCGGTGGCTCAATCTAAACCTATAGGAAATAGAAATTCCTTCCATGAAAATGACGTGCGTTCAAAATGCGAGGACGTATTTGATTTCCATTCTAAAGATCATAAGCTTCAGTTACTCTAGAGGAGTAATATTCGTTTGCGGGTAAGACCAGCCCAAGTAGAATTATCGTCCTCTTCGACAAATTGTGAATCTTTTCTCGCGTCCATGCTTAGACGGAGGAATTGCCTCAGTCATAACTGAAATCGTGCTAGTAGCTAATGAAAGCGCTGATGTACGTCCCAATGACCTCCTGGGGCTACACTTGATCAATTTGCAATCAAACCATATTCTTTCCTTCTACTGAAATATAATGTTGAAACCACATTTCACTTCTTTCACCACAACAAGTAGAAACCCAATAATACCAGAGTATAACCCTATGCTCTAATCTTTCAACTTGTCCTAAGAGACATCCATGTTCAGTACCAGAGTGGCGCAGCGGAGGCGTGATGGACGCTAATGATTTTCCATCTCTGCCTGAATATAGCTATTTCCGTTAGTTCCTTATGGTGATGCAGATCGACATACGTGTGCCCTATTGAGAAATAAATGTTAGAATCCAAGACGACAAGAGCGACCTTACGTTAACCCTTATATTCTTGTTTCCCTTCATTCTACTTCGATGGCGTGTTCTACTTTCTTGAACTCCTGTACGCCATGAAACATTTATTTTCGGACTTCTAGAAAGGGAGGTTAGGCAGATTTTTTAAGCGGGGAGCATGTTATAGACTAGTTATAGGTTTTCCTCCCCGTATTGAAATATAGGATAAACCATGACTCGGCCATCGATAGATTTTCACTCTCCAATAATTGTAGATCAGGAGTCATTCTAAGAGGGAAGGATAACTTTCGATCCGAGAGTATCAACCCAAGTAGAAAAGTTATCCACAACTTCGATCATCTGTCCTCAAATTTGAATTGCAGAACTCGAAAGAATGGTTCTACTTGCATTCGTTCTTTTCAAAGTCATCCAGTAAAGATTTCCTCTAAGAACTACGAGGTGATTATCTATCTCCTAACCAAGCTAACCACTCCCCTAACGATCGTTACCCGGAATCATTCCAACGGGCGGAATTTCGGGGGCGAAATTCTTTTAAGGGGGGAGGATGTAATACCCGTAAATTAAATACGAGAAATTAGGATATAATTAATCCGATAGATGTATGAATTAATGAAGTTAATATCCGAACGAATCAAAGGCCGAATGAGAAACTGGGCAAAATTAATATTCGACCCAATCGATCTTGGCCCAACTCAACAGAATTTAATAAATAAAATAATCCAAATTAATGTTAGAGCATTTTGAGGCCCAATTAGGAGTACGTAATTAATAAGGAAATTCGGCCCGATTAAAAGCTTTATTTAAAAGCTAATAATATTAGGACCCAAGTGAATAAATTCAAAAAGAACCAAGTCAATTTTCATGTTGGCCCAACTCAATGGAAAATAGTCCAATAAATAATTTAGGCCAAGAAATATTAGAGCCCAACTAAAGGAGTTAAGAAGGCCCAAGTAAAGATATATGCATATATGAATAATAAGTTGGTCCAATTATAATTAATACAAGTAATAATGGATATTGAAAATAGTAAGGCCCAACCAACAAAATTACATTGGGTCAAATCCAATATAATAAGATGGAAGCTACTTAAAATGGGAAGAAACCCACGTGATAGGTATGCTACCCCATACCACTTAAACTAAAAACAATTATTGTGGGTCAATGAGGAGAAAACGAAAGAGAGAGAAAGAGAGAGAGAGAGAGAGAGAGAGAGAGAGAGAGAGAGAGAGAGAGACGAGAAAGAAGAAAAACCGAAGGAAGAAGCGAAGAAGGCGAAATGGAGAAACGATTTTCGCAAGCTCATCTCAACCCAAACCATTTAGCCTAGCTTAGGGAAGTGAGGTAGGTGAATTAAATTTGGTTTACAACACGTGAAAGCCCTTAATTAATTTCAGACTTGACGATCCACGCTTGGCTCGAACTTTCTTCCCCATGCTAGATTTCATGTGATTTTGTGCGATTATGGGTGTCGTTTAGAACCCAAAAATATGAGTTCAAACCTGTATGTTCGTGTTGTTTTGATGCTATGAGGTTCTGAAATCATTTGGGGGTTCGAATGTTTAGAGTGTTGGGTATTACGAGTGGGAGTAGGAAATTTAGGGGTTTAATTGCTACGTTTCAAGTCCAAAGCATGGGTTTAAAATCTGTATTTTCGAGTTGTTTTTGAAGCTATGAGGGTCTGAAATCGTTTGGGGGGTTTTGAAGAATTTAAGGTGTGAGTGTTAGGAGTTTACGGGTGGAAATAGCGAATTTCAGGTGACGTGTGGACCTCGGGTTCACGGGCTGAGATGTTTGGCGAATGACGGGGCTTATTAGGTCAATAAATTTTGCTCGTGGGTTAGGAGGTTTGCGATGAGAAAGGGGATTAGTTTCACGGTCCATTTATTACTTTTCACGGGTTGGGGTAGTTCGTGAATTGGGGAGCGATTTCGGGTCGGTAGTTTGCGGGTTAGAGACGTTCGCGAAGTGTAAGGCGGGCTGAAATTAGTTCACAGGTCGAGGGCTTCGTGAAATGAAAGGCGTGTTCGGATCGCTAGGTAGATCGCATGCTAAGGGACTTCACGAATTTGGAGATGATTTTTGGGTCGTTAAGTAGTTTGTGGGTTAGAGACTTTTGTGAATTTTGAGTTAGGATCGAAGCTTTCGACTATAGAATCTTCGTAGTAACACTTTAGGATAAGTGATTTTATACGAGTTTTAGTGCCTAACTTATCTTCGAGTTTATGAGGTTTATTGTTTTTAAGATGTACCATTTTTTTCCACGTTAGGGATGATTTTTATTATATATTAGTTTTGGGAAAATTTTGGGGAATTATTGAAATCGAGGAGAATAATTTTTAGGTGTACGATGCATGTTTCAAAAAGGGATTTTGATAATATATCAAATTTTGAAGGTTTCGACCTATTCTAGGTTTCGGGCGATTTTAAGTTTTGATCGATTTTATGTTTTGATCGATTTTAAATCGCGGGCAGTTTTATTTTGTAAGTTATGAGTGAAATAGAATTTCGAACGACTAGGGAAATCGGCCGAATGAGTTTCGGGTCGCGAAAGTCTTTCGCGGGCCCAAAGGATTTTTTTTATGTGTGAGTAAAATAGGTATTTCGCGGGCCAAGGGTTCGAGTTTCGCGGGCTTAAGTCTTTCGCGGGCCGACTTGAAGGGTGATTCCTGTGAGAGACGTCGCGGGCCAATTTCAGTTTCGCGGGCCGATGGACTTTCGCGGGGTGATTCCTGTGAAGGGCATCGCGGGCCGACTTTAGGTTTCGCGGGCCGGTTGATTTCTACGGGGTGATTCCTGTGAGAGAAATCGGCCGATTCGCGGGCTTAAATTGGGCTTCGCGCATCCAATCGGGCGAATCGCGAACTTAAATTGGACTTCACGCGTCCAATCGGGCGATACCGCGAATGCGGCGAAAGTCTCGTGAATTCGAGCGTTGACCGCAAGTGTTTCGGGTTGACCATCTTTTGAAAGTGGGATCGGGCGATTTAAGATTTGGGCCTTGACCGGATTTGTGTAAGTTTGACCGACGATTTAAATTCTTTGGGGATTTTGCCCTATTTGAGGCCCAATTGTTTAAGTAAAATTATTTCCGGCCCAAATCAGTTTTAAAATAAAGTATTTTCGTATGTTGACTAATATTTGGGTCAACCCATATTTTAAAATTGAAAGGTTATTTTGGGATTTAAAACCTTCGGCATAGCTTGATATTTTACGAGCTAATTTGACTTAGCGAACTCTTTTCAAACGGTTACCTTTCGAATGTAGTTTCAAGCAATGATATTTCAAAAATAGTATAAAATATACAATAATGTAATACATAAGAAATTTTATAATGTAGATATTCAAGTAATGTAGATGATTTTCTGATGTGATGATTTTGTGCCTAAGGTCGAGGTTAGGAACATCGATGGGCTATTAACGGGTAATCGACGGACGACAGGTAAGTAGAAATCCAACTACGACACACAACTTATTTTACGTGCCTAAATTGCGTGATTACGTGCTTACGTGGTTTCATGAATTCGTGAATTGATTGTAGTATTTTAATATGGTAAGTTTATGTTACATTTACTTGCATATGCATATTCACGTGGACGCACGAACTCATGAGGGAGGGTCGTGGGACTGTGTGCATACTGAGGACCCGCCGATATAGGCCGGTGTGTCGACTCGCAGTTGAGTCACGGACGACTTCTATGGCACCCTATACGGCGTACGACGCCGAATATTATGATGAGGCAGGAGGAGCGACCCAGGAAGGAGCGACCTAGCTATGCTAGCGTAGGCTAACTGGCGTAGGCAACTGCCCTGTTTGCGGAAGGAGCGACCTGAAAGGAATCCTAGCGTAGGCTACAAGCGTAGGCTACCGTATGGCAGAGGGGACGACCTGGGAGGGTGCGACCTAGGGAAACCTAGCGTAGGCTACCCAGCGTGGGTCGCTGTCACGATCCTATTGAGGATATTGAGCTCTTAGTGGTGCATAGTAAGTGCGTCGAGGGCCCTGAGTGATACTAGTATGAGTACTAGGAGCATTGGCGCGGATCGCCTTTGCGGAGTCTTATGTGCATCGGCGTGGATTGCCTTTGCGTAGTGATGTTATGCATCGGCGTGGATTGCCTTTGCAGGGTAGTGGCACGTGCATACATGCATGATTTCTGCTTACTGAGCCTCGATGGCTCATTCCTTATGTTGTGTGTTGTAGGTACGATAGGTCGGACGTTGCGAAACGTCTCGACTAAGGCAAGCTGACGGCGGTACTCCACGGGCTTTTGAGGGCAAGGCTGTATATGGATGACGACCTGTGGAGCGATGTTAGGAAGTGTTAGTTAGCGTAAGTAGTTTTGGAGGCTTCGGCCTTTGTATAACTGGACAATGTAGATTACGTCTCGTCGTAATATATTTATTTTAGGAAAAAGTTTTTGTAAATCGGGTCTTCCGCGGCTTGCGCAGCGGAAATCCGCCGCTAATTAGTATTAGAAAGTGAGGGTCGTCACAGGAAACATCCAACTACGACACACAACTTGTTTTTACGTGCCTAAATTGCGTGATTACGTGCCTACGTGGTTTCATGAATTCGTGAATTGATTGTAGTATTTTAATATGGTAAGTTTATGTTACATTTACTTGCATATGCATATTCACGTGCACGCACGAACTCATGAGGGAGGGTCGTGGGACTGAGTGTGCATACTATTATGTCGCTTGTATGCGACGAGGACCCGCCGATATGGGCCGGTGTGTCGACTCGCAGTTGAGTCACGGACGACTTCTATGGCACCCTATACGGCGTACGACGCCGAATATTATGATGAGGCAGGAGGAGGGACCCAGGAAGGAGCGACCTAGCTATGCTAGCGTAGGCTAACTGGCGTAGGCAACTGCCCTCTTTGCGAAAGGAGCGACCTGGAAGGAATCCTAGCGTAGGCTACCAGCGTAGGCTACCGTATGGCAGAGGGGACGACTTGGGAGGGTGCGACCTAGGGAAACCTAGCGTAGGCTACCCAACGTGGGTCGCTGTCACGATCCTATTGAGGATATTGAGCTCTTAGTGGTGCATAGTAAGTGCGTCGAGGGCCCTGAGTGATACTAGTATGAGTACTAGGAGCATTGGCACGGATCGCCTTTGCGGAGTGTTATGTGCATCGGCGTGGATTGCCTTTGCGTAGTGATGTTATGCAACGGCGTGGATTGCCTTTGCAGGGGAGTGACACGTGCATACATGCATGATTTCTGCTTACTGAGCCTCGGTGGCTCATTCCTTATGTTGTGTGTTGTAGGTACGATAGGTCGGACGTTGCGAAACGTCTCGACTAAGGCAAGCTGACGGCGGTACTCCACTGGCTTTTGAGGGCAAGGCTGTACATGGATGACGACCTGTGGAGCGATGTTAGGAAGTGTTAGTTAGCGTAAGTAGTTTTGGAGACTTCGGCCTTTGTATAACTAGACAATGTAGATTACGTCTCGTCGTAATATATTTATTTTAGGAAAAAGTTTTTGTAAATCGGGTCTTCCGCGGCTTGCGCAGCGGAAATCCGCCGCTAGTTAGTATTAGAAAGTGAGGGTCGTCACAGGTGGTATCAGAGCTTAGGTTAGAGGTTCTGTAGACTGTCCATGTACAGCCGCTCAAAAGCGTGGAGGATCAGCCTTGCCTGTAAGTATGTTTGATGTGATTATGTGTTTACAATAACGTGCCTACTTGCTTGACTAATTGTAGAATGACTAGCGGAAATAGAGAATTTATATGCGAGTCAAGTCGTGGGGTTGCACTTGAGTTTCATGTGAATGAACATGACTCGGTGCTCCTACACCTTACGGAAACTGATCCAAGATCGAACGGATCAGATCAATGAACTTAAGGATCAAGTCAATAAGCTTAAGGATATGATCTATAAGCTTGTTAACACTTCAAGTTCACCCAAACCAATTCCCTCACTATGAATGTGTGACGAGTATAGGGAAAAGAAAAGCGAATGAACAATTAGAGCAAGCAGTTAACCAAAAAGAGTCGACTTTTCAAATATCCTAAATTGCAACAAGGCCGTGTCCGAGGGGAACTAACCTCTCCACTCTAGCTCCAAGTTCTATTCCTTGCTGCCTACAATATGAGCAATTCCATAGGGGAATCAATTATGGTCTAGGACTAAAACCCTACCCTCAGTGCTTTCGATGCGGGAATGAGGGAGACCGTGCTGTAAATTATGAGGCGCGAATCTGTTCCGTGGACTTAGTTCAGATGGTACAACCCTTATTAGTTCTAGTGCGGTGGCTCAATCTAAACCTATAGGAAATAGAAATTCCTTCCATGAAAATGACGTGCGTTCAAAATGCGAGGACGTATTTGATTTCCATTCTAAAGATCATAAGCTTCAGTTACTCTAGAGGAGTAATATTCGTTTGCGGGTAAGACCAGCCCAAGTAGAATTATCGTCCTCTTCGACAAATTGTGAATCTTTTCTCGCGTCCATGCTTAGACGGAGGAATTGCCTCAGTCATAACTGAAATCGTGCTAGTAGCTAATGAAAGCGCTGATGTACGTCCCAATGACCTCCTGGGGCTACACTTGATCAATTTGCAATCAAACCATATTCTTTCCTTCTACTGAAATATAATGTTGAAACCACATTTCACTTCTTTCACCACAACAAGTAGAAACCCAATAATACCAGAGTATAACCCTATGCTCTAATCTTTCAACTTGTCCTAAGAGACATCCATGTTCAGTACCAGAGTGGCGCAGCGGAGGCGTGATGGACGCTAATGATTTTCCATCTCTGCCTGAATATAGCTATTTCCGTTAGTTCCTTATGGTGATGCAGATCGACATACGTGTGCCCTATTGAGAAATAAATGTTAGAATCCAAGACGACAAGAGCGACCTTACGTTAACCCTTATATTCTTGTTTCCCTTCATTCTACTTCGATGGCGTGTTCTACTTTCTTGAACTCCTGTACGCCATGAAACATTTATTTTCGGACTTCTAGAAAGGGAGGTTAGGCAGATTTTTTAAGCGGGGAGCATGTTATAGACTAGTTATAGGTTTTCCTCCCCGTATTGAAATATAGGATAAACCATGACTCGGCCATCGATAGATTTTCACTCTCCAATAATTGTAGATCAGGAGTCATTCTAAGAGGGAAGGATAACTTTCGATCCGAGAGTATCAACCCAAGTAGAAAAGTTATCCACAACTTCGATCATCTGTCCTCAAATTTGAATTGCAGAACTCGAAAGAATGGTTCTACTTGCATTCGTTCTTTTCAAAGTCATCCAGTAAAGATTTCCTCTAAGAACTACTAGGTGATTATCTATCTCCTAACCAAGCTAACCACTCCCCTAACGATCGTTACCCGGAATCATTCCAACGGGCGGAATTTCGGGGGCGAAATTCTTTTAAGGGGCGAGGATGTAATACCCGTAAATTAAATACGAGAAATTAGGATATAATTAATCCGATAGATGTATGAATTAATGAAGTTAATATCCGAACGAATCAAAGGCCGAATGAGAAACTGGGCAAAATTAATATTCGACCCAATCGATCTTGGCCCAACTCAACAGAATTTAATAAATAAAATAATCCAAATTAATGTTAGAGCATTTTGAGGCCCAATTAGGAGTACGTAATTAATAAGGAAATTCGGCCCGATTAAAAGCTTTATTTAAAAGCTAATAATATTAGGACCCAAGTGAATAAATTCAAAAAGACCCAAGTCAATTTTCATGTTGGCCCAACTCAATGGAAAATAGTCCAATAAATAATTTAGGCCAAGAAATATTAGAGCCCAACTAAAGGAGTTAAGAAGGCCCAAGTAAAGATATATGCATATATGAATAATAAGTTGGTCCAATTAGAATTAATACAAGTAATAATGGATATTGAAAATAGTAAGGCCCAACCAACAAAATTACATTGGGTCAAATCCAATATAATAAGATGGAAGCTACTTAAAATGGGAAGAAACCCACGTGATAGGTATGCTACCCCATACCACTTAAACTAAAAACAATTATTGTGGGTCAATGAGGAGAAAACGAAAGAGAGAGAAAGAGAGAGAGAGAGAGAGAGAGACGAGAAAGAAGAAAAACCGAAGGAAGAAGCGAAGAAGGCGAAATGGAGAAACGATTTTCGCAAGCTCATCTCAACCCAAACCATTTAGCCTAGCTTAGGGAAGTGAGGTAGGTGAATTAAATTTGGTTTACAACACGTGAAAGCCCTTAATTAATTTCAGACTTGACGATCCACGCTTGGCTCGAACTTTCTTCCCCATGCTAGATTTCATGTGATTTTGTGCGATTATGGGTGTCGTTTAGAACCCAAAAATATGAGTTCAAACCTGTATGTTCGTGTTGTTTTGATGCTATGAGGTTCTGAAATCATTTGGGGGTTCGAATGTTTAGAGTGTTGGGTATTACGAGTGGGAGTAGGAAATTTTAGGGGTTTAATTGCTACGTTTCAAGTCCAAAGCATGGGTTTAAAATCTGTATTTTCGAGTTGTTTTTGAAGCTATGAGGGTCTGAAATCGTTTGGGGGGTTTTGAAGAATTTAAGGTGTGAGTGTTAGGAGTTTACGGGTGGAAATAGCGAATTTCAGGTGACGTGTGGACCTCGGGTTCACGGGCTGAGATATTTGGCGAATGACGGGGCTTATTAGGTCAATAAATTTTGCTCGTGGGTTAGGAGGTTTGCGATGAGAAAGGGGATTAGTTTCACGGTCCATTTATTACTTTTCACGGGTTGGGGTAGTTCGTGAATTGGGGAGCGATTTCGGGTCGGTAGTTTGCGGGTTAGAGACGTTCGCGAAGTGTAAGGCGGGCTGAAATTAGTTCACAGGTCGAGGGCTTCGTGAAATGAAAGGCGTGTTCGGATCGCTAGGTAGATCGCATGCTAAGGGACTTCACGAATTTGGAGATGATTTTTGGGTCGTTAAGTAGTTTGTGGGTTAGAGACTTTTGTGAATTTTGAGTTAGGATCGAAGCTTTCGACTATAGAATCTTCGTAGTAACACTTTAGGATAAGTGATTTTATACGAGTTTTAGTGCCTAACTTATCGTCGAGTTTATGAGGTTTATTGTTTTTAAGATGTACCATTTTTTTCCACGTTAGGGATGATTTTTATTATATATTAGTTTTGGGAAAATTTTGGGGAATTATTGAAATCGAGGAGAACAATTTTTAGGTGTACGATGCATGTTTCAAAAAGGGATTTTGATAATATATCAAATTTTGAAGGTTTCGACCTATTCTAGGTTTCGGGCGATTTTAAGTTTTGATCAATTTTATGTTTTGATCGATTTTAAATCGCGGGCAGTTTTATTTTGTAAGTTATGAGTGAAATAGAATTTCGAACGACTAGGGAAATCGGCCGAATGAGTTTCGGGTCGCGAAAGTCTTTAGCGGGCCCAAAGGATTTTTTTATGTGTGAGTAAAATAGGTATTTCGCGGGCCAAGGGTTCGAGTTTCGCGGGCTTAAGTCTTTCGCGGGCCGACTTGAAGGGTGATTCCTGTGAGAGACGTCGCGGGCCAATTTCAGTTTCGCGGGCCGATGGACTTTCGCGGGGTGATTCCTGTGAAGGGCATCGCGGGCCGACTTTAGGTTTTGCGGGCCGGTTGATTTCAACGGGGTGATTCCTGTGAGAGAAATCGGCCGATTCGCGGGCTTAAATTGGGCTTCGCGCATCCAATCGGGCGAATCGCGAACTTAAATTGGACTTCACGCGTCCAATCGGGCGATACCGCGAATGCGGCGAAAGTCTCGTGAATTCGAGCGTTGACCGCAAGTGTTTCGGGTTGACCATCTTTTGAAAGTGGGATCGGGCGATTTAAGATTTGGGCCTTGACCGGATTTGTGTAAGTTTGACCGACGATTTAAATTCTTTGGGGATTTTGCCCTATTTGAGGCCCAATTGTTTAAGTAAAATTATTTCCGGCCCAAATCAGTTTTAAAATAAAGTATTTTCGTATGTTGACTAATATTTTTGGGTCAACCCATATTTTAAAATTGAAAGGTTATTTTGCGATTTAAAACCTTCGGCATAGCTTGATATTTTACGAGCTAATTTGACTTAGCGAACTCTTTTCAAACGGTTACCTTTCGAATGTAGTTTCAAGCAATGATATTTCAAAAATAGTATAAAATATACAATAATGTAATACATAAGAAATTTTATAATGTAGATATTCAAGTAATGTAGATGATTTTCTGATGTGATGATTTTGTGCCTAAGGTCAAGGTTAGGAACATCGATGGGCTATTAACGGGTAATCGACGAACGACAGGTAAGTAGAAATCTAACTACGACACACAACTTATTTTACGTGCCTAAATTGCGTGATTACGTGCCTAGCTAGCGTAGGCTAACTGGCGTAGGCAACTGCCCTGTTTGCGGAAGGAGCGACCTGGAAGGAATAGCGTAGGCTACCGTATGGCAGAGGGGACGACCTAGGGAAACCTAGCGTAGGCTACCCAGCGTGGGTCGCTGTCACGATCCTATTGAGGATATTGAGCTCTTAGTGGTGCATAGTAAGTGCGTCGAGGACCCTAAGTGATACTAGTATGAGTACTAGGAGCATTGGCGCGGATCGCCTTTGCGGAGTGTTATGTGCATCGGCGTGGATTGCCTTTGCGTAGTGATGTTATGCATCGGCGTGGATTGCCTTTGCAGGGGAGTGGCACGTGCATACATGCATGATTTCTGCTTACTGAGCCTCGATGGCTCATTCCTTATGTTGTGTGTTGTAGGTACGATAGGTCGGACGTTGCGAAACGTCTCGACTAAGGCAAGCTGACGACGGTACTCCACGGGCTTTTGAGGGCAAGGTTGTACATGGATGACGACCTGTGGAGCGATGTTAGGAAGTGTTAGTTAGCGTAAGTAGTTTTGGAGACTTCGGCCTTTGTATAACTAGACAATGTAGATTACGTCTCCTCGTAATATATTTATTTTAGGAAAAAGTTTTTGTAAATCGGGTCTTCCGCAGCTTGCGCAGCGGAAATCCGCCGCTAATTAGTATTAAAAAGTGAGGGTCGTCACAATGCCCATGCAAGTGGCGGGCAGTAATTCCTATAACTCGTACTCTGGTGTTACGATTCACGTAACTCGTAACACCAGAATACGAGTTAACTTAACTCGTAACACCAGCCTACGATTTAATTTTCTATATAAAGCCCATCGCTTGGCGTTAACTCATATCACTCTCTGTTAACTCATATCACTCTCATCGATTTCTTTTAATAACTCAAACAATGGTGTCGAGTAGCGTACAAGTCGTAGTATATTTCGGCAGCGAAATAATTCAATCATCCGATTCTACCATCAAATATAGTATCCGTCCTGTTGGGTATAAGCGAATTCGTCGCAACACCAATTTTTCCGAATTTATGTCGTTGTTGTTCGAGATTACGGATGCTGATAACAGTCCTTGTTCCTTGATTGTCCATGGTAAAAATGAATACTTTCAACACTCCCGTAACTTTCATCAGCTTTTTCAAATCACCAGCGACAACGATCTACAATTTTTCATACATCCCGACTCAGAGAACAATTGTGTTGAGGTTTTTGTGGAAATAGTTGAAAATTCAAACTTTGATTTGAACGAAGAGCCTCATCGAAATTTTGAAGTTGGTTCTTCGAGTTATACATGTCCGGATTTTTCCGATATTGTCTCAGTTACGGCAGGGTTCAACAATGTTTCTCTGGAGATGCCGACGCTTGGTGTTCCGTTCAATATGCCATAATCCCTGTCAGACCTCGTGCCAGACTTCGTGCCTGAACCCGAGGAAGACGTCGATGTTAGTGATTCAGAAGCGGACGATGAGGATCCACTGTCCGAGTTACCCGATCCCAACGACGACGACGACAACACGATGACGATGCCGCAGATGACACCACTCCGCTGGACTCTGCTGCTCCTACGCTGTTTCAGCCCGTCCCATTTTTCCAAACGTACCAAATGCCGCCTCCTCGTGGTGACGACTAAGGTGGTTACGGGGAGTTTTACGATAGAGAAAACCCTATGTTTTGTCGAGGTATGATTTTTCAAACTAAGAAACATTTACAACGTGCCGTCGACGATTGTTCAATCAGAGTTGCTAGACGCAAGTACAACGTCAACGAGAGCAGCAGTACACGTTGGAGTGTTCAATGTGATCATACGGCTGATTGTCCCTGGAGACTGAGGGCATCCTTTAAGCCAAAAAAGGTTACTGGTTTATTACAAAATTTGAAGGACCACACACTTGCTATATGACTGAGCTGGCGAGCACACACCGTAATATCTCTCGAAAATGTTTAAGGTACGTGGGAAGAGTGTAACCAAACTCCCAAATGAAGGCATTGCAGCATTACAATCTATGGACAATCATGAGGTGGCTCCCTCTAGAGACAGGGAGAGCTGGACATTTCGTACTCGGGTATGTCTTTTGGGCCTTTAAACCGAGCATCGATGGCTTCAAACATTGTCGGAAGGTTGTTTGTGTCGATGGTACACATTTATACTCCAAATATAGACACAAATTATTGATTGTTACGTCGCTGGACGCCAACCAAAATGTATTTCCCCTCGCGTTTGCCATCGTCACGGATGAAAGTACACACTCATGGACTTGGTTCCTTACTAATTTGAACACATTTGTGTTAGAGAATCAATCGGTTTGCCTTATTTCGGATCGCCACAAAGGTAATAAATCTTATTTATGTAATTTACTTGGTGTTTTCGTAATACAGTGACTCTTTCTGGCGTATATAGCGTGTACAGGTCTTACGGGAGCAGTAGAGGCCGCTGAATTCTTTCATCCACCAAATGGAGTCCATCGCAAATTGATGCGGCTGCATGCGATCGATGCACTCGCGGATCGTGCTTACGTTCGAGTTCGTCGACGCAGTAAAATCGAAGAATGAGTTCCACCTGTCAAATATTTACACAACATTTACAAAAGTAAGAATGTAAAAAATTTCGCAACTTTCGGAAGAACGACCAGACCTCGCAGCATGTGGCGGGGCCGGTAAGAGTATCCCGTCGACGACCTGGGACTCCATCGTGATACGAAGATCACCCCGTACTGGCTGAAATGGCAAAATCCTCACGTATGTCCATGCCTAAAACAAATCACTTATTCTAAATAAATGTTTAAAACGTTATTAAAATATAATGACCTTTTCTATATAATTACCTGCAACAGCCGTAGGGGTCCGCCTATATTTAGCTTTTTCGGCTCGCATGCCGAACAAAGCTCTCTGTAAGGAATGCCAGCACCGCACTACCACAATATATGTGCTAACCTCCTCAATATCCTCCAATAGCTGAAGGTAACTCAATGATACGGTGCTGGCACTACAGTCGGGGAACATCACGGCACCGAAGAGCAGCATCGCATAACCCACCCCGTGCTGATTGTTCGACCTCTTCGTCATCGCTATCATCCGTTATCGGATGGTGCAACAACCAACTCGATAACGACTTCATCGAAAGCGATGACCCCCTAATTTTATCCGCAGGCGGTCTAAAACCTAGCAACTCCTCACACTCGTCCATCCACTGTGTGGCCGTCCTAGGATGGATCACACCAGAGACACAGCTACCATCTACAGGCAACCCCCACAAGATACATACGTCATGTAAGGTAACGGTCGTCTCCCCAACATAAAAATGAAACGTATGGGTCTCTTTCATCCAACGCTCTACCAACGCTGTAATCAAATGAAGGTCAACCCTCTGCGACATACAGCTGTAGACGTTGTACGGACACATATCGTTCAACTTTCCCAGTAAGCGACCGTGAAGGACGTTCGGTGCTTCTCTAGTACCCCACACATTCTCTAACGACCTAATCTTAATAGTTCTATCTATCGCTGTAGCATCTGACAACACCGAACTATCAATAGGCCCGTAAGTATAATCGAATCCATTCTACATTTAAAACAGCAAACCAAACAAATCAAGAATCAATAAAAAGCATTTGATAATAATGAAATTAACGCAAAAAATGATATTTCGGATCGTAACGGACTAACCAAATTATTCGCGCGTAAGTAGAATCGTCTGGGCGGCGGGTCGGCAGGTCGCAGCGGGGCGGGTAGTGGGGCAACGGGGCAATGGGGCTCGGCGGGCGGGCAGCGGGGCAATGGGGCTCGGCGGGCAGGCGGCGGGGCACTGGGGCAGTGGGCCGAGCGGCGGACAGTGGTGCTCGGCGAGCGGCGGGGCAGTGGGTCGGGCGCGGGACGTGACGGGGAGGCGGGCAGCGTCTCGGGGCAGGGCGTGGCGGCGGGGCACACACAGTGCGTGGCTGCGAGGCAGTGAGGCAGGGCGGGATGGCAGCGCAGAGGGGCTCGGCAGCCGGCGGGCCTGCGGGTCGCGGCGACGGAAGCTCTCTGCGGCGGCGTGGACGCACGGGGTGAGCGGCGGTGTGCAGGTCGTCTGCTTCGTCGTCGTGTGGTTCGTCGTCGTCGTCGCTTCGTCGTCGTCGTCGTTTCAGCTTCGTCGAGTCGGCTCGTCTTCATCGCGAGGGTTTTAAAAAATCCAGATCTAACTCGTAATCTCAGAATACGAGTTACTAACTCGTAATCTGAGATTACGAGCTACTCCACGTATTTCGCATGCGCCAGTTCGGACATTAACTCGTATCTCCATATTACGAGTTACGTAACTCGTAATCTTGGAATACGAAAATCCCTATATTATTAATACTTTTAAAATTCCGTTTATTTTGTTAATGTTTATTATTTTTTGGTTTATTTAATTAAAAATACCTGGATTCGAAGTAGTGATGGTAAGATTTTGTGATGGGGTTTCTGCTGGAGAGAAAGGGGATTTTACTGAAAAATACCCATTTATATAAAAAATTCACAAGTCAGACTCCTGTCAGGTTTTTTTTTTATATGCAGTACCTGTCAGAATAAAATTTTTGCACATTGGTACCCGTTCCGCCGTAAGTATGTCATAGAAATTTAGGTACCATAGGAAAACATAGTGGTACATAATACTGTGAGAAAATGGTACATCATATAACACATATTATGGTACCATATAGACCGTATATAGGTACCATATGTGGGTACTATATAAATGCGTGACATGGTACTTAATACACATACAAAAGGTACATAAAGAATGAGAAAATGGTACACACAATCGAACGGGTACTTAAATGAAAATTTTTCTGACAGAGGTCTGACATGCAAATTTTCTATATAAGTGGGTATTTTTCAGTAGATACACCCCATAGAAACTCCGTAAATTAATATAGTTGAAACCGGATAAATTTATTAGAAGAGTTATTAATTAATCGATAAGTTAATAATTAATAATTTATCGATAAATTAATATTTTATTAATTTATAGTGTATATTACCTTTCAAACTTTCCAAACATCAAATAACCTTCAATCTCCTATGTACTTAATGAACGTCAAATTAAGGATCAAACTTCAATCTCCCAAGTCTATCTTTTTTTTTTTTTCCGAAACGACAGCTTGTATTGATAAACAAAAGTACATGGACCAAATAGCCGAAAGGGTCTCTTCCGTGACATCATAATTCGGTAGAGAACAAAGGCTCACATAGGAGCACACAAACACCAAGAAAAAGTGACAGAAGCCGACAGAAAACCAGAAAACCTCAAACTTGGACCAAAGAGCTATAAAACATATCACAAAAAGGTTATTAAGCCAAATCCACAATATTCTACACTTTCTTTGTCCAACGATCGAGGCACTCGTCTTCATCGGAAGAGGCTCCCACAAGGGAAGAAAAGGCTCCACAGAGGAGAAAAGAGCTCTTAACCATTGGTCAGGAGAAAATGAGCTCCACAAGGGAGACTCGTGAGTGGCCGGTGGCAAGAATTGAAGGGAAGTGGTGGTGGGTGATGTGGCGGAAGGTGG
Source organism: Craterostigma plantagineum (assembly GCA_027422505.1). Taxonomy (NCBI): domain Eukaryota; kingdom Viridiplantae; phylum Streptophyta; class Magnoliopsida; order Lamiales; family Linderniaceae; genus Craterostigma; species Craterostigma plantagineum. Next base: position 23,607 of record JAPQWV010000290.1, on the reverse strand, counting down.
CAATGGCAAGGCGGCAGGGCGGAAGTGGCGGCATCCGGTGGAGATGGACGGCGTGGAGCTGGCGGCACCGATGGAGGTGGGCGGCGTGGAGCTGGCGGAGGTGGCGGCACCTGTGGCGGCGGGCGGTGGCGTCAGGCGTTGGTGGTTGAATTTTTATTTTTTTTTTTAGAACAGTCAAAATAAAAAACACAGCAAACAAAAGAGTAAAAGAGTGGAGCTCCCCCTACCTCCATTAATGGAGGAGGGGGAGAAGGAGAAGAGAGTGGCGGTGGTCTGGGCTGGGCGGCTAGGGTTTTGCTGAGGGAGTAGGTAGGTAGAGAGAAGGCAGAGCCTCTCTCTCTAGGGTTTTTGTTCCTACAGATTAGATATGTAAGTCCTCCCAAGTCTATCATAACCCGTATGGTGTTAATTTACATTTAAGTAATATTAATAAATATATCAACAAAACACAAATGGAAATTGAGTCATTTTTCAAGTAATATGATAATGTTTTTACATATGAGAATGTTTTTACATATGAAATTATTAATTTATAATTTATGCAGGACCTATGGAAATTATCAAAAGTGAATTATCTTATAATTTTACAGAATTATTAATTTAGTACGTTATCCACGAGTCGGGACCGGCCGGAAACATTATATTAAAGAGTTTTTTAAATTATCAGGTATTAATTGATGGAGTTTCTATTGTATACGGTAAAGATCGAATTTTTATTCTTAATTTATGGTCTATGCTATTCTTAATTGTAATGGTTTATATACTTGGTTATTCGTGGTATAAAAATATTATTGTGATTAATATTTATATTATGATAATATAATTATAGAGAGAAATATTTAGAGAGGTGAAGTACGAATAATTTCAATACTTTGGCGTGTTTTTATAATACAACTCAATGTGCCTATTTATAGGCAAATTTCTCAAATTACAACCACAAAATAAAATATTACATTCTCATTATCACATCTAATATATAATCTCATCTAATCCATGCTTATTAACCACTCCATATACATCCACTTCAATATTACATAATATTCCCAATATTTCATAATAATTCGAAGTTTATTGTAAATTTGTGATGTGAAGAAATTTATTGTAAGAGAGGAAACACCAAAGAAAAGAAAAGAAAAAAAATGATTTCGGTTTATCTATGAAGTTTTCTTTTAGGGAAAATGAGAAGATACAAATGCAATAAAGAGTAACTGATAGTAGTACTCGAAGTTTACCGTAAATTCGTTGAGTTACCATTTTTCTCTCCTCTCCTTTTTCTCCTCCTTTTCTCTACAAACTAAAAAACCTAACCACGAAACTATCTCCCCGATCATTCTCACCATTTTTTAGGGATGGGGAGGAAACCATTATTTCTTGTATTTTCTTTTTCACATTTTTCGGCTTTTTTCTTCTATGTTTTTCCCTTTGTGGGAACTCTTTTTCCTTTTCTATGGCTTTTTCTCCCTTTATGGGAGTGCGAGTCTCGACGACGACGGGTTTTAGAATTGAAAATGGCAAAAATGGATGACTATTTCAGATTTGAGTCCTTGGGGGGTTTGACTAGATTTGCAGTATGTTCTTTAGTTTTCTTGTTTTTGCTCTTGAACTAGTTTTTTTCGAGTTTTTTTTCGGTCTAGTTCAGCTATGATTCTCTCTGAGTAGAGATTTCGTTCCATTGGATGATCGATATTATCCAGAGGATCCTATCGGCTATTTAGTCGTGCATCTTTGTTTATATATTAAACTATCGAAAAAAAAAAAAAAAAAAAAAACTCAAAATAATATATCTAACTTTAAACAAAAATTGCGAAATATAACATATGGGCCTTGGCCCATTTCTAATCAATGACATGGGCCATATTAAAAAGGTAAAGCCCAATCTTTAGTAAGAGTGGGCGCTAGGGTTTTCTCGTGGCTCTTCAGTATAAATACTCTAAGCTAAAGAAATTACCTTTCGCAATCTGCAATTTGATAGTCAACGAAAACTTAGCAGCAGCAGCTTTTTGGCGATCATCGAAGAGGATAATCATGGGACACGCAAACATATGGAACGCTCACCCTAAAACTTACGGAGCTGGTTCTCGCACCTGGTAATTCGGTCTGTTTTTTTCGTTTGGCATGTTTGTGAGTTCATTCGTTGTTATTATCTTTGATAATTACTGTGGTTCAGCTGTAATCGATGCTAAGTGAGATCAATGTTCTGTCGATTATGATTACTGTACTTCTATAGAACGCGCGAGATTCAATTGTACTTGCAATGGATGTTCGATTCATAGTGTTTGCCATATTTGGGTATTTAGGCGTACGCCTTTTCGCTGAGCTTTGAATCAAATTAATGGAGTAGATATATAAATGTCACAGTCCATTATCATTGTAATTACTTTCTTCGTTTTATTTGGAGGATATGTTATCATCTTTGCTTGGATTTGTACGTGCCTTTTAAATTTGTCTTCTCAGATGTAAAATCTTTTCTTTCTTCGTGTTGGGATTTGGTGTAGCCGTGTCTGTGGAAACCCTCATGCGATAATTAGGAAGTATGGTCTCATGTGCTGCAGACAATGCTTTCGCAGCAACGCCAAGGAAATCGGTTTCATCAAGGTAATTTCTTTCTACCCTGTCTCATAGGTGCATTTTCGAATTTATACAAAAAGCTTCATTTCATCTTTATGAAAGTTGGAACTGCGAAGTACGTCGACGATTCTTCCTGCCTATATTTCCCTCGTTATGTTCAGGCATAATTAAGTTCTTGTCTTGATACATATTCCTCATTTTTTATGCAGTACCGCTAAGATTGAGTTTTCGTAAGAATTCGAAAGCGATTCTGATGCAATTTCTTCTGTGTGATTCTTCAGTTAGTTCGATTTCCCTTTGTCTTGTTTAGTCTTTTGGTCATTAAGGTTGCCACATTATTTGAAATCGACTGTTCGTATTAAAGGCTGTGACAATATTGATTTATACTATTTGAAGTCAATTGTTTGGGCAATCGCAGCTTTCATAACACTGAGATCTCTCACAAGCAATTTAGACAACCTTTTCAAGTAAATAACTGATTCGAAGTCTATTATTACCTTAACAGTCACCACTATTCTCCCGTACAAGCTTTAAAAGTACACAATGTGATTAAACAAGCTGAATCATGCATATGTAGAATTCCAACAGATTATAAACTCAATTAGGTTATCAAATGCTTTAAATTAAACAGCTAATTGAGAGCTTCATTCTCACTGTAAAGTGCTCCCAACTTGCATGTGAAGCCACTCGGCTTGCGCCCTTTGAGTGTACTCTCTCGGCGTCTGAGGAGAACAAATCATCGTATTTGCACTAAAGCCCGAGTCAGTTAGCTGCAAGAATTATTCGTATTCGAAAGTTACCATAGCTCATGAAAAAAATTGGATTAATCAACCTCAAAGCTTACTTCTTTGGTAGAAAATCCTTGTATGACGGGACCCACCCTCGAGTTAACTGCTTCGAGCTTCATCGACAAGAACTACAGAGCCAAAAATGCAATAAAAAAACACGGGATTATTGCATTTTTCAATAGGCACTAGAGATTTAAGACGAAGACGTTAGGCAAGAAAGAAAGACCTCGACTTGGCGCTGTAGCGACTGTATGTAATTGATGATCTCATCAAGAACAAGAGCTTTTCCAATGACCTGAAGCATTTTTTTCGACATTTCAACTACAAGACTTCGAAAACGCAAAAATCGTTTTTAAGGGTGTTAAACGAGCGAAAGGTTCGACCTTATTACATCCCGGGACCAAATCTTGCAAGATCTTCATCCTCTCGCTGATCTTTTCGCGGCGAGCCTATCGAATAAAGAACAAAAGAACACAAAACTATCAGCTAAAAAAGGGTGCATTTTTTTTCATTACTGTGAGTTGTAAGAAAGAAAAACCTTACTCTTTCTGCTAAGCTATGGCTATCAGTAGCCTGGCCCCTCCTTGCCCTGACGTGAATGTAGTCCTTAGGCGGGTCGGGTTTGGGTTTCTCCGAAATGGGTTTTGACCCGACCCGCGAGTTTGCATCTGCTTCGGTTTCATCCCCTCCGTTGAGAGCAATCGTTGAAGAAGAAGAACCAAGAAAATCCCTTTTCCTCTTCACACCGACGCCGCCGTTCAGCTCCGTCGCCGTGGATTCGTCCGCCGACCCACGGCCGCCGGCGAAGGGAATGGAGAGGAGGCCGGCGAGGCTGTAGGAAGATGGGTTGGCTGATGCGGTGAAAGATGACTCGTTTACCAATGGTGGATCCATCTTTTTTGTTTTGTTATTTGTTTAAAATGATTTTTTTTAAAAAAAAAAAAATTTATTGTTTTAGCATTCCCCAGAAAAAAGTATCGAGCTTGAAGTGAAAGGACAGTGTTATATATATGTATATGGAGAAAGGGAAAGTGTTACGTTGTTGTTGGTTTGTAGTGAGAGTGAAAAAGTTTGCTGTGAATTTGAAGGTTAAAAAGGCGATGGAGAAGGTAGATTAAAACACTGTAATATAATGTGGGAAAAAACTATGTATTTCTTCCCATCTTCTCTATCACAATTCACATACCAACTCCAACCAAAAAAATCATTATCAAATTTAAAAGATTAATATTCTCTTTCTCACCTTAGCTATACAATTTTACAAATTGATAACGATATTACGTTACTGAAAAAATATTTGATAGAATTAATTATGAAATCTAATGTTATTATTTTGTTAAAACGGTGTTTAACTTATATTTCGTATAAATAAATGGAAAAACTTAAATAATAAGAAATATGACACGAATAGAATACAAAATAATTTGGGCGAGAGAAAACACCACAAACTCATATTAGGTTTCATTTGAAGTATGATCGAAAAAAAATTAGGTATGAAATTGAACTTGAGCATCTATTGGAGACTGTCTAACGAATTGAATTTTATCTTTTAGCTCTTTTTAACCCTTTTTAATCTTAACGTTGTTTTTCTTTTTCTTTTTCTTAACCCCTGACCAATTGTGTTTAATATCTTCCAACCCCATGGGACGTTTCTTGTCGATTATTGGAAAAATATGTAATAAAATGGGACTGATTTTGGGATCTTAAAATGAATGATCGTCTAGTAATAAACACGCCTAACCCTCATCAATATCGTCTATAAGTCACAATCTTTCTTTTATTTCTCCACATAACCTAACTTGCCTCACATTATATAGTTCTAATTAAACAATTATAGTCACTGAATAAAGTATGTCATTAAAAATGCCAAAGATATAAGTTTTGCATTATAAAGTCTAGCAAGTAGCAAGATGTTAGTTCCTTTTCTATGTTTGTTTATCAATGATAATTAAAGCATTAACATACTCGTGTACGACATTGATACAAAAACCGTTATATGCATCAATTATATCGACAAAATTTGATATGTTTTCACGTTTATATATATAATATATACACGTTACGTAGGCAATGCAATGGTACGGGATTATATTACAATTTACAAGAATAATATTTTTTTTTCCAATTAGATCTCTAGCAATCATGTCATCATAAAATCAAAAGGAAAATCAATTTTGGCTATTTAACCGATTCCATGAAACAATTGGTCATGCCTAACTAATAGTAAGACCATCCGTTTATGTAAAGAGAATAAATATGCTCTACTTTATCAAGTTTTTGGCACATGTCATAGAGAGCTTAAAATAGTTTTGCAGGTTAGGTATATTGTTTTAGTGACAATATTACAAATATAATAAATATGTATATATTCGCCATATAGCATCAGTTCCGGTCCATTAAACATCTAATTAAAGACACATAAAATACGATGTGCCCACAAATACACTTCATTGTTACATAAAAATAGCAAGAAGAATATCAAATGTGGTCGACAGCATTTAAGAAAGAGTTTTTCATTTTTAATTTTAAGTTTCTTAGTAATTTTAATTGAGATACTGTCAAGTTTTTATTGGTGGATATTTGTTTTTTTTTTTTAATGCTGGCCACTTCGTATTGGTAGATATTTTTTTGATAAAGGCTTAAGACCCTTTAATTTCTTCTTTTTTTTGACAATAAGTATTACTTGTCATCCAAGATTTCAAGCACTATTGCGTTTATAAGTCTTATATCTAACAATAAGGTTCAGATTCGCTGTTAATTCTAAGTGAATATAGCAAGAGTGTTGAGAAAATCTATACAAAAATACGAGCATTTTGTTTTGCTTTTTTTTTTTCCATTTCTTGCGGGTAGGGCACTTGCTATGCAGAATTAGATACGCAAAAGAAAATGAAATGTGTAATTGTACGCATCGAACCACTGTTACGCTATACTTTTCTTTTTCTTTTCCTAATCGAATTCTGCATACCAAACGCACATTATAAAAAGATGAAGCAACAGATCTAATCGACAAACAACCATCCTACGGTAGACACACAACATGGTTAAGGGAAGGTAGTTCCATCTATTGAAAGAACATACTATTAAATACAGTAACAATATTGACGCCATAAATTGGAGTGATGAGGATTGAAATTGGAGTGATAAGGATGAAAGTCAAGCTGTGAATATCCTTCCCGAAAATAGAAGATTGTGAAGAGTAATTTAAGGAATCTTGTTGGGATCCAATCACTGCATTATGGGAAATCATCGAGCAATCTTCTCCCATTAATATAGTCATTTAATAGCATGATATCCTTCCTTTCTAAGCTTAGTGTTAGCCTCGATATATTGATATTGTAATAGAACTCTCGATTTACGGCTTTAGAGAATCAATTCAAGAAATATTGTTCAGTTTATTTTCTTCTTTATGGTATCAGAGCCATAGCCGTGAGACACGAGAGTTTAACCTTCACCAATGGCTTCCACAATATCATTAAACGTTGCCAACTTTGTTACCCTCAAACTCACACCAAACAACTACCCTCTCTGGCGTGAACAAATGCTTGCATTAGCCGAAAGTCAAGACATTGTCGGACTTCTCACAGGCGAGAAAAAGAAACCAGCCATGTACACCAATGCCGTAGCAGAAAAGACATCAACAAACGATGACGACAATGAAGCTGTAAATCAAATTTCAGAAGGTTTTCTCAAATGGAGAAAAGAAGACCGTCTCCTCGTGGATGGATCATTGGAACACTCACAGAAGAGACCTTTGGCTTAGTTATTGGCCTCGACTCATCTCAATCAGTTTGGAATGCGTTGAAGGAAGCATATGCCCAAGATTCACAAGAAAGGGAATTTACTCTACGGCAACAACTTACTTTCTCAAAAAGGAACCAATCAGTCCGTAGCAGACCATCTAAAAAGATTCAAAAGTATATGTGATAGCCTCGCAGCCATAGGCAATCCCATACCCGACAAAATCAAAGTTCACTCATTGCTAGCCAATCTCGGCCCCAAGTATGAATCGTTCACAACCACAATGCTCAAACCTCCAATGCCGTCCTACACAGAGGTTGTCTCACTTCTACAAGGCTTCGAACAACGAAATTCATGGATTGAAGAATCAAATATGCGTTAGAGAGCGTAATCACCGTCATCAGCATCAAAAAGGATTTCAGGCGACAAATAACAACTTTCATTACTCTAATGTTGCAGGTAATAACTCTAACTCAGGGCAATCATCTCAAAGGGGTAACAATAGCGTTTCTCGACCACCACCACTTGGTAAGAGAAGAATGAATACTACAGAGAGAGAGATGTATAAAAACGAGGTATGGCAACTATGTGGAAAGCAAGGGCACATCACCAAAATCTGTTGGAGCCTACCAACACAAGCACACAATGATGAACTTCCCCATGCACTTGCCGCTCTCACCATGGACACCTCCATCGCTGATACTGAGTGGACCACCGATACTGGTGCATCGAACCACATGACTGCAAATTTAGGTATGCTTTCTAATCTCAGAAAATATGTTGGTTGTGATTCTGTATTTATTGGCAATGGTTTTCCTCTAAAAATAGATGCAGTTGGTGACACCTTGGTATCTGATGGTAAAAATAAATTATTATTGCGGGATGTTCTATTAGTCCAACGATTGATGAGGAACTTACTCTCTGTTAGTCAGTTAACGTCACAATATCCATTAAACTGTGAATTCACTAATGAGTTGTTTTGCATTAAGGAACGAGCAACAGGGCAGATCCTACTAGTGTGTCAGCGTAAAGGTGATCTTTATGTTTTGTCTAAGATGAAGGAGGCAAATTTCTCGACTCGACAAAATTCAGGGACAGAGGAGTTATGGCACCAACGTCTTGGGCATCCGCAAAGTTCTACAGTTAATTTTCTGCGCAAAAATAAGTTGATTTCTATTATTTCAAATAAAAAAGTTGACACCTTTTGTGAAAGTTGTCAACTTGGAAAACTCAGCAAGTTAACCTTTAATGCTTCCACTTCTGTTAGTACGAAAATTTTTGAGAAAGTTCATTATGACATTTGGGGACCAGCTCCTATTTTATCTCTTGGAAAATTTCGATTCTATGCATGCTTTGTCGACGATTATTCTCATTATATGTGGTTAATTCCTATTCGTGCTAAATCTGATTTCTTTGATGTTTATTTGGCATTTGAAAAGTATGTGCATCGACAATTCAATGCAGAAATAAAAATATTTCATACTGATGGAGGTGGAGAGTTTGTGAATAACAGACTCAAATATCATTTTCAACAACAAGGAATCATCCATCATCTTTCATGTCCGTATACCCCCGAGCAAACAGGAATTGTTGAACGTCGACATCGCACTATTAGAGAACTTGTCATGACTATGATTTTTCATAGTGGCGTGTCCATGTCGCTATGGGTTGAAGCTTTTACTACCGCGACTTATTTAATTAACCGTTTGCCTTCTTCTTCATTAGGATTCGATACTCCTTATTTTCGTCTATATGGTTCTCATCCTACATATTCCATTTTACGTCTTTTTGGATGCAGGTGCTACCCATACACTTGGGATATGAAGAAAAATAAATTTGATGCTAAAACTATACCTTGTGTCTTTGTAGGTTACAGTAACCAACATAAAGGGTATCGATGTCTAGATCCAACAACCAACAAAGTGTTTGTTTCGAGACATGTGGTATTTGATGAAAATCATTTTCCTTGCAAAACTAAAATGCCTTCATGTCCTTCAAATGCATGTTTCACTGATTTTTTTAGTCCCGTTCCGCCCTTATCACCAAATCAGACCAATGCTCCTGAGGAAAACGCATCTCCACCAATCCCAATACCATGCAATATTTTACATGAGTCATCAGCTATTTCAGATGTCGAAGATGCTACCTCTGCCCCCTCCATGACTTGTGATCATAACCAAGCAACGACACCTCAATCTCCATCACCGTCTGCTGCAGATACTTTGGCGCCCCAAAATGATTTTATTGATATATCGTCTCATGCCGATGACATGCTACCAAGTCCAGGTAGCTCCTCATCTCCTTCTTCATCTAACTCTGACTCTTCCTTTCATGTTGAACAGGCCCAATCAGAGTCTAGTCGTATGGTCACTCGTGTTCAACATGGCATATATAAACCTTATCCACGTTATGCTCTCATTCATGAGTGTGATGATATTCCAAAAGAACCACGTAGTGTTAAAATGGCTCTACAACATGCCGGTTGGAGACAAGCTATGATTGAGGAACTTGACGCACTACACAAAAATCAGACATGGACCTTAGTACCTCGAGAACCTCACATGAACGTTGTCGGATCAAAATGGGTGTTGAAAGCAAAATTAAAAGCAAACGGTACACTTGATCGACTAAAGGCCAGGTTAGTTGAACAAGGATATCATCAGGTGGATGGTATTGACTTTACTGAAACTTTCTCTCGGGTTATAAAACCAGGTACAATATGTCTAGTTCTTAGTTTAGCATTAGTTCGTAAATGGGACATTAGGCAATTAGATGTCAAAAATGCTTTTCTCCATGGATTTATAACTGAAGAAATTCACATGGATCAACCTCCTGGTAAGCATGATTTACTCTTGCCCTCTCATGTTTGTAAATTGAAAAAGGCGCTTTATGGTCCCAAGCAAGCACCGCGAGCTTGGTTTGATCGTTTTAGCGCTTTTTTGCTCGCTAACGGTTTTTTCTACAGCCTAGCGGATCCATCTCTTTTTATTTTGCACTCCCCTCTTGGTACGTTAATTTACTACTTTATGTTGATGACATGCTTTTGACAGGATCCAATTCAAAATTACTTGATGATTTCGTCGATCTTTTACACTCTGAGTTTGCTATGAAGGATTCAGGTTCCATTCATCATTTTCTTGGAATTGAAGTTAAGCGAGATAAAAATTCACTACACCTTTCTCAAACTCATTATGCTTATTCAATTCTTGATAAGTCGCATATGCTCGATTGCAAATCCATGCATACCCCAATGGAAACTAAGACTAAAGGCTTTAGTGCTACCACACCTTACCCCGACCCCTCTCTCTACCGTAGCATTGTCGGTGCTCTACAATACTTGACTCTTACCAGACCCGACTTGTCATTTTCTGTTAATTATGTTTCTCAATTTATACAATCACCTTCTCTCACTAGTATGAAAATGGTTCGTCGCATTTTACGATATGTGAAGGGCACTATCAATCTCGGCTTACATTTAACGGGTGATTCTACACTTGATCTTTGTGGTTTCTCTGATGCAGATTGGGCAGGTTGTCCAACCACTCGAAGATCCACAACCGGCTTTTGTACTTTCCTGGGGCGAAATATTATCTCATGGTGCGCCAAAAAGCAACCAACCATCTCTCGATCTAGCATTGAGGCCGAGTACCATGCGATGGCTAACACCACTACAGAATTAACCTGGCTTACATTCCTCTTACGCAACCTCCATATTCCTCAATCACAACCGCCAACTCTCTTCTGTGACAACTTAAGTGCTTTGCATATGACCCTAACCCTGTTTTTCATGCTCGCAGCAAACACATTGAATTGGATTACCATTTTGTTTGTGAGCGGGTCTCGATTGGACTCCTTATTACTCGACACATCTCGTCTAATCGCCAAATTGCAGACATCTTTACGAAACCCCTATGTAAAGCTTCCTTACGCCATTTCCGCAACAAACTCTGCCTTCAGCCTCAGCATAGTTTGAGGGAGGGATATTAAATACAGTAACAATATTGACGCCATAAATTAGAGTGATAAGGATGGAAATTGGAGTGATAAGGATGAAAGTCAAGCTGTGAATATCCTTCCCGAAAATAGAAGATTGGGAAGAATAATTCAAGGGATCTTGTTGTGATCCAATCACTGCATTATGGGAAATCATCGAACAATCTTCTCCCATTAATATAGTCATTTAATAGCACGATATCCTTCCTTTCTAAGCTTAGTGTTAGCCTCTATATATTGATATAGAACTCTCGATATACGGCTTTAGAGAATCAATTCAAGAAATATTGTTCAGATTATTTTCTTCTTTACATGCTCCATTGGAAAGATCGAGTAAAACAGAGAGATTTAAGTTTTCGGGTTGTTTACCTTTAGTATGGTGGATCGATCGAAGCCAAGAGACTGTAGAAGAAACGATGAGATTTTTTCATGGTTGCCAACTATCTCTAAAGGCTGGAGAAGGATTACTTGTGGCTGCTAAGGTGGCCCAGCAGAGTGATTTCCCTGAAAATACGAATGAAAAATCAGAAAAATGTAGTATATAGGTGAAAAAGTTTGCTGCAGTAGTTCGTAAATCAACTTAAGAGTTAATATATCTATTTATAACTGTAAAAAACGATGTTATGGGAAGTCAATAACATCTTTAAATTGTAAAAGCTAAGTTGGTTGATCTTGTGGAGTTAAAAAGATGTTATTGTGATTTTGCATGTCTTCAAAAACCTAAAAATGAGCTTCATCTATATTTTCTCAGGGCACTCAGGACCCACACAGACACCGAGTCTTATCAGTTCTCTATATTCATGCCATGGATATAATCAGACATGCCAGCCTCTATAAGAATTAGCTGTAATGAATCGAAGAGATACTATTTGCCTAAGCCTATCATGACTTGTTAAGTTGAGTAAGGTCATCATCTTGCATTACTAAGGGGCATTGTTAAGCAAACATGACTATCAATGCAGTGGCGGAGCCAGACTCTTGGGTATGGGGGGTCAAGAATTTTAGCCCGGTCCAAGATGTTCAAAAACAAAACACTCACATGGAGATTCAATCTCGGGCCTGGGGGGTCAAATATCTTTAATATTACTACGGAAACAACTGGACTAGAGTGTACTTTCAACAATTTATTTGCATATGTTATACTTGTAACACTGGGTTGGGGGGGGGGGGGGGGTTGTCGGGGTTGTCGGGGTCAATTGTCCCCCCAACGCTATATGTGGGTCTTCCCTGTATCCATGGACAAATTTACGATGACTCTCAAAGTGATACTAGAAACAGTCTAAATCAGAATTTCATTTTCAGACGATTGTTGTTCTCATTCATAACCTTGTAGAAACACAAGAACTGAAAGCAAGAGATGCAAAATAGCTCATTGACTCACCGTGTAAGGAGCAGGCTTCTGCTGCTGAGACTCAGATGAGGGTTAAGCATGCCCAAGAATGTTATCATTAGTGTCGATTCTTGGGGTAGAAATCGTGCACATTGTCCCAGAATCGGTTGTTGTATCCACTTGAAAAGGCCGGCCCAACATTGTCTGAGAACTGTATTGTCTCTTACAGCTGATTTCAGCATTCTGAATCTGTCAATGAAATTCAGGAGAATTAACGAAAAAATCGCCATCAAAATTATATGAACCATGTTTCAACGAAACTATGAGTGCCTGGATTACCTGTTTCAGCACTTGGACGAAAATGTGCTTTCTATCTTTGAAAGCCTCCAATTCTCCATAACCTCTTTTCTCTATTTCTCCACGTCACTTGGAGAATCTTCAGTGTTGATTTTCTGTATAAGGTTTGAAAGCTCAACATCATGACCACATTAAAGAATGGTTCAACCAAACACTTCTTTAAAATGCTATTGAGGTCAAAACAAGGAAGAGCATAAGCTCCACATCACAAGCTTTTACGCATTGGCGTTCTTATATACCAATATCTACACTATGCCATAATAGCTACACATTATAAAAACACCATTGATCTTCAGAAAGACCTTGTCGTTCAAATTCAATTCAACGACCTTCTCATTTTCCTCCTCCACATCGTCAGCTTCCTCTATCAATTCCTCTTCACCGCTCTTCAATTCCTCCTCAGGCGCACACAATTTATCACATTCCACCAGCTGGTCAACAATTTTATCTCCACAATCGGGATCAGAACTAGGGTTACGCTTAGGCTTCGGGCTCGGAGGTTGTTGATGATTCTGCTGTTGCGTTTGATTTGTTGGAATTGGGAATGCAGGCGTTGGAGTGCTGCTTCGCGTCGGCGGAGAAGAATTCTGAAGCCTTTCAGAGACATCGCAGGCATCAGACACGACCACCGGCGTGGCACATCCGATGAGGCCTTGTGAAGGTTACCTTTGTATAGAAATATCGCCACCATATATGCTTTCTTGTGCTTTTTAAATTGATAAATGATAGCCACTCTTTGAACTTGGGACTATATATAACATGACTCAAAAACAAATTACTGCATTTTAAATAGGGTTAATTAAACTTCAGGCCCTACTAATATATTTGCATTAGAGTTTGGTTTAGGGTAAAGGACCTTCTTTTCGAAAAATTCAGAGAAAAATACCCAAACCCTGTAATAAGACAATTTGCCCTTCACTGTTGCCAAAATTTACAAGTATATGACATCATCTCTCTGAACAAGCAACGCTTCGATCGAAACGAGATTTCACGTTCAGACCCGAAAAGATCTCCACGATTGTGATGATATAAGGTGAAATTATCGTTAATTTGAGCATAAGTGTTGGTAAATTTCGAATATTAGCGACGTTAATTGTGAGAAAATAAATGTTGCCCGTATAGCAGAAAATACCATGTTTCTTTCAGTAAATAACAAATGACGCCGCAGAAGTAACACATCATTCAAAAACAATACCGCTTCCTGCAATTACACATTCCTTACACTCAAGCGGTCGAAAGAAAATATTCATGTTCCAAATTCGACCCAATCTCGACGTTACTAACAGCAAAAAGTTGTATCGGCATCGATTTTACATGGGTCTTCATAATCAAAGAGAATTTCGTAATTCATAAAGCACGAATGCTTCAAACACAATTTGGAAATTTGTTTTAATACAGTGAAATCAATACTTTAATGACCGGATAATGTAAATTCGACACAATTTCACCATGGGCCTTAGTTATCGACGATAATTATTGATATTAATCATGGACGAAGAATATTTATGAGAAGCGGTAAACGTTTGCTAATTAAGGTGGTTACTGGATAATACTTCATGCTTCCTGGGTAACAGTTCATTGAACAGTAATACCATATGTCTTGAAGTTTATAACAATTGTTTCTGCAAAACGAACATATAATGGGAAAATAATAACGACTCATCACCAGTAAATAACACATGTAATACCCAAGTAAAGGCAAAGAGGAATAGATCGTAAAATATTCGAAACACCCAAATAAAATTGAAAACCGCTCGAATCTCCGATGTAAATGACACGGTAAGGTTAAATCAATGTCAATTTCTCATGTAACCAACGAAAAAATCTGAAATTTATCATGGAATAATGTGATAAATACAATTCAATCGTTGAAAAACAGGTGAAGTCTCGACTTTAATGAACTAATAAGCTAGATTCGACTAAGTTTGATCACGAGTCATTTTAATTAAATAAAATTATTAATGTTGATAATGGAATAACGAAGATTTTGAGGGACCTAATATTGGAACGTAAAAAGTTGGTTGATAACACTTCATTTATTCTTAGTAACAATTCATGCATTCTGGGTAACACATCATTAAGAACATTCTAGAAGGTTCTAGATTGTCAGAGATATTAACAGTACAATAACTTAATATTACCACATTGCCTGCAAATAATACCACGCTGATAAAAATAACAATATAAACAAAACTTATAACACCTTTGTCGCTACAAGTACCACAAAATAGCTAATCAATACCACATTACTATTTCGATTAAGACACGTTCTGTGAATGTTGATATTAATATATGAAAATTGAGATAAAAAATCATGTAAACATATAGCTCTTCCTTCACGACATATACCAGTATCTCTTTTAATGAGACATTATCGTTATGAATTCCATCACAAACGTATTGAAAGTTCAAAATTAAAGCACAAACAATATTTAATGGACCATAAACTCAAAATTTGAGACCCCAAACCCTCAACAATCGAAAAGATTGGATTTGTGAGCGAAATTAAAGAAATTAGTCATGTGTTACGAGGAACCTACCAGTACCAGATTGTCCGCATGTAATACTGCATGTTGGCTAGAAAATAAAAATACAAACCTACCGAATAACACTTTTACAGATAGTGATACCACATAATAGGTTTGCAGTACCACATTACCAATACGATCAAATTCATTCATAAATGCACATTGTTCAAATTTACAAGATGATTTGATGCATTTATCACACCAAATAATTTTAAAAGCCACATTGTTCGATGGAGGTGGATGATAGTGAATGTTTGAGGTCAATAGTTATGTAAACTTATAAGACTTCATAGCAAAACATAGACTATTATCTTGTTCATTGAAACATAACATATTAATTTCAGCACGAATGCCATCAAAATTCAAAATTAAACCACAATTATCATTTTATATGTCGTAAATCATGAAACCTTAAGGTTAACCCTGAAACATTAAACCTTAATCTCCATAAACACATAACCCACATTGGTGCGACGACTACAACAATTTCTAATACATAAACAACTTTTAGTAACATATTTAACTAGTGGATAACAGTTAAATAGTTATTAATAATACATTTGCTCTGATTTAGCAATCCGCCCAAAATCCCAATCGTGGCATAAATCCCGCTCAATTAACCCAATCAATCCACAAATCCCGCCCAAAATTTAGCAAGTATAGTAAATTCATCCAAATCAATCCAAAACCAATATCCCGCCCAAAATTTATCGAAACAGTTCTGCTAAAAAAAATACCATATCAATACTTACGAAAACCAAAAGCAGATCATAATATATCACTTCAGATATTCCAAGTAAAGCTACGATTTCATGTAGTAACAGTTCTATGCCTAATTATCGAAATAGGTCTGCTAAAAAATACTCAATATTTATGAAAAATAGTAGGACATAATATACCACTTCAGATATACCAATCAACGCTTCAATTTCAGGTAGTACCAGTTCAATCCAAAAATTAACGAAACAGGTCAGTTAAAAAAATACATCATCAATACTTACGAAAAAAAAAGTACGTCGTAATATACCATTTTAGACAATCCAAGTAACGCTTCTATTCATGTAGTAACAGTTCGATGCCAAAAATGATCGAAACAGGTATGTTAAACAAAATTCCCCATCAATACTTATGAAAAACAAAATTAGGTATCAATTATCGACGTAGAAGTCGATTATGAGTTACCCCTTGTATCATGACCCAATTTGTTCTTAGTATCATATGTCAAAAAATACCACATCTATACTTATTATAAACAAAACGAAGTCAGAAGATACCACTTTGTCGGACAACAAAATATCGTTTACGAGTAATGGAGTACGTATCTTGATGTTGTTATAACGTTAAGACGTAACCTAGTAACAATAATGCATGAAATAGTAACATGTATTCCAGATATCGATACCTGCCATACGACCTGCTTCACACAACGTAAGTTTTAGAAGTGATGAGGTGACGATTGTTTCAAACATCACAGAACCTATGAAACGCCCAAACTATGGGTACCTCGAATATACACAGATTAGCTGCAATTGTTGCAACAATCTAGTTCGATTTGGCCAGATCTTTTCGAATTTGATTACAAGTCGTCGTGTCTCTGTTAATCCATTACAATTCTTATAGCGTACTTCATCAATATTAGAATAAATCCTACGTGACACGTCGAATTGATTGTCGATGGGGCAGTTGACTGTGTTCGATTCATTGTGAAAAATGGGTTTCGATTATGCGAAGAAATAAATATAAATCTCTTAAAAATAGTTTACTATCGATAAGTACCATTTATCAGTTTAAAGTAACGCTTATGATTTTTACGGTAACAAGTCATCGTATCTCTGTAACATAAAACTGGCGCTGAATACTCCTTCAGAGAACACTTTATTAAGAGTATTTTACTCAAAACATAGTTTTAGTCTTTACCTTTAAATTTTTCAAAAATAGATACCTAAAACTAAAAAAAAAAATTCTGACAGGGCCTTAACACTAATTTTAAAGTTGCATAGGGTCTGAACACAAATCGTCCCTTTTAAATAACCTTTTATGGGCCTGTAAGCTAATGACGTAACCAAATAGAGCAGTGGCTTCATTTTCATTTCGCCTTATAATTTCGCACTAACGATATTTTTACTCCTAATGTTTGAGGCGTGTATGTTTCTGGTCCACATGTTCCGAGGTGCCACTTTTAGTCCTCAATGTTACCATGAAAGCCCATGATCTCTTTTTCCTCGACTTAAAAGCTCATAACACATCTTCTTCTTCGATTTGAACGCACATGAACATCATTATACATCATATTTAGGAAATGATAGGCAACCTTGAAAATGAATTAAATGTGATACGTAAGGGTGTTCACGTGTGTTTTAATTGAAGAATATGATGAGTCATGTGGTCTTAAGTCAATCTAAAGGAGATCATGTGCTCTCATACGTTAAATTCCATTCAAATCAATGATTACGTTAATCGGGGGACCAAAAGGGCCTAAAATCGATAAGATTGGTTAATAAAAGTGACACATTCAAACATGGGGATAAAAAATGCTCATGCCCCAAAAATAAGTACGCGACATGGGGATAAAGTTGACTTGGTACTAAGTACGCTATATTGCAATAAATAAGACGAATCACATACAACATAAGACTATAAAGAAAAATCCCGGAAAATAAAACTCCATAACAAGTACAAAATTATAATAATCAATCAGTCATCATGTCATCATGGTCATGGCATAAAGTAGAACGGCCGATACCAAAATTTTTACCCCAAGGAGATATGATGATGATGATGATGATCTATACATTGCATCTCCATTTGTATAGAAACTAATAATCAGATACACTTTAAATACAATAATCCCTTGTGATTTTCACCTGACAGTATCGAGCATGACCTTCAAAGTTCGCTTCGATTTTTCACCAGATAACTTCCTGCCATATTTACTGAACTTTTTCTGCGCCGTCCCTTTACCTGGTCATGTAAGAGTAAGTTCTTCTCGGAGAATCTTTTAATACAATCTGTCAAAATTCTTTAAAACTATCCTATGTCTCAATGCGATCGATCCACGGGCCACCATGAAGTATGCAGAATCTTAGTTTACATCTTCGAACAACAGAACTTGAGGTTGTAAGTGTCCTTTTTCGCACATGGAAAGAACGTCAGCCCAGCTCCCAATTAACTGATGAGGAAATAATATTAGCTCATTACAAAAGTGACGCATGAAACTAAACTAGGCAAGAATAAGTGATGGTACCTTTACGGTTTGGTCATCGTACATAATCCACTGCTCGTGATCTGAACTGTATGCAAAGCAATGATAGTGCTGCCCGTAATAACAGACCTAGAAGTAACAGGTTTAATTTAGAAGAAGGATAGATACATAAAAAAAAAACAGATTAAATAGTCGATCTTTTAGAAACATATGTCGCATCATGAATGAAAGAATGAAGGCTACCATCTACATTAATTTGGCAAGTAGTTGCATGGGGCTGGCTCGTAGAGTGGATTTCAGAGTAGAGTGAACAAAACAAAGATATGATTATGGGTTTGTGAACAAATTATAATGATAGTATTATTAAAAAAGAAGTTCCAGTATGCAACCTGTCTTTTAGTAAGGGAAGGGCTTCCTAAGACAAGAATCTTATAACCTAATGGATAAAAATTCATGACGTCTTTACAAAACTTGATATTCAAGGTAAAATGCCACAGATTCCAAATGCTCCCTCCCATATTTTCTTTTCCTCATTGTGGTGTATGCCAATACTATACTAAAAGATAACAACGAAAGGCATGCATAGGCCAATCACCCAACATCTACAAAATCTAGAATAAAATAGTGCATAATTGTTTAAAATTTTAACATGTAGCAACACATTTCTCTACTCCATATCTAAGTAATAGGATAAAAGTTTATATGACAGGACATACCACCGAAACCAAGCGATGTATATTTTGTGGATCGAGACCCCGATAAAGGACACTGATATCAATCTCAGTTGATAAGGCTGCTAATGTAGCTGATATATCTTCAACACTCTCACTCGTATTCTGCCATCCCAGGACTGCAAATCATGTAGCAAAAACCATGTCAGTGTAAATTAGGCAAAGGGAGGCAAGAAGAAGACGACAATAAGCAGATTGCGAATTTGATCACCTGTCGTGAAAACGTGTGGTGGAGTAGAAAGAATATGGTGGATGTAGTTTAATTTTCCACAGCCTCCAACCTCTTGATCACAAGCTAACTGGTGATTCATTTCGACAAGGTTCAAAAGTTCGTCGAAGGAGCTCTCTGGGTACATGACCTAAAATGTAAAAATGGCATTGAGAAATTAACAATCACCTCACATTCAATTTCGTTTCTTTCATTTCCACCTTCACTGATAGTAATTCAAGTTAAAAAGTACAACTTGGTATACCACATTACAATGTAATAGACATATGAGCCACAACATAGAACAAGCTCATGACAAACTACACACAGCAAATTAAACGATTACCTAGACATACCTTCATAGTTCTTAGAGCACTGGCATTGATATTATGAAAGAACGATGTATATTTCAGATATCGAGATTCCAGTCCGCAGTTGTAACAGTTCATTCTCTCAAATATATCCATTCCGAAAAGTGTATGTGCAATACACGACACATTAGTGCAGTCCCAGGATCCCATTGAATTGCTATCCACTGATTCTGTATCTGATACAGATGATGCAGGCGTGAAAGCGCCATGGAGACAATTGAATATTACACCGAGTACTTCGGAAGCATCATTCATTTGACCCTGCATGACCCAACAATTTAGCTATAGACTAGAAAGAAATTAACTCTTGAAAGAAGTTACTATCAGGATAAAAGTACATGGACACACGTGGAGTTACCTCTTGAAAGAAGTTACTATCAGGATATAGGTTGCTCAGAGCAACTCTCAAAGAAGTAGGTGTTACAGCTTCCCTATTGTTATCTCTAGAGGAGGCATCACTCATGGCCCTGAATATGTCATACAACGCACATACAACACAAGGATTGCCAACATGAATATGTTCTTGTGATGATCTCCATAAGAATTCCTCTCGAAATCGTCTTAGGTGCCACAAGGACTGCATGACAAATAGAACGGCAAACTCAAAAATCCAAGGGAGATAATACTTTGAAAACTGTGTGCAACTAGCTTTCGGTCTGTGATTGTAACCATCCACAAAAAATATCGATTACCAACCTGGATAATCACATTAAGAAAGCAGTTGTATTCACCAACTTCATTTCTTAGGCCCGTTCCATAAGAGTCGATTGGAACAGTAACAGCATCTGACATGCCTGGATCACAAAATAACTAGTTAAGCAGATACCTATGGCATAAGTATGCCATTCTGGGGTATTGGGACTAGTCAAAATATTGTAAAATTCAAAGCTGCTTAAGAAAGCAGGTATGAAACTGTGAAGATGACTTTCCATCAGAAATGAGGAAGATAATTTTGTTGCCATAAAGTCAAAAATTTGTAGAGAAATCGTGAGGCCAGGAAACTTCATTAACAAGTTTTAAGGCATCTTAATCACAATAGTTTCAATGGTTTACACAAGTCATCACAAATATGATATCGCCCAATGCTAATGTAACAACTTAGCTAGGTAAAATAAGAAACCAGAAAATGACAGAAAAATAAAATATCAATGCACCATGTGGGTATGAATTCATGGAAGAAGTAAAACTGGTAAGAATGAGTATAGCCTCCATCAATTAGCTCATTAAACTAGTGCAATGGGTTCACTGATCCAACGAATGAATACACATAATGTAAAGGATCTCAGATAACCCCATGGAGAAAAATTTGGAATATACCAAGGCTTTGGCGTACAGCCTTTTTAAGGTCCGACTGAAACCTCTCTTCATCGTCCTCCTCAAGCCGAACTTCTGCAAATTATTTCACCAGATTATCATTCCATAAACATAAAGTGATCTTTAGTATTGTTGCTGATAATATTGCTACAACACCAGGGTATATATGATGAATGATGAGGAACAAGAAAGCTCTTTAAATACCATAGCATCGCAAAAAGTATCAAAGGGAGGTGCTATACTGTAGCTAAAGTTCTGAACTTTTCTAATCACCCATGCCCATCAACTAAATCTTGTCTATTAGGGACTTTAAATGATTAACACTGGCGAATGTAAGAAGGTATCCTGGATTACATTAAACCATATTCTCCAACACCCACATAAGGTCAACATACAGGTTCTATCTAAACTCAAAATATCAGAATTCCACGAACATATTCCATAATGACATAAACCAGTTAAGCTACAACATCAAAGTGACAAAAACTCAGAACTAAGTCAACACATAAAACTTCACTAGCTACATACCGCCATCACCATGGGATTTTAGGTCAGATATAGGATGAATGGAATCACTCGATTTCTTGTCGGGGGTCGTTAAAGAGCGTTTTCCGTCTCGCAGTTTATTTTGATCCTTGTGCGGCCTAATTCTCCTTCCAACATGCTGAACTGTATATGAATCACCATTTGGAGACATACCTTCATTCTGTAAGCCTGAACAGAATAAAATAGAAAAATGAGCTCAAACTCTATCAATCGGAGATCTACATTTCCATGATAATGATGAGCATTGCTACACCTCTTATTGGTGCACCATCTATGGCATTGTTCAGCTCACCGACCGACATGATGGGTAATGCATCATTCTGCATCAAAGATTTATATCAAAAAGTCATTTATAATTGTTGAAATTAATATAAAGTCTACTTTCCTTGATGCTGAGCTGAATTTTGGTCGAAGGGTACTAGCATCATCTCCGAATACCAGTCAGTAATGTTAGAAACCCCTTAAACAAATACTTTACCTTCCTAGTCCACTTCTCATTGGCATTTTCGTCATCATTCGAATGTTCCATAAGTGTTTCATGCATCTCAACAGCTTCTGCCTTCTCCTTCGTAACACCAGATTTTTTCTTGTGCAGCTCCGCTAGATGCTTCTGCTTGGCTTCATTTTCTATTCGTCTTTGGAACTCTAAAGTTTCCTCAAGTTGCCTTTCTTCAGCCTCAAGTTCAAGTTTTTGTCTGTATTCTTCATTTTGTAACTGCACAGCATCATTAGTCCAAGGTGCACCACTTTCGGAGCCTGGACTCCCGTCGTCATTATCATTTGGAAACAATCTAAAGAAAGATAATCATACGTGCATCAACTGAGGGATATAATGGAATGACACAACGAAAAGACACAAATAACTATGAGGGGAAACTGACATACGTTTCCTCAGAAGCCTTAATTTGTGACTCGTCGCGGTTAGCAGCCTGCATAGTTAATAAGCATGATTGTGAAGCTCATACATCCCATAGTACATTTTGGGCAAAATAAACACTTCATTAAAAATTGAAAAGACTCGAAACCTTTGGATCCTTGTACTTCTTGTTCTCCCTACTCCTTTTCTTATCCTTAGCCCTTTCATTCACATGTTTTAAATTATCTGCGCCAGACCCCTTCTTGGAGTCCAGAGCAAGTTCAGCCAGAAGAGCCTCCCTAATGGCCTCAGATTTTTCTGTAGCTGCTTTCTCGGCCAGATCCTCGAGGCGAGCCTGCAAAAAGATAGAAAAACAGTAACATCTAAATTTACTGAAGAATGCATTGAAAAGATTAATGAACTTCCGTAATAAATTCTTCACATTCTGACCCGCATAAATAATTTCACGAGGGGGATTAATATGAACCGGTAGTCATGGCAGCACGCAGGTTCAAGCTTAAGTTCCAATTGCTGCATCCCTGCAACTATTCGCATGATCCGTCCATCCACTTTGCTGATCTGCGTGAAAGAAGAGTATATAATAAAGATGTATTTATTGCGCGAAAATATTAGGATGTAAAACTGGTCAAACCTCAACGGAAACTTGCTCTTTCTGTCTCTGTATGGCAACTTCTACGCGAGAATCCTCTTGATGAATGCGGTCCTTTGTTCTCCAGTCATCATCTTCGCCAGCTTCCAAGTCACACAGAGTAGATGTCACGCCGCTGCAAGTTTCCTCAAAACCAAAATGGTCAACATCGAGGGACTCTGCCTCCTTCAGAACATTCGTTATAGCTTCCACCTCAAGTCCGCTGCTGATAACAGCCATTTCACTTCCGTGCTCGATAAGCTCTTCACGTCGTTTTATAAGGACAGTTTCGTAACTTCTGCGATCAAATTCCTCATGTTCTCTTTTCTTTGCCTCTTCCAAACAAAGATCCTCCACAATCTGCAATGCTTCCTCATAATTTAAATGCTCAGATTTCCTTTCGCACAAACTCTGGAGATGGTTAGATT